>CM077675.1:211163570-211789934 GCA_039707655.1 Elymus sibiricus | reverse complement strand
CCTATCTATTTAGTTTATGCAATTTTTATTTTTGCTTTGAGTCTCCAACTTCTCTTATAAGCACCAACTAGGGGGCACTATGATCGTACTTGAGCATTGGGCATAGCTAATATTTGAGTGTGTTTCATGAATGGATCAATGATTGAGCATGATGGGCTAGGGATAACTTTCTTTAGTGTTGATATTTTGAAAGACATGGTTGCTTGTTGACATGCTTGAGTATTGAAGTCATTATGTTGAAACTAGACTATTCCTTTGAATCATTTACAAGTCCAAATGTCCATGCTATACAAAGAAGAAAAGAATATGATGAACATGTTGGGTAGCATTCACACTTCATAAATTATTTCTTTTATCATTTACCTACTCGAGGACGAGCAGGAATTAAGCTTGGGGATGCTGATACGTCTCCAACGTATCTATAATTTATGATGTATTCATGCCATGTTTACAATAATTATATATGATTTTGGTATGATTTTATTAGAACTAACCCGGACTGATGCTGTTTTCAGCAGAACTACCGTGGTGTTGCTTTTGTGCAGAAATAAAAGTTCTCAGAATGAGCTGAAAATTTACGGAGAATATTTTTGGAAAATATAAAAAATACTGGAGCGAAGAGTCACCGGAGAGGAAGGCCGAGGAAGCCACAAGCCACAGGGGCACGCCCCCCCCTAGGGCGCGCCCCCTGGCTTGTGACTTCCTCGGGAACCTTCTGGACGTGGGACCGATGCCAAAAACTCCTATAAATACAGAAACCTCCGAAAAGAAACCTAGATCAGGAGTTCCGCCGCCGCAAGCCTCCAGAGCCACGAAAAACCAATCGGGAGCCTGTTCCGGCACCCTGCCGGAGGGGGAAACCATCACCGGAGGCCATCTTCATCATCCCGGCGATCTCCATGACAAGGAGGGAGTAGTTCACCCTCGGGGCTGAGGGTATGTACCAGTAGCTATGTGTTTGATCTCTCTCTCTCGTGTTCTTGAGATGGCACGATCTTGATGTACCGCGAGCTTTATTTATATAGATGAATCATATGGAGTTTTCCCCTCTCTATCTTCTTGTGATGAATTGAGTTTTCCCTTTGAAGTTTCTTATCGGATTGAATCTTTAAGGATTTGAGAACACTTGATGTATGTCTTGCGATGGGATATCTGTGGTGACAATGGGATGTTCTATTGATCTACTTGATGTATGTTTTGGTGATCAACTTGCGGGTTCCGTGACCTTGGGAATCTATGCATAGGGGTTGGCACATGTTTTCGTCTTGACTCTCCGGTAGAAACTTTGGGGCACTCTTTGAAGTTCTTTGTGTTGGATTGAACATGATGAATCTGAAATTATGTGATGCATATCATATAATCAAGCCCATGGGTACTTGTGGTGACATTGGAGTATCTAGGTGACATTAGGGTTTTGGTTGATGTGTATCTTAAGGTGTTATTTTAGTACAAACTCTAGGGCTGTTCGTGACACTTATAGGGATAGCTCATAAGATTGATCAGAAAAGATAACTTTGAGGTGGTTTCGTACCCTACAATAATTTCTTTGTTTGTTCTCCGCTATTTGTGACTTTGGAGTGAACTCTTTGTCGCACGTGAGGGATTTATATATGATTCAACTATGTTAGTATTGTTGAGAGAACTTGCACTAGTGAAAGTATGAACCCTAGGCCTTGTTTTCAAGCATTGCAATACCGTTTGTGCTCACTTTTATCATTAGTTACCTTGCTGTTTTTATATTTTCAGATTACAAAAACCTATATCTACCATCCATATTACACTTGTATCACCATCTCTTCGCCGAACTAGTGCACCTATACAATTTACCATTGTATTGGGTGTGTTGGGGGACACAAGAGACTCTTTGTTATTTGGTTGCAGGGTTGTTTGAGAGAGACCATCTTCATCCTATGCCTCCCATGGATTGATAAACCTTAGATCATACACTTGAGGGAAATTTGCTACTGTCCTACAAAACTCTGCGCTTGGAGGCCCAACACGAGTCTACAAGAAGAAGGTTGCGTAGTAGACATCACACCCAGGCGCCTGCCATCTTCCCCGAAGATCCTGACGAAGAGCGTCGCCGCGCCGTCATGCTTGAAGTAGAGCGTGAGCCTCCCTTCCAGGCCGTGGGCGCGGGCGAAGGTCTGCCACCCGCGGCTCAAGAAGGCGTAGCTTGCGGGGGTAACCTCGACCTCCACCCATGACGCGCCGCTACATCAACCATCGGCTTGCAGCCACAGGCCCGCGGGCTCGTTGGCCCGCAATGTCTCCGCAAAGAAGCGTGGGAGCTTCAGCCAGGTGATCGCCGGTCTCTCCACCCACGCTAAGAACTCCTGGCCCACATCGACCATGTGGGACCGCGGGCGCGGTGGCCGGGCACCCGCTGCGGACCTCCCTCCTTGGCCACGGTCGCCACGCCCGCCGCCTCCACCTGCGCCGGAGGAGGCGCCTGCCCTCACGGGGGTGCGGCCGCGCCCCCGGGGCGCCGCCGCTGACACCATGGTGTACTTACGGGGACGGCCCTGGGCCCTCTTGGGTGGCTGTTGGTCCGGCCCCTCCTGGCAGGCCTTCCCCTTCTCGGCAGCAGAAAACCCCCTCACCGGCGTCATGGTTGAGGGGGCGGAGGCCTTGAGAGGGGAAGCGAGAAATGGAGATGGGCTGGGGGCTCTGTCCCCTCCGCCTATTTATAGCCGGGTGGAGGCCAACCGGCATCCCTCCACATTCCGAGTAATGATGGCCCTGCTTCACGTCGCCTCGCCTACCCTCGTCGGGTCACATCCGTGTGGGTCGAGGGGAGAAAAGACACAAGGAGACGGCTACATTCAAGGAAGGGCAATGATGGCCGCTGCTGTGCGCAGGCTTCGTGTCAGCTTGACTCGAGGCGGTTCCCGAGGTCTTCGGGAAGTGGAGGCGTCCACGTCTCGTTACGCGCCACGCATCAGACTGGACCCGCAGGCGATTTGGGCCCGCGACGCTCGGGCCGGCTCCTGCGGCTTCGTCCCGAAGCCAGCCCAAGCGCGCCTTGGGACCGGGGGCTACTGTCGGCGCTTTGGGAACGGGGGTACCCAGACCTGCCTGCCTGTGGGCCAGGGCATGGCCCAATTCGACAGCCTGGCATGGCCCGGTGCAGCATCACTCAAGACAAGGCCCTCGCGAGAGCGCCACCCTCACGAGGGGGATGACGCCCGGAGGGAGGAGGCCTCTCCAAGCCCCCTCCCGAGGGGCGGAGATCTCTATGCAACGCTCGGCCTCGGGAGGCTGAGGTGACGCCAGCCGGTCCAGGCGGGCGCCAGCGGGCACAGAAGAAGCAGTTTCCTCTTTGGTGCAAAGGAGGCAAGGACGTACGCAGGTTCCCAAGGCATCCCCCAAAGGTTTCCGTTCCGGCGCAACGAGACCAAGACCATGAGCCCCGCAGGACGGACGTCATCGCCGAGCCCACCTCTGCATCACTACCAGCTACTTTGCAGGCGAAGACAACCTTTCGTCAGGATAAGGTGTACTCCTTGTCCCCCGTCGAATTTGGCCGTTGTGGGATCCCTTCCCGCCAGTGCAATAAGGGAAGAGGACCCGGGCCATTATAAATAGGGACGAGGCTGCGCCGTAGAGGGGGGCAGTTCCAAAACCACCCGAGTGCCCTCGCGAGGTTGCTCACCACTGTACCAGTTCATCCACAAACCTCCTCGTGAGGCAATCCACCCAAAGCAGGAGTAGGGTTTTATGCTTCGCAGCGGCCTGAACTTGGGTAAATCTGCGTGTTAGTCTTCTTCCCCATGATCGAGTGAGTTCGATTCGGCTGGGTGGTGGAGCCGTGAGCTTGAAGCCGAAGCTGCTGGGATCTTCCCACACGCCCCTGAGTTCGAACCTCTTTGGGTTTTGTGGAGCCCGAAATCCGACAGTTTGGTGAGAAATTGATTGAGGCTTTTGGTGGCATATCTCTAAGCACTTGAGCAACCAGATCATCATGAGTACCTCATTCCCTCTTAATAGTACTGGCTTTCCTATGAAGTCCATTGTGATTAAATCACATAAAGTAAAACTTAGAGTCTTGAAGATTTTGCCATTAAGAGTTCTTTGCATCTTAGGGTTCCTCCTCACAATTCCTAGCCAATACATTCATTGAACTTTCGTGAAATATACTTGATTGGCTTGGTACTTGTGAGTTGCATTGGGATTTTCACCAAAGAGGGGAGGAGATGCAGCACCGTCGAGATAAGTATTTTCCTCAGTGAGAACCAAGGTTATCGAACCAATAGGAGAACCAAGCAAAACTCCCTTCGACAACACCCACACACACAAAACCAAACACTTGCGCCCAACACGGGCAAGAGGGTTGTCAAGCCCCTTGAACTCGTTACTTGTAAGGATTAAATCTTGATAGAGATAGATGATATAAAAGCAAAATAAAATAATAGTAAATAAATTGCAGCACAATATTTTTAGGGTTTTAGTATTTATGATTAAGTAGACCCGGGGGCCATAGTTTTCGCTAGAGGCTTCTCTCTTGAACATAGCATACGGTGGGTAGACAAATTACTGTTGGCAATTGACAGAATTGCACATCATTATGACATATTATTCACGACAATGATCATGTATATAGGCATCACATCCATAAACAAGTAGACCGAAACAATCCTGCATCTACAACTATTACTCCACCAATTGACCGAAACGATTCTACATCTATGGTATTAAGTTCATGACGAACAGACTAATGCTTGGAGCAAGGTGACATGATGTAGACAAAGTAAGACAAGCAATATATTCAAACCCCGTCATTTTCTCCTTAATGGCAATATTAAAAATACGTGTCTTGTCCCTTTCTATCACTGGGATATAGAACACCGCAAGATTGAACCCATTACAACGCACCACTCCCGCTGAAGATAAATCAATTTATTTAGCCAAATCAAGCCGATATATCAGAGAGAAATACAAAGCTATAAAAATCATGCATAATAGAATTTAGAAAAGACCTAATTACTTTCAATGAAAAATCTGATCATAAACCCACAATTCATCGGATCCCAACAAACACACCGCAAAAGAGGATTACATTGGATAGATCACCGCGAGGATCGCGGTGAACATGGTATTGAAGATCAAAGAGAGCAAGAAAGCCATCTAGGTACTAGCTGTGGACCTGTAGGTTTGTGGTGGACTACTCACACATCATCATGGAGACAACAAGGTTGATGAAGAAGGCCTCCGTGATCGATTCCCCCTCCGACAGAGTACCGGGAAAGGTTTCTAGATTGGCTCCCGTCGGAACAGAGACTTGTGGCAGTGGAAAAAGTGTTTCAGGTGGATCTCTGTTGGTTCACGATTTTAGAGAATTGATGGAGGTGGAATTAGGTAAGATGGAGCCACGAGGGGCCCACAAGGTAACAGGGCGCGCCTACCCCCTGGGCGCGCCCTGTTGCCTTGCCTTATCCTCGCTTCGCGTCTGGTCTCCTCCGGAAGCTTCCGGGGTCTCTTTTGTCCAGAAAAAATCATCAAAAAGTTTCGTTTGGTACTGATTTCATGGAAAGGCAAAAACAGGAAAAAAACAGCAACTGGCACTAGGCACTGGGTCAATAGGTTAGTTCCCAAAAATGAGATAAAATAGCATATAATTGCATATAAAGCATCCAAGATTGATAATATGATAGCATGGAACAATAAAAAATTATCAATACATTGGGGATGTATCAGCATCCCTAAGCTTAATTCCTGCTCATCCTCGAGTAGGTAAATGATAAAAACAGAATTTTGATGCAATATGCCACCCAACATGTAATCTCTTTTAGGTATGACCATTGAGAAACGATGAACTAATTGATATCAATATAATCATATCCGTAAACATAAACAACATAATCATTACTTTTCAAAATATATGACCCTTAAAGAATGTTATTCCCTACTCATTTTATCATATCAAGCATGGCATGACTCCGTCTTCACCGCATAAGTATACATCATGAGCACCTACTACTTGTAAACTGCATTGGGTTTTTCCCCGAAGAGGAGGGGAGATACAGCACAATAGAGATAAGTATTTCCCTCGGTAAGAACCAATGTTAACAAACCAATAGGAACCACACAAATTCCCATCTTCAGCGCCTACACACAAAAGAGCACACACTTGCACCCAACGCGGGCAATAGGGTTGTCAATCCCCTTGAACTCGTTACTTGCAAGCGATAAGTAGTGATAGATAGATAAATTGATAAATATAAATTGACAAAAAGAAAGTAAATAATGGCAGCAATATTTTGGGAGCTTTTGTAATAATATTTGTGAAGAGACCCGGGGGCCATAGTGTTCGCTAGAGGCTTCTCTCTCGAAGAAAGCATACAGTGGGTAGACAAATTACTGTTGGGCAATTGATAGTAAAGCGCATAGTTATGTAATATTTATTCACGGCAATGCTCATGTATATAGGCATAACGTCCATAAACAAGTAGACCGACTCCTGCCTGCATCTACTACTATTACTCCACCCATCGACCGCTATCCAGCATGCATCTAGAGTATTAAGTAAAAATTGAGTAATGCTTGGAGGAGGATGACATGATGTAGACAAAGTAAATCCAATTAATATGAATGAACCCCATCATTTTACCCTTAGTGGCAGCAATACAATACGTGTCATAACCCTTTCTGTCAATGGGATCGAGCACTGCAAGATTAAACCCACTACAACGCACCACTCCCACTGAAGATAAATCAATCTAGTTGACCAAACCAAAATGATAGATCGGATAGCATTACGAAGCTATAACAATAATGCATATAAATAACCAGAAAGGATTAAATATATTTTCATGAATAATCTGAACATAAACCCACAATTCATCGGATCCGAACAAACATACCGCAAAGATGATTACATAGGATAGATCACAGCGGGAACCGCGGTGATCTTTGCATTGAAGAACATAGAGAGAGAGATAGCCATCTAAGTACTAACTACAGACCCGTAGGTCTATGGTAAAATACTCACACATCGCCATGGGAGCAACAAGGTTGATGTAGAGGCCCTCCATGATCGACCCTCCCTCCGGCAGGGCATCGAAACCGGGCTCTAGATGGGCACATGGCGGAACAGAGACTTGCGGCGATGGAAAAAGTGTTTTGAGAGGCTCTCTAGGGTTTTTGAAATATTAGAGAATTTATAGGCCAGAGATGAGGGCCAGAGGCCGTGGGAGGTGGCCTCAAGCCATCAGGGCGCGACCAACCCCCTAGAGGTGCCCTGTTGGCTTGGCGCCACCCCGTCTGGCCTCGGTCTCCCTCCAAAGCTTCCAGGTCTTATTTTTGTCCAGAAAAAATCATCAAAATGTTTCGGGGTATTTGGACTTCGTTTGCTACACTATTCCCGAAAGGCCAAAAACAATAACTCACAGTGGGCACTGGGTTGATAAGTTAGTGCTCAAAAATAATATAGATCAGCAAGCAAATGCTTTAAAAGTATCCTAGAATGATAATATAATAGCCTGGAACAATAAAATAATTATAGATACGTTGGAGACGTATCAACATCCCTATCATGGGAATGAACCTGACAATAGTACTAGGGGTACGAAAGGAGGGGCGAAGTCTAGCTACGGCGCAAGCGTGCACTCGGATGTGTACGAGTTCAGGCCTCACTCGCAAGTGATAAAAGCCCTACATCTCGAGCCCAGAGGCTTTGGTGTTTGCTTATGGGTGGTAGAAGATTACACGGGGTCGGAACCCTTGCTCTGGCGCCCGGGGGTAGCTTATATAGAGTGCGCCACCACCGGCCGAGCGCCATGATTAGGGTAATAAATGCCAATGAAGGCTGCGTTACAGGAATGGCTGATTAACTAGACGTTACCGGTAACGGGAAATTAACTTCATAACGAATGACTACTCGAATTCCACGGACGCTTTTTCTTCCGGGTCGCCTGAGCTTCTGTCTGATCGAGTGGAGCCGTTGAGTCCGAGTGACTTGAATAATCCGAGTGAACAACCATATTCATACGAATGAGTCTTTGCCCAGGGGCTTTAATGACATTGAAGGACCACAGGTGGGCCTTAGATGTCAGGCCTATGACCCTACCCATGGTAGGCATCCTCATCAGTAGCCCTCGAATCCATGAGGTTTTAGTGGTCGAGTGACTGACACTCGGAAGCATCGATGGCCTCTCAGAAGAGTCCGAGAAACGGTCTTGCCTTTCCTCACTCAGCTTCAAACCATGATGGATTCAGGATTGATGTCTCTTGACCGAACTGTCTTGTTTGATGAAGCAGTACTGTCATATGAAGTTGAAGTGTTTTTCGGAAAAAATGATCCGAATGTTCGGTGACTTAATCCGAGTGTTTAGCTGGTGTGAGTCATTCACTCGGTTCACAGGAGGGAGTCGTCAAAGCCTTCGAAGCGCGGAGCTTGTCTCATTTGCGATACAGAGAAATTGCCGCACGTTCGAAATCACCAAAGTTGCGCGTGGGCGCGCGGCAGAACGGTCACGTCTCGGTAATTTGGGGTAGTGGGCATGATGCCTCGATAACTGTGTCAACATTTTCTCCACGTGTTCCCGAAGCTCTGAATAGTAGATCCGCGGATCTCGCTCTGTTTGCGGATTGACGGCCAGAGATTTCGACGGATTTTTGGTATAAAAAAGGGAAGCACTATAGGGGGTGAAAATAGATCTCACTTCCACCCTCCCCCTCGTCTTCTCCGACGCTTGCCCACGTTCTTCCCACCTTCCTCTTGTCGAAGATCAATCCGAGCTCGTCGGAGAGGATGCGCGCGGCGACTGTGACCGCGAAGGCCGAGCGGGCGAAGAAGAGCTCGCGCGCCTCCTCCTCAAACGCCGGAGCGCCGGCAGGATGGACACAAGGTGTGTGGTTGCCGTCGCGAGTCATCAAGGCCCGGATGCTTGAGCTGGAGGACCCAGGATGCGTGCCCGAGGGGAGCTGGCGGCTGCCGGGGGCGGGCGAGGATGAGCCTTCGCCGAAGGGAGACGAGCGCGTGCTCTTGGTGACCCAACTCGAGCGAGGTTTCTCTCTTCCACCTCATCCCTTCTTCCGCAGATTTCTGGGTTTTTTTGGTGCTCAACTCCATCATATCTCTCCCAATGCTGTTGTTTACCTAGCCGCATTCATCTCTCTTTGTGAAAACTTCTTGGGTTGCCATCCTCATTGGGGCTTGTTCAAGCATCTCTTTACTTGCTGAGTGATGACTATAAAAAAGCCCACTCGGTCAAAAGATAAGACGAATGTGGCTCAGTTGTGTGGAGGTCTGGGAATCCAACTGCGGGGAAAAGTCTGTTTCCCGCAAATGACGTTCCCTGATTCGGTGAAGTTGTGGCAGGAAAACTGGTTTTACTGCCAGGACATTCCAGTCGGCGAAGGTCAGTCGGGACTTCCGCCGTATACATCTGAGCGCATTCAGCCAGTTCCCAGGCTGACTGTGACCAAAGAGGAGAAGACTGAAGTAGACATCCTGGTGATTGCTCTGGTAGCCCTGGTGCAGAAAGGTGTGAACGGCCTCGACTTGCTGGAGGTTTTCCTTCAGAGGAGGATTCAACCGCTGCAAGCTAGGGCTCACCCCATGTGGGAGTATGCCGGACCGAGTGACCCCACTCGAACTCACTCAGAGGAGCTCACTGAAGACATGGTGGAAGCCAAGATCAAGGCGATCACTCCAGCACGTGACAACCCCAGGGGGAGCAGGCTGGTGGCTCCACTCTCATCAGATAATCCGCCGAATGAGGTAACTCCGAAGGTCCATCATCCGAGTGATATTTGTGTGTTTATTGTAGTTGATACGATTGATCTTGCTCTTCATTCGGCAGGCCTTCACATGGATGAGCAGCCATGTGCCAATCGTGGACAGGGGCCCGGTTGATGTTGCGAGTGATACCGATCATCCAGAAGATTCGGCAGAAGCAGGGGAGTATGAAGAGCCCGAGGATGACGAAGATGATGAAGAAGAGGAAGAGGAAGGCTCGGAGGGCAGCGACGAGGTGGAGTCGTCGCACTCGGATGACCGTGTGCCTAAAGCCCGTTCCAAGGCGCGCCAGGACTCGGGAGTCCGCGGTGGCGGTCCCAAGGGACCAAAGGCTGCCAAACCGACTGGGTCTGCCCTTCCGACCCGCAGCTCGAAGCGCGGGCGTGGAGAACTTGTCTCTTCACCCGAGAAGACGGCGAAGCAGCCCAAAGGCACCACGGCCAAACCTCGGAAGGCAGTCTTCATCCCGAAGATTAAGATGACCATTCCCGTGGCCTCAGCGTAAGTATCTCCATTCTAACAATTGTTGTCTATATTTGTCCGAGTGATGAAATGATCTGACTGTTTCCTTTGCAGTGCTGATACTTCAACTGCTTCACCTGATCCCCACACTCTGGAGAAAGAGTGGGCCGACGCTGACGTTGCGTCTTCAAAAGGTAAGCTTCGGACTCACTCAGTGCCTCTGGACATTTCCGAGTGTTTACTTTTTACTCATCTCCGAGTGCCTTGAACGCTTGTAGCTCCGCGTGAAGTGATCATTGATGCGGACGTCAAGGTTGACCTGCCAAACCCTTCGGCCAACACGGACGTTGTGATGCAAGAGTCATCGCTTGCCGATGCTTTGGTGCCAGCACGAGAGGCCAGCTTGGGAGCCGGGGTAACACTCGGAACTGGCACATCATCCCCCTTGTTGACTCCCTCTGCGACCAACATCTTTGCGCTACACTATGTCCCGGAGGATCAAGTGGGAGCGAGCAAAGAGGCGTTAATCCAGCTGGAGGTGATGAGTGAACGACTGAAGACGGCGTACGATGCAAGTGAGGCATTGAAGAAGAATGTCCGAGTAAGTACTCTTGTAAGTACCTTCCTCAGTCAGAATTCTTATATCTGTCTTGTGAGGATTTGCGTCCGGGAACACCTGCTGGGTGTCTTTGAGTTCTAGTGGGGGCGCGCTGAGCGCACCCACTAGGTGTAGTCCCCGAGCCTGTCGTCGACTGAAGCAGTCGGTGGGAATCTAAGAGTCCGAATGAATTTGATATTCGATCCGTTTTTTAAGTTTAGAGAAAAACCTTGTATTTGATTATCCAGTGGGAGCGCGCTGAGCGCATCCACTGGGTGTAGTCCCTGAGACTGCTGTCGACTGAAGCATTCGGCGGGAGTCTTAGAGACCGAGTCAAAATCTTGACCAATACCATTTTGTTTAATTCTTGTCTGCAGGCTATTTGTGAGCTCGGAAGCCACTACAAAGCTTTGGAGAAGGAGGTGCAGGACCTGCACATCAACCTTGAAGCCGAGAAGGCCAAGAACGTCCGACTGGAGGAGGAGAAGAAGGCAATCGAAGGTATGTCCAACTTGCCTGACTGTTGCAATAACTGTCCTCTCTTCTTGTCCGACTGAGTCTACTTCATCAGATCTTCGTGGCGAAAATCGTAAACTTGTCGAGAGGCTGAAGAATTCTATTTCTTTAGAAACTGTGAAGACAGCCCTCGAGAAGAAGGATACAGATCTAGAGGCTGCCCAGAAAGAAGCTAGCCGTAAGACCAAGGAGGCCGAGGAGAAGCTGAAAACAGTCGGGAAGCTGGAAGAGGAAAAGAAAACTCTGGAGATTGCCGCTAAGAAGTCCAAGGGGGAGCTCGCCGATCTGAAGAAGTCATACTCCGAGTGGGAGACCAAACTCAAGCATGTCACCGCGAAGAAGAACGAGCTGGAGCAGTTTGTCGAGGAGTATGGCGACTCCGTGAGCGAAAAACTCAAAGGTAACGTTCCCGAGTGATCCTTGACCGGCCTAATGAATTCTGATCACTTTTGACTTTTTTCTTCATTTGACGCAAATCCAGATTTCTGCGATGACATCGCCGAGGAGACTGACAAGATCGAGAAGGGGCTGGACCCGTCCCGAGAGCTGCTCAAGGATAGTGCTGCTATGGCCATTCTTCGCTTGGAAGAACGTGTCGATCAAGTGACTTCGTATATGAAGAGACTCAGCACTGCCGTCTCGGAAATTGACAGAGATGTCTTCTCTGACGTGGAGCCCTCGAAGGATCTGGAATCAGCCCTGACCCGGGTGAGGGACGTACACCAAGCCGAGTGAAAGCTTGGAAAAAATCTGCAGCCCGGGCCGGAGCCGACATCGCCCTCTCACTTGTCTGTGTCCACTGCAAGGGAGTGGACGAGAAGAAGCTGAAGTCCCTGGAGGTCAGCAATAGGAAGCATGCCAAGGTCGAAGACTTCATGGAGATGTTCATGGAAGCTGCCACTCGGATCTCAGACATCATTGACCTGGATACCTTTATCGAAGCAGTGGTCCCGCCTCTACCCGAGTGATCGTCGGGATTAAAACTCTTTAAGCTTTTGCCTCGGAATGCCGAGTGGTGGTTGTAACCGTAAGACTTTGAATGAGCTTGAGGCTCCTGTCGTCAAGACTTTTATTCGTACTCCCGTTTCGAGGGACGTAGTTTTTAGTTGCCTTGGTTTCATTCGATCTTTGATTTCTGAATGTTTACACTTAGGCGATGCGATACCGGAACTAAGTCCCCGAGTGTGGGAGAGACTCACACTCGGAATTGTTCATGAGAACAATGATGGTCATGTCCATCTTAGTGTCCGAGTGTAGAGGATGTCTCACTCGAAACGATTTTTAACTTAGGCGATGCGGGATCGCGGCTAAGCCCCTGAGTGTGGGAGAGGCCCACACTCGGAGTTGTTCATGAGAAAAATGATGGCCCTGTCCATCTTATTGTCCGAGTGTAGAGGATGTCCACTCGAAACGGTTTTTAACTTAGGCGATGCGGGATCGCAGCTAAGCCCCCGAGTGTGGGCGAGGCCCGCACTCGGAGTTGTTCATGAGAACAATGATGGTCCTGTCCATCTTAGTAATGATGATCCTGTCCATCTTAGTGTCCGAGTGTAGAGGATGTCTCACTCGAAACGGTTTTTAATTTAGGCGATGCGGGATCGCGGCTAAGCCCCCGAGTGTGGGCGAGGCCCGCACTCGGAGTTGTTCATGAGAACAATGATGGTCCTGTCCATATTAGTAATGATGGTCCTGTCCATCTTAGTGTCTGAGTGTAGAGGATGTCTCACTCGAAACGGTTTTTAACTTAGGCGATGCGGGATCGCGGCTAAGCCCCCGAGTGTGGGCGAGGCCCGCACTCGGAGTTGTTCATGAGAACAATGATGGTCCTATCCATCTTAGTAATGATGGTCCTGTCCATCTTAGTAATGATGGTCATGTCCATCTTAGTGTCCGAGTGTAGAGGATGTCTCACTCGAAGCGGGTTTTAACTTAGGCGATGCGGGATCACGGCTAAGCCCCCGAGTGTGGGCGAGGCCCGCACTCGGAGTTGTTCATGAGAACAATTATTGTCCTGTCCATCTTAGTAATGATGGTCCTGTCCATCTTAGTGTCCAAGTGTAGATGATGTCTCACTCGAAACGGTTTTTAACTTAGGTGATGCGGGATCGCGGCTAAGTCCCCGAGTGTGGGCGAGGCCCGCACTCGGAGTTGTTCATGAGAACAATGATGGTCCTGTCCATCTTAGTAATGATGGTCCTGTCCATCTTAATGTCCGAGTGTAGAGGATGTCTCACTCGAAACGGTTTTTAACTTAGGCGATGCGGGATCGCGGCTAAGCGTTTTACACCCACTGGGGGTGACACAGGAGATTGATTCACCGGAGTGAAAAGAGTTAAATATCGACAAAATATAAAGGAACGAAACTTTATTCATCAAGATCACTCAGATTCATTACTGGAATGACAAACTAAAGTAGTCATGTTCTACGTGTAGAACTTGCGAAGCAGGTCCGCGTTCCAGGTTTGGGGCTCTTCTACGCCGTCTTTGATGTTGTAGAGCTGGTAGGCTCTATTGTGCAAGACTTTGGAGATTGGTTGCTATTGCCCGATCCACTCGGCCATAAAATCAACCAATGTCTGGGACTTGATTGCTTTCTTGGCTTCAAACTTGATCTCCAACGGAAGGAGCTCAATTGCCCACTTTGCCACCCGACCAGCAGCGTCTCTGTTGTGCAGGATCTCTGACAGGGGATCGTTGCTGATGACCATGACCGAATTATCTTGGAAGTAATGAACCACCTTTTTAGCAGTCAGGTAAATACCATAGACCAGCTTTTGGTAGTGCAGGTACCTTTGCTTGGAAGGGGTTAACACTTCTGAGATGTAATATATGGGTCTTTGGACCTTGAATGCTTTTCCCGACTCTTCGCGCTCTACGGCGAGGACTGTGCTCACCACCTGGCTAGTCGCCGCGATGTACAGGAGTAAAGGTTCCTGGCTGCCCGAAGCAGCTAACACCGGCTGGGTGGAAAGCAATGCCTTTAGTTCTTCAAATGCGGCTTGCGCTTCATTAGTCGACTCGAACTTGTCGGACTTTTTCATCAATCGGTAGAGGGGGAGTGCCTTCTCTTCGAGTCTTGAGATGAATCGGCTCAGGGCCACAAGGCACCCTGTCAGCATTTGCATGTCATGTAAGCGCTCCGGTTGCTTCATTCGGACTATAGCGCCGATTTTGTCCGGACTGGCGTCGATCCCTCGTTCATAAACGAGAAAACCGAGTAACTTTCCGGTAGGCACTACGAATGTGCACTTAGCTGGATTCAGCTTTATTCCGAAGCGTCGTAGGTTCGCGAAGGTCTCGGCAAGGTCAGTTAGGAGGTCAGAACCTTTCCTAGACTTGACTACGATATCGTCCATATAAGCCTCCATGTTCCGACTGATCTGCTTTTGCAAGCATTTCTGGATCATGTGCTGGAAAGTGGCCCCAACATTCTTCAGGCCGAATGGCATCGTGACGTAGCAAAAGCACCCGAATGGGGTGATGAAGGCTATTTTTATTTCATCAGGACCATACATTCGGATCTGGTGGTAACCGGAGTACGCATCCAAGAACGACAGAAGTTCGCATCCGGCAGTAGAGTCTACTATCTGATCTATCCGAGGTAAAGGGAAATGATCCTTCGGGCAGGCCCGATTGAGGTGTTTAAAGTCAATACAAATACGGAGTGATTAGTCTTCTTCGGCACCAAAACGACATTCGCGAGCCACTCGGAGTAGTAAACCTCGCGAATGAACTCGAGGGCAAGGAGCCGAGCTATCTCTTGACCAATCGCCTTGCGCTTATCGATGGAAGATCGGCGCAAGTACTCTTTGACTAGCTTGGCCTTGGGATCAGTTCGGAGTCGGTGCTCAGCCAGTTCCCTGGGTACACCAGACATGTCAGACGGCTTCCATGCGAAGATGTCCCAGTTCTCACGAAGGAACTGGATGAGCGTGGCTTCCTATTTCTCTCCGAGTGATGTGGAGATGTTCGTCGGAGCAGCACTTGGGTCACTCGGATGAACATGGACATGCTTGGTCTCGCCAGCCGATAGGAAGGCTGATTCTGAAGCTGGCCGCTTTGATCTGAGCAGATCAGCAGTATCCACTTCCTTCTTGTACCCTTCAAGCTCGACTGCAAGCACCTGCTCGTTGGCGATCTTTGAGCCCTGCTAGAGGCACTCTTCGGCGATCTTCCGGTCGCCAGTCACTGTGATCACACCCTTAGGTCCTGGCATCTTGAGTTTGAGATACACGTAACATGGTCTGGCCATGAAACGTGCGTAGGCGGGCCTACCTAGGATGGCGTGATAAGCACTGCGGAAGTCAACCACCTCGAAGGTTAACCTTTCCTTTCGGAAATTCTTTTCGCCTCCGAATACGACGTCCAGAGCGATCTGGCCGAGTGACTCCGCCTTCTTCCCAGGGACAATCCCGTGGAAATGCATGTTGCTCTTGCTCAATTAAGACATCGGGATGCCCATTGCCTCGAGCGTATCAGCATAAATGATATTGAGCCCGCTCCGTCCATCCATCAAGACTTTGCGCAGTAGGACGCCACCCACTGCCGGGTCGACGACCAACGCCTGCCTCCCAGGGGTGGATATGTGAGGCGGATGGTTGTACTGGTCGAAGGTGACAGGCGTCTTCGTCTAGTTGAGGTACTTGGGGGCAGTCGGAACTGCCATGTTGACCTCCCGATTGACAACTTTCAACTGCCTCTTGCTTTCAACGTGAGCAAAAATCACGAGGACTTTATCAACCTATGGGTACTCGGAAGTACCATCGTCATGCTCGGCGTCGACTTTTTCACTCGAGGGCTCCGCGCCCATCTCCTGCTTGAGCAGGCGACATTCCCGAGTGGTGTGCTTCAGGAGCACAATGTTGCCTTCTTCATCCGTCTTGGTATGAATCTGGCATGGCTGATCGAGAATGTCAGACTTAGAGTCAGACTTCTTCATGGGAATCCACTCTTTCTTCTTTTTCTTTGGCTTCGGCTTGCCTTGTCCTTGCCCTTGGACGGCTGCCACCTCTACCTTGCCGGGGGTGTCAGCCTTCCGCTTCTGATTTTTCCCGACATTGCCTCCGGATCGAGGGGCGTTGCCGGCTCGTCCTTTGCCGCTACGAGGGTGGTCTTCTTCCTCGCCATTGGCGTATTGTTTGCGATCTCCATGGACCGACCGAGGGATAGATCCCCAGACCGGCCGAACTTCAAGATCAACTCCTGATACCGAGTGCCTGCCTTGAAGGCGCACACGGCCTAATGTTCAGTCACATTTTCCACGGGGTTGTGCAACATGGTACAACGTTGAATGTACTCTCGGAGAGTCTCGTTTCCTTCTGGAAGCAATGCTGTAGTTCTGTCAATCCACCCGGGTGCTGGTACATGCCCTCGAATGTTTTGACGAACACTCGGGCTAAATCTTCCCAACAGTAAATGCAATTGGCGGGCAACTGATTCAGCCACGCATGCGCAGACCCTTCCAACATGAGTGGAAGGTGCTTCATTGCAACGAAATCATCGCCGCCGCCGATCTGGACAGCGACTCGATAGTCTTCGAGCCAAGTCTCTGGCTTGGATTCGCCATTGAACTTCCCAATTCCGGTCGCCAACCGATAATTGGGGGTATCTCCGCCTCTCGGATGTATCTGCTGAAACACCCGAGACAGGTAACTCCCCAGCCGCTCGCTCGGTCTCTGTCATGTCTGTTCCGATCGACCACTCATTGAGTGATGTCAGATCGGGCGTCGTAGCCTCTGTGCCGAACAGGTCTCCGCTCACGGTTCCTCCCGAGTGGGTAGCCTCTGTCATACGGACGTTGTCCACGCGGGCCGCACCTCGGAGGGGGGGTCCGACTAAAGTCGCGGTCGTCGCGCCCGCGCCCTCCGTATGGACCTCTCGAAAGAGGAGGAGTGCGCTGGTCTTTTCTTGGTGTGAGGGGACTGTGAGCCCACTGGACAGTGTCCGCCCAAGTGGACTCATTGCGAATGCGTTGGTGAGACTGTGATACCTCAGAGTTTTGTTGTAGGGAGGTCTTCAGCAAAGCCTGGATTTGCCGAATGCCCTCGCCGGCGCCGAGTCAGACGGCTGGATTGAATCTGCAATCCGAGTGGCCGCGGCCAGATTCAGCATGGGCGTGCGCATCACCGGGATGGTGTACGGACGATCCTTTGTGAATAGTTGACGGCGGCTACGGCTAGAGCTGGGAAGGTCTCTTGCCGCGCGTTCGTGGAGTGCTCGTTGTAGCCACTTGAGTCGCTCGTGCTCAGCCAGGGTGGCTTGGCGAGCGGCCTCCAAGGCTATCTCATCCGGGGTATTCCCCGCAATGGGCATCAGAAGGACCTGATCGTTCCTGCGCCTGATTTCCTCCCGGTGCTCCCGGGTGAGGGGTCGAGGAACATAGCCGTCGGAGCTGGCGTTGTTGCGGTCGCCGTCCCGATCGCGGGTATCTCCCGCGTGCCCAGGTGGAGCAGCACCTCGGGCTGGGCCGGCCATCAGGACTTCCGCTACGTCTCCGCTACTCTCATGCTCGGCTGTTCCGGAAGATTCGTCATCCGAAGACGGGAAGAGGCAGTGGACGGACTCGTTGGCTTCAAGCGCGACCACTTGCTGTCATGTGGCTTGGGCTGCCACAGCGTGCTTGATCCAATGCTGTAGCCGTGAGCGCCCGGAGCGCCGGAGACAAGCCGCAAGACAGATCGGAGAAGTTGGTCGATAAGGGGTAGACGGTTGTCGGAGGAGGACTCCGAATGTCGTCGCACTGAAGTGCACCGCACCTCGAGTGGGCAGTGCCTCAGCATCCAGCGGTGCCTCCTGCAGCCATGCCAAATCGTCGATGGTGAAGCTGAGGGATCCGAAGAGGATCTCGCCGCCGAATGTGTTCATGGTGATCGTGAAAGTGGAAATTCCACCTGCGCCGGAATTCGCTAGACGCGCAGCCCCACGGTGGGCGCCAACTATCGTCGGAATGAACCTGACAATAGTACTAGGGGTACGAAAGGAGGGGCGAAGTCTAGCTATGGCGCAAGCGTGCACTCAGATGTGTATGAGTTCAGGCCTCACTCGGAAGTTATAAAAGCCCTACGTCTCGAGCCCGGAGGCTTTGGTGTTTGCTTATGGGTGGTAGAAGATTACACGGGGTCGGAACCCTTGCTCTAGCGCCCGGGGGTGGCTTATATAGAGTGCGCCACGACCGGCCGAGCACCATGATTAGGGTAATAAATGCCAATGAAGGCTGCATTACAGGAACGGCTGATTAACTAGACGTTACTGGTAACGGGAAATTAACTTCATAACGAATGACTACTCGAATTCCACGGATGCTTTGTCTTCCGGGTCGCCTGAGCTTCCGTCTGACCGAGTGGCGCCGTTGAGTCCGAGTGACTTGAATAATCCGAGTGAACAGCCATATTCATCGAAATGAGTCTTTGCCCAGGGGCTTTAATGACATTGAAGGACCACAGGTGGGCCTTAGATGTCAGGCCTATGACCCTACCCATGGTAGGCATCCTCATCAATCCCCAAGCTTAATTCGTGCTCATTCTCGAGTAGGTAAATGATAAAAACAGAATTTTTGATGTGACATGCTACCCAAAATGTAATCTCTTTCAGGTATGATCATTGAGAAACGATGAACAACTAAACGTCAACATAGTACTACCTTTGTACACTTATATTAGTGATCTAGAACGTCTTATAAATGTTTACGGAGGGAGTAATATCCATAAACATAAGTAACACAATCATTAACTTTCAAAATATACGATCCTTAAAGAATGTTTACTCCCCATTTATTTTTACCATATTAGCATGGCATGACTCCGTCTTCACCACATAAATACAAGTGTCAAGCACCCTCGTGTTAAGCCAAGCAATTGGATCGTACTTCTTAACGTCCTTCAACATTTTATACCTCACTCAATACATGAGCATGAACCATGGACATAGCATATAGGTGGAATAGTATGGTGGTAGGTTTCAAAGGAGTAAAAGTGGAGAAGAAAGTCTCGCATCAACTAGGCAGATCAATGGGCTATGGAATACCCATGAATTGATATCAATGCAAGGAGTAGGGATTGCCATGCAACGGATGCACTAGAGCTATAAGTGTATGAAAGCTCAACTGAAGCTAACTTGGTGTGCATCCAACTTGCTTGCTCATGATGACCTCGGGCATTTGGGGAAGCCCGTCATCGGAATATACAAGCCAAGTTCTATAATGAAAAATTCACACTAGCATATGAAAATGACAAAACATGAGACTCTCTATATGAAAAACATGGTGCTTTCTCTAAGAACAAGTGTGGAAAAAGAGGTAGTAGCACTATCCCTTCTCTCTTTATCTCTCATTTCTTTCTTTCTTTCTCCCCTTTTTTTCTTTTTTTCTTTCTTTCTTTTTTTTTTAATTTTCCGTCCGGAGTCTCATCCCGACTTGTGGGGGAATCATTGTCGCCATCATCCTTTCCTCACTGAGACATGTAGGGGAACGTTGCATGGGAAACACAAATTTTTGTACGCACACGCAAGATCTATCTATGGTGATGAGCATCTATGAGAGGGAGAGTGGATCTACATACCCTTGTAGATCACTAAGCGGGAAGTGTTAAGAAACGCGGTTGATGTAGTCGAACGTCTTCACGATCCAAATTGCCAAGCGTCCCGCGATCTAATCACGATCCGTCCCGATCTAGCGCCGAACGGATGACACCTCCGCGTTCAGCACACGTACAGCTCGATGACGATCTCCGCCTTCTTGATCCAGCAAGAGGGAGCGGAGAGGTAGATGAGTTCTCCGGCAGAGCGATGTTGGTGGAACTATTCCGGCAGGGCTTCGCCTAAGCACCGCCGAAATTAGACTAGAGGAGAAAACGATCTAGAGGAAGTAGAGGGAGCACGTGGCAATTAGGGTTAGCTCTCCCCTCTAAATGCTCTAGTATATATAGGAGGGAGGGAGGGGAGGAGGCAGCCTCAAACTCTCAAGGGTTCGGCCGAAATAGGAGGTGGAGGAGTCCTACTCCAATCCTACTAGGAGTAGGATTCCTCCTCTCCACTTGGAAACCCTTTCCACCTTTCCACCTTTGGGTTTTTCCCACCCCTAGCTGCATGGGCCTTAGTGGGGGGTTCGGCCAGCCCACTAGGGGCTGGTTTGACTCCTCCCACAGCCCATGAGGTCCTTTGGGTCGAGACACCCCTCCCGATGGCCCCCGGTACCCTCCCGGCACTCCCGGTACAATACCAAAGTACCCGAAACTTTTCCGGTGACCAAAATAGGACTTCCTATATATCAATCTTTACCTCCGGACCATTCCGGAGCTCCTCGTGACGTCCAGGATCTCATCCGGGACTCTGAACAACCTTCGGTCACCACCATACATAACTCTACTTTACCGAAACGTTACCGAACCTTAAGTGTGCAGACCCTGCGGGTTCGAGAACTATGTAGACATGACCGAGACACCTCTACGATCAATAACCAATAGCGGGACCTGGATGCCCATATTGGTTCCTACATATTCTATGAAGATCTTTATCGGTTGAACCTCTATGTCAAGGATTCAGTTAATCCCGTATGTTGTTCCCTTTGTTCTTCGGTATGTTACTTGCCCGAGATTCGATCGTCGGTATCTCTATACCTAGTTCAATCTCGTTACCGGCAAGTCTCTTTACTCGTTCCGTAATACAAGATCCCATGGCTAACACTTTAGTCACATTGCTTGCAAGGCTTGTTGTGATGTTGTATTACCGAGTGGGCCCTGAGATACCTCTCTGTCACACGGAGTAACAAATCCCAGTCTTGATCCATGCCAGCTCAACAGACACCTTCGGAGATACCTGTAGAGCATCTTTATAGTCACCCAGTTACGTTGTGACGTTTGATACACACAAGGTACTCCTCCGGTGTCAGTGAGTTGCATGATCTCATGGTCATAGGAACAGATACTTGACATGCAGAAAACAATAGCAATAAACTGACACGATCATATGCTACGTTCATATTTTGGGTCTAGTCCATTACATCATTCTCCTAATGATGTGATCCTGTTATCAAATGACATCTCATGTCTATGGCTAGGAAACCTTGACCATCTTTGATCAACAAGCTAGTCTACAAGAGGCATACTAGGGACACAGTGTTGTCTATGTATCCACACATGTATCAGTGTTTCCAATCAATACAATTATAGCATGGATAATAAATGATTATCATTGAACAATAATAATAACTACATTTATTATTGCCTCTAGGGCCTATTTCCAACAAGACAATGCTCTAATAATGATGATCATCACACTTTTATTTACTTACAACTCGATACTAAGAACTACTAAACAAGATGACTCTATATGAATGCCTTTGGCAGTGTACTGATACGTCTCCAACGTATCTACTTTTCCAAACACTTTTGCTCTGGTTTTGACCTCTAATTTGCATGATTTGAATGGAACTAACCCGGACTGACGCTATTTTCAGCAGAACTACCTTGGTGTTATTTTTGTGCGGAAATAAAAGTTCTTTGAATTCGACGAACTTTTTGTGGATTATTTCTAGGAATTATAATGAATTACGGAGCGAAGACCTGCCAGAGGGAGGCCACAAGCCAACAGGGCGCGACCCCCTAGGCCGCGCCCTGATGGCTTGTGGGGCCCACGAGGCTCCTCCGACCCTGATTTCAGTCCTACAAAATCACATCTTTGGAGAAAAAAATCAGAGAGAAGTTTTCATCATGTTTCACGAGACGGAGCTGCCGCCACCTCCTATTCTTCCTCGGGAGGGCTGATCTGGAGTCTGTTTGGGGCTCCGGAGAGGGGGAATCATCACCGTCGTCATCACCAACCCTTCTCCACCAACACCGCCATGATGCTCAGCACCGGGAGTGAGTAATTCCTTTGTAGGCTTGCTGTACGATGGTGTGATTGGATGAGATTGATCATGTAATCGAGTTAAGTTTGATAGGGCTGGATCCCTAGTATCCACTATGTTCTGAGATTGATGTTTCTATGACTTTGCTATGCTTAATACTTGTCACTAGGGCCCGAGTGCCATGATTTCAGATCTGAACCTATTATGTTTTCACGAATATAAGATTGATTTGGATCCTATCTTGCTAGTTGTATGCACCTATTACGTGTCTTGATCCGCATACCCCAAGGTGACAATAATTGGGATTCTTTCCGGTGATAGTCGTAGTTTGAGGAGTTCATGTATTCACCATGTGTTAATGCTTTATTCCGGTTCTCTATTAAAAAGAGGCCTTATGATCCCTTAGTTTCCAATAGGACCCCGCTGCCACGGGAGAGTAGGACAAACTATGTCATGCAAGTTCTTATCGCAAGCACGTATGACTATATATGGAATACATGCCTACATTATATTGATGAATTGGAGCTAGTTCTGTGTCGCCCTAGTGTGTAACTGTTACATGATTGATGTCATCTAAATCATTATCCATCACCGATCCGCGTGCCTACGCTTTACATATACTGAATCTTGCTAAGTTACTATTGCTACAGCTACTATCACAACTGTTACAAAATTGCTACTGTCACTTCTACTGTTACTTTTGCTACTACTATTTGCCGTGCTACTAAACCTTTGCTGCAGAGAGATATCCCAGGCACGGTTGAATTGACAACTCAACTGTCAAGGCCGATAAATATTGTTTGGCTCCTCTTGTGTTGAATCAATAAATTAGGGTGAAATGCTACCCGTGAAGACTGTTGCGATCCCCTATACTTGTGGGTTATCAAGACCTTTTTCTGGCGCCGTTGCCGGGGAGCATAGCTCTATTTATTGTGTTAACTTGAGGATATCCAATTGCCACTATGAAGAATCTGAAGGATAATCGAACTAAGATCATCTCCTCTCGTACGAGAGCAGGTAAGGAACTGCCATCTAGCTCTACTTTTGATTCATCTACCATTCTGAATCAGCTTGTTACACCACCGCATGTTGATCGTCCTGATATGTCACATGAACTTGATGATGCTACTTTTGAAATTAATGAAGATACTATTACTACATGTTGAAACTGAAACTGTGCCACTGAATGAATTACTTGATGCTCATATTGCTAAAGCTAGAGAACTTGAAAATGTTGAAGCTGATGAGGACTTTGAATCACCTGCTACACTTCTCTCTCCTAATAGATATGAATTGCCTCATGTACCTGAAGGTTATGTCATGTATAAGGAAACAACTAGGGATTTCTTTGCTAGTGAAAATAGAGATGACTTGAAGAAACTACTATGCAAACTAAAAGAAAAATCTATGATGGAGAAAATGATATATGATCCTAAATTTGCTACCTCTCCTATATTTGTTACCGATAAGGATTATGAGTTCTCTGTGGACCCTGAGTTAATTCCTATAGTAGAGTCTAATCCTTTCCATGGTTATGAAAATGAAACTGTTGTCAAACATCTTATGAAATTAAATGATATTGCTGCTTTGTTTACCAATGATGAAAAGATACGTTACTATTATATCCTTAAGCTTTTTTTCCTTTCTTGCTAAAAGGCGAGGCCAAGCAATGGTTCCTTTCTCTTGCACCTGGTTGTATGCGTAGTCCCCAGGATATGCTTCATTACTTTTCTAAAAAATATTTTCCCGCTCATAAGAAACAAGCTGCCTTACGGGAAATATTTAACTTTGCGCAAATTGAAGAAGAGAATCTCCCTCAAGCTTGGGGGAGGCTTCTCCGGTTACTTCGAGCATTGCCTGATTGTCCTCTTAAGAAGAATGAAATTCTTTATATCTTTTATAATGGACTAACCGATGCTTCTAGGGACTTCCTAGATAGTTATGCTCGTTGTGTTTTCAGGGAAAGTGTCGGATTTCGGGCTCCGCAAAACCCTAAGAAGTTCGAACCCAGGGGCGTGTGCGAAGATCCCCAATAGGTTCACCCCTGCCAAGCCCACAACACGATAACCCCGCTCGATGGCAAGGAAGAAGATAGCACACGAGAGTTTACCCAGGTTCGGGCCGCTGCGAAGCGTAAAACCCTACTCCTGCCTTTGGTGGATTGCCCCACGAGGAGGTTTGTGGATGAACTAGTACAGTGGTGAGTTGCCTCGCGGTGTGTTTTCGGGTGGCTATCTCGTCCTGCTCTACCAAGCTGTCTGGCCTCTATTTATAGCGGCCCGGGTCCTCTTCCCTTATCACAAAGGTGTGAAGGAATCCTACAACGGCGAAATTCAAAGGGGGACAGGAGGTACACCCTATCCTGACGAAAGGTGGTCTTCGCCTGCAAAGTAGTCGACGGTGATGTAGAGGTGGGCTCGGTGATGACGTCCGTCCTGCGGGGCTTGGGGTCTTGGTCTTGTTGCACCGAAGTGGAAACCTTTGGGGGGCGCTTTGGGAACTCGGGTGCGCCCCTGCCTCCTTTGCACCAAAGGGGAAACTGTCCCCTTTGGCGCGCTCGTTCCCGCCTGGCCTGGCAGGTGTCACCCTTGGCCTCCTGAGGTCGTGTGTTGCATAAAAGTCTCCGCCGCTCGGGAGGGGGCCTGGGGAGGCCAATCTCCCCGCGGGTCTTGGCGCTATTTCCCCCGTGAGCTCGGGGCCTCGCGAGGGCCTTGTGTTGAGTGAGGCCACGCCGGGCCGTACTTGGTCGTCGAGGTGGGCCACACCTTGGGCCGCATGCAGGCAAGTCTGGGTACCCCCGTTCCCAGGACGCCAACAGTAGCCCCCGGGCCCGAGGCGCGCTCGGGTTAGCTTCTGGGTGAAGCCACGGAGGATGGCCCGAAGTGTCGTGGGCCCCAACGCCTGCGGGCCCATCTTGACGCATTGCGCACGATGAGACGTGGGCGTCTCGACTCCCCGAAGACGTCGGGAACCGCCCTGAGCCGAGCTGACGCGAGGCCTGCGCGCCTTCCCGGCCATCATTGCCTTCCTTGAATGCGGTTGTCTCTTCGCGTCCTCCCCCCTGGGGCCACGTGGATGTGACCCGATGGGAGCAGAGGAAACGACGTGAGGCAGGGCAGCACGCTGATCGAGTCTGCCACGCGTCGCTCGAGGAGTGCATGGCGACTCCACTCCCCACGACGCCCCATGGGCAGCGGTTGCGCCTATAAACCCGCCCCGCTCGGGGGGTCTTGCCATCTTGACGCACCCTCTCGCTTCTCTTCCTTCCCAGTTATCTTCCTTGCCCTCCTCCTTCCCTTTGCTCCTCCATGGCGTCCGGTGGAAGCGCGGCAGGTGCGGGGAAGCGCTCGGAGCCCCCGGCTCCACCGGCGGCCCCCGGAGGCAGCGGCGGGGAACCCTCAAGGCCGGCCCAAGACCGCCGGCGCTGGGCCATTATTGATGAGTAAGTGCCTCGCCACCCGCTTTCTTCTCTTGTAATTGCATCTGCCGCGCCGGTATTGATCGTTCCCTCCTCTCAGGACGCCTGCGCCCAAGAGGCACAGGCTCGACGAGCTCCAGGAGGAGACGGATGCACTGAGGGTTCAGCTGGCGGATGCCGAGACCGCCCTCAGGGGAGAGGCGAGGCTTAGGCGGAGCTGGCGTCGCTCTAGACCCAGGTCAAAGGGGCCGTTGACACCGTGCAGGCCGCCCAGGAGGAGGCGGCCCATGCGAAGATGCTGGAGGCGCAGCGCGCCAAGCAGTATCTGGACATCGCCCACCGCACGGTCGGCACGGTGAGCCGATTCGTCGGGGAAGCCCCCGCGCTGCCGTGCACGCACGACGACGGGGGCTACCTCAACTTCTTCGGCAAGGTGGTGGAGGCGCTGGAGACCGGCGTCTCCCGGGTGGACGAGGACAATGTATCTAGCGCGCGCGACCTCCTGGACCTCGCGCTGACACGCGTCTTCTCCAACCTTCGCCGCCTCATCCCGGAGTTCGATCTCCTCGACGTCATGGAGCCGGTGCCCGAGGAGCTCCAGAGGCCACTCAGGGACGAGGTGCGCCCGCACGTGGAGTTCTTGGTGAAGCGGTTCATCCAAGAGCCTCTCTCCGACGAGGGTGACGACTCCGGCGCCACGGCGGGCGACAGCCCGGACGGTGACAGTGGCTCCTCCGCCTAGGCCTCTCCTGTTTTCTATTCCTTATTCCTGTCATGTCAAGCAAAACCTGGCCCCTAGGGGCATTAACTTTTGTGTTTTTACCTTCGTCTTCCTCCTCCTTCTTTAAGCCGTCGATTGTTTGTTTTGCGTGGCGCGATCCCGCGTCTCTCGCGGGGCCTTGTGTTATTGCCGATGCGCCCCGGCGCCCCTCGGGAGGTCCGTGAGGGTAACGTGTTAAGACCGGCAACGGCATCCGATCGGGCCTTCGCGGGGCGAGCCCTCCTGAGGGGGAACGTGCCGCCCCGAAGGTCAGACTCCTAGCCACGTCGCCTAGAGTGGCCGGTCTCCTTCCCTCGGGCTGCACTTCCTTGCTCCTAGAACCACAAGAATCCTGATGGGGTTACATAGCGGACCGTAGTGCCTGTATTTTTACGTTAGCGCTCATGCCTCTTGCCCGGCATTCGGTCTATCATCGGTTTAGAAGGTTTTGCCCTTATTTGGTGGGTGTACTTAGCTCATCGGGTTGTGGCGAGCTCGAGCATCGTGAGGCGTAGGCGGAGCGTCCAGGGAGGTCGAGGATCCCGTTAGGGAGAGCTTCTTCCTTGCTTGCGGGGTGGTTCGGGAGCCCTTTCGGCACTCTGCGTCAACGGGGCCCGATCCCGAGCAGACCTCGACCACCGTTGGGGCGTCCGGATCACCAGGACGAGACCAAAGGGGCGAGGCCTCGGCCACAATTGGGGCGTCCGGATCACCAGGACGAGACCAAGGGGCACGGAGCTATACGATCGGTGAGGTTCCTGAGGCGCATTACCTGGGACCCCCCCTTGACGCTCAAGCGGCGCTCTGCGTCGACGGAGCCCAATCCCGCGCAAACCTCGACCGCTGTTGGGGCGTCCGGATCACCAGGACGAGACCAAGGGGCGAGGGGCTACGTGACCAGTGTGGCTACTGAGGCGCGTTGCTCAGGAGTCCCCCTTGACGCTCAAGCGGTTCCCATACCTTTCCGCCGGTTGCTACTCCGGGAGGTGTCTGAGCCTCCCGAGGTTTTGTGATGTCACGCTGGGCAGCGGCCGGAGCCCCCGAGCGGGAATCGACCGCTAAAAGATGCGTGCTTTTGAGGCAACAGGTCCTTGCCGGCCCGCTCTGAAGGGCCACGAGGGGAGGCCAAGGTGCATGGACCTTGGCAAGGTGCCAATCCAAAAGAAAAGAGACTTCAAGGCCAGAAAGAGGAATCGCGAAGAGAGAAAAGTTCCCGCCCCTTTTCAAATAGAGTTACGAAATCTTCAACTTCATTTCAAAAAGTGGCAATACGAACACAAAAAGAAGCAAGCAACAGCCGCGTCCGGCAGCTAGGCTAGTCTTCGCCTTCGTCTTCCCCCAGCGCGGAGTGTAGGGCATCCACGTTGCATGGGCATAGCCATTGGAGGGCAGTGTTGTCCGCCAGCACGGAGCATGGGGCTTCTACTTGGGCGTGGGATGGAACCCCTCCGCGTCCTCGGGGGGCTCCGGGCGTATATAGCCCACTCATTATTACGTGAGAGTGTCATGGCCGAAGATAGCTTGGCAAGCCCCCAGGCGCACGACCCAGGTGCTCCCAACTCGGTTAAGTGCCATCCCACGCATTACTGCGTGGTTGCGCGCCTTTACAACCGAAACCTGAGTGCATTGCTCCCCGCGTAGCCACGGGATTGTGCTCCCGCAGCCCAAACATGAGCGCAATGAACCCAGCGTAGCTACAGAGGAGTCGGTGAAGCCGCCTCGTGAGGCGTCGTGGCGCCGGTCGGACCTCGGCTTGCGGTCCTCATGAGGCCCTGCCTCCCGAGGGCCGCTCTGGCGCTCTCGTTGCCGCGGGTGTCCCGCGTTGCTTGTACCCTGCCGATCCCACAGGCGGTCGCTCCTGAGGCCTTGGGCTTGGCTGCGCGCTGCTTGCTCGCTGGGGTAGTGGCTGCGCCGCGCCCCCACGCATCCCGGGACGCCCCCCCTGCTTGCATCAGCCTGGCCTGGTACCCCCTTTGTGGGATCCCCCGGGCCCGGCTTGGGGAGGGCGTCCGGGACATCTCCCTACTCCGGGAGGGTCTTGGCACCTGCGGGGGGCGTCTGATCCTCTACGCCCTTCGCAGGAATCATGTAGCTCGAAACGTAGGGCTCTGTATAGAGGCCTTGGCTCCCTCCTGAGCCATCCCTACGCACATCAAGGGCAGCCTCCCCGGGTGGCGAGATGACGCCTCCTGGGGCGCGCGGCCCACAGACCCTCCTGCGGCGGGCCTCCGCCCGAAGTTGCTTACTTCTGCCGCCGCCGTGGGGTGGTACGCGCGTGTCTTGACGTGGGTTGCCTCCCTGGTTGTCCACTGTGCCTCCGTTACGGTTATCTGCCTGACCAGAAGCCTGAGCCGCCTACTCCCTGCGCCGGTTGGCGCGCTCCCGCTGGGATGACCTAGGCTGTTGATGCTCTGTCTGGGTATGGGCGCGCGTGCCGGGGTGCGCGTGGAGCGCCCCGTCACCCTCTTCAAAGGAGCCACCGACGTGGCCAGGCGGCACCCCGAAGCCTGTCACTGGGATCCGGAGGAGAAGAAGTACGGCGTGCGGCGGGCCCTGCTCGGGCTCGCCCGGGAGTGGAGCGGGCGCGCCATCCACAGGTGGGGCGACGGGCACGGCAAGCGATCCCCCGGCTCCCAGCGCCGGGGGTCGCGAAGGAAGGTGGGGGACCCAGGCCCTCCTTGCGACGGCGACCAACTCGGCGATGTGGTCGGCCCAGGCGTCGAAGCCCCCGTGCGTAGGGCGGTGGCGAAGCATCTCACTCGCCATTAGGAGTGAGTCATGCGCGTTGAGGTCTCCCACGTGGGTGCAGTGCGATTCCGGTCCCGTGGGCGCCGCTCGTCTGCCATGCGCCTGGCCGGCACGAGCGACGTCGGTGGTGGAGACAACGCTGGTGGCCTGGTAACGACTGCCCAGCGTCGCACTGTCGTGGCACGGGTCTTGGGCTGCAGTGGCGAGGTTGGCGGAGGCGGATCCTCTGAGGATGAAAGGAGCTTGTCGGGCGTCGGCCATCGACACGACGGGGCGAAGAAGAAGCGAAGCTTGCCGAAGACTCCAACACGCCCCCTACCTGGCGCGCCAAATGTCGGATTTCGGGCTTCGCAAAACCCTAAGAAGTTCGAACCCAGGGGCGTGTGCGAATATCCCCAACAGCTTCACCCCCGCCAAGCTCACAACACGATAACCCCGCTCGATGGCGAGGAAGAAGATAGCACACGAGAGTTTACCCAGGTTCGGGCCGCTGCGAAGCATAAAACCCTACTCCGGCCTTTGGTGGATTGCCTCACGAGGAGGTTTGTGGATTAACTACTACAGTGGTGAGTTGCCTCGCGGTGTGTTTTCGGGTGGCTGTCTCGTCCTGCTCTACCGAGCTGCCTAGCCTCTATTTATAGCGGCCCGGGTCCCCTTCCCTTATCACAAAGGCGGGAAGGAATCCTACAACGGCCAAATTCAAAGGGGGACAGGAGGTACACCCTATCCTGACGAAAGGTGGTCTTCGCATGCAAAGTAGTCGACGGTGATGCAGAGGTGGGCTCGGTGATGACGTCCGTCCTACGGGGCATGGGGTCTTGGTCTTGTTGCACCGAAGTGGAAACCTTTGGGGGGCACTTTGGGAACTCGCGTGCGCCCCTGCCTCCTTTGCACCAAAGGGGAAACTGTCCCCTCTGGCGCGTTGGTGCCCACCTGGCCTGGCTGGCGTCACCTTTGGCCTCCTGAGGTCGTGTGTTGCATAGAAGTCTCCGCCGCTCGGGAGAGGGCCTGGGGAGGCCTACCTCCCCGCGGGTCTTGGCGCTGTTTCCCCCGCAAGCTCGGGGCCTCGCGAGGGCCTTGTGTTGAGTGAGGCCGCGCCGGGCCGTACTTGGTCATCGAGGTGGGCCATGCCTTGGGCCGCAGGCAGGCAAGTCTGGGTACCCCTGTTCCCAGGACGCCGACAGAAAGATCTGTCAGTCAAGCCGAAGAATTATTGAATAACATATTGCAAAATGCCAATGATTGGACACTTCCTGAACCACCTCCGGAACCTATTCAAAAGAAAAGAGGTATTCTATTCCCCAACCCTGAAGATATGCAAGAAGCAAAAAGATCTATGAAGTAGAAAGGTATTAAAATTAAGGATATCAAGAAACTACCACCTATTGAAGAAATACATGGACTTGATTCCCCGACACAGGTAGTAGAGGTAAGCATCTCCGTTCCTTTAGTGAAAATGATATACCTTACAATAAGACTCCTGAACAATGCATGGATGAATATGATAATTATGTTGTCAAGCAAGAACACTTCAATAACTATGTTACGGATCAATTGAGATGTAATGCCATGATGATAAACCGCTTAAGTGACTTGATGTTTAGAATTGCTAATGATGTAAAAGGTCTAGGTAAACATGCTTCTATGGTTCACAATCAACTAGACAAAGTTGCTAAGTCACAAAATGATTTACTTGCTAAAATGAATAATAATATGAATGATCATGCTGTTATAGTAATGACTAGGGGAGGTCGTATGACCCAAGAACCTCTCTATCCGGAAGGTCATCCTAAAAGAATAGAACGGGATTCTCAAAAATTATTGTTGATGCACCTACTTCCTCTAATAAGGAAAAGAAAAAGAAAAATGATAGAAACTTGCATGCTCCTAGTGAACCTGTTACAAAAACACCTACTGACAACCATAATGATGTTTCTATTTCTGATGCTGAGACCCAGTCTGGTAGTGAACATTCACCTAGTGATAATGAAAAGGAGGATGAAAATTATACTGTGCATGTCGATGCTCCACCAGATAGTAATAAAGAACATGATAACAATGTAGGAATAGAACCTGCTGAGGATCTTGATAACCCACCTGCTAAATATAAATGTTATGATAAGAGAGACTTTGTTGCTAGAAACCATGGCAAGGAAAGAGAGCCATGGGTTCAAAACCCATGCCATTCCCCCGTAAGTCTTCTAAGAGTAGTGACGATGAAGATTTTGAGCGATTTGCTGAAATGATTAGACCTGTCCTTTTACGTACTTATTTGACTGGTATGCTGAAAGTGCCCCCGTATGCTAAGTATATGAAAGATATTATTACCAACAAAAGAAAAATACCTGAAATAAAAGTTGCTAATATGCTTGCCAATTATTCGTTTGATGGAGGAATACCTAAGAGGCTAGGAGATCCTGGCATACCCACAATACCTTGCCCTATTAAAAGAAATTATGTCAAAACTGCTCTATGTGATTTAGGGGCCGGTGTTAGTGTTATGCCTTTCTCCCTTTATAAAAGACTTGATTTGAGTAAGCTTACACCTACTGAGATATCTTTGCAATTTGCGAGGATGTTCCTATTATGGCTGATAAATCCACTGCTCTACCTATTGGAATTTGCGAGGATCTTCCTATTGTGGTTGCAAATGTTACTATCTTGACAGACTTTTTTATTCTTAATATGCCCGAGGACGATAATATGTCGATCATCCTTGGTATACCCTTTCTAAATACTACAGGGGCTGTTATTGATTGCAATAAAAGCAAGGTTACCTTTCATGTCAATGGCAAGCAACATACGGTGCATTTCCCGAAGCAGCAAACTTGGGTTAATAATATTAATGTCATTGAGCCTACCCCCATGGTTATCATTGGAAGTTTTGCAATTCCTCTACCAACTGTCAAGAAGAAATATTATAATCTTATTGTTGGGGAGATGAAAATCCCCATTGCGGTAACCTAGTGATATACAAAAATTCTTCGGTTGCATGTTAACCGAAAACGGTTGTTAATAAGACTTGATCAACCTTATTAATGGATCCTTTTCGGAAGGCATGTGATTGATGAATTTAGTACTCACAACTCTCTGTATCAAAAGTTTATCCGATGTTGTTTTCAGTTTATATAAAATAAATTAGCATGATTTTCTGTCTTTCTGTTTTTCCCATCGTCAGGGATGCGACGATCTATGGATCCGACAAGGACCATTCATAATCAGGTGAGTAGGTTTCCTACACAAAGAGCATCACAGATCTCTACGTACGCGAGGAAGGTTTAGACAGGTTCGGGCCACCAGAGCGTAAAACCCTACGTCCTATGTTCTTGCGGATTATGGGTATTCACAGTACAAGGAGCAACAGCCCCCGGCAAGAGGTGCCTCGGGAGTGCAGCTACGCGTGTAGAGTGAATAGGGTTTCGACCTTTCTAAAGGTAGCCATGGGCCTCCTTTTCTAGACAAAGGGGTTACCACAGTGGCAAAATAGTCTTTACACCTGGCGAACAGTGGATACTACTTCTTGCCAGAGTGTCAGCAGAGGTGTTAGTGCGAAATACCTAACTCTGGCGGACTAGGACAGGCGCATTGAATGCGCCGTGAGGTGTCAAGCTGGCAACGTCTCTCGCCAACGATTGCATCTCCTTCTGTGCCATCCTCCCAGCTACCTTCTATTCTTTCGCCACACCATAGGACGGGTGTCTTTAAAGCTGCTATAAATCCCTCCATGCTGGCACACGCTCCGGCCGGTTCCACCTATCCGCCTGCTCGCTCGCCACCTGGCCGATGTAGACAACCAGCCTGGCGACGTGGAGCTGGGCCTTGGCGGGGGAGTCCTTGGCAGGTGAGCGTGTCCTTGAGTCCCCGGCAAGGAATCTTGCCGGGTTCGCTTGGCCTTTGCTCATTGTTGTTGGAGGAATGCTCGTGCCTGGCAAGGTCTTGCCGGTCTGGAGGCTGCGGCGTCTGTTGCACAAGTCCAGGTGCTAAGGACCCCGTTTCTTAGTACACCGATAGTAGCCCCCGGGCCTGGGCCACACATGCTTCCGCGAGATTTGTAGGGCTAGGCCTGCGCAGACGCACGCGGCCCTAATCTTCTGTAGTTATGATGACTTCCGTTTACCTTTCCCATGACGCGCAGTAACTACGGGTCGGGGGAGTGGTGGAGTGGGGCGGTTGCCCCGAGGAGGCACGCCCGAGGGCTGCACCGTGCTGGACGAGGAGTGACGCTTCTCTTACCACATGTTCTCACGTGGGGTCATGTATTGGCAAGGGAAACGGTTGCCCAATGGCACGTCTGGCAGCGATAGTCGACTCCCAAGCTTCCCAGCGATGCTTGACCGTCTCCGCCTCATCCGTCGTATGTCGCGCGATGCGTGTTACACGCGCGGTCTGGTATTGGCTGAGAGGGGCGGTCGCGGGTGCCGGCCGAGGGCCAATGCGCGTCCAACCCAGGTCGCGAAGAGTTGGTCCCTTCCTCTTCCCTTGCCCTATAAAGAGGGGCGGGGGGACTGAGGGGGAGCACTACTCATCCGCGCCCTCCTGCTCTCAGTTCTTCTTCCACCATCTTTCCTTCCTCTCACCCTCTGCCACTCCCTCCGACGCGCTTCCCTTGGGATGGCGAGGGGCCGCGGTCATGCTCGCGGGTCGGGTGGTGCTGCGAGGGGTGCTCCGCAAAAAGCCAATGCAGATAGTGGTGACGATGGCGGGGGTTGGGTCAAGCTCCCGTGGTTGGTCGTCGTCCGCCGGCCGAGGGCAGGCAGCTCCGCCGGCCCGCGGAGGCCGTGGAAGTTGGACGGCTCCATCGAACCACGGCGGACACGGTGGCAGCCGCAGTGGCGCGCCCCTCCCTCAGCCCCATGCAGGGATCCACTCGGGGGATGAGGTGTAGGAGTTCGTCGTGGCGGTCCCCCACCGTCCCCGGAGCTGGCTGCGCCTCCCCGACCCGTTCGCCCGGGCCATGGAGGGTAACCCGCCCCAGGGGCAATGGCTGCGGGTGGATGGCTGCTGCAATGGCCCCGCCTGGGTGGCCGTCGACCTCTCCGTCGGCAGCACCATGTTTCTGACGCGAGGGTGGAAATCGTTTGCCCGCTCCCGTGGCTTAGGCCCGGGGCATCTCCTCCACTTCAAGTTCGACGGCGCCGCCACCCTCTTCTTGAAGATCTTCGGGGTGTCCGACGTCCGCTTGGAGTGCTGTGTGGAGAGTACGAGCGGGAGCGACGACGATTCCTCCAGCAAGAGCGACGACGACGGCAGCACCTTCGGCATCAAGCGGGAGGAGTCCGACTAGGCGTGCATGGCATCTTAGCTAGGGTTTTAGGTATCCGGGAATGAGGCTCCATCTGCGAGACCTCGTTTCCGGATCAATTGCCACATCGTAGTGGCAAGTCTCCTGTTGGCGGCCGATGGGGTCGTAGAGGAAGTCGTACTCCGACTTGACGCCGTAGCCGCCGTCGCCGAGCTAAGGCGCCTCCCTCCTCCGAGGTCGGCGGGGACGTTATAGGAAGTCGTACTCCGACTTGTCCCCGCTGCCGCCGTTGTCGGGCTTGGCGTACTCCTTTTGTATTTCAACCGAGCTTGGGCTGCCCTGGGAGCTGGTGACCCCCATGGTACGCGCCAATGAACTAGTTGTACAGATCTGCCCAAAAAGAGATGGATCCCTCCGGCAAGTTCATCAACCAACTCCTCACATTGGGATTGAGCGCCAGCGGGAAGTAGTTGGAGAGTATCTTCTCGTCCCGTCCCCCGGCAGCCTGCATGGCAATGGTGTAGATGTCGAGGAACTTCGAGGGGCTTATCTTGACATCATACTTGTCGGGCAGCTCGGGCTTGAAGGACCTGCTGGAAGGCCAGCGGACCTGCCGCAGCTCGCGGGTGAACGCCGGGCATCCCACCTCGTAAGGTAGGCTACCAGGAGCCCCCGGCATGCGTTCGTCGACGGCGGCGTCCGCGTAGCCATCGGATTGACGGCGGGTCTCGCGTCGCCTCTCGATGGTCGTGCAGGTGTCTTCCTTGCACCTGTCCTTCAGGATTTGGCGCTGGTCTTGGTCCCATCGTGGGTCCGGCGAGGCATACGACACCTCATCTTGAACGTCCGTCCAGCGGGAATTCCGCTGTGGAGACGACTGGACTGTATGCGCCCCGTCGGCGTCGTGCCCGGTGGCTGGGCCTCCTGGGGCTGCTCGGCGTGTGTGCAACGGTCCTGCCCCCTCCTGCTTGTCGCGGTTCGTGAAGCTCGGCAGGCTTTGTATGGTTGCTCTCTAGTCCTCCATCTTCTCCGGCGCAGGCGGGAAGTTCAGCAATAGCTGCGCCTGCGCTAGGGCCTCTTCCGCAGTCCTGGACATGGAGCGATGTGAGGCACGGGTGACGCTCTTACTCCTGACAGTGTCAGGAGGAGCGTTCGCCCGCGTCGTCGTGCGCCGCTCATCAGCTCCTGGAGGCTGCTGTCGAGCTTGGCCCTGCGTGTCCTGGGAGGGATGCCCAGGGGTCTTGTCCGCACGCTGCTCGGGCTCGCCGCCTCAGGGGTGCTGGTCACGGTCCCCTTGCGAAGGGTGCGGTGGAGGCGCAGTCGCCTTCGCCGCCGCCGTGGTTGCTGCTACTTCGGCCCTAGCCCCCGACACCGTTGGTGCGTTCTGCGCCCCTCCGACGGCAGGGTCCGTGTCAACGCTCGCAGAGCTCTGCGTGTTGTTGTGACTACGCTCACCGGCAGGGTGAGCGCGGTGGTCTCTTTCATTGGTGCTATCGACGGCGCCTGAGATGGCAGCTTGGATGTGGTCGCAGCAGGAGTCGTCGTTCCCTTGGCTTTCTTGGGGGCCATGGGTGACGATGAAGCTGCTGGTGAAGGTGTGCAAAGACCGGTGAAGGTTCATGCTAGAAACACCCCCCTACCTGGCGCGCCGAAGATGTCGGGGATGCAACGATCTATGGATCTAGCAAGGACCCTTCGTAATCAGGTGAGTAGGTTTCCGACACAAAGAGCATCACAGTTCTCTGCGTACGAGAGGACGGTTTAGGCAGGTTCGGGCCACAGGAGCGTAAAACCCTACGTCCTGTGTTCTTGTGGATTATGTGTATTCACAGTACAAGGAGCAACAGCTCCCGGCAAGAGGTGCCTCGGGAGTGCAGCTACGCGTGTAGAGTGAACAGGGTTTCGACCTTTCTAAAGGTAGCCATGGGCCTCCTTTTATAGACAAAGGGGTTACCACAGTGGCAAATAGTCGTTACACCTGGCGAACAGTGGATACTGCTTCTTGCCAGAGTGTCAGCAGAGGTGGTAGTGGGAAATACCTAACTCTGATAGACTAGGACAGGCGCATTGAATGTGTTGTGAGGTGTCAAGCTGGCGACGTCTCCCGGCAAAGATTGCATCTCCTTATGTGTCGTCCGCCCAGCTACCTTCTATTCTTTCGCCACGCCATGGGATGGGTGTTGTTAAAGCTGTTGTAAATCCCTCCGTGCTGCCACGCGCCCCGGCCGGTTCCACCTATCCGCCTGCTCGCTCGCCACCTGGCTGATGTAGACAACCAGCCTGGTGACATGGAGCTGGGCCTTGGCCGGGGAGTCCTTGGCGGGTGCGAGTGTCCTTGAGTCCCCGGCAAGGCGTCTTGCCAGTTTTGCTTGGCCTTTGCTCGTTGTTGTTGGAGGAATGCTTGTGTCTGGCAAGGTCTTGCCGGTTTGGAGGCTGCGGCGTCTGGTGCACAAGTCCGGGTGCTAAGTACCCCGTTTCTTAGTACACCAACACCCGTGCATAGAAAAATGCCCGAAAATAAAAAGTCTTAGATTGCCACAAAATTTTAACATGATTTTTTCTGGAATATATAAGAATTTTTGGCATAAAAATTGCAGTAGGGGAGTGCACCTGTGGGCCACAAGCCAACAAAGCGCCCCCCTAGACCGCGCTATGATGGCTTGTGGGGCCCACAGGGTTCCCCTGCCTTATCCCTTCAGCCCACTCCTTCTCCTACCTCCGAGAAAAAATTCCCTAGCTCTCTCTCCCGTGTTCTTCCTCTAGAAGCTGAAATTTTCAATCTCTTTGCTCGGAACTCTGTTTCCGAAACTGTTTTGAGGAATTGTGCCTTGGTATGTGACTCCTCCATTCCTGCAATTAGTTTTTGTTTTAGTGGTTTATTATTTGCATAATGTGTTGCACTTGGTGCTACAGAAAATGAGCTTGCATGTTGAATTCTTTGAGTTCCAAGTAGTATGAATGCTTGATATGGCCTCTAGGCATCATTATGAGTAGTTGCTATCAATATTGCAAAGTTTTATTGACATAAATTTGTGGCTCAAAAATTTCAGAAATTTGTGCTTGGGAAAATGAATTTTGTAAGGAAAGTTTCTTCAAGCCGGAGCCCCAAGGGAGTTGTTAGGAGAACTCAGGACCGCGACGTCAACATTGTTGGCAACACAGAGGTTAGGCCCTGTGAATGGGCACACACGCCCTTCATGAATGATGCGGGTTTTTATGAAGAATTCATGTGATTTTTTGCAAATGTCGGGCTTAGCGACTTCCTCGCAGATGAGTGTGACCAATATTATCTCCTTACTAATTCCTTCATGCCAAACTTTTACTTCACAAATACGCCCGATGCTCCCACAGTACATTTTGATCTTTATGCCACCAACTATGAATTGCCTCTGCATGAATTTTGTGAAATATGTTCGCTTCCTTCTGACGGGGGAATGCGTGAGCCTAAGCCCAAGGAGTTTGAGGACTTCCTCCAAACCTTAACTGTGGGAGAAACTAGGGGTGTGTCAAACACTAGAGCCACTAGTTTGCAATTTCCATCTGTGCACTATTTTTCTCTGTTTATAGGAAAATGCATAACTGCGATGGAACAGGGTGGTGGCCTCAATGCCCCTACCCTTGCTTTTCTACGTCGTGCACTTTATGGTGATAATACTTACAACGTAGGAGCTATTGTTGTGCGTCGATTAAATATTAACTGAAACAAGGGCAAGGTTCATGGTGATATTTATGCTACTCGCTTGGCAAAGCGTTTTGAAGTTGCTATACGCCCTACTGATTACTTGTTGCCTAAGGTTTATCTTGATCACCAGTCTATGATGGAACACTAATTCATTGAGGAACCACAACCACCGCAACTTCTTCGTTATAGTTTAGTATTTAGCGATAAGACTTGCGATATTATTCCTTTGCCTGCACCCTCTTTGTTTAACTATCATGCCAGGAACGGATAGAGAATAATGACAGAAGATATAATTGCTTACCGGAATGAGCTGGCTGCTACGGAGGCCGAGGTCCAGGCGTGGGATGCTTAGGTGCCCTAGTCGGAACACTTTCCCGGACCTGATGGCTATTATCAGTGGTGATCACCGAGCTAGGCAAACGCCTAAGCTTGGGGGAGTATGTATTTCTCACCGACATTACATTCATGTTCACACACTTCATATAAATTGTCGGTGTTCATCCTCTTTCATTGTATATCCATATTAGTTTCATTTTTCCGCTTTCTTCTTGTGTGTTTGAAAAACTTTGGAAAACCCAAAAATATTTCTCGCTTCTTTTCAGTTTTCTTTCCCCGTTTATATATCTTTAGTACTAAAAGAAAAACCCAAAAAGATTTTCTTTGCATGTTGCCAGCTTTCCCGTGTAAATAGTTTTTCTCGTTCTTGTTTTTCCTTAGTTTATTTGCTTGCTTGACAAAAACAAAAACCCCAAGAATATTTCAGTGTGTTTCTCTGAATTTCTTTTCTTTTTATTGAGTCTTTGAAAGGAGAGGACCACGATGAAAATGTTGAGTGGCTCTTATATGCTTTATTGTTGATCTAACAGAGATCAAATATTACCTTGTTTTCTCCATTGTCTAAAACTGCCCTGTAGATTTCAGCTTAGTCCACGGTATTCTTGCACTATTATTATTATCACATCATTCGGTCGTGCAAGTGAAAGGCAATAATGACGATATTTGATGAAGTGAACGTGGCGAAGGAAGATGGTATGAACTCATCTTGTTTTCCGTTTTTGTAAATATGTTTAGCTCGTTCGCTCTTGATTCAGTATATTATGAGTGAACATGTTCATGATGACATTTAGAGATTATAGTTTCTCCTACCATGCTTAAATAGCTAGTAGTAAATAATGATTTATCTTATAGGCCAACATGCATTAAAATGGTTATATGATGTGGTATGGTAGTATGGTATTTCCCTCTGAGAAATTCAAGCGGCTTGACTTGGCCCATGTGCAAACATGTAGTTGATTCAACATCAATGCACCCTTCATGATGTTTAAATTCAGAGTGTTCGTATCCTACTCATGCTATGTCCAATGTTAATTATTCATAATGCATACCTATGACCGCTTTCGCTCTCTAGCTGGTCGCTTCCCAACCTATTGCTAGCCTTCACCTGTACTAAGCGGGAATGCTGCTTGTGCATCTAAAACATTTAAACCAAGTTATTCCACATGAGTCCACCATACCTACCTATATGCGGTATTACCCTGTCGTTCCAAGTAAATTTGCATGTGCCATCTCTAGATATTCAAATAAACATCCATTTTGTGCACGCATCTTGCTCATGGAGCGACGAGGCAGTCAATATCTTCCATGCTAAGTGAGTTATTCTCAAGACGGTCGTTTATTCGCTGTCATTGCACGAGAGAGGCTGGTAAAAGGATGCCCAGTCCTGCATAATCAAAATTAGTTAAACAAAACTCCTTGGGACAGTTGATATGTTGGTAGGCATCCGTGGATTCGGTCAGCCATGGTTTGTGTATGGATGGTGGATAGGAGTAAACTTTACTATTACGTTTGGGAACCGCCCATAATGAGTTTAACATGGAAGATATTGAAAACCTTTGTCGTAACGTTGACAAGAAAAGTGCACCGCTCAAAAACTACATTTGAATCCTATTTTAAAACTTCAGCTCTGGCACCTCTGCAAATAAATGCTTCCCTCTGCGAAGGGCCTATCTATTTATTTTTATGTTGAGTCATAATCCTCTTACTAAAGGCACCAGACCGGAGAGCACTATTTTCATTCTTATGCATTGAGTCTAGTTAATGTTGGATGTGAGCATGACTGGATCTTTTCTACTCTGAATTATAATGTTTAGTCGCTGCTTGAACCTCAGAGGTGCTCTGCATCTATGTTTTGCAGTCTCAGAAAGGGCTAGCGAAATACCATGTCACCATATTATATCATGATTGTTTTGATAAACTGTTGGCATGTGAGATATCTTATTATTTGTTAGCTAGTTGGTTATGTATTGCCATGAGTTAATATGTTGTTTAATTGTTATCATGGATGTGGTTATTTATGATTTATGCTGAAAACTTGAGCACTAGCCAAGCATGTGTATAATGTCGAGAACAAAAGAGTTTGTAAAAATTTTCTTTATCACTTTCAGTTTGTCAACTGAATTGCTTGAGGACAAGCAATGAGTTAAGCTTGGGGGAGTTGGTATGTCTCCAATGTATCTACTTTTCCAAACACTTTTTCTCTGGTTTTGACCTCTAATTTGCATGATTTGAATGGAATTAACCCGGACTAACGTTGTTTTCAGCAGAACTACTTTGGTGTTATTTTTGTGCAAAAATAAAAGTTCTCGGAATTGGACAAAACTTTTTAAGGATTTTTTCTGGGAATTCTAATGAATTATGGAGCGAAGACGTGCCGGAGGGAGGCCATCTGTGGGCCACAAGCCAACAGGACGCCCCCTAGGTCGCGCCCTGATGGCTTGTGGGGCCCACGAGGCTCCTCCGACCCTGATTCCAGTCCTATAAAATCACAACTTCGGAGAAAAAAGTAGAGAGAAGTTTTCATCGCGTTTAACTAGAGGGAGCCGCCGCCACCTCCTGTTCTTCCTCGAGAGGGCTGATCTGGAGTCCGTTTGGGGCTCCAAAGAGGGGGAATCGTCGTCGTCGTCATCACCAACCCTTCTCCATCAACACCGCCATGATGCTCACCACCGAGAGTGAGTAATTCCTTTGTAGGCTTGCTTGACGGTTGTGGGATTGGATGAGATTGATCATGTACTCGAGTTAAGTTTGATAGGGCTTGATCCCTAGTATCCACTATGTTCTGAGATTGATGTTGCTATGACTTTGCTATGTTTAATGCTTGTCACTAAGTCCCGAGTGCCATGATTTCATATCTGAACCTATTATGTTTTCACGAATATAAGATTGATTTGGATCCTATCTTGCAATTTGTATGCAGCTATTACGTGTCTTGTTCCGCATACCCCAAGGTGACAATAATTGGGATTCTTTCCGGTGATGGCCGTAGTTTGAGGAGTTCATGTATTCACCATGTGTTAATGCTTTGTTTTGGTTCCCTATTAAAAGGAGGCCTTAATATCCCTTAGTTTCCAATAGGACCCCGCTGCCACGGGAGGGTAGGACAAAAGATGTCATGCAAGTTCTTATCGCAAGCACGTATGACTATATACGGAATACATGCCTACATTATATTGATGAATTGGAGATAGTTCTCTGTCGCCCTAGTGTGTAACTGTTACATGATTGATGTTATCTAAATCATTATCCATCACCGATCCACGTGCCTACGCTTTACATATACTGAATCTTGCTAAGTTACTATTGCTACTGCTACTGTCACAACTGTTACAAAATTGTTGTTGTCACTACTACTTTTACTTTTGCTACTACTATTTTTCGTGCTACTAAACCTTTGTTGCAAAGAGATACACCAGGTGCGGTTGAATTGACAACTCAACTATCAAGGCCAATAAATATTCTTTGGCTCTCATTGTGTCGAATCAATAAATTAGGGTAAAATAGTACCCCTGAAGACTGTCGCGATCCCCTATACTTGTGGGTTATCATGTACTAGGATGTGCAATGATCTAGCGTAACATTTAAACAATGATGAACGGTGGTTTTGCCACAAATATTATGTCAACTACATGATCATGCAAAGCAATATGATGATGAACACACAAGTCATGTAATGTAACGGTGGAAGTTGCATGGCAATATATCTCGGAATGGCTATGGTAATGCCATGATAGGTAGGTATGGTGGCTGTTTTGAGGAATATCTAAGGAGGCTTATGTGCAACAGAGCATATCTTGTCGTGGGGTTTGGATGCACTGGCGAAAGCTGCACCGATCCTCGAGGTGAGAATGGGCAAAGCACGTTTCCGAAGAGGCTAGCATAATATGGAAAGGTGAGTGTGCGTACATCCATGGATTCACATTAGTCATAAAGAACTCATATACTTATTGCAAATCTTTATTAGCTCTCTCAAAGAAAAGTACTACTCGCATGCCCCTAGGGAGGAGGTTGGTAGGAGTTAACCATCGCGCGCCCCCGACCTAAACAACACTAGGATTTCAACGAGGAATAAGAATGCTCACACATCATCACCATGCCATAACCAATATTTAGATGATTAAACAAATTAACACCCTTTAACTATCAATATTTCTACTAACCAACAACCATGTACTCACGCTCTTTCATATTGCCACATCGATATCATTAACCCACAATTTCTCTTTTATGTGCTACATAAAGGTTTTGATTATGCACTCCTTAAATACCTATTATTTTTGGACTAGTATTATAACCCATGCAAATTACCTTCACTAATATTAGACTCTCAAACAAATTTAAGTGAATAACGAGGGTTCAATTATTTCTATAAAATCTATACGCCATCGTGCTCTAAAAGGTATAAATGAAGCACTAGAGCAAATTGCTTAGCTGAAAAGATATAGGTGAAGCACATAGAGTATTCTAACAAATCGTGGTGAACATGCATATCTCTCATGTAGGTGTGTCCAACAAACAATGATTGTGGAAAAGTAAAACAAAAGCAAACTAAAACACATGATGCTCCAAGCAAAACTCATATCATGTGATGAATAAAAATGTAGCTCCAAGTGACATGCCGATGGACTGAGACGAAAGAGGGGATGAGGCACCCCCAAGCTTAGACGCTTGAGTCTTCCTAGAATTTTACCTTGGGGTGCCTTGGGCATCCCCAAGCTTAGGCTCTTGCCGCTCCTTATTCCTTCATCTATCGTGATCGCACGCAAAACTTGAAAACTTCAGCACACAAAACTCAACAGAAAACTTGTGAGCTCCGTTAGTATGATAGGTAAATCAAACACTTTAGGTACTCTTATAAATTGATTCGTATTTTGTTATTTCATAAGGCACTGTATTCTAACTTCTCCATGGCTTATACCCGCTGATACAATCCATAGCATCATCAAAACAAGCAAACTATGCAAGCAAAAACACAATCTGTCTAAAACAGAGCAGTCTGTAATGATCTGCGCAAACAACAAACTTATGTAACTCCAAAAATTCTGAAAAATTGTTACAACCTGGGGATTTGTATACCAATACTTTGTAAAAAAATCATATCAAAAATACATTCCAGTAAAATCAGAGAAATTCTGCATTGGACACAACAGTTTCTGTTTTGGCACCGTATCAATTCTACTTATCATTCAAGTCATCCCAAAGGCTTTACTTGGCACAAACACTAATTTAAACATAAAAACACAATCATTACAGTAGCAATAATCATTTTATCACACCAATACAGAAAGTACAAACAAAAATTTAAAGATCACTATTGGGTTGCCTCCCAGCAAGCGCTATCGTTTTATGCCCCTAGCTAGGCATAATGCATATTATCAAGTGTTGTCATATTTGGCACTCACCCCGTAGGTTGTCCTCATGATAGATTCATAAGGTGGTTTAATTCTCTTTCTAGGGAAGTGTTCCATCCCTTTCTTTATTGGGAATTGGAATCTTATGTTTCCCTCCTTCATTCCAATATTCCTTCGAGTTCTTGATCGGTGCTACTTGTAGATGCGTTGGGTTTTTTCCCGGAGAGGAAGGGATGAAGTAATGCAGTAACGGTAGGTATTTCACTCAGTTGAGAACCAAGGTTTATGGAACCAATAGTAAGCTATGCAAACACATGATCAACAGTTCATGCACACACAAGAACAAACACTTGCACCCAACGCGGGCAAGAGGGTTGTCAAGCCCCTTGTACTTGTTAATTGCAAGGATTAAATCTTGATGGAGTAGGATAGATAAATACTAAATAAAATTAAATAAACAAAAGAAAATAGTTTTAGGTATTTTTGATATATATAATATGAAGATGGACCCGGGGGCCATAGCGTTCACTAGAGGTATCTCTCATGAGCATAGTAGCGGCGGGTGCACAAATTACTGTTGGCAATTGATAGAAGAGCAACTAATTATGCGACATTATTGGCATGATCAATATATAGGCATTACGTCTGTGACAAGTAGACCTAAATGATTCAACATCTACTACCATTACTCCACCAATCGACCGCTATCCAGCATGCATCTATGGTATTAAATTCATGACAAACAGAGTAATGCTTGAAGCAAGATGACATAATGTAGACAAAGTAAGATAAGCAATGTGTTCAGACCCCGTCATTTTATCCTTAGTAGCAACAATATACAAATACGTGCCTCGCTACCCCTTCTGTCATGAGGTGAGGACACCACAAGATTGAACCTACTACTATGCACCACTCCCCACTAGTGGAGAAATGGCTAGCCACAACTTATGTTGGTGACGTGCCGTATCCAACCAATGACAGGCGTTGAACTTTTATAGAACGCCACTTGCATGCGGGTCCCAACATTGTGATCGAGCGTAACTTACTGTTGGCATAGAAGAATTACACCGCACTGTCAATAATTCCTATAGCGATGGCGTTTCGTTCTACCATACTCCAACAACATATTTTGCAGGTCCACTTTTGTCGGCCCACTTTGAGGCCAACATAACACTGGCATAGCAAACTTTGGCACGCCAGGAATATACATAATAGTGTTGGCGTTGCCTGCTTTAGAGACGCCACTAATTAAGTCGCGACACTATTCACACGTGATGGCCTTGTCCATCCATCTAGGATATTCCCTTCTTCTTCCTCTCTCTTCCTCTTCCTCCTCTCTCTCTTCTCTTCATCTTGAGAAAACCAATTTTTATCATGATTTTTAATTCGGTAGTTAGATGTAGCTAGGTGATGCATTAATTAAGCTTGTTAGCCTCCACACACCCACTCCCTAAGCTAGCTACCTAGCTCTCTCCTCCACCCACTCGCTTGCATTAAATTTTCCACCACACTCCATTAATGGCGCCCTCCAACCTACATACGGTTGAACGGCTTCTCGCGCGATCGGTCGAGGACTAGCTCGACTCATGTCTCATCTTTGAGGTAACACAAACAAATTTCTCATTAATTAATTATGCGCATAATGCATATGGATGGATGTGTGTGTGTGTGTGTGTGTGATTGCTATATATGGTGAAACATGGATGGGAATGTCTACATGGTTGCCAATGTTTAGGCAAAACATGGATTCATTTTTGTTTTGTCAAATTTCTGGCACTCAGTATGTCCATTTTTCAGCAAAGGTCATGCCAAAATTTTGTATGCCCTCGTTGGTAATATATGTAATTCTTTTTGTACTTATACCCCTTTATAGGTTGCTTTGATCAATCGAAATATTCAATATGGATCGAAGTGTGAAGGCCTTTCTCAATTTCACAGTGACGAATATGATACAAAAGTGTGAGGTGCAGATATTATGTCCATGTAAGACATGCAAAAATGGAGTTTTCCATAACCCGGTCGATGGCAGCGTCCTGGCGCATTTGCTCTGTCGTGGTTTTGTTACAAGTTATACACGGTGGAAAAAGCATGGTGAGGAGGATGAGGATGTTTGCGACGACGATGGAACGACGGATATGGAAGCGGAAAACCCTTTCGATGAAGCAGGGCCGCCAGAAGGAGGAAATAGTAATGAACATGCACATGGAGGAGGAAATGATGAAATGCCACCCGAGCATGAAGAGGATCATGTCACGCAAGATATGTCATTGGCTGAAATGTTGCAGGATCCTCATGTTAAAGAACTGCTTCATAAGGAGACGAGAAGTGAGAGAGCTGCTATTAAAGAGGCCCTCAAGTTGGTGCAATTGGAGTTAGACGTGAAAGCTCCACTGTATGAAGGTTGTGATCCTGAGCACACCCACCTGCACGTCACGCTCAAACTTCTAGATGTCAAGGCAAGATTCAAGAGCACGGACACAAGTCTAGATGCTACATTGGAATATTTACACAAGGTTTTTCCCAAGGGGAATTTGTTGCCTAAGAGTGTCGATGAGGCGAAGAAGATCATGTGCCCTCTTGACTTGTCGCATGTAAGATATCATGCATGCATAAATGATTGCATCTTATATCGTAACGAGCATGAGCACAAAACAGAGTGTCTAACTTGCAAGGAACCCCGATACAAGCCTGGAAAGAAGGAGCCTCAAAAGGTTCTATGGTACCTTCTGTTGATTCCTCACCTGCAATGTTATTTCACTAACGCGAAGGAAGCAAATAACATGACTAGGCACAAGACTAGGACATCTAATAATGATGGCATTTCGGGACATATTGCAGATGGTTGTCAGTGCAAAGCACTTGACTGCATAGAACCAAAATTCACAGTAGAAGCAAGAAACCCCAGGTTGGGTGTCAGTACTGATGGACTAAATCCATTTGGCAACCAGAGTAGCACATATAGTACATGGACCATGTTTGTTTGGATGTACAACCTCCCGTCTTGGCTCTACATGAAAAAGAAGTACACACACATGGTCATGCTAATTCAAGGTCCGGTCCAACCAGGTAACGATATAAACACATATCTTGAACTATTGAAGAAGGAGTTAGACATATTATGGAAGGATGAAGGGGTCAAAACCTGGGATGCTAGCACTGGAAAATATTTTCACATGACAGCAGCATTGCTCATGACCGTTCATGACTATCTGGGTTACAGATATATGGCCGGACAAGCATGTCATCGACATGCGGATGTGTTAAATGTATGGATGACACATCTTTTCGCCAGCTATCGAAAAAGGGTAGTAGCAAAACCGTGTTCATGGAGCATGGAAGGTGGCTTGACAAAGATGATGAGTGGAGAACTCATGGAGATCTATTCGACAACACGGATGAGACCCGAGGGCCACCAAGTAAGAGGTGTGGAGCATAAATCCATGAGTTGTTAAGGAATTGGAAAGATTGCCCTGAGCCAAGAAAGAAGAGAAAGAACGTCGAGGAGAAAATGCTGCTAAAAGTATGGAAAATTAAGTCTTTTTTCTAGGGCTTGAAGTATTGGAACTACTAAGTATGCCGCATTCTCTTGATATGATGTATATCACAGAAAATGTGTGCGAGAGTTTGCTTGGCATACTGTTTGACATGCCAGAAAAAAGTAAAGATGGTCCGAGGGCAAGACAAGACTTGAAAGATATCGGTATTAGGGAAGAGCTCCAACCCGCATCCCTTAAAATAACCAAGAAGATGGCCAAGGGCAAATGTTTTGACATAGCCAACGAGACAGACAAGGGCAAAACCGTGTCAAAAACCAGAGATGATTATTGCCGCCCAGCTTGCTTCATGCTCGACGAGGATGAGCTTTCTCAAGTTTTCAATTGCCTCGACGATATAAAAGTTCCTTCTGGTTACTCAGGGCTCATACGCAGATATCTTGACACAAAAAGGCAAAGGATTAGCAACATGAAGTCCCATGATTTTCATATGACGATGACACAATTACTTCCGGTAGCTTGATAACCCACAAGTATAGGGGATCATTTGTAGCCTTTTTTGATAAGTAAGAGTGTCGAACCCAACGAGGACTAAAGGTAGAATCAATATTCTCTCAATTTCTATTGACCCCTGGTACAACTCTACGCATGCTAACACTTACTTTACCTAGAAGAAGAAAAAACTAGTTTGCAGGAATAAAACTAGAAGTACTTTGTAGGCTCAATTGGATAGGTTTGAAAGATAATAAAGAACACTAACATAAAAGTTAGGTGATGTTTTAATAAAATTACAATGAAGTTAATATAGAAAGTGTGGAAAAGTGGTGGAAGGATTTGTGAGATTGTCCTAGGCACTTGATAACAAGATCGGTAATCATTATTGCAATTTTATATAAGGGAGAGGCATGAGCTAACATAATTTCCATACTTGGATCATACGAAGTTATGATTGGACCTCTAGCAAGCATTCGCAACTACTTAAAATCATTAAGGTAAACCCAACCATACCATTAAGTAACAAGTCCCATTTACTCCCATACGCAACAACCCCCTTACTTGAGTTTAAGCTTTTGTCACTCTCGCAACCCACTATAAGCGAATCATGAAAGTATTGCAATACCCTATAGGGAATCCCCCATGTGTGCGCGGAACAGAAGGCACCATAGGATGCACCATAACAAAATACACAACTCAAACCAATCAAGATCATCAATCAACCCATAGGACAAAAGAAATCTACTCAAACATCATAGGATGGCAACATCATTGGATAATAATATGAAGCATAAAGCACCATGTTAAAGTAGGGGATACAGTGGGTCGCGGGAGAGTGGACCGCTATAAATAGATGAGGGAAGGTGATGGTGGTGTTGAGGAAGACGGCGGAGTTGTTGGTGTAGATCGTCGCCACGATGATTCCCCCAACAGCACTCCGGCACCGCCGGAAGAGAGGGGGAGAGGGCGCCCCTCCTTTTTCCTCTTTCTTGGCCTCCTTCCTAGATGGGAGGAGAGTTCCCCCTCTGGTCATTGGCCGCCATGGCCCCCGAGGGGCGGGATCCCCTCTAGATTGGATCTCTCTTTGTGTTTCTCTTCTAATTCTCGTTCATGTTTGTGGCCCTTCATCGTTTCTTAAATATCTGGAGATCCATAACTCCGTTTGGGCTGAAATTTTGAGGGGATTTTTATCCGGATATTAGCTTACTTGCGGCCGAAGGACACCCCAACCGACTTAGAGGGAGTCATAAGTTCAAGGGGCTCGCCTACCCCCTGGGGCACGCCCTGTGAGCTTGTGACTCTCTCGGACATCGTCTGCCGTTGATTCTTTTTCCCAAAAATCACTTATATTCCAAAATAAATCTCCATAAAAATTTATCACGTTTGGACTTCGTTTGATATGGATTTTTTGTGAAACAAAAAACAGGCAACAAACAGGAACTGGCACTGGGCACTGGATCAATATGTTAGTCCAAGAAAATCATATAAATTGTTGCCCAAAGTATATGAAAGTTGTAAAATATTGGCATGAAACAATCAAAAATTATAGATACGATGGAGACGTATCAACATCCCCAAGCTTAATTCCTGCTCGTCCTCGAGTAGGTAAATGGTAAAAATATTTTTTTGATGTGGAATGCTACCTAGCATAATCTTGATCATGTAATCTTATCATGGCATGAATATTAAGATAAGAGCGATTTAGGGCAATAGTCTATCAATTTTGATATTGAAACAACAATTCAAAAGATGCATGTATTTCAACATTGCATTTCATAATAATGGAGCTAAAGGAAACATCCTCTATGCACTTAGTTGTGGTAAGCATGACACACTTGTGATTCCTTGCATAGATATATCAAATCAAGAGTACCCCGATGCCAAACCAAGCAATTGTATCCTACTTTTTCATGCGCTTCTGCATTTTCATCTTCACTCAATACATGAGCGTGAGCCATGTACATAGCACTATGGGTGGAATAGAATGCGGTGCTAGAGATCAATAGGAGAAGTCAAAAAGGAAGAAAGACTCACATCAACTCGTCGGATCAATTGGCAATGGAGAGGCCTATCAATCGATATCGATGCGAGGAGTAGGGATTGCCATGCAACTGAAGCACTAGAGCTATAAGTGTATGAAAGCTCACTATGGAAACTAAGTGGGTGTGCATCCAACTTGCTTGCTCATGAAGACCTCGGGCATTTGAGGAAGCCCGTCATCGGAATATACAAGCCAAGTTCTATAATGTAAAAATTCCCACTAGTATATGAAAGTGACAAATCATGGAGACTCACTATATGAAGAACATGGTGCTACTTTGAAGCACAAGTGTGGTAAAAAGGATAGTAACATTGCCCCTTCTCTCTTTTCTCTCATTTTTTCTTTTTTTGTTGGGCTCGTTTGGCCTCTCTTTTTTTCATCTGGAGTCTCATCCCGACTTGTGGGGAAATCATAGTCTCCATCATCCTTTTCTCACTGGGAGAATGCTCTAATAATGATGATCATCACACTTTTATTTACTTACAACTCGATAAAAACTATACAAGATGACTCTATATGAATGCCTCTGGCAGTGTACCATGATGTGCAATGATCTAGCATAACATGTAAACAATGATGAATAGTGCATTTGCCACAAATATCATGCCAGCTCTATATGATCATGCAAAGCAATATGATGATGAACACACAAGTCATGTGACGGAATGGTGGAAGTTGCATGTCAATATATCTCGGAATGTCTATGGAAATACCATAATAGAGGTATGGTGGTTGTTTTGAGGAAGATATAAGGAGGCTTATGCGTGATAGAGCGTATAATATCATGGGGTTTGGATACACCGGCGAAGTTTGCACCAACTCTAGAGGTCATAAAGGGCAATGCACGGTACCGAATAGGCTAGCAATACGCGGAAGGATGAGAGTGCGTATAATCCATGGACTCACATTAGTCATAAAGAATTCATATACTTATTGTGAAAATTTCAAAGCCCTCGAAGCAAAGTATTACTCGCATGCCGTAGGGAGGAGGTTGGGAGGATTTAACCATCGTGTGCCCCCGATTTGAACAACACAAAGACTCAATCAATGATAAATTATGCTCCGACCTCACCACTAATGTCAGCGGCCACCATGTTGCATGCGTGAGGATTTACTTGCATAAAGACTCACTTCCCTTAACACCATTATTAATACTCAACTTTAATTATTTTACTAGCAAGCCCCAATATTACCACCTCAATATCTTAAAACTATTGCAAGGAATTAAACATATCATATTCAGTGAGCTAATAGTTTTATGTAGGATTTTATGACTAACCATGTGAATGACCAATTCCTGTTAACTCTCTAAATAGATATAAGTGAAGCATTAGATTTTAATTCTTTCTACAAAATACCTCGACATGATCTAATAAATATAAGCGATGCAAAAGAGCATTCTAAAAATAACGGTGTTCCCAATGTCGAGAAGCGAGCATCCAAACTTCAGAAGATATAAGTGAAGCACACGAATCACTCAAAGGATATAAGTGAAATGCAAAGAGCAGTGTATAAACAAACCAAGGACTATCCCATAACAGCATGTTCCATCAAATAAAAAGGACAAACAAGCACAAAAGATGCTCCAAGAATTTACGCATATCATGTGAACAAAACAAAAACCGAGACATACCGATAATTGTTGAGGAAGAAAGGTGGGATGCCTTCCGGGGCATCCCCAAGCTTAGACGCTTGAGTCTCCTTGAATATTTACTTGGGGTGCCTTGGGTATCCCCAATCTTGAACTCTTGCCTCTCCTTATTCTTCTCATGTCGATACCTCCTCGATCTTCGAACACTTCATCCACATAAAACTTAACACAACTTTTTATTAGAAGGGTTAGTACGTATAACATCAAATCCCATCATGTCTTGCTATAACATTATTGTATAGTTATAATACAAAATTACCCAATGTATGCTATCACAATTCTACGGCTCCCAAATAAATGGGCCTCAACAAGATTTCAAACTAAGCAAATAAAGAAACTATAACAGCAATCTGTGAAAACCAGGACAGTCTGTAAAGATGCATATGAAACATATACTTATGTAACTCATAAAATTCTGAAAAATTAGGAAGTAATAAAAATTGCATAATGGTACTATGTAAAATTTTCAGAATTTTTTCACGCTTCGATAAAATATGAAAATGCAAACACTACAGAATTTTTTTCATTTTTTTGCACATCACACATCAAACAAGCAATTTAAACATCCTAAAGGTAAATCTTAGCACATTATTTTTATAATACAATGGATTTATACAAGGGGATAATTTTTTTTGAGGAACTTCCATGAAAAATTCTACATTGTTTCCATGAGCATGAATACAAATGTTCAAGGTCGACCCTCACTTCTCCAATGCATAACTTTCCAATCGCTCCTCTTTTTTAAAACATTTTAGGTTCCCCTCTATATTTTTTTGTTTATAAACTTTTTAAAAGCACCCAACATGATAAAATGACTCTCTAAAACTTCCGGGTTGTCTTATTGGCAGCGCTTTGTTTAAAGCCATTAAGCTACGCATATAGTGCTCAAGTAATTGATCCACCCGGATCCCAAGGTATATCAAAAACAATTTTAATTATCAATGATTAATAATTAAGTAGTGAGCACAAAGTAATATAAATCATGTAACAATGGAGTCTAACTCTCTTCATATGCATTGGCATGTCATAAAACAACAATTCATGCACACAAAGTAAAGACCAATGCATAATATAAACAGTTTATTGCAATTTTATCGTATTGGAAACATAGAGAAGAGAAGATTCGGTTCTTCTCTCATAATAATTGCAAGTAGGAGCAGCAAGCACATGCATAATATCCATCAAAATCATCATGTGCAATGGTAAAAGGCAACCCATCAATTTATTTGTTCCACATCGTAGTAATTATATACATCATTAGCATAAGAAGCCAAGGTTTCATTATCATTAAATTCACATTGAAAGGGAACATGTGGAGCCTTCATCCTAAAGCAACAAGTATAATCATACCTTAAGCATAAATTCCAAGCATACCAACGCAACATTTAGTTTGATCCCACAAGCGTTTCCCTTTTTGAGACAAGCGATAATCCCTAAAGTATTCCTGGTGATCCAAAGTACCTCCCATTATCAAGTTGAATGGAGATTTATCACGATTATCAAAGTAATATTTAATGTTTTCACATAACCAACATCGAGGATTTTAGGATGTTCCCCATCTCCATGAGTAGCAAGTACAACTAATTTTTTTTGTATTTCGTGTTCCATATCCATAACTAAAGATATAAAACAACTTAGAACTGAAAATAAAAATGACTTAGTGATAAAGCGAACAAGCACACACAAGAATATAAACTCCACACGATTGCTCCCTGGTAACGGCGCCAAAAAAATGTCTTGATGACCCACACGTATAGGGGGTCGTTTGTAGCCATTTTCGATAAGTAAGAGCGTCGAACCCAACGAGGAGCTAAAGGTAGAATAAATATTCTCTCAAGTTCTATTGACCACTGATACAACTCTATGCATGCTAACACTTACTTTACCTAGAACAAGAATAAAAACTAGTTTGCGGGAATAAAACGAGAAGTACTTTGTAGGCTTAATTGGATAGCTTTGCAAGATAATAAAGAACATGGAAATAAAAATTAGGTGTTGTTTTAATAAAATTACAATTAAGTTAATATAGCGAGTGTGGAAAAGTGGTGGAAGGATTTGTGAGATTTTCCTAGGCAATTGATAACAAGATCAGTAATCATTATTGCAATTTTATATGACAGAGAGGCATGAGCTAACATACTTTCCATACTTGGATCATATGAACTTACGATTGGACCTCTAGCAAGCATCCACAACTACTAGAAATCATCAAGGAAAACCCAGCCATAGCATTAATTAACAAGTCCCCTTTACTCCCATAGGCAACAACCCCCTTACTCGGGTTTAAGCTTTTGTCACTCTCGCAACCCACTATAAGCGAATCATGAACGTATTGCAACACCCTATAGTGGGAATCCCCCACATGTGCGCGGCAAAGAAGGCACAATAGTATGGCACAAAATAAAACATGCAACTCAAACCAATCAAGATCCTCAATCAACCCATAGGACAAAAGAAATCTACTCAAACATCATAGGATGGCAACACATCATTGGACAATAATATGAAGCAGAAAGCACCATGTTCAAGTAGGGGGTACATCGGGTTGCGGGGGAGTGGAGTGTTGTAAATAGATGAGGGAAGGTGATGGTGGTGTTGAGGAAGACAGCGGAGTTGGTGTTGTAGATGGCTGCCATGATGATTCCCCCAACGGCACTTTGGCGCCACTAGAAGAGAGGGGAGAGGGCCCCCTTCCTTTCTTCCTATTGCGAGGGTAGCCCCTCTGGATCTTGGCCGCCATGGTCCCTGAGGGGCGGGAGCCCCTCTAAATTGGATCTATCTTTGTGTTTCTCTTCTGTTTCACGTTCTTGTTTTCTCGCCCTTCACCGTTTCTTAAATATCTAGAGATCCGTAACTCCAATTGGGCTGAAATTTTGATCGGATTTTTTATCCAGATATTAGCTTCCTTGCATCCGAAGGACACCCCAACCGACTTATAGGGAGTCACAAGATCCAGGGGTGCGCATACCCCCTCGGGCATGCCTTGCCAGCTCGTGACTCTCTCAGACATCGTCTGGCATTGATTCTTTTTCCAAAAAGTCACATATATTCCATAATAAATCTTCGTAAAATGTTATCGCGTTTGGACTTTGTTTGATACGGATTTTCTGCGAAACAAGAAACATGCAACAAACAGGAATTGGCACTGGGCACTGGATCAATATGTTAGTCCAAGAAAATCATAGAAATTGTTACCAAAAGTATACGAAAGTTGTAAAATATTGGCATGAAACAATAAAAAATTATAGATACGATGGAGACGTATCATAGCTCTTAGAGGGATAATGGACGATCACATCTGCAACACACTTCTTGACTTTTGCAGCATTTTCGACGTTCTCTCTTGAAAGTTGATCGGTGTGCGGCATCTCACACGACTATAAGAGGAGATCATTTCAATACTATGTGAGCTTGAGATATATCTCCCACCGTCATTCTTTGATGTGATGATGCATCTGCTAGTTCATATTGTTCCTGAGGTTAAATACCTTGGACCGACATTCTTGCATACCATGTTCCCATTTGAACGGATGAATGGAACTATGAAGGGTTACGTTCGTCACGGGGCTTGTTTGGATGGAAGCATCATCCGGGTCTATCTGACCGAGGAGTGCATATCATTCTACAAGAATTATATAGATGATGATCAATCTCTTGGTTCTCTGAATGAGTAGGACACTTCCAGTTGAATCGTGATTTAAATGTGGATATACAAACCACCAAGACGACTCTGACAAAGCACACACAGTAGTGTTACAACACGTAGATATATCACTCCTTGGCAGCAGACTCACAAGGACACCTTAAAGAGAGAGAGCACACAATGGCAGGGAGGCAGAGGACCGAAGCCCAGATCATTAGAGAGAACAACTCCAAATTTGCGGCTTGGTTCAAAGAGCGAATTCGGGACAAACCACTGGCAACGGGTATTGCCAATGCAAATCTCATCTATGGATTAGCAGTAGACCCCGCATGCACTGTCGCCACCTACCAATCATATGATATCAATGGATACACATTCTATACTGAGGCAAAAGACAAAAACTGTGATTATCAGAACTCAGGTGTCACAATACTTGCATTGAACAAAAATTAAATTAGTAGATACTACGAAAGGATCGAAGAGATATGGGAACTTGAGTATGGCAAAGATTACATGGTGCCACTGTTGCGGGTCAGATGGGCAAAGAATGTCGAGAAGGAAGAACGTGGTCTCGATACCATGTCTCTACCCGAAGCACAACTTGCTGGTGCAAAGGGTGTGAAAGGATTACCACCAAATATGAGCCTTGGGTATTTGCTAAGGACGTGTCACAATGCTTCTACATAACTGACCCAACAAAGCCGAGTCGTGTTGTCGTCAGGAGGACCAAAAGGAGCATCATCGAGATAGACAGAGTGGCCAACAAGAATGACTATGATCAGTTTGGCGTGAACTCAAAAAAAGAGGACAACTATGATGACGATGAATAATACACCACCAGAAGGATTAGAACTATGTTGCTTGAGACAAGACGTCCCTTCTTGAGAACGATAGCGCGTGCCGGAAATATTCAAGCAAGATTAAAGAAGACCTAAACCGTCGTTGAGAGGATTGTCAAATGACGTCATACTGGATTTGTGTACTTCGTTTGTGGACTTCATTTGTGTACTTCATTTGTGTGTACCTCCTAAATTGCATTATTGTATACTTTGAATTAATTAACTGTGTCATATTTACGTACTTTGATCCATCCTTTGAATTTGTATCGATCTAATATCTGTAATATGCATTGTCAAACACCATCTATCAATATAGACGAACCCTAATACAACATCAAATACTCATGGCGTCGGCCACATCATTGGCGCCACCACTAATAACTAACCAGCACGTACTATTGTTGTGCAAAAGATGAACTCATTTTTCGCCTCCTCCTCCCCATCCCGAGCCGCCGCCGGACATTGTGCCTCTGCGTGCCCCACAGTTCCCCGCCTAGTTGTGCCCCCACCCTGCCCCAGCCGTTCCCCCGCCCGATGACCTAGCTCATCGCAGGACCTCTCCGGTCGGCGAGCTCGCCATCATCTCGTCCAGCCACTCTCTCGCTTCGTCGTTATCATGTCATCCTCACGGCTTCCCCCTCGCACCCTCCTCGCGGTTGCCCATCCCCCTCTCGCGCCCTCCTCATGTCCTGCCCCCTCTCGATCCGTACGGTACAAGATCTCCTCTACCAATTTATGAACTAGTGTGAACTGATGAAATGCATTATATGTGAACTATTGTGAATTGATGAAATGCATTATATGTGTATTTGTGAATTGTTGAAATGCATTATATGTGTATGCATGTGTTTGTTGTAAATTACATACATTTCGATGTATGGCATGTTAGAGCCAATGCAACATTGCATTGTGTGTTGCTCGCGAATTGTCTCGCGCTATGTTTCTTTTTGTAGGGAATGTCTAGAGAGTTTCCAATGTTTCGGCGAAACATGGATTCATTTCCGTCTCGTCAAATTTCTGGCACTCAATATGTCAATTTTTTAGCAAAGGTCATGCCGAATTTTTTCGTTGATTTTTCAATGTATGAACGCAGCACAAAATGGAAAAGTGCTCCTATTGTTCTGACACAGGAGTATGTGTGATGATCCTCACCTTTACAACAATAAATGCTTCTCCATCACGCTTCAATGTGACTACAAATAGTATATGGTAATCAATCTTAACATTGTTGTCAAGTATAATTTTCCTTCTTAGGCATGTATTATATAAGGTTTTTTCTTCAAAGTGTAATTGTTGTTTTTTATATTTCGACTAGTGTGTTTCTTGCTATACAAGACCTTTTCTCCTGGACAATTTTTTTGTCCGTGACATGGAAGAGGTGACTGGGATGACTTCTTACCTCAAGACGAAAGATGGTTTCAATTTGAAAATGACGATCTATAATGAGGTAGATCACACATATTTTGGTTGTGCTAATTGGAAATGATTGACCAAAGCTTACGGATTTGAGCCTCGTATGAACATAACATTTGATATCGGAACCTTTTCTCAAAGTGATGAAGACATATGGGTGGATTTAGACATGATGCCAATTCTTCCTCCTTGTAAGTTTCATAAACAAACTTGTTAAATAACCTTTATATTACACTCCAAAATAGTTGTTATTCAACCATAACTTCCTTGTTTATTTAAAATTGACAACTTAGTTTCTATCTCCAAGAAACATACGGAACATAGTAGACGACACCTATTACACAGCTTGCAGTACGCTGATTTGGCAGAAAAAATGTTACCTCGTGTCCTTTGTTGGTGACATTGAGTATCTTAAGGGCACTTATCGATCTAGTCGAAATGATGCAGGATACCTGCCACTAGTTCACACCTTGAGCAAAGGCAACATTTTTAGAAAATGCATGGTAAGAGTTTGGACTATATATTAATTCATCGACTATAGTATGTCTTTCACATATATACATTCTTCTTACACAAGTCAAGTGTGTGTTACTACTGCTTACTGATAACCCCCAAGTATAGGGGATCGTTTGTAGCCTTTTTTGTTAAGTAAGAGTGTTGATCCCAACGAGGAGCTAAAGGTATACTAAATATTCTCTCAAGTTCTATCGACCACCGATACAACTCTACGCGCAACAATGTTCAATATACCTAGTACAAGAAATAAACTACTTTGTGGGAATAAAACTAAAAGTACTTTGTAGGTGTAAGAAGATAGTTTCGCAAGATAATAAAGAATGTGGAAATAAAAGTTAGATGTTGTTTTTAATAAAAGAACAATTAAGTTAATATAGCGAGTGTGGAAAAGTGGTGGTAGGATTTCGATATTGTCCTAGGAAATCGATAACTGGATCGGTATTCATTTTTGCAATTTATATGAGGGAGAGGCATGAGCTAACATACTTTCCGTACTTGGATCATATTAACTTATGATTGGAACTCTAGCAAGCATTCGCAACTACTAAAGATCATGAAGGTAAAACTCAACCACAACATTACGTAACAAGTCCCCTTTACTCCCATACACAATAACCCCCTTACTCAGGTATAAGCTTCTGTCACTCTTGCTACCCACTATAAGCGAATCATGAACGTATTGCAACACCCTACAGAGGGAATACCCCACGTGTGAGTGGCATGGAAGGCACCATAGGACAGCATCAAAATAAAACACGCAACTCAAACCAATCAAGATCATAAATCAACCCATAATTGACTCAAACATCATAGGATGGCAACACATCATTGGATAACAATATGAAGCATAAAGCACCATGTTCAAGTAGGGGGTACAGTGGGTTGCTGGAGAGTGGACTAATGTAAAGATATGAGGGAAGGTGATGGTGGTGGTTAGGAAGACGGCAGACTTTTTGTTGTAGATCGCCGCCACGCTAGTTCCCCCGACGGCACTTCGGCGCCACCAGGAGAGAGGGGGAGAGAGCCCCCTCCTTCTTCTCATTCATTGGTCCCCCCCTAGATCACAAGAGAGTTTACCTCTGGTCGATGGCCGCCATGGCTCCCGGAGGGGAGGAACCCCACCAAGATTTGATCTCTCTCTCCATGTTTCAAAAAATTTTCTGGCGTTTCACCATTTCTTAAATTCCTGAAGATCCGTAACTCTGATTGGGCTGAAATTTTGAGGGCATTTTATGTACATATTAGCTTCCTTTCGGCCGAAGGACACACCCAATTGCCTCCGAGGTTCCCACAAGCTAGGGGCACACCCTACCCCCTAGGGGGTGCTGGGCTAGCTCGTGGTCCCCTCGGACATCGTGTGGCGTTGATTCCTTTTCCCCAAAATCACTTCCAAAATAAATCTCCATAAATTTTTATCGCGTTTGGACTTTGTTTGATATGGATTTTCTGCTATATAAAAACATGCAACAAATAGGAACTGGCACTAGGCACTGGATCAATATGTTAGTCCAAGAAAATCATATAAATTGTTGCCAAAAGTATATAAAAGTTGTAAAATAATGGCATGAAACATTCAAAAGTTATAGATACGACGGAGATATATCACTTACTATGTTACTACTTTGTTCAAGAACAAAAGCTCCCAAGATGTGTTGTGCCTGAGGTGATGGATGACCACCAGGGTGACATGACAATTATTTCCGACGACAAGATCTATTTTACAGGTACATACTTGATTGCACCAGATGGCCGGCTCGAAATTAATGAATGGAGGCAACTACTGAGTGACTACAACTTGAAGACTGTGTCGGCATTCTAGGATCGGGGGTGCCCAGACCTGCCTACCTGCGGCCCAGCACGTGGCCCACCTTGACGGCCCGGTACGGCCTGGCAGCAGACTCCCAAAGACAAGGCCCTCGCGAGGGCCCCGGCCTCGCGAGGCGAACGACGCCAAGACCTCCAGTGGGGCGGCCTCCCCAGGCTGCCTCCCGAGGAGCGGAGATTCCTATGCAGTGCCCGGCCTCATGAGGCTGGGATGACGTGAGCCATGACGACCAAGGCCAGGTGGGCGCTAGCTGGCGCAAAGGGGACAATTTCCTCTTTTGTGCTAAGGAGGCAAGGACGGACGCGGGTTCCCAAGGAATCCCCCAAAGGTTTCCATTCCAGTGCAACAAGACCAAGACCACGAGCTCGGCGGGACAGATGTCATCGCCGAGCCCACCTCTGCATCACAGCCAGGAGCTTTGCAGGCGAAGACCAACTTTAGTCAGGATAAGATGTACTTCCTGTCCCCTTTCAAATTTGGCCATTGTGGGATCCCTTCCCACCTGTGCGATAAGGGAAGAGGACCAAGGCCGCTATAAATGGGGACTAGCCGCCGCCGTAGTAGGGGAGATCGATCCATCCTCACCCAAGATCCCTCGCGAGGTTGCTCAACCACTGTACTAGTTCATCCCCAAACGTCCTCGTGAGGCCAATCCACCAAAATCAGGAGTAGGGTTTTACACCGCAAGGTGGCCCGAACCTGGGTAAATCTCTATATCCATCTTCTTCTTCGTTGCACGCATTCGGCGAGGCTTGGCTGTGGGGCGACGAGCTTGTGACTTGAGCTGGGAAGGATCTTCGCACACGCCCCAGAGTTTGAACTTTCTTGGGTCTACGGAGCCCGATTTCTGACATTTGGCGCGCCAGGTAGGGGCGTGTCGGAATCCTCCCTCCAGTTCCGCTTCGTCTCCGCTTCGTCGCTCCTATGACCAAGGCACGTCGGGCTCGCGCTGAGCGACGGGCCGCGCGCGTCGCCCAGGCGGCACCCGTGGGCCGCGGCCTTCCGCGCTGCTCCGCCCCTCCTGCAGCTAATGGTGCCACCAACCCGGCTGCTCACGGGCAACAAGGCTCGTGGCTGCCACCCGCTGCGCGGTGCGATGGCCGTGCCGCTACTCCTTCCCTTGCTCCCGCCATGGCGTCATCCTCTCGTGCTCGCCGCAGGATCGCGAATGCGCGGACTATGCTACTCGTGGCACGCGAGCTGCTGCGTTACCGCCCCGCCAACGATCGTTATAGTGACTGGCTGGGTCGCGTCGCTGGGCCTATCGACACTGCCAGCAAGGCCCCGGCGCTTCCCCTCGGGGCGAGCTCGGGGGCTTCCGCCCCGACAGCTCCTGACCTGATGGGCGTGGCGAGGGAAGCGCTCGGGCACCGCTTGGAGGCGTGCTTCGATGCACGCCCCCACAAGCAAGAAGCACGGCGCGAGGCGCCAGGCTCACGGGGGTTCGTCACCAACATGATCGAGGAGCTTCGGGAGGCACGGGCCATGGGTGGCGAGAGTCGCCCTGCGCCACCCGGTGCGGCTGTTGCCCCCGGCATTGGCGGTGGGCTGCACGTCTACATCGACACCCCGAGGGACAGCGGCGTCCTCGCGGGCGGCCTCTGCCAAACCTGGTGCAAGCAGCCTCGCGAGGACGGCCGGTGTGGTCAGGCTTGTGAGGTTTCCTGGCATGAGAAACCTCATGGGGCACGCCCTCGGGCCAGGGGCTATCACAAACAAGCGCCCATGTCCCCGGGCCGGGCATTGCCCGTCTAGGGATGGAGGGTGGAACAAGCGCCCATGTCCCTGGGACGGGCGTTGCTTGCCTGGGGATGGAGGGTGGAACAAGCGCCCATGTCCCCGGGTTGGGCGTTTCCTGCCTTGGGACGGAGGGTGGAACAAGCGCCCATGTCCCTGGGCCGGGTGTTGCCTACCTAGGGACGGAGGGTGGAACTAGCGCCCATGTCTCCGGGCCGGGCGTTGCTTGCCTGGAGATGGAGGGTGAAGCACTCGCCCATGTCTCCAGGCCCGATGCTGCCCGCTTGGAGATGGGGGGAGGAGTGCCCGTGCAAGGTGCCCGGACACCCCGGCGAGGCGCGCCGGGGTGCAGCGCCGGGGGTCGACCTCGCACTTGGCGATGGGGTCAAGCACCGGGCCCCGTCCGCGCCGCAAGGAGTCGCGGCGCTACCATGGCGGTGGCGGCCGCCTCCAGGCCCTCGGGGGCAGGAGACCTCATTCTGAAGCGGGTCCCCCCCCTCCCCGGAAAGGGCGCCCGTGGGCTCTTGCCCCGCGGGAGGATCCGTCTGGAGCCTGACGCGCCCCAGGCCTGCCGCCGCGCGCCTGGGGACAAGGGATGGGGTCCGTGCCCCGGAGGCATGGAGCACCCTATGCCTCCCCAGGCTCTACCCGTGACACTCTCACGTAATAATGAGTGGGTTGTATACGCCCGGGGTCCCCCGAGGACGCGGAGGGGCCCCCACCCACGTCCAAGTGGAAGCCCCATGCTCCGCGCAGGCGGACGACACGGTCTTACAACGACTATGCCCACGCCTAGTGGAAGCCCCATGCTCCGCGCTGGGAAGAAGACTAGTTTAGGTGCCGGACGCGGCTGTTATTTGCTCTTTTCTGTAGCCGAATTTGCCATTTTTTGGAATGAAGTTTGAAGTTTTTGCGTCTTTATTCGAAAATAGGGGTGGGAATTTCTCGCTTTACAACATTTCCCATCTTTAGCCTCGTTTATCCTTTCCAGCCCTCTCCCTCTCTCGTGCGCCCCGCGAGCGGGGGCTGGACACGGTGTGCACATTTGAGCCAGTCCCAGCGGCGTTGAGGGCCTTCCTCGAGGGACCAGGTCACAACAGCCACGGGGCTGCCCGCGCGCACACCTCGCCAAGGCCTTGGCGTCCGAGTCCTCGTGCGACGCTCTCGAGCGAGCCGGCAGGCACATGCGGCAAGAGGCATCCGTCTAAACATCCGCCTCCTAACCTTGGCTGAGCACCGCCACTCGGTATAATGGTAATAACCCGCCCCCCCTCAGGAGGTGCGGGCTCACGACGAGCAAAGGAAAAATGACCCAAGGGAGTACAACATTACTTGACACATCATAAAGGAGTTTTTCTTTCCCAAAATACTTTCACATCCCCGCGGGGCCGTGTTCAAAATCTTGACAAGAAAAACAGGAAAAAGACAGCCTAGGGAGATGTGCTATCGCCACCACCGCCGTCAGAACCGTGCCCCACGATCGCAGGATGGCCCTCGCCTTCAGCAAGGGAGAACTCCGCGACCAGGTCATCCACATGATCCTCCACCCAGTCCTCAAGGGCACCTCGAATCACCTCGGGCACAGGGGCTGTCACAGCTTCGAAGTCGAAGTTGGGGTCGAGGCGAAGAAGGTGGCTGAAGACGCGTGAAGACGCCCGAGCGAGGAGGTCACGGCGCTTCTCTTCCACGAGTTGGCGGACCTTCTCTGTCCCCCCTTCAAGGCACTCCACAATCCTGGTGAAGAAGCCAAGGTAGCCGGCGTCATCAGGAACGAGCGGACTGGAGACGCTCTCGTTGCAGATGCTGCTCAGGGCTTGGTGCGCCCTCCTCTCAAGGGCCTGGAACATATGAGAGCGCGTGTGCTGCAGCCCCCGGGCGCGGTCCGCCTCGTCCGAGGCCTTCCCCACGAGGGAAGTGACATCCTCCACTTGCGTGTAGAGGAAAGACAGCTCGGCCTCGGCATTGGCCTGGGCGTCCATCGCAGCTTTTTCACGTCACTCCGCCGCGGCTAACTCCTTCCTGAGGCCGTTAGCCTCACCTTTCAGGTTGTCGCGTCGCTTGCAGAAATGGGACTCCTAAAGCTTCACCTTATCGCGGTAGTCCTTGGCAAGGGCCCGGCGAACCTCCGCCACCCTCTCGTCGACCTCTCCCCGGATCATCGCCTCCCGAGAGGCGAGGGAGTCCTCGGCGGGAGCCACTTGGCATTCCATCACCTCCATCCGCTCGCGCTCCAGGCTTTGTTCCAGTGGTTCCAGCGTCAGCGTGTCTTCAAGTGTGCAGAGCCTTGCTTCACCCGTGGACGGCCCGCCCACCGAGGCGGCGAGAGCGGCCTTACGCGCCTGGACTTGTTGCTCGAGGGAGGCATTGGAAGCTCGAAGCTCTTCCCCGCGCTTCTCCGCAGCCTCACGTCGGCAGTATGCGGCCCGGGCCTCCTCAAGGGCATGATCGCGGGCCACCCTCGCTACGACGAGGGATTGTTCAGCTTCCGTGTGAGCGTGCTCGCGTTGCAGACGACCGAGGTTGATGGCGATCTCGAGCTGGCGCCATTCGCATGTCAGGCATGAGCGTTCTGCCTCAAGGCAGGCGTCGACGTCGTTAAGCTCAGCCCCGAGGCGGCCTAGCGCGCTCACCGCGCCCTGAAGGAGGCCGTGTTGGGCGGCGCTGCGACCGCAAGTGAGCTCCAGCGCTCGACCGGGGTTTTCCTCCGCCTCCCGGTCGGCAGGGAAGGCACGTGAAGGCCCACCCGTCTCCAGCAGGGATCCGAGGGCCGAAGGTCCATTGTCCGGCCCTCCGGCAGGGGGTTGGGCCCCATGGGAGCTCGCCCCCCCCCCCCCCCCCCCGCTCGAAGGAGGCGTCGACGCCCCAGGCATCCTGTCACCGGGAAGGATTGTCGGAGGAGGCCTCGGCTCTGCCCCCGCAAGCCGGAGGCCACGCCTGAAGAGGAATGCCAGAAACTCGGGCCCGAGGCCCCTAAGGGACGGCTTGGGCCCGAGTACGGGTGCCTCCTCGCGCGCAGTCACGCGGCTCGCGGGGCACGAGGCCGCTATAGGATCAGCGCCCTCAGGAGGTGGTGGTGGAAGTGCTCCTTCTCCTTCATCAAGAGGGAACCTGAGGAGCAAAAATTCAGAGGTGCACGTCATGTGGAAATCAAGAGAGGTCGGGCGCTTACTCATCCACGGCGATCCACTTCCTTTTCCTCAGGGCCCTCGCGGCCGGGCTGGCGCGGCCCCCGGGCTCCTTCCTCTTTCGGCATGTGCGGGGGTCGGGGAACGGCTCGCTGACGTCGGGCGCACTACACCCTGCGGCAGGGACGGCGGTCGAGCCTCCGGGCGAGGCATCACCTTCACTACTTGGAGGGTCCGAGGCGGATGCTTGGGAGATGCACGGGTCAGGGTGCTCCTCCGTAGTCGCTCGGGGGGCACTGACCTCTGGGCCCCCAGGGCTCGGCGCCACCAAGAGGAGGTCATCGCGAGGTCCCACATGGTCCTCGGGAAGCATCCCCCACTCGTCGAAGCGTGGCATCTTCCGGGCGAAGGCTCTCCCGTTTGGATGATTGTACAAGGGGATCCCTCCTGGGGGAAGTACGGTGGGTTCCCCGCCGGTCAAGAGGCGGTGCACCTCGCGAAGCACGTCAGAAGGAAGGGAAGGCACCTGGAGCCTCATGGCGTCGTCGGCGCTAGTAAAGGCCCACATTGGGCGAGAATGGCGCTGGAGAGGGGCGATTCACCGAAAAATGAACTCCCTCACCACCATCGCCATCGTCACACCAGCCTTCTTCAGGTCGGCCAACCTGGTCGTGACCCGCGCGAGTCATGGGTCAACAAGCTTCGTGCGCTCCCAGCCGAGGCTCGGCTCCGTGGGGGCCGCCGGAGTTTGGAGCAGGGGGCTGTACGCGGCGGCGCCGACATACACCCACTACCTCCGGAAGCCCTCCGCGTTCGGATGAAGACCGGCATCAAGGGCCACGCCCGCCGTCGCGTCCGCTGCCTGGAGCGACACGCACCCCGAGCACTGCCCGCTGGCGACCAGTTGGAGGGAGAAGAACTGGCGAAGCAGGGCCACGGATGGGGAGATGCCCACGAAGGCCTCACACAAGAACGCGAAGGCGGAGAGGAGGATGATGGACCCAGGGTCAAGATGCAATGCGTGGACCTGGTAGTGCGTGAGCACGGCATTGAAGAAGCCTGAAAACGGCGGCAGCATACCGGAGAAGAGGGTATGGAGATGAAGGGGGATATTGGTGGCCTCCATATCAACTGAAAGCCGAGAGGCGGGCCAGATCTTCGTCGCCCCCCACTCATTGGTACTGGCGGCGATTGTCGGCCGGACGTTGTCCAGCCCTTCGAGATTAAGCACGGAGGACTGGCCCAGCGCGGGCTCTGGTCCCGGCCGGGGCTCCGACGTCATCAAGGTCCTTCCCCTCTTCTTCTTGGGAGCCATCGCAGAGGGGCAGATTGAAGCAAGCACGAGATCCAGCGAGAAGGGTGCGAGCTTATGGAGGAAGGAGGAGCAGAAGGCAGGCGCGAGGTGGAACAATGATGGCCCTGCTGCATGCGCCAGGTTTTTGTCAGCACGGGCAGTTGTCGAGGCGACATGGGGAAGTGGAGGCGCCCGCGTACCGTCGTGTGCCATGCGTCGAGCCTGGCCCGCAGGCGATTGGGGCCCGCGGCGCTTCGGCCTTTCCTTCCTTGGCTTCGCCCCGAAGCCAACCCGAGCGCGCCTTGGGCCCGGGGGCCACTGTCGGCGTTCTGGAATCGGGGGTACCCAGACCTGCCTACCTGCGGCCCAACACGTGGCCCACCTCGACGGCCCGGTACGGCCTGGCAGCAGACTCCCAAACACAAGGCCCTCGCGAGGGCCCCGGCCTCACGAGGCAAACGACGCCAAGACCTCCAGTGGGGCGGCCTCCCCAGGCTGCCTCCCGAGGAGCGGAGATTCCTATGCAGTGCCCGGCCTCATGAGGCTGGGATGACGTGACCCATGACGACCAAGGCCAGGCGGGCGCTAGCAGGTGCAGAGGGGATAGTTTCCTCTTTTGTGCTAAGAAGGCAAGGATGGACGCAGGTTCCCAAGGAATCCTCGAAAGGTTTCCATTCCAGTGCAACAAGACCAAGACCACGAGCTCGGCAGGACGGATGTCATCGCCGAGCCCACCTCTGCGTCACAGCCAGGAGCTTTGCAGGCGAAGACCACCTTTAGTCAGGATAAGATGTACTTCATGTCCCCTTTCAAATTTGGTCGTTGTGGGATCCCTTCCCGCATGTGCGATAAGGGAAGAGGACCAAGGCCGCTATAAATGGGGACTAGCCACCACCGTAGTAGGGGAGATCGATCCATCCTCACCCAAGAGCCCTCGCGAGGTTGCTCAACCACTGTACTAGTTCATCCCCAAACCTCCTCGTGAGGCCAATCCACCAAAAGCAGGAGTAGGGTTTTACACCGCAAGGTGGCCCGAACCTGGGTAAATCTCTGTGTCCATCTTCTTCTTCGCTGCACGCATTCGGCGAGGCTTGGCTGCAGGGCGACGAGCTTGTGACTTGAGCTGGGAAGGATCTTCGCACATGCCCCAGAGTTCGAACTTTCTTGGGTCTGCGGAGCCCGATTTCCGACAGACTGGAGACCGGTGGATTTCTGTGCTCCACCATGAAGATGTAGGGGTTTTACTGTTCTTCAAAATTGTTCCTAAAGGAGAGGAGTACCGTACTAGTAGTTACGATGGTTGATATTATATATGTGTACTATTAGCTAGATACGATTGTTGGAAATATGCCCTAGAGGCAATAATAAAGTGTTTATTACCATATTTCCTTGTTCATGATAATCGTTTATTATCCATGTTAGAATTGTATTGACCGAAAACTCAGATACATGTGTGGATACATAAACAACACTGTGTCCCTAGTGAGCCTCTACTAGACTAGCTTGTTGATCAAATATGGTTAAGGTTTCCTAACCATAGACATGATTTGTCATTTGATAATGGGATCACATCATTAGAAGAATGATGTGATGGACAAGACCCAACCGTAAGCATAGCATTTGATTGTATCACTTAGTTTATTGCTACTACTTTCTTCATGTCAAAGTATCTATTCCTAAGACCATGAGATTATGCAACTCCCTGACACCGGAGGAATACCTTGTGTACAATCAAATGTCACTTCGTAACTGGGTGATCATAAAGGTGCTCTACATGTATCTTCGAGGGTGTCTGTTGGGTTGGCTTGGATCGAGACTGGAATTTGTCACTCCATATGACGGAGAGGTGTCTCTGGGCCCTCTCGGTAATACAACATCACAAGAAGCTTGCAAGCAATACGACTAAGGAGTTAGTCACAGGATCTTGTATTACAGAACGAGTAAATAGACTTGCCACCAACGAGATTGAACTAGGTATGAGATACCGATGATCGAACCTCGGGCAAGTAACATACCGATAGACAAAGGAAACTGCATACAGGATTGACTGAATCCTTGACATCGTTGTTCGACCGACAAATATCTTTGTGGAATATGTAGGAATCAATATGGGCATCCAGGTCCTATTATTGTTTATTGACCGGAGAGGTGTCTCGGTCATGTCTACATCATTCTCAAACCCATAGGGTCCGCACGCTTAACGTTCGGTGATGCTAGAGCAGTATTGGGATATGTACGTTGGTGACGGAATGTTGTTCGGAGTCCCGGATGGGATCCCAGACATCACGAGGAGCTCCGGAATGGTCCGGAGGTAAAGATTTATATATGGAAAGTCATATTCAAGGTTCCGGAAAATGTTCGGGATTTTTCGGTATTGTACTCGCAAGGTTTTAGAAGGTTCCGGAGTGCGGGCCCACCTGCATGGGGACCCACAGGTACGTGGGTAGTGGGGAAACTCCCCACACCCCTGGTCTAGACGCACCAAGATCCCCCATAAAAGGAATATGATCATATTCCGAAGGGATAAGATCAATATTCCTAAAAATGGGGGATAGCGATCGGTGGGGAAGTAAAGGAGGGATTTCCTTCCTCCCCATTTGACCAACGACCCTAGGGGCTTGGAGGGCAAGCCACCAGCCCCTGCCACACCTATATAAAGGTGGGGAGTGCAAGTGGGCAGCCACCCCTTCCCACGGTTGCGGTCCTCCTCCCGTCTCTTCCTCGTACATCATTTCGGAGGTGCTCGGCAAAGCCCTGTTGGCACTGCGACACCACCATCTCCACCACGCCGTCTTGTTGGTCGAGATCCCATCTACCACTCCGCCCTCGCTCGCTGGCTCGAGGAAGCGGAGACGTCTTCGAGCCGCACGTGTGTTGAACGCGGAGGTGTTGTACGTTCAGTACTGGATCAGATTGGATAGTGATGAGTACGACCACATCAACCGCGTAATAAACGCTTCCACTTAACGGTCTATGCGGGTACGTAGACACACTCTGCCCTCTCGCTGCTATGCATCTCCATAGATAGATCTTGGGTGTTCGTAGGAAATTTTTTGTTTCCCATGCAACGTTCCCCGAAGACGATAACTAATGCACATGTTTTATGCATGGTTTAGTGTAGTGGTTGTTTAATTAGTCATGATTGACAAGAAGCTAGTGGTTAATGTATGCATAAATGATGTGTATCACAAGTTTAATTATGTTGTATGTATCGTAATATATTATTGGAATCAATGTGGGACGCAAATGTGTTTATATATATTGATAACAAATTGCGCTATCGTGGCAACGTTTTTTGCTGCTTTTCAAAAAAATTTAATGGAGTGCGGTGAACGTACAACACCCGAAATGATCTCTCTTGTTTGTGACATTCGGAAATGTTGCATGCCATAGATATGTATGATAGTGCCGTCGTTGAGATATAACGAATGCCATATGTATCTGAATTACTGGTGGCGTAGGCTCCAACGCCACCACTATTTTTTAATAACGGCGCCATATTGGTGGCGTCGGGTGTCCACGCAAGCAAGGCCAATTTTGGCACACCGTAGCTAGGCTTTTCTGCACTAGTGCCCTCTCATGATCTATTCATCTACCTGGCCAGAGCAAACTTATAGATTGGAAAGCATACATAGCTATATGAAATCACTCATAATAAATCTCAGATTGGATCAATTACTTTTAATGAATAACCTGAACATAAACTCGCAATTCATTAGATCCCAACAAACACACCCCAAAAGTTACATCGAATAGGTCTCCGAAAAGATCATTGTATTGAAGATCAAACGAGAGAGAGAGAGAGAGAGTCATCTAGCTAGAGCTATGGACCCAAAGGTCATGTAGGAACCACTCACACATCATGTGGGAGGCAGCAATGTTGATGAAGATGGTCGCTGTGATGGATTCCCCCTCCGGCAGAGTACCGGAAAAGGCCTCCAGAGGGGATCGCGGTGGAACAGAGACTTGCGGCGGCGTAACAAGTGTTTCCGGTCCTCCCCTAGGGTTTTTAGGATTATTGGGGATTTATAGAACAAAGAGGCAGCAAAGGGGCCCACGAGGGAGCCACAAAGGGGGAGGGCGCACCCTACCACCCAGTGTGCGCCCCTTCCCTTGTGGCTGCCTCGTGCAGCGTCTGGTCTCCCTCCACCGCTCCCTGGTCTAGTTTTGGTCTAGAAAAATCCACAAAAAGTTTCTTCACGTTTGGATTCCTTTTGGTACTGATTTTCTACAAAACCAAAAACAAACAGAATACGGCAACTCACATTAAGCATTGAGTTAATAGGTTAGTTCCCAAAAATGATATAAAATTGCATATAAAGCATACAAGATTGATAAAATAGTAGCATAAAACCATAAAAAAATTATAGATACGTTTGAGACGTATCACTTGGCATCGAGGACCTCGGTCCATTTATCATTTAGACTGTCTTTCTCGACTCAAAGCTTTTGGGACTCAAGCTTCATGCTCCTCGCGGTGCTAAGCAACCGTTGGCGGAAGGCCTGCAACCGAGGATCGTATAATGAATCCTAGGGATGTCGAATTCATTGTGTCCGAGGCTTAAATCCTCCTCGGACTATGGGTAATAGTCAGCATCTTCGAGGTCTTCACCTCCCTCGTTGGGCATAGTGCCATCAATAGGACCGTTATAGGTATGATAGCCTTCGTTTTAGTCGTTGACGTCATCTGGCGTGTCGAGGTCCGGAGCATCACCGTTATCAGTAGCCTCGTGGCTGGTGTCGCCGTTGCCCACTCCTTTATTATGGTGTCTTCGGCGTTGGCGTTTGAGTGGATCCTCCATTTCTCTATTTCCTCATCATCCCTAGGGATATCTACCATATAGACGTCGTGGGTAGCCTTGGCTACCCAGTTCCCGGTGTAGTCGGAAGCTAGAGGTGATGCTGAATACGACATGTCATCGACGTCCTCTTCTATGTCCATGGCTTCTTCAAATGCGTAGTCAAGCACATCAGTTAGGTCCTTGATCATGGCGACTAGATGGGTGGTGGGTGGGTTGAGAATTTCTGCTCCTCCAGGTCTGACCCTAGCCTGATCGTAAGTCGAGGACCACCCATCCGAGATCTTGAGGTTTTGGGTCTAGGCCAGTATCTCACTAAAGGCAAGGAAGTTGCCCCCACTTATTTCCCAATGGTAGGTGAGGCCGAGCCGGACTTGGGCGAGACATTGCGTGAAGACACCTTGGGACCTTCGTCTGATGGGCTGGACACCCTAACAGGAGGGGAAATGCTCGGATTTGAGCTTGAAGCCAGATTCCTGGATGAGTTTAGGTCGCCTGCTTGCCCCGAGATTGAATCTGGGGTGTGGGTGATGATGTCCGTGGGCCCTGGGTATTGATCTGGCATCAGACCCGAGGAAGCAAGTATGTCGTGTGTGTTCATTATGCTCTCCTGAACGCCCAGCCGCACGGTCGGACTTGGAAAGGGTTTCTCTGTACGCCCTAGATGGCCAGTCGAGTCGGCACGCAGCGTTACGACACCGAAAGTGAGAACCTGGCCGGGGACGACGATGTTCCCACAGCAGATACCATCGTTGATCCGAAGATCGTCCATCGAGCTCTCGTGATCACCCGGTAGGACCTGCATGGGCCACCAATGTCGGTGCTAAAGCTGGCAGATCTCAGGTAGGGAGTCCCAAGCTTGGTGTTTGAGCTAGACGGTAACAGGAGAAATAGGGACACGGTGTTTTATCGAGGTTCGAGCCCTCTTGAGGAGGTAAAACCCCACGTCCCGCTTTTTATATATTGATTGTGATGGGGTACAAAATACACATTGATCTACCTCGAGATTTTATGAAGTTGTTCTTAGCTCTAACCTTGCGAATGTGTCCTCTACATACTAAACCCCACGGCTTATATAGACTCCATGGGTACTAGGGTTTACAAACGGTCGGTTGTGATCTATGGTTGAGCATGTTGATCCTACGAATACGCTTGAAGTGTACGCCAAGTCTCCATGATGTCTTCGTATTGATTGCATCAAAGATCAGGGCCAACCTGGCCCATTTGCCAGTCCTCCATATATCCTCGACTCGGCCCATAACATGGTGGGCCGACGTGATGAGCACCCCCTAGTCCAGGACTCCAACAGTGATGACCCAAAAGGAAGCAAGGGACGAGAGGAAGCATGAAGAAAAAGAGGAGAAAATGAAGGTCTAGATCGAGCTCCAAACGAAGAAGCTCGAGATGGAGGAGTCCGTCAAAAGGAGGAGGCTCGAGATTGAGGAGATTGTCCAAATGAAGAAGTTCGAGATTGATGCGACCAATGCGATCACAAAAGCAAAAGAGGTGGTGCTCACTTTCATTGTATACAAGGTGGAGATCATGATAGTGGACTTGAGAAAGGTGTCACTGAGGAGAAGGGTTTGGTTCAAGAAGAAGAAAAAGACGATGCTCGAGCTAGATGATTGAGCTACGGCCAAGAGCGACATCATTTTGTATGTCGGCTTGTGTGTCGGCATGAACTAGGGCTGAGAGACATGAACTATGACCATTCTTGAGCGTTGGTAAGTGTGTCGACCACTGGCTAGTGTGCCGGCGTGAACCGTGGGTGATTGTTTGTAGGCTAGCATGTGTGTTGGCCGCTGGCGCTCTACCTACATGAACTATTGACTTTGGCATGACTATGGCCGTGGGCTATTTCAGGACAAAATGCGTCCGCCGGTCGGGAGCGGCCAAACAACACCCATTTGGCCGACCCAAACGGACATAATCCAGACAAAGTGGACGTTCATTTGGGGTCGTGGCCTAAGGTCAACTCCAAGGGGTGACCCCAAACGAACGCCCGATTTTTCCGCATTCTGTCCATTTGGGTCGGGCAAAGGGGTGGCGTCCGGCCATTTTACATTTGCGCTGGGCAGTACGCCAAACCGACAGACGCATTTTGTTTGCCCCAACCGCCCAAATGTAGACAATTTGTTAACTAAAATGAAACATTGCATATAGTTTACAACAAACAAACCACATAGTTCCATAATAATAAATAGTTCCACAACCAAATTAAAACACAAACTTTACAAACAAATTTTAACTGTAACGAATACATGGAAAGAAAAAATGAACCAATACATCTATCGGTTGCCAATGTGATTCCACATGTGCTCAACCAAGTCATTTTGGAGTTGCATATGAGTATGTTAATCACGCATTTCATGATGAAATTGGGTGAACTTTTGAAACATTATCGGCTCTTGATGCTCAGTGATATGTCTCCAAGGTATCTATAATTTTTGATTGTTCCATGATATCATATTATCATTCTAGGATACTTTTAAGCATTTACTTGTTGTTTTATATTATTTTTGAGAACTAACCTATTAACCCAGTGCCAAGTGCCAATTGTTGTTTTCTGCATGTTTTTGGCTTTTCAGGAATACTGTACCAAATGAAGTCTAAATACCCAGAACTTTTTGATGATTTTTTCTGGACCAAAATAAGACATGTAAGCTTCGGAGGAAGACCGGAGGGCACACGAGGTGCCCCCAAGCCAACAGGGCGCTCCTAGGGGGGTTGGCCGCGCCCTGATGGCTTTGGGCCACCCCAGCTCCTTTGGCCCTGATCTCTTCGCTATAAATTCACATATATCCCAAAAACCCTAGAGAGCCCCCCGAAACACTTTTTTGCCGCCGCAAGTCTCATTTCCGCCGTGTGCCCATCTGGAGCCCTGTTTCGGTGCCCTACCGGAGGGGTATCAATCACGGAGGGCCTCTACATCAACCTTGCCGCTCCCATGGTGATGTGTGAGAAGTTCACCATAGACCTACGGGTCCGTAGTTAGTACCTAGATGGCTATCTCACTTTGTGTGTTCTTCGTTGCCATGATCACCGCCATTCCCGCAGTGATCTATCTTATGTAATCAATCTTTGTTGTGTGTTTGTTGGGATCCGATGAATTGTGGGTTTACATTCAGATATTCAATAAAATATATTGAATCCTTGCTGGTTATTTATATGCATGATTGTTATAGCTTCATAATGCTCTCCGATCTATCGGTTTGGTTTGGCCAACTAGGTTGATTTATCTTCAAGTGGGAGTGGTGCGTTGTAGTGGGTTCAATTTTGCGGTGCTCAATCCCAGTGACAGAAAGGGACATCACACGTATTGTATTGCTGCCACTAAGGGTAAAACGATGGGGTTCGTTCATATTAATTGGATTTACTTTGTCTACATCATGTCAACCTCCTCCAAGCATTACTCCGTTTTCACTTAATACTCTAGATGCATGCTGGATAGCGGTCGATGGGTGGAGTAATAGTAGTAGATCCAGGCAGGAGTCAGTCTACTTGTTTATGGACATGATGCCTATATACATGATCATTGTCGTGAATCAATATTATATAACTATACGCTTTTCTATCAATTGCCCAACAGCAATTTGTCTACCCACCATATGCTTTCTTCGAGAGAGAAGCCTCTAGCGAACACTATGGCCCCCAGGTCTCCTCACAAATATATTTACAAAAACTCTAAATTCCTTGCTGCCATTATTTACTTTCTTTTTATTTTCAATTTATATTTATCAAATTATCTATCTATCACCACTTATCGCCTGCAAGTAACGAGTTCAAGGGGATTGACAACTCTCTTGCTCGCGTTGGGTGCAAGCATTTGCTCTTTTGTGTGTAGCCGCTGAAGACGGGAGTTTGCGTGGTTCTCCTATTGGTTCGATAAACTTGGTTCTCACTGAGGGAAATACTTACCTCTACTGTGTTGCATCACCCCCTCCTCTTCGGGGAAAATCTCAATGCAGTTTACAAGTATCAGGAAGGATTTCTGGCGTCGTTGCCGGGGAGTATCACCAAATTCCTATCAATTACTGATACGTCTCCAACATATCTATAATTTTTGGTTGTTCCATGCTGTTATATTATCATTCTTGGATGTTTTATAATCATTTTATAGCAACTTTATATCATTTTTTGGGACTAACCTACTGACATAGTGCCCAGTGCCAGTTGCTGTTTTTTGCTTGCTTTTTACTTCGCAGAATATCAGTACCAAACAGAGTCCAAATGCCACAAAACTTTTTGGAGATTTTTTTGGACCAGAAGACAACTTGGGAGCCAAGGAAGCACCTGGGGGGAGGCCTGTGGGGCCCACGATACACCAGGGCGCACCAGAAGGTCTTTTCCACTGCCTCTTAGCTCTATAAATCCTTGGAAATTCCAGAAACCCTAGAAGGGGAGACAAAAAACAATTCCAGCCGCCGCAAGTTCCAGAACCACGAGATCCAATCTAACACCATCACGGAGGGGTTCATCATCCTCATTGGTGCCTTTCCGATGATGCGTGAGTAGTCCACCATAGACCTACGGGTCTGTAGGCAGTAGCTAGATGGCTTCCTCTCTCTCTTTTGATTCTCAATACGATGGTCTCTTGGATATCTATTTGATGTAATGACTTTTTGCGGTGTGTTTGTTGGGATCCGAGGAAGTTTCAGTTCATGATCAGTTTCTATCCATGAATATTATTTGAGTCTTCTTTGATCTCTTATATGCATGATTATTTATAGCCTCGTATTTCTTCTTCGAATCTTTGGTTTAGTTAGGCCAAGTAGATCATTTTTTCTTGCCATGGGAAGAGGTCCTTTGTGATGGGTTCGATCTTGCGGTGTCCTCTCCCAGCGACAGAAGGGGCAGCGAGGCACGCATGTATTGTTGCTATTAAGGATAACAAGATGGGGTTTATTCCTACATGAATAGATCTTATCTACATCATCTCATCATTCTTATTGCATTACTCCGTTTCTCCATGAACTTAATACACTAGATGCATGCTGGATAGCGGTCGATGTGTGGAGTAATAGTAGTAGATGCAGAATCATTTCGGTCTACTAATCTTGGATGTGATGCCTATATATTGATCATTGCCTTGGATATCTTCATGATTATTTGATCTTCTATCAATTTCCCAATAGTAATTTGTTTACCCATCGTGTGCTATCTTCTTGAGAGAAGCCACTAGTGAAATCTACGGCCCCCGGGTCTATTCTTTTAATATATTGCTTTCCGATCTATTTCTTCCGCATTTGTTTTCAGATCTATTATTCCAAAAACCCAAAAATACCTTGCTTCACTTTTTATTTGCATCTTTTATTTTGTGTTCTTGTGCGATCTATTTATCCAATCTAATACAAACCGATCTATCTTTTTACCGTGGAGAGATTGACAAGCTCTCTTACGCGTCGGGTTGCAAGTATTTGTTCTTTGTGTGCAGGTACCGTTTACATAGTGTTGCTTGGTTCTCCTACTGGTTCGATAACCTTGTTTTCATAACTGAGGGAAATACTTACCGTAGTTGTGCTGCATCATCCCTTCCTCTTTGGGGAAATACCGACGCAGTCTCAAGCCATGTCAATTACCTTCTCACAAATTTTCATTCACTTGTTATACTTTTTATTTGTTGTTATATTTTGCTTGCTATAAAAATCAAAAATACAAAAATATTTATCTTTTCTAGTTTACTTGTTTGCTTGTTATACTTGCTAGTTTACTTGCTTTGCTTGTTTCGTCAACATGTCTCAAGACAGTACTAAGTTGTGTGACTTATCAAATACTAATAATAATGATTTTATTAGTACTCCTATACCACCCACCACCAGTGCGGAGTTTTATGATATTAATGTTGCATTGCTAAATCTTGTGATGAAAGAACAATTTTCGGGAAGTCCTAATGAGGATCCCGCTTCTCATCTCAACACCTTTGTTGAATTATGTGATATGCAAAAGAAAAAGGACATCGATAATGATGTGGTTAAATTGAAATTATTTCCTTTTTCACTAAGAGATAAATCTAAAACTTGGTTTTCGTCCTTGCCTCGCAATAGTATTGGAACATGGGATGAGTGTAAGGATGTTTTTATTGCCAAGTATTTTCCTCTTGCTAAAATTATATCTCTCTGAAACCAAATTATGAATTTTGAACAACATGAGCAAGAACATGTTGCACAAGCATGGGAGAGAATGAAAATGATGATTAGAAATTGTCCCACTCATGGCTTAAACTTATGGATGATTATACAAAATTTCTATGCTCGACTGAACTTTGTGTCTAGAAACCTTTTAGAATCTGCTGCAAGTGGTACCTTTATGGAGGTGACATTAGGAGAGGCTACAAAACTTCTGGACAATATCATGACAAATTATTCTCAATGACACACTGAGTGAGCTCCAACTGGTAAGAAGGTAAATTCCGTCGAAGAAATTACTACTTTGAGTGATAAAATGGATGGTCTTATGAATATGATTGCAAACAAGGATGCTCAAGTTGATCCTAATGATATTGCATTATCTACTTTCATTGAGAAAAATAATGATGCTATTGATGTGAACTTTATCTCTCAAAAAAATTCAACAATAATGCTTATAGAGGTAATTTCAATGCTAGGTCGTGTCCCGATAATTCCTGTAATAACTATGGCAATTCTTATGGTAATTCCTATGGAAATTCATCCAACAATAATAATAGGATACCTACTGATCTTGAGAACCCCATTAAAGAATTTATTAGTTCTCAAGATTTTCAACACTATGGTAGAAGAAAAGTTGCATAAAGTTGATGATATGGCTAGAAACATGGATAGGATTTCTCATGGTGTGGAAACTCTTAAAAGTAAAACTTTTCCACCCAAGAATGATATTAATGAGTCTATTAAATCCATCCAAATATCTATTAATGAAAGTAAGGATATGACCGCTAGGTTGAGAGCTAAGCGAGAATTCTTAGAAAAGGCTCTTCCACCCGGTTTTTACCATAATCATGATGAAGATCTTAAAATGATTGGTACTTATCCCATTGAATCCTTGTTTACTAATCTGAAAATATATGATAAAGGGACTGGAGATGAGTCAATTTTAGCTATAAGGCATCCCGTTTGTTTGGAGGGTGATGATCTTAATGTTAAAAATGAAAAAGTGGGTTTGGACATGTCAAAACTTTAACTAGTGTTGTACACACTATCTTGGATCACAAGGACTTTAATTATGATAATTGCTCTTTACTAGAATGTATTTCCATGTAGCAATCCATTATTAGCTCACCCAATGCTTACGAACAAAATAAGGCTTTTACTAAACATATCGTAGAAGCTATGCTAAAAGCTCATGAAGAAAAACTTGAGTTAGAAGTTTCTATTCCTAGAAAGTCGCATGATGAGTGGGAACCTACTGTTAAAATAAAATTAAGGAATATTAATTCAATTCTTTGTGTGAACTTGGTGCTAGCGTGTCTACTATACCAAAAACTTTATGTGATGTGCTAGGTCTCACTGAGATAAATGAGTGTTCCCTTAACTTGCATCTTGCGGATTCCACTATTAAGAAACCATTGGGTAGAATAAATGGTGTGCTTATTCTTGCTAATAGAATATGTACCTGTGGATTTCATTGTGCTTGATATTGAATGCAATCCGTCTTGCCCAATAATACTTGGAAGACCTTTCCTACGAACTATAGGTGCTATTATTGATATGAAGGAGGGAAACATAAGATTCCAATTACCACTAAAGAAAGGGATGGAACACTTACCTAGAAAGAGAAGTAAACCACCTTATGAATCTATCATGAGGGCCACCTATGGATTGAGTGTCAAACATGTCAACACTTGAAACTATGCATTATGCCTAGCTAGGGGCATATAATGATAACGCTTGTTGGGAGGCAACCCAATAGTTCTCTTTAAATTTTTATTTTTACTTTTTGTCTTGGTGTGATAATATGATTATTGCTATTGTTGTGTTTTTATCTTTAAATTAGTGTTTGTGCCAAGTAAAGCCTTTGGGATGACTTGAATGATAAATAGAATTGATACGGTGCAAAAACAGAAACTTTTGCGTCCGGTGCAGAATTTCTCTGATTTTATTGGAACGTTTTTTATCTAAATTTTTTACACAGTATTGGCATAAAAATTCCCCAAGTTGTACTAATGTTTCAGAATTTTTGGAGTTACAGAAGTATGGTGTTTGCACATATCATTACAGACTGTTCTGTTTTAGACAAATTCTGTTTTTGCTTGCATAGTTTGCTTGTTTTGATGATGCTATGGATTGTATCGGGGGGTATAAGCCCTGAAGAAGTTAGAATATAGTACCTTATGCAATAATAAAACATGAATCAATATGTAACAGTACCTAAAGTTTTTGATTTACCTATCATACTAACGGAGCTCACGAGTTTTCTGTTGTGTTTTGTGTGCTGAAGTTTTCAAGTTTTGGGTGCGATCACGATGGATGAAGGAATAAGGAGGGGCAAAGAACCTAAGCTTGGGGATGCCCAAGGCACCCCAAGGTAAATTCAAGGAAGACTCAATCGTCTAAGCTTGGGGATGCCCCGGAAGGCGTCCCCTCTTTCGTCTCAATCCATCGGTACGTCACTTGGAGCTATATTTTTATTCATCACATGATATGTGTTTTGCTTGGAGCGTCGTGTGCTATAGTTTGCTTTTGTTTTAGTTTTCCACAATATTTTTTTGCTGGACACACCTACTTGAGAGAGACACATGTTCACCATGATTTTTTAGAATACTCTTTGTGCTTCACTTATATCTTTTCAGCTAAGCAGTTGCTCTAGTGCTTCACTTATATCTTTTAGAGCCCAGTGGCGTAAAGATTTTATAGAAATAATTGCACTCTTGTTCTTCACTTAAATTTGTTTGATAGTTTAATATATAGTGATGGTAATTTGCATGGGTTATAAGACTAGTCCAAAAATAATAGGTAGAAGGAGTGCATAATCAAAACATTCATGTAGCACATAAAAGAGAAATTGTGGATTAATGATATTGATGTGGTAATATGAAAGTGCGTGAGTGCATGGTCGTTGGTTAGTAAAAATATCTTTAGTTAAAGGGTGTTAATTTGTTGTTCATCTAAATATTGGTTATGGCATGGTGATGATGTGTGAGCATTCTTATTCCTCATTGAAATCCTAGTGTTGTTTAGGTCGGGGCGCGCGATGGTTAACTCCTACCAACCTCCTCCCTAGGGGCATGCGAGTAGTACTTTGCTTCAAGAGAGCTAATAAAGCTTTGCAATAAGTATGTGAGTTCTTTATGACTAATGTGAATCCATCGATGTACGCACACTCACCTTTGCATAGTATGCTAGCCTCTCCGGTACTGTGCATTGCCCATTCTCGCCTCGAGGATCGGTGCAGCTTTCGCCGGTGCATCCAAACCCCGCGACATGATATGCTCTATTGCACATAAGCCTCCTTATATCTTCCTCAAAACAACCACCATACCTACCTATTATGGCATTTCCATAGCCATTACGAGATATATTGCCATGCAACTTCCATCGTTACATCATATGACTTGTGCACTCATTGTCATATTGCTTCGCATGATCATGTAGCTGACATAGTATTTGTGGCAAAGTCACTGTTCATCGTTGTTTACATGTTACACTAGATCATTGCACATCCTGGTAATTTGACAGAGGCATTCATATAGAGTCATATTTCTTAGTAGTTTTTCATATCGAGTTGTAAGTGACTAAAAGTGTGATGATTTTCATTATTAGAGCACTGTCTCAGTGAGGAAAGGATGATGGAGACAATGATTCCCCCACAAGTCGGGAAGAGCTCCGGACGAAAAATGAAAAAATGGGGGAGGCCAAATGAGCCCACCAAGAAAAAAAAGGAAAAAAGAAAGAAAGAAAGAAAAAGAAAAGAAAGAAAAAAAGGAAAAGAAAAAATAAATAAATGAGAGAAAAGAGAGAAGGGACAGTGCTACTACCTCCTTTTCCACACTTGTGCTTCAAAGTAGCACCATGTTTTTCATATAGAGAGTCTCATGTTTTGTCATTTTCATATGTTAGTGGGAATTTTTCATTATAGAACTTGTCTTGTATATTCCAATGATGGGCTTCCTCAAATGCCCGAGGTCTTCATCAGCAAGCAAGTTGGATGCACACCTAGTTAGCTCCATTTGAGCTTTCACATACTTATAGTTCTAGTGCATCCTTTGCATGGCAATCCCTACTGGTCACATTGATATCGATTTATGGGCATCTCTATAGCTCGTTGATTTGCCTAGTTGATGTGAGACTTTATTCTCCACTTTTACCCCTTTGAAACCTACCACCATATTCTATTCCACCTATATGCTATGTCCATGGTTCACGCTTATGTATTGAGTGAGGTATAAAAAGCTGAAGCGCGTGAAAAAGTACGATCCAATTGATTGGCTTAACACCGTGCTACTTGACATTTGTATTTATGTGGTGAATATGGAGCCATGCCATGCTAATATGATAAAATGAATGGGGGGTAAACATTCTTTAACGATTGTATATTTTGAAAGTGGATGATTGTGTCACTTATGTTTATGGATATTACCATGTTAATGTTTATTGATTCATCGTTTCTCAATGATCATACTTGAAAGAGATTACATGTTGGGTAGCATGTCACATAAAAAATTCTGTTTTTATCATTTACGTACTCGAGGATGAACATGAATTAAGGTTGGTGATGCTGATACGTGATGTCTACTACACAACTTTACTCTTGTAGACGTTGTTCGGCTTCCAAGTGCAGAGTTTTGTAGGACAGCAGCAAATTTCCCTCAAGTGGATGACCTAAGGTTTATCAACCCGTGGGAGGTGTAGGATGAAGATGGTCTCTCTCGAACAGCCCTACAATCAAATACAAGAAATCTCTTGTGTCCCCAACACACCCAATACAATAGTAAATTGTATAGGTGCACTAGTTCGGCGAAGAGATGGTGATACAAGTGCAATATGGATGGTAGATATAGGTTTTTGTAATCTGAAAATATAAAAATAGCAACGTAGCAAGAAGTAAACAACGAGCAAAACTCTATAGCAATACTTGGAAATAAGGCCTGGGATTCATACTTTGACTAGTGCAATCTCTCAACAATGCTAACACAATAGAATCATATGATCATCCCTCAACGTGCAACAAATAATCACTCCAAAGAGTACCCCAAGATTTCTATCGAAGAAAGAAGGACAAGAACGTGTATCAACCCCTATGCATAGATTACCCCATTGTCCCCAAGGAATCTACAAGTTGAGTACCAAAACGTATATCAAGCGAATCAATAGAACACCCCATTCTCACCAAAGGTATCCACACGCAAGACATACGTCAAGTGATCTCAAATCCAATATTCAATCCGACATAACAAAATTCAAAGGGAAAGATTCAGTTCATCACAACAAGATAGCAAGGGAAGAACACCATATGATCCAACTATATTAACAAAACTCGCGATACATCAGGATCGTGCCATCTCAAGGACACGAGTGAGAGAGATTAAACACATAGCTACTGGTACATACCCTCAGCCCCGAGGGTGAACTACTCCCTCCTCGTCATGGACACCACCGGGATGATGAAGATGGCCACCGGTGATGATTTCCCCCTCCGACATGGTACTAGAAAGGCTCCATATGGGTTTTTCTTTGATACAGAGAGTTGTAGCAGCGGAGCGGAAGTTCTTGGTTAACTTTTCGGGGGTTTCTCGATTTATAGGATTTTTCAACGTTGTAATCACGTCAACCGGAGCCACGTGGGCCCCACAAGATATCAGGGCGTGCCCTGTTGGCTTGTGGCCCACACGTGGCTCCCCTCCAGTGGTTCTTCGCTCCGGTATTTCTTACTCCGAAAAAAATCATAAAAAAGTTTCGGGTGATTCCGAGAACTTTTTTTTTCTGCACAAAAAACAACACCACGGTAATTTTGTTGAAAACAACGTTAGTCCAGGTTAGTTCTAGATAAATCATATAAAGTGTATCAAAACCATATAAAAGTATTGTGAACATAGGCAAATATGGGATTAATACTACATAAATTATCGATACATTAGAGACGTATCAGCATCCCCAAGCTTAATTCCTGCTCGTCCTCGAGTAGGTAAATGATAAAAGAAATAATTTATGAAGTGTGAATGCTAGCATCGTATATAAGTTTGATCAATGATAATGTTAATCACTTTTCTAGCATCATAACCAGCAACTTTTTCTCATGAAACACATTATGATAGAGTAGCAATTAATTCACATGTCATGTTTCGAACAATGCATTCTCTTGAAACTTAACAGCATATGTTCTTAGTCATCAAACAATTTCAATGCATCATCAAGTCTAAGTAAGATCTCCACATACTCAATTATCATATAGTCTTCTATGATTGCTAATACTCAAAGCATATTTTTAGAACAAACAACATCCATCGAACACAGAAAGATAGGGGCTTAATGTTTCGCCTCCCAACGTACTTATCAAGAAGATAATTGTCAACAATAATGAATCATGATCAAATATATTTGACTGGATATATGTGTTTGGATCTTTCCCCACCACATGGTGCTTGCCAACTAATAGATTGAGATTGGAATAAGACGTTGACTTAACATGAAAAGTAAATAACATAAAAGTAAATAGATTGTCCCTTCGCAGAGGGAAGCAAGGATTTGCAGAGGTGCCAGAGCTCATTGTTTAAAATAAAGATGAATATATTTTGGGTGGTGTGCCTTTCCTGTCAACGTTACAACAGAGTTTTCAATATCTTCCATGCTAAACACATTATTGGTGGTTCCCAAACAGAATTGAAATTTTACTCCCCCTCCACCATTCAAACACATTCCATGGCTGACCGAATCCACGGGTGCCATCAAAACAATCAACTTTCTAGGGAGAGTTCTAGTTTATTTATTTTGTATTATGGAAGATTGGGCATCCTTTTTACCAGCCTCTCTCATGCAATGACAAGTGAATGAACACTCATGTTGAGAATAACCTGCTTAGCATGGAAGATAATGACCGCCCCGTTGCTCCATGAGCGATACGAGCACACAAAACGGATGTTTAGAGGTGGCACATGCAAATTTACTTGGAATGGTAGTAAAATACCATATATAGGTAGGTATGGTGGACTCTCATGGAATAAACTTGGCTCTAGGATTTGGATGCACAAGTATTGTCTCTACTTAGTACGAAGTTTTGGCTAGCAAAAGGTTCTAATAAAGCACCACATGTTGGAGGATCCATAACAATATAACTTGTATGCAAATATACCCAAACATAACAATTACGTTGTCTTCCTTGTCCAACTTCAACTATTTGATCAAGGTGGAAAATAATTAATGGGTATTCACAATCATAACAGATGTCCAAGATATTATATTTGTATGTGAAAGTTCTCTTTCTTATACAAACCATTCATGAATTGCTTGTATGACTAATATTGTGATTGTCAAACTTCAATAGATTTTACTTTCTAAACCAAATGTGAACCTGCTACTAAGAATATATCACATTGATAATTTCATATTTATGATATTTCATCCATTCACAATTTACTCTTAGGATATAAGTGAAGCACAAGAGTAAAAATCAAACTACTCTCGAAAGATACAAGTGAAGATCAATGAGTAGTTCAACAATTAAGTAGCTATGTGAGGACTCTCTCTCAATAAAGACTTTCAGATCTGAGAATATTATTCAAACAGCAAACAAAACAAAAGATACTCCAAGAATAGCACATATCATGCGAACAAATAAAAACTTAAGCTCAACATAGGCTAACCGATAGTTGTTGACGAAGAGAGATGGGATGCGTAGCATCCCCAAGCTTAGATGCGTGAGACTTCTTCTAATATTGAATTGGGGAGCCTTTGGCATCCCCAAGCTTGATATCTTGTGTCTGGTTAATTCCTCTCATATCACGGTATCACCTAGGTCTCAAAAACTTCATCCACACAAAACTTGAAAAGAACTCGTGAGACAGGTTAGTGCACATAAGAATAAATCAACTCTTTATGTACTGCCCAGACAAGTTGCATAATAATTTTCAAACATTATATACCATATACTATCATTTCCACAATTTATATCTACCAATATAAGCCATGAAAACAATAGGAGAAGTAGATAACAAAACTATGACAACAATCTGTCTAAACACGACAGTCTGTAGAAATTAATTTACAAAGAGCACTTCTGTAACTCCAAAAATTCTGAAAATTTAGGACATGATATAAAATTTATATGAGAATACTTTGTACAAATTTCAGAAACTTTCCACGTTACAGTAAAATATGAAAATTCAAACACAACAGCAAAAGTTTTTGTTTTTACACACCACACATCAAACATGTAATTCAAACATCCTAGAAGGCAATTCTTGGAACTTTTTATTGGAAGACAAGATTATAAATAATATAAATCAAAGTGTAACAAAATAAAATGAAGCTCCAAGCAAAACTCATATTATGTGACGAATAAAAATATAGCTCCAAGTAAGATATGCCAATAGTGTTGAAGACGAAAGAGGTGATGCCTTCCGTTGCATCCCCAAGCTTAGACGCTTGAGTCTTCCTTGGATATTACCTTGAAGGTGCCTTGGGCATACCCAATCTTAGGGTCTTAGCACTCCTTATTCTCCTCATATCGGCGTCTCACCAAAAACTAGAAAACTTCAATCACACAAAACTTAACGAAACTTTGTGAGATGGGTTAGTGTAGTAAAGATAGATCATTCACTTAGGTACTGTCAAGACAAGATTCATAATTGTTCTCACATAATAACTAATGTATTCTAACATTCTCATAATTTATACCACTAAATATAAGCTATGGAAACACTAAAACAAGCAAACTATGCATGCAAAAACAGAATCTGTCAAAAATAGAACAGTGTGTGAAGATCTGAATGAAATCCTTATTTTCCTATCTCTAAAAATTCTGAAAAATTAGGACAACGCAGAAAATTTGCATAGAAAAACTATATAAAAATTCAATTTTTTTTAACTATCCAGTAAAATCAGAGAAATTCTGCACTGGACGTCAAAGTTTGTGTTTTTTGCACATAATCAACCTAACAAGTATCCACACTATCCCAAAGGCTTTACTTGGCACCTTATTGAAATAACAGACACAAAACCTGATTACTACAGTTGCTTAATCATGTGAACACACAAAAACAAAAAGTATAAATATTGGGTTGTCTCCCAACAAGCTTTTTTCTGTAAAGCTTTTTTAGCTAGGCATGATGATTTCAATGATGCTCACATAGGAATAGTATTTGAAACATGCAAATGAGCATCATGGATCACATGACAGGCACATTTAAGTCTAACCCACTTCCTATGCATAGGGATTTTTTGAGCAAACAATTTATTGTAGCAAGAATCAACTTGCATAGGAAGGCAAAACAAGCATGACTTCAAAACTTTGAACACATAGAGAGGAAACTTGATATTATTGCAATACCTAAAAGCATATGTTCCTCCCTCATAACAATTTTCAGTAGCATCATGAAGGAATTCAACAATATAAATATCACATAAAGAATTTTTTTCATGATCCACAAGCATAGAATTTTCATTACTCTCCACATTAGCAATTTTCTTCTCATTCATAGTAGTGGGAGCAAACTCAACAAAATAACTACCATGAGACACTTGATTGACATAACCACATTGAATATTAAAATCATGATGACAAATTTCATGGTTATAATTACTCTTTATAGCATACATATCATCACCATAATCATCATAGATAGGAGGCATGCCATCGTCATAATAAATTTGCCCATCAAAACTCGGGGGACTAAAAATATCATCTTCATCAAACATAGCATCCCCAAGCTCGTGGCTTTGCATATCATTAGAATCATGGATATTAATAGAATTCCTACTAACAACATTTCAATTATGCTCATAACTCAAGGATTTCACATTAAGCATTTTTATAAATTCTTCCTCTATTAGTTGAGCACAATTTTTGGAACCATCATTTTCACGAAAGACATTAAAAAGACGAAGCAATTGAGGCAACCTAAACTCCATTTTTTGTAATTTTCTTTTATAAACAAAACTAGCAATAAAAAAGAAACTAAAAGATTTAATTGAAAGATCTAAAGATATACCTTCAAGCACTCATCTCCCCGGCAACGGCGCCAGAAAATAGCTTGATGTCTACTACGCAACTTTATTCTTATAGACGTTGTTGGGCCTCCAAGTGTAGAGTTTTGTAGGGAAGCAGCAAATTTCCGTCAAGTGGATGACCTAAGGTTTATCAATCCGTGGGAGGTGTAGGATGATGATGGTCTCTCTCTGACAACCCTGGAATCAAATACAAGAAATCTCTTGTGTCTCCAACACACCCAATACAATGGTAAATTGTATAGGTGCACTAGTTCGGCGAAGAGATGGTGATACAAGTGCAATATGGATGGTAGATATAGGTTTTTGTAATCTGAAAATATGAAAACAGCAAGGTAGCAAGTAGTAAACAGCGAGAACAACGGTATAGCGATGCTTGGAAATAAGGCCTGGAGTTCATACTTTCACTAGTGCAATCTCTCAACAATGCTAACATAATAGAATCATATGATAATCCCTCAACATGCAACAAAGAATAACTCCAAAGAGTACCCCAAGATTTCTATCGAAGAAAGTAGGGCAAGAACGTGCATCAACCCCTATGCATAGATTACCCCATTGTCACCACGGGAATCCGCAAGTTGAGTACCAAAACATATATCAAGTGAATCAATAGCACACCCCATTGTCACCATGGGTATCCACATGCAAGACATACATCAAGTGATCTCAAATCCAATCTTCAATCCGACATAAAAAAATCTCAAAGGGAAAGATTCAATTCATCACAACAAGATAGAAAGGGAAGCACACCATATGATCCAACTATATTAACAATGCCCGCGATACATCAAGATCATGCCATCTCAAGAACACGAGAGAGAGAGAGAGAGAGAGAGAGAGATTAAACACATAGCTACTAGTACATACCCTCAGCCCTGAGGGTGAACAACTCCCTCCTCGTCATGGACACCGCCGGGATGATGAAGATGGCCACCGGTGATTATTTCCCCTTCCGACAGGGTACCAGAAAGGCTCCAGATGGGTTTTTTACTTGATACAAAGAGTTGTGGCAGCGGAGCGGAAGTTCTAGGTTAACTTTTCGGGGGTTTCTGGATTTATAGGATTTTTCAGCATTGTAATCACGTCAACCGGAGCCACGTGGGCCCCACAAGCTAACAGGGCGCGCCTAGGGGGTGGGCGCGCCCTGTTGGCTTGTGGCCCACAGGTGGCTCCCCTCCGATGGTTCTTCGCTCTGGTATTTCTTATTTCTCTAGAAAAAATCATAAACAACTTTCGGGTGATTCCGAGAACTTTTATTTTCTCCACAAAAAACAACACCACGGTAATTCTGCTGAAAACAGCGTCAGTTCGGGTTAGTTCTAAATAGATCATATAAAGTGCATCAAAATCATATAAAAATATTGTGAACATATATCCCAAAAACCCTAGAGAGCCTCCCGAAACACCTTTTCAGCTGCCACAAGTCTCTGTTCCGCCGTGTGCCCATCTGGAGCCCCGTTCCAGTGCCCTACCGGAGGGGGGATCGATCACGAAGGGACTCTACATCAACCTTGCTGCTCCCATGGTGATGTGTGAGTAGTTCACCACAGACCTACGGGTCCGTAGTTAGTACCTAGATGGCTATCTCTCTCTCTCTCTATGTTCTTCATTGCCATGATCACCACGATTCCCGCGGTGATCTATCTTATGTAATCAATCTTTGCAGTGTGTTTGTTGGGATCCGATGAATTGTGGGTCTATGTTCAGATTATTCATGAAAATATATTGAATCATTGTTGGTTATTTATATGCATGATTGTTATAGCTTCGTCATGCTCTCCGATCTATCGGTTTGGTTTGGCCAACTAGACTGGTTTATCTTCAAGTGGGAGTGGTGCGTTATAGTGGGTTCAATCTTGCGGTGCTCAATCCCAGTGATAGAAAGGGACATGACACATATTGTATTGTTGCCACCAAGGGTAAAACGATGGGGTTCATTCATATTAATTGGATTTACTTTGTCTACATCATGTCATCATCCTCCAAGCATTACTCTATTTTCACTTGACATTTGTATTTATGTGGTGAAGAGGGAGTCATGCCATGCTAATATGATAAAATGAATGGGGGATAAACATTCTTTAAGGATCGTATATTTTGAAAGTTGATGATTGTGTTACTTATGTTTATGGATATTACTATGTTAATGTTTGTTGATTCATCATTTCTCAATGATCATACCTGAAAGATATTACATGTTGGGTAGCATGTCACATCAAAAATTCTGTTTTTACCATTTACCTACCCAGGGACGAGGAGGAATTAAGCTTGGAGATGTTGATACGTCTCCAATGTATCTATAATTTTTGATTGTCCATGCTATTATATTATCATTCTAGGATACTTTTTAAGCATTTACTTGTTGTTTTATAATATTTTTGAGCACTAACCTATTAACCCAGTGCCAAGTGCCAGTTGTTGTTTTCTGCATGTTTTTGGCTTTTTAGGAATACTGTACCAAACGAAGTCCAAATACCCTGAAACTTTTTGATGATTTTTTCTGGACCAAAATAAGACCTGGAAGCTTTGGAGGAAGACCAGAGGGCACACGAGGTGCCCCCAAGCCAACAGGGAGCGCCCAGGGGGTGGTCGTGCCCTGATGGCTTGGTGCCACCTCCCAGCTCCTCTGGCACTGATCTCTTTGCTATAAATTCACATCTATCCCAAAAACCCTAGAGAGCCTCCCGAAACACTTTTTCTGCCGCCGCAAGTCTCTGTTCCGTTATGTCCCCATCTAGATTCCCGTTTTGGTGCCCTATCGGAGGGGGGATCGATCACGGAGGGCCTTTACATCAACCTTGCTGATCCCATGGTGATGTGTGAGTAGTTCACCACAGACCTACGGGTCCGTAGTTAGTACCTATATGGCTATCTCTCTCTCTATGTTCTTCATCATCATGATCACTGCGATTCCCGCGGTGATCTATCTTATGTAATCAATCTTTGCGGTGTGTTTGTTGGGATATGATGAATTGTGGGTTTATGTTCGGATTATTCATGAAAATATATTGAATCCTTGCTGGTTATTTATATGCATGATTGGTATAGCTTCATAATGCTCTCCGATCTATCGGTTTGGTTTGGCCAACTAGATTGATTTATCTTCAAGTGGGAGTGGTGCGTTGTAGTGGGTTCAATCTTACGGTACTCAATCCCAGTGATAGAAAGGGACATGCCACGTATTGTATTGTTGACACGAAGGGTAAAACGATGGGTTCATTCATATTAATTGGATTTACTTTGTCTACATCATGTCATCATCCTCTAAGCATTACTCTGTTTTCACTTAATACTCTAGATGCATGTTGGATAGCGGTCGATGGGTGGAGTAGTAGTAGTAGATGCATGCAGGAGTCGGTCTACTTGTTTATGGACGTGATGCCTATATACATGATCATTGCCGTGAATAAATATTGCATAACTATGCGCTTTTTATCAATTGCCCAACAGCAATTTGTTTACCCACTGTATGCTTTCTTCGAGAGAGAAGCCTCTAGCGAACACTATGCCCCCCAGGTCTCCTCACAAATATATAAACAAAAGCTCTAAATACCTTGCTTCCATTATTTACTTTCTTTTTATTTTCAATTTATATTTATCAAATTATCTATCTATCACTACTTATCGCTTGCAAGTAACGAGTTCAAGGGGATTGACAACCCTCTTGCCCGTGTTGGGTGCAAGTGTTTGCTCTTTTGTGTGTAGGCGCTGAAGACGGTAGTTTGTGTGGTTCTCCTATTGGTTCGATAACCTTGGTTCTCCTTCTCACTGAGGGAAATACTTACCTCTACTGTGCTGCGTCATCCCCTCCTCTTCGGGGAAAATCCCAACACAGTTTACAAGTATCACTCAGGCACAACATTTTCACCATGATATTCACACACTTTGTCGTAGATGCTATTATCACACTCATCCGCCACGATCATGTTATGCATGATCACAGAAGCAGTCATCACCTCCCAATACTTCTTGACGCTACATGTTAGTGCAGGGTGGCAAACGATAGCCCATCGAGATGGAAGCACATCAAAAGCATGCTCCACGTCCTTCCTAGCACTCTCCTGTGCTTGGGAAAATCTATGTTTCTTCTCTCCTTCGAGATTGGATATTGTCTTCACAAGAGTTGACCACTCAGGATAAATACCATCAACTAGAGAGCATCCCTTATTGTAATGGTGGCCATTGATTTCAAAGTTGACCTCTGGATTGTAGCCTTCTGCAAGCTGTGCAAACACTGGAGAACGCTGAAGCACATTGATGTCAGTGCGAGAACCAGCCATGTCAAAGAAAGAGTGCCATATCCAAAGATCTTGTGAACACTACTGCAGGATGATCCAAAGCGGACCCATCAAATACGATTCATAAAATAGTTGTGTGTGTGATCTACGGTAGACAGTTTGTTCTTATGAATCGTTTGTGATTAGCGCCGATAACAGAAATGGTTGCACAGATCCAGATGTGTGCAATAGTGGGCACACAGTTCACTAACATAAAGTGTGTGCGATGATATAGAAGAACACAAACGATTCGGCATAACAAGATGTGTGCGATATAGGGCACACAGTTCACTACCATAAACTGTGTGTGATAATACATCAGAACACAAATGATTCGGTATAACAAGATGTGTGTGATATAGGGCACATAGTTCACTACCATAAACTGTGTGCGATGATATAGCAGAACACAAACGATTTAGCATAACAAGATGTGTGCGATTGAGGGCAAATAGGTGAGTAATCGGAATCGTGTGCGAACACTAGAAATGACACAAACGATTGGTGTTAATAACCTGTGTGTGTTGTGGGGAAACACTTGCTGGTATACAATTTGTCAGCGATTGATGAAATCATCACCGACGGGTTTCGTAGTTTTGTCCGTGTGTATTGTGATTTTCTTTGTCTGCACAACATCTATGCTGCCTACAGGTCACTCGGGTGAACTATTTGCGATGAGCCAAAATAACACAAACGGTTGCACAGATCAAGATGTCTGCGACAGACAGCATACCGTGCGCTCGGATGAAATGTGCGAGACAAAATAACACAAACAATTGGGCATAACAAGATGTATCTGATGCCTAGCAAACAGGTCAGTGATCTAAATTGTGTGGAAAGACAAAAAAATAATACAGACAGATAATAACACAAATGATTCCTGGTAATAAGCATCTGATTCAGAAAATGATAGCACAAATTATCGTTCGCACTCCTGCATAATCGACTAAACAACATAATAGCAACATTACATATCAGCAAGGTTCAGAAAACAGCAAAATGGAAACAGCTACTCGTCGGCGTTGTTGCGGGGCTGTCCTGTTGGTTCGCCAATGTTGAAATATCGTCTGCACTCATGCAACATCCTCTCTATGGAAGAAGGATCCACTTTTGAGTCGGAGATGACCATGTTCTTGGAACGCTTCATAGGCCCGGCCTTTCCTCTGCTCCTGCTCCATCACAGTAGCTCCGGTCTCATGGAAAATCCCGTCCACGGCCAAATGCGTGTGTGCGACCCTCTGACGACGGAGATATTCAAAGCGGTCGTAAACAAGAAAGACAAGAGTTGCGTGCCATGCTAGAGCGGTAGCAGACTCAAAAGAGGTTGTTGACCTTACCGCGGCCAAATCCACGCGAGCCGCCAAGGCAACGGCGAACTGATCGGCGCATGATGCCCTTTCGAAGGCCACAGCCGTGCGTTCCGCGTACAGAACCGTGCTTGCCCGCAACCGATCTGATGTAACCTTCAGCTTTTCTGCTCTTGCTGCCAAGGCCTCCGGACCCTCGGCAGCGCGTACCGCCGCCAAGGCCGCCGGACCCTCAGCAGCGCGTACTGCCGCCAAGGCCTCCGGACCCTCAGAAGCGCGTACCACCGCCGCCACAGCGGGCTCCTCCACGCATAAGATCTGCCTCAACCGCGCGCTCCTCCGCCACGGGCTCCTCCGCGCGGATGACATGTCTAATGTTGAGGATTTTGTGGAGGCGAGGACAGTGGGGAGAAGAAGGCCAGATTTGGGGGCTGCGAGAGGGGAAAGAGACGATGGAGAGAGAAGAGTGGTGATATTTATTTATGACCCTACACACGATTGCAGACGGTTGCTACATTTTTTTCGTGTGCGATTATGTGTGCACAAAAAAAATGAATCGCCTCCGATGAATGACGCAACCACACACGGGTTTAAAGTACCAACTGTGTGGCACGACTCGCCACCCGTCATCGCCATACCCTCACTCACCAATGGTGGTTGGTCGTCGCTCATGGGCTCCATTTAGTCTTCCCGCCCTCGACCCAATGCTTCCCACGCAAGCGCAAGCGCCAGCCACAGCGGTAAATTGCAAAATCCCCAATCCCCTTGGCCTTGGTAGCAGCTAGCTATAAATAACAGAGTGATGGCCGGCGGGGGCGAGCTGAGTTAATGATCCCCTAGCTAGTTGCCACACATACCGTCAAACCCCCAATGCCCGACGATAGGATGGAGTTGGGCGACGGCGGAATCAAGGCTGTCGGCGCGATGGTCGGCTTGAGGGTCGACGGTCATGCCGCCACCTCCCCCGAAGACAGCCAGAGGAGGCAAGAATCACGACACGAGTAAGCCAGCAGATTAGTCAGGGTCGTCTTGAAAGCAGCTAGGGATCGCCAGCGGGCGCTATTGCGGGCTCGGCGCAGAGTGCGACGGATGGTACGGGCGGCGGAGCGGGAACCGCGATGCCGCAAGGACAACTGTTGAAGTGGTCGCCGCAAGAGGCGCAGGCTTATGTCCCAGATGGAGGAGGACGCAGCTCCGGATGCCAGGGGAGGCCTGGCAGCTGTTGCTGCAGCACTGATGATAGCCAGGGTCTCGTCGGCCACCGGGACGATGTACGAAGACCCGGCGGACGCCGCAGTCCTGGTGAGAGCCGCGTCCGAGGCAGTAGCAGCGATCACCAATGTTGAGGCTGACCCTTCCTTGGTCGATCGAGGTGTAGGTCATCGACTTGGCGACCTCCTGTCCTCCTGAGCCAACGAACAACACGATATCGATGGACGATGGCAGTTGTGCGTGCTGCGTCGACGTTAGGGGCAGTAGCACTTTTGTGCGCACGCAGTTCATATATATTATATTGATGTAAAATAGCGAGCTAATGTTTTGTAAATTACTCTGCCAACTATGCACTGTACCAATTTGAGCATGTAAATGTTCGATTGAATTGTTCATGCCTGATTTGTGCTTGCACTGTGGACACTACGACGGCTTTTTTTCCTCGGGTGATTGACACGGACATACGAACTGCGATAAGCGATGCTCAAATATTTGGCAAAATTAATTACCTGGCTCTGTATTAGAAAAAACGGCCCAATCCCGTAGAAATCCCCAATCGAGCAGTGTCGAGAAAGTCGGTGCCGATAGGCGTCGGCGAGGGGATGAAACAAAATGCGGTGGCGTTCGTCGGCGGCAGCCGGCTGTGACAGGCGTCATCGAGCTCAAAGATTTGGGCGGGCCGAGGTGGAGAACGAGCAACTATACATCAGTGCGAATGAGGACGAAGGGGGAGAGGGCTGGAGTAGAGGTTTCGCGTAGGAAACGGTTCGTAAACATGAACTGTGTGTGATTAATGCCATTAAAGTTCTTGTTGGTAGCTTAATTTAGTGCATGTACGAAATAAAATTCCAACTACAGTATACGAGTGTGACGGGAGATGTGTGGATTGCCCTTCGACCGCGGTGCATCCTACGGTGCGCATGCGCGATCCGTGTGGCTGAGGTTCTGGCCAATCAGAACACAGCGCGAAATGGGGTGAACACACACGGCATTCGCAAAGTAACTGTTTGCCCAAACAAATCATAAAGTTTCAAGGGGAACCCATATTTCCTTGGTCCTTTCAACTTGCATTATTTTCTACGGTCATCATACCCACTACAAAACACCGTGTCCAAATTTCACATTTTTCAGGCTCGTTTACCATATTTAATCTTTTTGTGTACTTTTCTAGGCATTTGCTGCTTATAATTCAAGTTCGAACGTTCTGTACATGAAAAGGGGTTCAAAAAGGACTCGAAAATTTGTAATGGTGTCGTTGAATTACTTTTCATGTATGCACAGGAAATTAATAGAATTTTAAAGGATATGTGTGGGAAGAGGCAACCACAGATATGTCGTTTATTTGTTTTGTAACTCTAGAAAAATGGAAAACATGCCTGAAAAACATGTTACCTCATGTGGTGCCTAGGCATGACCTCAATATGATGCGGTGGATATTTGAGGAGGTATGGATAATGTCATCATACGCACTCTTCATATACCGGACCATCACCTATGGAGTTTCATGGTTCGGCAAGCGAAATCGCCATGTTTTCAAGGGGAATCGATATTTCCTTGGTCCTTTCAACTTGCATTATTTTCTACGGTCATCATACCCACTAGAATACACTGTGTCGAAATTTCACATTTTTCAGGCTCGTTTACCATATTTAGTCATTTTGTGTACTTTTCTAGGCATTTACTGCTTATAATTCAAGTTCGAACGTTCTGTACATGAAAAGGTGTTCAAAAAGGACTCAAAAAATCGTAATTGTGTCTTTGAATAACTTTTCATGTATTTACAGGAAATTAATATAATTTTAAAGGATATGTGTGGGAAGAGGCAACCACAGATGTGTCGTTTATTTGTTCTGTAACTCTAGAAAAATGGAAAACATGCCTAAAAACATGTTACCTCGTGTGGTGCCTAGGCATGACCTCAATATGATGCGGTGAATATTTGAGGAGGTATGGATAATGTCGTCATACGCACTCTTTATATACCGGACCGTCACCTATGGAGTTTCATGGTTCGGGGAGCGAAATCGCCATGTTTTCAAGGGGAACCCATATTTCCTTGGTCCTTTCAACTTGCATTATTTTCTACGGTCATCATACCCACTAGAATACACCATGTCCAAATTTCACATTTTTCAGGCTCGTTTACCATATTTAGTCTTTTTGTGTACTTTTCTAGGCATTTACTGCTTATAACTCAAGTTCGAACGTTCTGTACATGAAAAGGTGTTCAAAATGGACTCGAAAATTCGTAATTGTGTCTTTGAATAACTTTTCATCTATTTACAGGAAATTAGGATTTTAAAGGATATGTCTGGGAAGAGGCAACCACAGATGTGTCGTTTATTTGTTTTGTAACTTTAGAAAAATGAAAAACATGCCTGAAAAACATGTTACCTCGTGTGGTGCCTAGACATGACCTCAATATGATGTGGTGAATATTTGTGGAGGTATGGATAATTTCTTCATACGCACTCTTCATATACCGGACCGTCACCTATGGAGTTTCATGGTTCGGGGAGCGAAATCACCATGTTTTCAAGGGGAACCCATATTTCCATGGTCCTTTCAACTTGCATTATTTTCTACGGTCATCATACCCACTAGAATACACAGTGTCCAAATTTTACACTTTTTCAGGCTCGTTTACCATATTTAGTCTTTTGTGTACTTTTCTAGGCATTTACTGCTTATAATTCAAGTTTGAACATTCTGTACATAAAAAGGTGTTCAAAAAGGACTCAAAAATTCGTAATTGTGTCTTTGAACAACTTTTCATGTATTTACAGGAAATTAATAGGATTTTAAAGGATATTTGTGGGAAGAGACAACCACAGATGTGTCGTTTATTTGTTTTGTAACTCTACAAAAATGGAAAACATGCCTGAAAAACATGTTACCTCATGTGGTGCATAGGCATGACCTCAATATGATGCGGTGAATATTTGAGGAGGTATGAATAATGTCTTCATACGCACTCTTTATATACCGGACTGTCACCTAACGAGTTTCATGGTTCAGGGAGCGAAATCGCCATGTTTTCAAGGGGAACCCATATTTGCTTGGTCCTTTCAACTTGCATTATTTTCTACGGTCATCATACCCACTAGAATACACCGTGTCCAAATTTCACATTTTTTCAGGCACATTTACCGTATTTAGTCTTTTTTTGTACTTTTCAAGCCATTTACTATTTATAATTTAAGTTTGAACGTTCTCTACATGAAAAGGTGTTCAAAAAGGACTCAAAAATTCGTAATTGTGTCTTTGAATAACTTTCCATGTATTTACAGGAAATTAATAGAATTTTAAAGGATATCTGTGGGAAGAGGAAACCACAGATGTGTCGTTTATTTGTTTTGTAACTCTAGAAAAATGGAAAACATGCTTGAAAAACATGTTACCTCGTGTGGTGCCTAGGCATGACCTCAATATGATGCGATGAATGTACCGTGTTCAAAATTTGACATTTTTTCAGGTTCCTTTACCGTATTTGGTCCCAAAAATACAGCTTTAACGGCAATCGTTATATACAACAAACCGTTTGCGAAACGTCCGATGTACACGAGAGAGAGAAGGCTTGAAATTTTTCCGACGCGGGATCACCAATTTTCTCTTTTCTCGCACACGGATATTTTATGTGCTTCGTCTACGTTGCGTGTTCCCCCTCATAAGGTTTGAATTTCGTCGCCAAATTTTCAATAGGCGCGCGATTTCAGAAGTTATTCCTCCCACCCAATAACCACCCATCACATTTTCCCCCCTATCCCCCACCGCCCCCACCCCCTAATTGCATCCCAAATCGCCGCCGCTGCAACCAAATCTAAGTTCTGCCCCAGTCTCGCTCGTCGATCTAGTGAGGTAACCTCCGATCTCCATCACCGCCCCGGCCTGATTGCTCAGATGGAGCCTGCAAACCACCCTCATGCCTCCACTTCCCCACCCCCTATCGCCGAGCATCCCCGCGTAAGCCCAACCACATATCACGCGGAGGTCGAGGAGCTGATCATGGCGGTCGATGGTACGATGGACACTATGCGTGCCGATCCGGAGGAACACCTTGCCGCCGACATCGCCAACTTGGTGCGGGCTCTGGCCGAGATGAAGTGCCCCACGCTTCTAACACTTACTTGTTGTCTGTACACGTACATACTATAGCGATACTGATCCACGCTTCGATCCGCAGGAATACCTCGCCGCTAACTTTGGACGGGCTCTAGTCGAGATGAAATGCCCAAGCAACTACCCCTCGGGATTTACCAAGTATGAATTGTCCAGTTCATTATTACGAATACCAGTTGCAATGTTTAACCGTGTCAATTTCAGTTTCAATGATACACATTTAAATTGCCATGTTAGGTTGTCTGTACTCTGTAGTTAACACGTCCATTGTTCTTTTCAGTTATGCGCACTGTGTTGTTCAAGTATGAACTATCCAGTTCAATTTCACCAATACCAGTTACAAACTTACAATGCCCATGCTAGGTTACTGTTAAGCCTGGTGTAGTGAACAGTTATATCCATTTTTTACGCTGTCCATTCGGTATCGTGCTACTCCTCGCAAAGAAGATATCACTGGAGATGATGTCCTTCAATTACCATTAGATTTTTTTGGTGGATGTTAACCCTGTTGTAATTGACATGCCTTTCCATGTACTTACGCAGTGTCACAATGCACGATGATGTTGTTTACCGTCGAGGTTAGTCACATCCTAATATCTTACACTCCCTCCGTCCCATAATATAAGAGCGTTTTTGACACTATAGTGTAAAAAACGCTCTTATATTATGGGACGGACGGAGTAGTATTTTACATCATTTGTTCAATTGCAGTTTAGCTTCTAACATTTACTTGATGCTTGTAGGTACATATGTTAGCGGTACTGATCCACGCTACGACCAGCAGGAACACCTAGCCACCGACTTTGTGCGGGCTCTGGCAGAGTTGAAGTACCCCAGCAACTACCCGTCGGGATTTACCGTATGAACTGGCTCGCGATGTTTAACCATGTCAATTTCAGTTTCACTAGTATAAGTTTTAATGACTATGTTAGGTTGTCTGTACTCTAAAGTTAACACGTCCATTGTTTATTTCAGTAATGCGCACCGTTGTTCAAGTATAAACTGTCCAGTTTATTCTCACCAATACTTGTCCCTTTGTTACCGTGCTACTCCTCGCATTGAAAATATCACCGGAGATGTTGTCGTTTAATTAACATTTGCTATTTTTGGTGGATGTTAACTCTGTTGTATTTAACACGCCTTTCTGTGTGCTTATGTAGGGCTACGATGCGCGATACTGTTGTTTACCATCGAGGTTAGTCACATCCCATTTTCTTATAATATTTTACATCATTTGTGCAATTGCAGCTTAGGTTCTACTCCCTCCGTCCCATAATATAAGAGCGTTTTTAAACTACACTAGTGTCAAAAACACTCTTATATTATGAGACGATGAGAGTAACATTTATTTGTTGCTTGTAGGTACATATGTCAGCGGTACTGATTCACGCTTCGACCCCCTTTGCATATGTGAGGGATCACTAGAAGAGTGTCTAGAGGGGGGTGAATAGACTACTAGCAGGAATTTAAAACCTAACCTTTTCCCAAGTTAATTGGTTGGCAGATTTTGACAGTTATAGCAAGTCTAGCAAGTCTAACAGCCCTACACCTGCATGTCAACAAATATGGCAGCGGAAAGTAAAGACATTGCACATGAAGTAAAGAGTAGAGATATGGAGATCAAACACAATTGGAGACGCAAGGATTTTTCCCGTGGTTCCGATAGGTGGTGCTATCGTACGTCCACGTTTATGGAGTCTTCAACCCACGGAGGGTAACGGTCGCGAGAGTCCACGGAGTGCTCCACCCATAAGGGTCCACGAAGTAGCAACCTTGACTATTCCATAACGGCTTCCGTCCACGAAGGACTAGCCTCACTATGGGTAGATCTTCACGAAGTAGGCGATCTCCTTGCCCTTACAAACTTCTTGGTTCAACTCCACAACACGAAGTAGGAGGCTCCCAAGCGACACCTAACCAATCTAGGAGGCACCACCCTCCAAAAGGTAATAGGCTTGGTAATGTCGATGAACTCCTTGCTCTTGTGCTTCAAGATGATAGACTCCTCAACACACAATCACTCTCTCACAGATTTGGCTTGGTGGAAGAGATGGGATTGGTGGAAAGCAACTTGGGGAGGCTAGAAATCAAGATCCATATGGTTGGAGTGGAAGATCTTGACCTCAACACAAGAATAGGTGGTTCTCTCTCAGAAAACTCGATGGGGCAAGTATGGAATAGTTCTGAGCGCTTCTCTTTCGAGTAGGTGGTGGTGGAGGGGTATATATAGGCATCCCCAAAAATCCAACCGTTACACACAAAATGACCAACTCGGTGACACCGATGTGTAAATATCAGTGGTACCGAAGTGACCAAAAGGTGGCAACTTTTGAATCTCGGTGAGACCGATATAGGAAACTCGGTTGCACCGATAAGGTGACCAACGGTCAGATTGACAATCTCGGTGACGCCGATCCAACAATCTTGGTGGTACCGATATTGTGAATTTGCGTAACAGAAAGTTGGCAACCTAAACTCGGTGGCACCGGGATTGAATCGGTTGCACCGAAGTGGCTAGGGTTTGGCTGAGTCTGTCTGAGGTTGAGAATCGGTGGCACCGGGATGGAAATGTTGGTTGCACCGATTTTGAGTATTTGGCTCTGGACAGACTTTGGTGGGAGAGCTTGTGGGTGTTTTTGGTGACTATCACTTGTGCACGTATGAGCATTTTGTTCACCAACAAAACCTTACCCCCTTTTAATAGTATTGGCTTTCCTATGGACTCAAAGTGATTTCTCACAAATGTAAAATGTAGAGTCCTGTTCCTTGAAGCTTTGCCAATCCATTTCCTTGCATCTTGGGGTATTTCCACAATCTCCACAATCCTTTTGCCAACCCTCTCTTTGGACTTTATCTGAAATACACTAGGTAAAAGTATTCGTCCAAGAGACAATGTATGTTGTCATGAATTATCAAAACCACCAAGGGAGCATGTTGTGCTTTCAATCTCCCCCTTTCTGGTAATTGATGACAACATACAATCAAAGCTTCAAATAAAGATATGCATGGATATAATGAAGACTTTGAGAGACACATGACTTAGATTTGCTCCCCCTAAATGTGTGCAGTCCTTTAAAGGATAGTTGCTTTGGAATGCATGGACACACATATGGATGAAGGGATATAATGAGTCATGTGTATCTTGGCCATATGCATCAAACATATATGAATGAGATGTATCCTTGTTCAAGACTTCACTCTTGCAAACAATATGTGCAAGAAGCAAGAGATCATCTTGATCAAGGGTATGATGCATATACTTACCTTGAGTTCTTGAGCATTCTAGTAGTAGAAACACACTTGAGAAAACAATGTTAGAAAACACAAGAGTATTCTACCAAACAACAAGGCAGTAGAACTCAACAGTACCAAGATATGGAGAGCATATAGAAGATAGCATTTCTTAAGATTGATATGTCTCCGAAATTATTTCTTTCTCCCCTTAGATATGACAATAGTAGAACATCCTATCCCCCTGAATCTTAGCATGTAGATATTGGGATTGGATAGGGTGAGAAGGGTAAACTTCCAAACTTGTCTTCTCCTCCTACTTTGATATTCTCCCCTTGTTTAAGTGAGTATGAATATTGATATTGGCTCTCCCCCTTGATCATATCTGTTGGAAATATGCCCTAGAGGCAATAATAAATTAGTTATTATCATATTTCCCCGTTCATGATAATAGTTTATTATTCATGCTAGAATTGTATTGACCGGAAAATAAATACATGTGTGGATAATAGACAAATACTATGTCCCTAGTATGCCTCTACTAGACTAGCTCGTTGATCAAAAGATGGTCAAGGTTTCCTGACCATGGACATGAGTTGTCATTTGATAACGGGATCACATCATTAGGAGAATGATGTGATGGACATGACCCAACCGTTAGCATAGCAAATGATCGTTCAGTTTATTGCTATTGCTTTCACTATGTCAAATACACGTTCCTCTGACCATGAGATCATGCAACTCCCAGATACCGTAGGAATACTTTGGGTGTATCAAACGTCACAACATTACCGGGTGATTATAAAAGTGCACTACAGGCATCCCCGAAAGTGTTTGTTGAGTTGGCATGGATCGAGATTGGGATTTGTCACTCCGACTATCGGAGAGGTATCTCTGGGCCCTCTCGGTAATACAGCATCACAGAAGCCTTGCAAGCACCGTGACTAAAGAGTTAGTTGCAAGATGATGTATTACGGAACGAGTAAAGAGACTTGCCGGTAATGAGATTGAACTAGGTATTAGATACCGACGATCGAATCTCGGGCAAGTAACATACCGCCGGACAAAGGGAACAACGTATGTTGACATATGAGGTTCACCGATAAAGATCTTCGTGGAATATGTAGGAACCAATATGAGCATCCAGGTTCCGCTGTTGGTTATTGACCGGAGAGTCGTCTCGGTCATTTCTACATCATTCCCGAACCCGTAGGGTCCGCACACTTAAGGTTCGATGACGATATAGTATTATATGAGTTATGTGATTGGTGACCGAAGTTTGTTCGGAGTCCCGGATGAGATCACGGACATGACGAGGAGTCTCAAAATGGTCGAGAGGTAAAGATTCATATATTGGAAGGCTATATTCGGACGTCGGAAAGGTTCCGAGTGATTCGGGTATTTTTCGGAGTACCGGGGAGTTACGGGAATTCACCGGGAGAAGTAATGGGCCTTATTGGGCCATACGGGAAAAGGAGAGGCAGGCCACGTGAGGAGGCGTGAGCCCCCCTTGCCCAAACCGAATTGGACTAGAGGAGGGGGCGCAGCCCCCTCTTTCCTTTCCCTCTCCCTTCCCCCTTTCCTACTCCGTATGGGAGGTGGAATCCTACTAGGACTAAGGAGTCCTAGTAGGACTCCCCACACTTGGCGCACCCCTAGGGGGCCGGCCTCCTCCCTCCCTCCTTTATATACGGAGGAGGGGCACCCCTTGGAGACACACAATTGTCCCATAGCCGTGTGCGGTGCCCCGATCTCCGTTTTCCACCTCGGTCATATTTTCGGAGAGCTTAGGCGAAGCCCTGCCGGAATCACTTCACCGTCACCGTCGCCACGCCGTCGTGCTGACGGATCTCATCTACTACCTCGACATCTTGCTGGATCAAGAAGGCGAGGAACGTCACCGAGCTGCACGTGTGTAGAACTCGGAGGTGCCATACGTTCGGTACTCGATCGGTGGAGCTCGAAGGATTGTTCGACTACATCAACCGCGTTGTGAGACGCTTCCGCTAAACGGTCTACGAGGGTACGTAGATACACTCTCCCCTCTCGTAGCGATGCATCTCCATGGATAGATCTTGCGTGAGCGTAGGAAATTTTTGAAATTCATGCTCCGTTCCCCAACAGTGGTATCAGAGCCAGGTCTATGCGTAGATGTGATTTGCACGAGTAGAACACAAATGAGTTGTGGGCATGGGTGTATACATATTGCTTGCCGTTACTAGTTGATACTTGATTCAGCGGTATTGTGAGATGAAGCGGCCCGGACCGACATTACGCGTACGCTAACGCGAGACAGGTTTCACCGCTATGTGCACTCGTTGCATAAAGGTGACTGGCGGGTGTCTGTCTCTCTCACTTTAGTTGAATCGGTTTCAATGAAGAGGGTTCTTTTAGAAGATCAAAAAGCAATCACTACACCACGTTGTGGTTTTGCGTAGGTAAGAACGGTTCTTGCAAACCCATAGCAGCCACGTAAAACTTGCAACTACAAAGTAGAGGACGTCTAACTTGTTTTTGCAGGGTATGCTGGTGATGTGATATGGCCAAGACATGATGTGATATAAGTTGTTGTATGAGATGATCATGTTTTGTAAATTATCAGGCAACCGGCAGGAGCCTTATGGTTGTCTCTTTATTGTATGCAATGCCAACGCTATGTAATTGCTTTACTTTATCGCTATGAGTTAGCAGTAGTAGTAGTAATAGCAATAATTGGCGAGACGACCTCGACGCTATGATGGAGATCAAGGTGTCACGACGCTACGATAGAGATCAAGGTGTCACGACACTACGATGGAGATCAAGGTGTCAACCCGGTGACGATGGAGATCATGACGGTGCTTTGCTGATGGAGATCAAAAGCACAAGACGGTGATGGCCATATCATGTCACATATATTGAATTGCATGTGATGTTAATCCTTTTATGCATCTTATTTTGCTTAGGATGATGGTAGCATTATAAGATGATCCCTTCACTAAATTTCAAGATAAGTGTTCTCCCCTAGTATGCACCGTTGCGAAGGTTCGACGCTTCTAAGCACCACGTGATGATCGGGTGTGATGGATTCTTTCGTTCGCATACAACGGGTGTAAGCCAGTTTTACACACGCAGAATACTTGGGTTAAACTTGACTAGCCTAGCATGTACAGACATGGCCTCGGAACACAAGAGACCGAAAGGTCGAACATGAGTCATATAGTAGATATGATCAACATGAAATATGTTCACCATTGATAACTAATCCACCTCACGTGATGATCGGACGTGGTTTAGTTGATGTGGATCATGTTACACTTAGACAACTTGAGGGATGTTAATCTAAGTGGGAGTTCTTAAGTAATTTGATTAATTGAACTTCAATTATCATGAACATAGTCTAAATAATCTTTGCAATTTTATGTTGTAGATCAATAGACCGCGCTGTAGTTCCCCTGTTTTTATTATGTTCCTAGAGAAAACGAAGTTGAAAGTTGATGGAAGCAACTGTGCGGACTAGGTCCGTGATCTGAGGATTGTCCTCACTGCTGCACAGAAGGCTTATGTCCTTAATGCACCGCTCAGTGAAATACCCCTACGGCTTCGTCTGAGGACGTTATGAACGTCTGGCAGACAAGAAAAGATGACTACTCGATAGTTCAGTGCGCCATACTTTACAGCTTAGAACCGTAGCTCCAAATATGTTTTGAGCAACACGGAGCATATGAGATGTTCCAAGAGCTGAAAATTTGTTTTTCAAGCTCACACCTAGGTCGAGAGGTATGACACCTTCGACAAGTTCTATAGCTACAAGATGGAGGAGAACAGCTCCGTTAGTGAGCATGTACTCAGAATGTCTGAGTACTTCAAACACTTGAATCAAGTGGGAGTTAGACTTCCGAATAAAGTGGTGATTGATAGAGTTCTCCAGTCACTATCACTAAGCTACTGGATCTTCGTGATGAACTATAAACATGCAAGGGATAGAAGATCCTTAAGCTATTCGCGATGCTACAATCTCCGGATGTAGAAATCAAAAAAGGGAGCATCAAGTGTTGATGGTTAATAAGACCACTAGTTTCAAGAAGGGCAAGGGAAAGAAAAGGGAACTTCAAGAAGAACGGTAAAACAGTTGCCGCTCACGCGAAGAAACCCAAGGCTGAACCAAACCCGAGACTTAGTGCTCCCATTGCAAAGGGAAATGTCACAAGGAGCGAAACTTCCCCAAAGTAACTGGCAGATAATAAGACTGGCAATGTCAACAAAGATATTTGATATACATGTTATTGATGTGTACCTTACTAGTACTCGTAGGAGCACCTGGGTATTTGATACTTGTTCAGTTGCTTGCAACTTGAAACATGGAGCTTCGGAATAAACGAGGGCTAGCTAAAGAAAGAGGTGACGATGTGCATTGGAAGTGTCTCCAAGGTTGATGTGATCACCATCGCCACGCTCTCTCTACCTTCAGGATTAGTGATGAACCTAAATAATTGTTATTTGGTGCTTGCGTTAAGCATGAACATTATATCTGATAGTGTTTATTGCAAGACGGTTATTCAATTTCAGAGAATAATTGTTATTCTATTTGGATAATATCATTGATGATCATGCACTTAAAATGAAAGGTTTATTGAATCTTGATCGTAGTAATACATATGTTCATAACACGAATGCCAAAAGATAATGATAGTACCACATATTTGTGGCACTGCCGCTTAGGTCATATCTGTGTTAAACACATGAAGAAACTCCATGCAGATGGGTTTTTGGAATCTCTTGATTATGAATCATTTGAGACATGTGAACCGTGCCTTATTGGCAAGATGACTAAAACTCCGTTCCTCGAAACAATGGAGCGAGCAACCAACTTATTGGAAATAATACATACCGATGTATGCGGTCCGATGAGTGTTGAGGCGCGTTGTGCATATCGTTATGTTCTCACGTTCACAGATGATTTGAGTAGATATGGCTATGTCTACTTGATGAAGCATAAATCTGAAACATTTGAAAAGGTCAAAGAATTTCAGAGTGAAGTAGAGAACCATCGTAACAAGAAAATAAAGTTCTTACGATCTGATCGTGGAGGAGAATATTTGAGTTACGAGTTTGGCAATCACTTAAGACAATGTGGAATTGTTTCACATCTCACGCCATCTGGAACACCACAGCGTAATGGTGTGTCCGAACGTCATAATCGTACTCTATTAGATATGGTGCGTTCTATGATGTCTCTTACCGATTTGCCACTATCATTTTGGGGTTATGCATTAATGACAGCTGCATTCACTTTAAATAGGGCACCGTCTAAATCCGTTGAGACGACACCGTATGAACTGTGGTTTGGCAAGAAACCTAAGCTGTCGTTTCTGAAAGTTTGGGGATGCAATGCTTATGTCAAAAGGCTTCAGCCAGATAAGCTTGAACCCAAAGCGGATAAGTGCGTCTTCATAGGATACCCAAAGGAGACCGTTGGGTACACCTTCTACCACAGATCCGAAGGCAAAGTATTTGTTGCTAAGAATGGATCCTTTCTAGAGAAGGAGTTTCTCTCGAAAGAAGTGAGTGGGACGAAAGTAGAACTTGATGAGGTAATTCTACCTCCTCTGGATAGTAGTATGCCACAGAAAGAAATTTCTGTGACACCGACACAGACCAGAGAGGAAGTAGATGATGATGATCATGAAGCTTCGGATCAAGTTGCTACAGAACCTCGTAGGTCAACCAGGACACGCTCCGCACCAGATTGGTATGGCAATCCTGTCTTGGAGGTCATGTTGTTAGACAACGGTGAACCTACGAACTATGAAGAAACGATGGCGAGCCCGGATTCCGACAAATGGCTTGAGGCCATGAAATCCGAGATTAGATCCATGTATGAGAACAAAGTGTGGACTTTGGTAGACTTGCCCGATGAACGGCGAGCTATTAAAAATAAATGGATCTTTAAGAAGAAGACGGACGCTGATGGTAATGTCACCGTCTATAAAGCACGACTTGTTGCTAAAGGTTATCGACAAGTTCAAGGAGTTGACTACGATGAGACTTTCTCACCCGTAGCGATGCTAAAGTCTGTCAGAATTATGTTAGCAATTGCCGCATTTTATGAAATCTGGCAAATGGACGTCAAAACGGCATTCCTTAATGGATTCCTTAAGGAAGAATTGTATATGATGCAACTGGAAGGTTTTGTCGATCCTAAAGGTGCTAACAAAGTATGCAAGCTCCAGCGATCCATCTATGGACTGGTGCAAGCATCTCGGAGCTGGAATACTCGCTTTGATGAAGTGATCAAAGCGTTTGGGTTTATGCAAGTTTATGGAGAAACTTGTATTTACAACAAAGTGAGTGGGAGCTCTATAACATTTCTAATAAGTATATGTGATTGGAAATGATGTAGAATTTCTGGAAAGCATAAAGAATTAATTGAAAGGAGTTTTTCAATAAAAAACCTGTTTTTGAGTTATCCACGGTTTGGGCATCGAGATCTATAGAGATAGATCAAGACACCTGATAAAAGATTTTCACACACCTTGATGAGATTTTGAAGAAGTTCAAAATGGATCAAGTCAAAAGAAATAAGTTCTTGGCTGGTGTGAAGTGGAGTAAGACTTGAAGATCTAGGTAAAGGTTGTTTACATGTTAGGCATCAAAATCTATAGAGATAGATTGAGACGCCTCATATGACTTTCACAAAACATATACCTTGACAAGATTTTGAAGAAGTTCAAAATGGATTAGTCAAAGAAGGAGTTCTTGACTATGGTGAAAGGTGTGAAGTTGAGTAAGACTCAAATATCGACCACGGCAAAATAAATAGAATGGATGAAGGTTATCCCCTATGCCTCGGCCGTAGGTTCTATAAAGTATGCCAAGCTGTGTGCCTTGCCATGTGTCTGGCAAAAGAGGTACCAAAGTGATCCAGGAGTAGATCACTGGACAGCGGTCAAATTATCCTTAAGATGACTAAGGAAGAATTTCTCAGGAATAGAGATGATAAAGAGTTCGTCGTAAGGGGTTACGTCGATGCAAGCTTTAAACACTGATCCGAAAGACTATGAGTCCCAGACCGGATAAGTATAGTGGGGAAATCTTTTGGAGTAGCTCCAAACAGAGTGTGGTAGCAGCATCTACATATAACATAGAGATTTGCCAAGAACACACGGATCTGAATATTGCAGACCCGTTGACTAAAACCTCTCTCACAAGCAAAACATGATCAGCTTTAGAACTGATTAAGTGTTAATTACATGGAGATGTAATCTAGATTATTGACTCTAGTGCAAGTGGGAGACTGTTGGAAATATGCCCTAGAGGCAATAATAAATTAGTTATTATCATATTTCCCCGTTCATGATAATAGTTTATTATTCATGCTAGAATTGTATTGACCGGAAACTAAATACATGTGTGGATAATAGACAAATACTATGTCCCTAGTATGCCTCTACTAGACTAGCTCGTTGATCAAAAGATGGTCAAGGTTTCCTGACCATGGACATGAGTTGTCATTTGATAACGGGATCACATCATTAGGACAATGATGTGATGGACATGACCCAACCGTTAGCATAGCAAATGATCGTTCAGTTTATTGCTATTGCTTTCACTATGTCAAATACACGTTCCTCTGACCATGAAATCATGCAACTCCCGGATACCGTAGGAATACTTTGGGTGTATCAAACGTCACAACGTTACTGGGTGATTATAAAGGTGCACTACAGGTATCTCTGAAAGTGTTTGTTGAGTTGGCATGGATCGAGATTGGGATTTGTCACTCCGACTATCGGAGAGGTATCTCTAGGCCCACTCGGTAATACAGCATCACAGAAGCCTTGCAAGCACCGTGACTAAAGAGTTAGTTGCAAGATGATGTATTACGGAACGAGTAAAGAGACTTGCCGGTAACGATATTGAACTAGGTATTAGATACCGACGATCGAATCTCGGGCAAGTAACATACCGCCGGACAAAGGGAACAACATATGTTGACATATGAGGTTCACCGATAAAGATCTTCGTGGAATATGTAGGAACCAATATGAGCATCTAGGTTCCGCTGTTGGTTATTGACCGGAGAGTCGTCTCGGTCATGTCTACATCATTCCCAAACCCGTAGGGTCCGCACACTTAAGGTTCGATGACGATATAGTATTATATGAGTTATGTGATTGGTGACCGAAGTTTGTTCGGAGTCCCGGATGAGATCACGGACATGACGAGGAGTCTCGAAATGGTTGAGAGGTAAAGATTCATATATTGGAAGGCTATATTCGGACGTCGGAAAGGTTCCGAGTGATTCGGGTATTTTTCGCAGTACCGGGGAGTTACGGGAATTCACCGGGAGAAGTAATGGGCCTTATTGGGCCATACGGGAAAAGGAGAGGCAGGCCACGTGAGGAGGCGCGCGCCCCCCCTTGCCCAAACCGAATTGAACTAGAGGAGGGGGCGCAGCCCCCTCTTTCCTTTCCCTCTCCCTTCCCCCTTTCCTACTCCGTATGGGAGGTGGAATCCTACTAGGACTAAGGAGTCCTAGTAGGACTCCCCACACTTGGCGCACCCCTAGGGGGCCGGCCTCCTCCCTCCCTCCTTTATATACGGAAGAGGGGCACCCCTTGGAGACACACAATTGTCCCATAGCCGTGTGCGGTGCCCCGATCTCCGTTTTCCACCTCGGTCATATTTTCGGAGAGCTTAGGCGAAGCCCTGCCGGAATCACTTCACCGTCACCGTCGCCACGCCGTCGTGCTGACGGAACTCATCTACTACCTCGACGTCTTGCTGGATCAAGAAGGTGAGGAACGTCACCGAGCTGGACGTGTGTAGAACTCGGAGGTGTCGTACGTTCGGTACTCGATCGGTGGAGCTCGAAGGATTGTTCGACTACATCAACCGCGTTGTGAGACGCTTCCGCTAAACGGTCTATGAGGGTACGTAGACACACTCTCCCCTCTCGTAGCGATGCATCTCCATGGATAGATCTTGCGTGAGCGTAGGAAATTTTTGAAATTCATGCTCCGTTCCCCAACAATATCTCCCCCTTTGCATAAGCATGTATCTCCCCTTTAGCATGAAGCTTTGTTCTTCTCCCCCTTTGGCATTAATTTCCAAAAAGGTCAAAAACAGGGATAGATACAGGGATCATTGACTGAGAAGGGATCCTTGAGAACAAGGGTCACTGAATGTAGGGTTCATAGAAATGAAAACTGAGGGAATCATGGAAAATAGTTTCTCTCCCTTTGAGATGTTGTAAGATTTTGTTATTCTCCCCATTCTTCCGTTAAGGTAGGGATCCTTGAATAAATAAATTATCTCCCTAAGATTATCTTTTGTTATTCTCCCCCGATTTTTTTTAACGGGATCATCGAAGTAACATAAGTATTGCTTGTAGGATTGCAAAAGAAACATAGATAAGAAAAGAAAAAATTGGTGACTTCGAGACAGATCAATCGGTGGTACCGAAGTTTTGTAGTGCAGTTTATCTGCAATTTCGGTAGAACCGAGAAATATGTATCGGCGGCTCCGAGGCTAAAACAGCAACAGAAATATGGGACCAAGTTTCTGTTTTCAAGGCGTCAACAGAGAAGTTTTTTAAAGGGAATGTAAAAGTTTTTACAAAGGGATATCAACTAGAGAAGATTTGAGTGGTTCCAAGAAGTCTTCGCAAAATAGAAAATGAACCAAACAAGATACTTAACTAGATGATGGGCGGTGACTAGGTCACCTATATTAGAGTATATTGACTTAGGAGCCATGTAAGAATACTTGATCATAGGTCATACTCTACGTTAAGCTCAAAAATGGGGTTACCATTTTTCGATTAAGCATTTTAATGTCTTCATATCACTTGAGTTGCTTTAGCTCATGACTTGGAGCAAAGCCTTTTCAAGGATATGAGTACATACCTTTGAGTGATGTTGATGACGTTGCTCGTAGGTGAACTTGTCAAGGATGCTCAAGGTTGATGAAGATCATCTTGAGTTGGGAGCAATCCTTCTCGTTTTAGTACACTTGTCACCTACAAAGGTTAGTCATGCAAGGAAGGGCAATAGATATATCCATTTGACATCATACCAAATTAAGAATTATAAATGTATGTCAAGGATATGGTTGAGGTGTTTTCTTCCTTCCATCACCAAGAGGGATTGTGGATACTTGGTCATGACAAGATTGCTTATGATTTGAGTTGAGGGCAATCTTGTGGAATGAAGTTCTTCCAAGTACCTACAAAAGATTAGATGCAATACAAGGGAGCGTAGAATTCCATGGCACAAGATAACAAGTTAGGGTCAACATGGAAATATCAAGAAAGCTTATGCCCTTGCATGCAACCGAGTGAGTCTAGCTCAAGTTTGAAGCATCAATGATGTTCAACTCACTCCTCAAATAACAAAATGTTTTTTTCATCAAGTGGCTTAGTAAAGATATCGGCCAATTGCTTGTTAGTGCGAACATGCTTAAGATTAATATCTCCTTTGGCAACATGATCACGAATAAAATGATGTCTAACTTGAATATGTTTAGTTCGAGAATGTTGCACAGGATTATAACCAATTTTAATAGCACTTTCATTGTCACAAAGCAATGGAACATTTCTAACATGGATTCCATAATCCTTAAGCGTTTGTGTCATCCATAACAATTGTGCACAACAAGATCCAGCAGCAATATATTCAGCTTCGGCAGTGGATAAAGAGACCGAGTTTTGTTTCTTGGAGGACCAAGACACAAGAGATCTACCCAAAAATTGACAAGTACCCGAGGTGGATTTTCTATCAACCTTGTCACCGGCATAATCCGAATCGGAATAGCCAACAAGGTTAAAGGAAGATCCTTTGGGATACCAAATGCCAAAGTTTGGTGTTTGTATCAAATATTTCACAATACGTTTCATGGCCAAAAGATGACACTCTTTAGGTGCAGCTTGATATCTAGCACACATGCAAACACTAAGCATAATATCGGGACGAGAGGCACATAGATATAGCAATGAACCAATCATAGATCGATAAACCTTTTGATCAACCGGTTCATCCTCCTTGGTAAGATCAACATGTCCGCTAGTAGGCATGGGGGTTTTCATACCTTTGCACTCTTGCATGTTGAACTTCTTGATCAAGTCCTTGGTATACTTAGTTTGAGAGATGAAAGTTCCTTCTTTCATTTGCTTGATTTGCAAACCAAGAAAGAATTTCACCTCACACATCATAGACATCTCATACTTCTCGGACATCAACCTTCCAAATCTTTCACTAAATTGTGGGTTAGTAGATCCAAAGATAATATCATCCACATAGATTTGGCATACAAATAATTCACCATTAACTCTCTTAGTGAACAAGGTTGCGTCAATTTTACCAATTTCAAAACCTTTTTCAATGAGGAACTTCGTTAAGCATTTGTACCAAGCACGAGGGGCTTGCTTAAGACCATAAAGGGCTTTACGAAGCTTGTAGACATGATTAGGTTTCTTAGGATTCACAAAACCAGGTGGTTGCTTAACATAGACTTCTTCTTCAATCTCACCATTTAAAAAGGCACTTTTAATGTCCATTTGATAAAGCGTGATATCATGGTGATTAGCATAGGCAAGAAGAATACGAATAGCTTCAAGTCTAGCAACGGGGGCGTAGGTCTCACCATAGTACATACCTTCGACTTGCGTATATCCTTGGGCTACGAGACGAGCCTTGTTGCGCACGACTTGACCGTCTTCGTCTTGCTTGTTCCGAAACACCCATTTGGTTCCGATGATGTTTTGCTCATCCTTGGGCTTCTCCACGAGTGTCCACACTTCGTTACTCTCGAAGTTGTGAAGCTCTTCATGCATCGCGTTCACCCAATCCGCGTCTTCAAGAGCTTGTTCTACCTTCAAGGGCTCAATGCTAGAGATGAAATAATAATGCTCACAAAAGTTAGCTAGACGAGTTTTAGAGCGAGTGATTCTCCCGGTTTAGATGTCACCAAAGATTTGGTTTAGGGGATGGTTCTTGGTCACTTGTGCTCGAACTCGGAGTAGCTTGGGCTTGTTAGATGGTGGAGCTTCTTCTTCTTCATCATCATCTCCTTCATCTTCGTTGTTGTTGATGGTGTCGTTCCCTTGAGGTGGTGGTGAAGGTGGTTGTGGTGGATCTTCATGATGCACTTCCTCCTCTTCATCATCTTGTCGTGTACCGCTTGTGGATGCCTCCATGTCATGTTGTGGTTCACCTTGACGTGAAGTAGGGGCTTCCACTTGTGTCAATGAAGTACTTTCCTTCACCTCCATGGGACGAATCTTGCCGATGGGCAAATCTTGGATAGCTTCCGAAGGGTCCTTATCACCTACATCATTTGGCAATTGTTCGACTTGCGAACCATTAGATTCATCAAACTTCACATCTACCGTCTCTTCAACTTTTCGAGTGAAGTTGTTGTAGACACGGTAAGTGTGAGAGTTCGATCCGTAACCAAGTAGGAATCCTTCATGAGATTTAGGAGCAAATTTAGTACTACGATGCTTATCAAGAATGTAGCACTTTGAGCCGAATACCCGAAAGTATCCAACTTGGGGTTTGTTACCGGTGAGTAGCTCGTATGCCGTTTTACCGAGAAGCTTGTGCAAGTAAAGTCGGTTTGTGGCATGACATGCTATTTCCACGGCTTCTGCCCAAAAGTGTCTTGGCGTCTTGTATTCGTCAAGCATCGTTCTTGCCATCTCAATGAGCGTCCGGTTCTTCCTCTCAACAACTCCATTTTGTTGAGGCGTGTACGTAGCCGAGAACTCATGTGAGACACCTTCTTCGTCAAGAAAGGTATCCACATGGGTGTTCTTGAACTCCGATCCTTTATCGCTCCGAACCTTCTTGATCTTCACTTCAAACTGATTTTGCGCTTTGCGAGCGAAGTTCTTGAAGATCTTTTGAACCTGCGACTTATCATCAAGAAAGAATACCCACGTAAATCTGGAAAAATCATCAACTATAACTAGACCATAGGAATTTCCACCGAGACTCTTGTAAGCGTTGGGACCAAACAGATCCATGTGAAGTAACTCGAGTGGTCTCCTAGTAGTCATGATATTCTTAACGGGATGACTTCCACCTACTTGCTTTCCAGCTTGACAAGCACTACAAAGTCTATCTTTGTCAAAGATAACATCTTTAACACCAAGTATATGATCACCTTTGATAAGCTTGTCTAAATTACGCATGCCAACATGTCCTAGTCTTCTATGCCAAAGCCAACCTTTAGAGGATTTAGCAATTAAACAAGTGCGAGGTTTGGATCTCTTAGTGAAGTCAACAATGTATAGATCACCTCTACGGAAACCGGTAAAGACCATTTTATGATTATCTTGACGAAACACTCGGCAATCTACTTTCGTGAATAGCACATTAAAACCAAAGTCAGCAAGTCTAGATACGGAAAGAAGATTGTAGCCAAGAGATTCAACAAGCATAACATTTTGGATAGAGCTATCATGGGATATGGCCACCTTACCAAGACCAAGTACCTTACCCTTGGAGTTGTCTCCAAACGTTACGTACCTTCGCGGTCCATGGTTTGGCATGATCTCTTCAAACATTTCTCTATCTCCGGTCATATGATCGGTACATCCGCTATCGAGAATCCACTCTTTTCCTCCGGACATGTAATCCTTGAAGTTTGCCATGAGACTTAGATTCTTCATGATCTTCTCATACTCGATGTCGAACAGCTCATCTTCATCATAGTAGCCATGTTCCACATTGTCATCATCAAGTGGGAAATCCTCGTCATAAAGAACAAGAGATTCGTTAGGATGGTGATCATGACAATGTTCAAGTTTATGAATGCGAAGGACTTCTATAATGATATTGTTGATAGTTGTGACATCTCCTTTAGCACGCATGAGGTCTCTAAGCTCAAATAGACAATCATCAAATTTAGGATCACTAGGCGTCATTTTGTGGAAGGCAATAGTTTTATGAAGAATTTCATCAAGATTACTCAATGAATAACTTGGATATCGTTTCTCCAAGTCATTCCACAAAGTGTAAGCACATACAAAATTCTTCATTTGATTGAGCACATTTCTAGGCAAAGCTCTAACAATGAGATTGACAGTTCTAAGATTGCATAGCATATCAACTTCCTCTTCGTGTGTGGGATGCAAAGGATCAATGGGAGGTACATAAGGGCACTTAACATATTTGCTCAATTGAAATTCATTAAACAGCTCAAGCATCAAAGTTTTCCATTGACTATAGTACTCTCCATCAAGAATGCGCACTCTACAACTCAAACTCCCTATACTAGACACATCCATCTTCCTCCTCGGTGATTAGACCGAAGCAATGGAGACCAAAGCTCTGATACCAATTGAGGGATCACTAGAAGAGTGTCTAGAGGGGGGGGTGAATAGACTACTAGCAGGAATTTAAAACCTAACCTTTTACCAGGTTAATTGGTTCGCAGATTTTAACAGTTATAGCAAGTCTAGCAAGTCTAACAGCCCTACACATGCATGTCAACAAATATGGCAGCGGAAAGTAAAGACATTGCACATGAAGTAAAGAGTAGAGATATGGAGATCAAACACAATTGGAGACGCAAGGATTTTTCCCGTGGTTCCGATAGGTGGTGCTATCGTACGTCCACGTTTATGGAGTCTTCAACCCACGGAGGGTAATGGTCGCGAGAGTCCACGGAGGGCTCCACCCATAAGGGTCCACGAAGTAGCAACCTTGACTATTCCATAACGGCTTCCGTCCACGAAGGACTAGCCTCACTATGGGTAGATCTTCACGAAGTAGGCGATTTCCTTGCCCTTACAAACTTCTTGGTTCAACTCCACAACACGAAGTAGGAGGCTCCCAAGCGACACCTAACCAATCTAGGAGGCACCACCCTCCAAAAGGTAATAGGCTCGGTAATGTCGATGAACTCCTTGCTCTTGTGCTTCAAGATGATAGACTCCTCAACACACAATCACTCTCTCACAGATTTGGCTGGGTGGAAGAGATGGGATTGGTGGAAAGCAACTTGGGGAGGCTAGAAATCAAGATCCATATGGTTGGAGTGGAAGATCTTGACCTCAACACAAGAATAGGTGGTTCTCTCTCAGAAAACTCGATGGGGCAAGTATGGAATAGTTCTGAGTGCTTCTCTTTCGAGTAGGTGGTGGTGGAGGGGTATATATAGGCATCCCCAAAAATCCAACCGTTACACACAAAATGACCAACTCGGTGACACCGATGTGTAAATCTCGGTGGTACCGAAGTGACCAAAAGGTGGCAACTTTTGAATCTCGATGAGACCGATATAGGAAACTCGGTTGCACCGATAAGGTGACCAACGGTCAGATTGACAATCTCGGTGACGCCGATCCAACAATCTCGGTGGTACTGATATTGTGAATTTGCGTAACAGAAAGTTGGCAACCTAAACTCGGTGGCACCGGGATTGAATCGGTTGCACCGAAGTGGCTAGGGTTTGGCTGAGTCTGTCTGAGGTTGAGAATCGGTGGCACCGGGATGGAAATGTTGGTTGCACCGATTTTGAGTATTTGGCTCTGGACAGACTTTGGTGGGAGAGCTTGTGGGTGTTTTTGGTGACTATCACTTGTGCACGTATGAGCATTTTGTTCACCAACAAAACCTTACCCCCTTTTAATAGTATTGGCTTTCCTATGGACTCAAAGTGATCTCTCACAAATGTAAAATGTAGAGTCCTCTTCCTTGAAGCTTTGCCAATCCATTTCCTTGCATCTTGGGGTATTTCCACAATCTCCACAATCCTTTTGCCAACCCTCTCTTTGGACTTTATCTGAAATACACTAGGTAAAAGTATTAGTCCAAGAGACAATGTATGTTGTCATGAATTATCAAAACCACCAAGGGAGCATGTTGTGCTTTCAATATGGGGCAATGAGATAAACATGAACAAGCATCAAGTGAGGAAACTAAGAAAAATTGTTAGGCAGAAGAAACACCTGATTGGAATTAAACTCTTTATTTATACTTTATCCAAGACATCAGTGAACTTTAGGATGGTAAGTAATTTGTTGCCTTCTTTTCCAGCCCAGAACAAGTTCCTCTATTAGACATGAATACCTGAAAGTTGTCTCTTTTCACTGGTTTCCGAAGGAATTTACTCAAGATTACCTAGCAAACTACCTGACCGAAGTGGAGGCAACGAAGGTTATAGTACAATTCATGCTACCATGATAATGGTCTAGAAGTCTTCCTGAAGGCGGTGAAGGGTGGACGGGCGATCATCACAAGGGGTTGGACAAAAGTTGTGCGCACCTTTGGCATGGAGGAGGGCACATTGTGGCTATTCCACTTCTTCAACACCATCGACAGCCAAAAGCATTTACAATTCTCTCTTCACTTTTACCGCCTCTAGTACTACATATTGTGGTTCATCGTATTTAATCTTCTACCGAACTATGTAACCATCGAACATGTACTGAGCTTTCGATTTATGCATTGGCTGTTGAACCATTGTAATTAGGGTATTTATTGATGGATGTGAAATCCACATTTCATAATTAAAAATTTGAAATTTCCAATTCTAATAATAAATTAACGAAAATAAGCTACTAGGTAATAAATTACAGCGCACACAGTTAGAACGATTAAATCGTGTGCGATGGTGTCATATGTCACACACGATTGTTTGAAGAATAATATGTGTGATTATTAGCTTTACAACACACGGTCGCATATTTTCCGCGTGTGGGATACGCGTACTGTAACACACGCGTTTGCACGTCATAACCATGTGCGCTTGCCGTCAATAGCACAAACGGTTCCAAACCTACGTGCGTGTGTAATGTAGGACAATAAGAAGACGGTTGACATATGTTTCGCGTGTGTGATCCGAATAACTATCGCATACGAATATATCTGTGCCATCATCTCGGATGTGTGCTTGATCACAAACATAACGTCAAAGTGTGGCGTGTGGGATAGGCTACGAGTTCGCATACGTTTATGTTAGGCAAATCGTCAGCAGGCGTTCGCACCATCGCAGACGATGTTTCGGTGTCGTGTGGGATGACCCCCCTATCGCCCACACAGGCAAGGCGACGGTTCGGAACTACGTCGCGGAAAGGGGTTAAAAATTGTTTGTATAGCACGTAATGGTACCAGTGGAAGCCACCGCTTCTAGCATAACAACGCAACCTTTTACATGCCCCTTGTGTTGCCCCTATCAAGCAAATGGACAGTTCTTCCACTTCCAGTGCATACAATATATGCTGCCAAGCATTTCCAAAAGGCCTCTATCTGCATTGATCGACAACAACGGGTTGTATCTGCGGCATTTGGCTCTCTCAGGTACTCATGGTCAAACACTGCCACCACGGCCTTCCAGACCCTATACATTGATGCAATACATGTGGACTCACTCATACAGACGTACTCATACACAAGATCACCGGGAATTCCGTATGCAAGCATACGAATAGCCGCAGTGCATTTCTAATAAGAGGAGAAGACAACCTTGACAAGGGCATCCTCCTTGCACTCAAAGTAATTGTCATATGCTACCACTCCCTCTGAATACGATTGAACACATGCCTTGCTATCCAGAAGCGGCGCCGAAAAAGATGGGGTTTGAAGAGCGGGGAATTCTCAAAGTAATCGACATAGAGCAGGGCCTGACAACTCTCCCTATTGCGGTTCAAGGCCGGAGCATGGCCCGGTATTGATCCCCTAAACGTAGGGCACTGCCTAGCAATGTGGGCATTGACGACCAATGCAGCAACCACAAGCTCTTCGTCATCCGACGACGAATCATCCGATGAACAAATGAAGTTGGTAAAAAAATACTCGTCCCCACTATCCATGGTACATTGCAAGCAAAGTGTCGAAAACCTTGCGGTCCTGGTGGAGACGCGGCTAGTGAAGAGCACCTAGGCCTCCCCGTACAGACAGCAGGCCTGAAGAGGCGGAGACGGACGATGGCAGGCAGCCTTGCAGCGCGAGGTGGACGGTGTTGGTGCCGATGGGGCGTCGTCGGTGGCCATGGTTTCTCTGGTACCAGAGGCGGCGAAGGAAGCCCACAAATGCCAGTAATAACTCCTCTGAAAGCGGGCGGGGGATGGTGGAATTTTGTGTGGATGCGTCAGGGTTGGACAACGAGGAAGCGACAAAAAGATGGGCGACGACGGCTATGACGGGGGACCAGAGGGAGGTGCAGGATGCGTAGGGAAAGAGGGAAAAGGAGCTTTTTCACCGACGACGGGGCAGAGGAGAACAAAGAGAGCACTCGCGTGCGTCCGCGTCGTGTCTATTTAGATGTAAACCTAGCCAAAACTTAAACCAAAAATGGGTCGACGACGGACAAAAAACCGGACACCCGTCCTTTGCGGTAGGTCGCAATTTTTGTCCGTTCTGCCATAACAAATGTAGCCGGACCAAATGGGCTGGCTCGTTGGGGTAAAAAATCGTGTTTTGACCTTTTTAGTATAGTTTAGCCAGATCTGACCCCAGTTCGATTTTTTTTCAAGATTTGAACCTTTTTCCTACCACCGGGGTGTGATGTCTACTATGCAACCTTCTTCTTGTAGACTCGTGTTGGGCCTCCAAGCGCAGAGTTTTGTAGGACAATAGCAAATTTCCTTCAAGTGGATGACCTAAGGTTTATCAATCCGTGGGAGGCGTAGGATGAAGATGGTCTCTCTCAAACAACCCTGCAACCAAATAACAAAGAGTCTCTTGTGTCCCCAACACACCCAATACAATGGCAAATTGTATAGGTGCACTAGTTTGGCGAAGAGATGGTGATACAAGTGCAATATGGATGGTAGATATAGGTTTTTGTAATCTGAAAATATAAAAACAGCAAGGTAACTAATGATAAAAGTGAACACAAATGGTACTGCAATGCTTAGAAACAAGGCCTAGGGTTCATACTTTCACTAGTGCAAATTCTCTCAACAATACTGACATAGTTGAATCATATGTAAATCCCTCACGTGCGACAAAGAGTTCACTCCAAAGTCACAAATAGCAGAGAACAAACGAAGAAATTATTGTAGGGTATGAAACCACCTCAAAGTTATCTTTTCCGATCAATCTTATGAGCTATCCCTATAAGTGTCACGAACAGCCCTAGAGTTCGTACTAAAATAACACCTTAAGATACACATCAACCAAAACCCTAATGTCACCTAGATACTTCAATGTCACCACAAGTACCCATGGGCTTGATTATACGATATGCGTCACACAATTTCAGATTCATCATGTTCAATCCAACACAAAGAACTTCAAAGAGTGCCCCAAAGTTTCTACCAGAGAGTCAAGACGAAAACGTGTGCCAACCCCTATGCATAGATTCCCAAGGTCACGGAACCCGCAAGTTGATCACCAAAACATACATCAAGTGGATCAATAGAACATCCCATTGTCACCACGGATATCCCATCGCAAAACATACATCAAGTGTTCTCAAATCCTTAAAGACTCAATCCGATAAGAAAACTTCAAAGGGAAAACTCAATTCATCACAAGAAGATAGAGAGGGGAAAACTCCATATGATTCATCTATATCAATAAAGCTCGCGGTACATCAAGATCGTGCCATCTCAAGAACACGAGAGAGAGAGATCAAACACATAGCTACTGGTACATACCCTCAGCCCCGAGGGTGAACTACTCCCTCCTCATCATGGAGATCACCGGGATGATGAAGATGGCCTCCGATGATGGTTTCCCCCTCCGGCAGGGTGCCGGAACGGGCTTCCGATTGGTTTTTCGTGGCTCTGGAGGCTTGTGGTGGCGGAACTCCCGATCTAGGTTTCTTTTCAGAGGTTTCTGTATTTATAAGAGTTTTTGGCGTTGGTCCCACGTCCAGAAGGTTCCCGAGGAAGTCACAAGCCAGGGGGCGCGCCCTAGGGGGGGCGCCCCCCACCCTTGTGGCTTCCTCGGCCTTCCTCTCCGGTGACTTTTTGCTTCAGTATTTTTTATATTTTCCAAAAATATTTTCCGTAAATTTTCAGCTCATTCCGAGAACTTTTATTTCTGCACAAAAACAACACCACGGTAGTTCTGCTGAAAACAGCGCCAGTCTGGGTTAGTTCTAATAAAATCATACCAAAATCATATAGAATTATTGTAAACATGGCATGAATACTTCATAAATTATAGATATGTTGGAGACGTATCAGCATCCCCAAGCTTAATTCCTGCTCGTCCTCGAGTAGGTGAATGATAAAAGAAATAATTTATGAAGTGTGAATGCTACCCAACATGTTCATCATATTCTTTTCGTCTTTGTATAGCATGGACATTTGGACTTGTAAATGATTCAAAGCAATAGTCTAGTTTTAACATGATGACTTTAATACTCAAGCATGTCAACAAGCAACCATGTCTTTCAAAATATCAACACTAAAGAAAGTTATCCCTAGCCCATCATGCTCAATCATTGATCCATTCATGAAACACACTCAAATATTAGCTATGCCCAATGCTCAAGTACGATCATAGTGTTGGAAATATGCCCTAGAGGCAATAATAAATTGGTTATTATTATATTTCCTTGTTCATGATAATCGTTTATTATCCATGCTATAATTGTATTGATTGGAAACTCAAATACATGTGTGGGTACATAGACAACACTGTGTCCCTAGTAAGCCTCTAGTTGACTAGCTCGTTGATCAAAGATGGTTAAGGTTTCCTAGCCATTGACATGAGATGTCATTTGATAACGGGATCACATCATTAGGAGAATGATGTGACGGGCAAGACCCAAACTGTAAACGTAGCATTTGATCGTGTCAGTTTATTGCTATTGTTTTCTGCATGTCAAGTATCTGTTCCTTTGACCATGAGATCATGCAACTCACTGACACCGGAGGAATACCTTGTGTGTATCAAACGTCGCAACGTAACTGGGTGACTATAAAGGTGCTCTACAGGTATCTCCGAGGGTGTCTGTTGGGTTGGCATGGATCAAGACTGGGATTTGTTACTCCGTATGACGGAGAGGTATCTCAGGGCCCACTCGGTAATACAACATCACAATGAGCCTTGCAAGCAATGTGACTAAAGTGTTAGCCACGAGATCTTGTATTACGGAACGAGTAAAGAGACTTGCCGGTAACGAGATTGAACTAGGTATAGTGATACCGACGATCGAATCTCGGGCAAGTAACATACCGAAGAACAAAGGGAACAGCATACGGGATTAACTGAATCCTTGACATAGAGGTTCGACCGATAAAAGATCTTCGTAGAATATGTAGGAGCCAATATGGGCATCCAGGTCCCGCTATTGGTTATTGGCCGTAGAGGTGTCTCGGTCATGTCTACATAGTTCTCGAACCCGCAGGGTCTACACACTTAACGTTTGGTGACGATTAGTATAATTGAGTTATTATGTTGGTGACCGAAAGTTGTTCGGAGTCCCGGATAAGATCCCGGACATGACGAGGATCTCCGGAATAGTGCGGAGGTAAAGATTGATATATGTGATAATAGTGTTTTGATCTCCGAAAGAGTTCCGGAGTTCACCGGAAGGGGTTCCGGATGTTTACCGAAGTGTTCGGGTGCAGCAACACTTTATATGGGCCAAAGGGATAAAGCCCACGAGGTATTGGAAAGTGCAAAAGTAGTTTTGCTGCCGCGTAAGCGGTACTACCGCTTGGTGAAGCGGTACTACCGCCCGAGCGGTACTACCGCTTGTGTGAAGCGGTACTACCGCCCAAGCGGTACTACCGCTTGTGTGAAGCGGTACTACCGCTTGTGCGCGGCTGTGCACGGTTCGGCAGGGATCCGAGTTGGACTCTTTCCCTGCGGGCCAAACCGACCTTGTGCGAGCAAAACCGACCCGGAGGAGGCTTTTACTCCAAGTTTAGACCCCAAGGCTCAACATATAAATAGAGGGGCAGGGCTAGCACACGGGACACATCAAGATTTCCCCAAGCCGTGTGCGGCAACCCTAGCCCTCTAGTTCCTCCGTCATAATCTCCGTAGCGCTTGGCGAAGCCCTGCAGAGATTGTTCCTCACCACCATCACCACGCCGTCGTGCTGCTGGAACTCAACCACTACTTCACCATCGCTCGCTGGATCGAGGAGGTGAAGGCGTCATCAAGCCGTACGTGTGTTGAACGCGGAGGTGCCGTCCGTTCGGCACTAGTTCGTGATCGGATCGAGGGACGACGTGCGATTTGGATCGCGGAGACGTTCGACTACATCAACCGCGTTTCTTAAACGCTTCCGCTTAGCGATCTACAAGGGTACGTAGATTCACTCTCCCTCTCGTAGATGCTCATCACCATGGATAGATCTTATGTGTGCGTAGGAAAATTTTGTTTCCCATGCAACGTTCCCCAACAGTGGCATCATGAGCTAGGTCTATGCGTAGATGAGATCTCGAGTAGAACACAAACGAGTTGTGGGCGTGGGTGTATACATATTGCTTGCCGTTACTAGTTGATACTTGATTCAGCGGTATTGTGAGATGAAGCGGCCCGGACCGACATTACGCGTACGCTTACGCGAGACTGGTTTTACCGCTGCGTGCACTTGTTGCATAAAGGTGACTCGCGGGTGTCTGTCTCTCTCACTTTAGTTGAATCGGTTCAATGAAGAGGGTTCTTTTAGAAGATCAAAAAGCAATCACTACACCACGTTGTGGTTTTGCGTAGGTAAGAACGGTTCTTGCAAACCCGTAGCAGCCACGTAAAATTTGCAACAACAATTAGAGGACGTCTAACTTGTTTTTGCAGGGTGTGTTGTGATGTGATATGGCCAATTACATGATGAGATATATGTGATGTATGAGATGATCATGTTTTGTATAGAATATCACGACTTGCATGTCGATGAGTACGGCAACTGGCAGGAGCCATAGAGTTGTCTTTAATTATTGTATGACCTGCGTGTCAATCATTAAGCGCTATGTAATGCTTTACTTTATCGCTAAACGTTAGCTATAGTCGTGGAAGCAACAGTCGGCGCGACAACCTTATGGCGACACGTTGATGGAGATCAAGATGATGGAGATCATGGTGTCATGCCGGTGACGATGGAGATCATGCCGGTGCTTTGGAGATGGAGATCAAAAGCACAAGTTCATGGCCATATCATGTCACTTATGATTTGCATGTGATGTTAATCCTTTTATGCATCTTATTTTGCTTAGGACGACGGTAGCATTATAAGGTGATCCCTCACTTAAATTTCAAGATAAAATTGTGTTCTCCCCAAGTGTGCACCGTTGCGAAAGTTCGTCGTTTCGAGACACGCCGTGATGATCGGGTGTGATAGACTCTACGTTCGCATACAACGGGTGTAAGCCATGTTACACGTGCGGAACACTCGGGTTAAACTTGACGAGCCTAGCATGTACAGACATGGCCTCGGAACACAAGAGACCGAAAGGTCGAACATGAGTCATATAGTAGATATGATCAACATGAAGATGTTCACCATTGAAACCACCTCAACTCACGTGATGATCGGACTTGAGTTGGTGGATTTGGATCATGTTACACTCGAATGATCGGAGGGATGTCAATTTGAGTGGGAGTTTTTTTAAATATGATTAACTAAACTCATTATCTAAGAACAATAGTCTAAGTTGTCTTTGCTATATTTATGTTGTAGATCATGGCTCGCGCAGTAGCACCCCTGAATTTTAATGCGTTCCTAGAGAAAGCTAAGTTGAAAGATGATGGAAGTAACTTTGTGGACTGGGCCCGTAATCTAAGGATTATCCTTACGGCTTCCCAGAAGGCTTATGTCCTTGATGCACCGCTTGGTGATCCACCCGCTCCAGTTGAGTCTCTAGACGTTGTGAACGCCTGGCAGGCTCATTCTGATGATTACTCAATAGTTCAATGTGCAATGTTGTATGGCTTAGAACCGGGACTTCAAAGACGTTTTGAACGTCATGGAGCATATGAGATGTTCCAGGAGTTGAAGTTTATCTTTCAGAAGAATGCCCGGATCGAGAGATATGAGATCTCCGATAAGTTCTATGCTTGCAAGATGGAGGAGAACGGGTCTATCAGTGATCACGTGCTCAGAATGTCTGGGTACTCCACCCGTCTGGCTGAGTTAGGGATGCCCCTTCCGCCAGAGGCTATCACTGACAGAGTTCTTCAATCATTGCCACCTAGCTACAAGAGCTTCGTGTTGAACTATAACATGCACGGGATGAACAAGTCAGTCGCCGAGCTGTTTGCGATGCTGAAAGCCGCTGAGTCTGAAATTCAGAAGGAGCATCAAGTGTTGATGGTCAATAAAACCACTAGTTTCAAGAAAAATGGCAAGGGTAAGAAGGGTAACTCCAAGCAGAGTGGCAAAGCAGTTGCTCCTCTCGTGAAGAAACCCAAGGCTGGACCCAAACCAGAAACTGTGTGTTTTCATTGCAAGGGAACTGGACACTGGAAGCGGAATTGCCCCAAGTATTTGGCTGACAAGAAGGCGGCCAACAACAAACAAGGTATATATGATATACATGTTATTGATGTGTACCTTACCAACTCTCGTTGTAGTGCCTGGGTATTTGATACCGGTGCGGTTGCTCATATTTGCAACTCAAAACAGGAACTGCGGAATAGACGGAGGCTGGCAAAGGACGAAGTAACGATGCGCGTGGGAAATGGTTCCAAGGTTGATGTGATCGCCGTCGGCACGCTCGCTCTTCGATTACCGTCGGGATTAGTGATGAACCTAAATAAGTGTTATTTGGTGCCTGCGTTAAGCATGAACATTATATCTTGATCTTGTTTATTGCGAGACGGTTACTCATTTAAATCAGAGAATAATGGTTGTTCTATTTATATGAGTAATATCTTTTATGGTCATGCACCCGATGTGAGGGGTTTATTCTTATTGAATCTCGATAGTAATGATACACATGTTCATAACATTGATGCCAAAAGATGTAGAATTGATAATGATAATACCACTTTCTTGTGGCACTGCCGTTTAGGTCATATTGGCGTAAAACGCATGAGGAAGCTCCATGCTGATGGACTTTTGGAGTCACTTGATTTTGAATCACTTGACACATGTGAGCCATGCCTCATGGGCAAGATGACTAAAACGCCGTTCTCTGGAACAATGGAACGGGCAAGTGACTTATTGGAAATCATACATACTGATGTGTGCGGTCCGATGAGTATTGAGGCGCGCGGTGGTTATCGTTACTTTCTTACCTTCACTGATGACTTAAGTAGATATGGGTATATTTACTTAATGAAACATAAGTCTGAAACATTTGAAAAGTTCAAACAATTTCAGAGTGAAGTTGAGAATCATCGTAACAAGAAGATTAAATTCCTACGATCTGATCGAGGAGGAGAATATCTGAGTTATGAGTTTGGCAGTCACTTAAGACAGTGTGGAATTGTTTCACAATTGACACCGCCTGGAACACCACAGCGTAATGGTGTGTCCGAACGTCGTAATCGAACCTTATTGGATATGGTGCGATCTATGATGTCTCTTGCCGATTTGCCACTATCGTTTTGGGGTTATGCATTAGAGACAGCTGCATTCACTTTAAATAGGGCACCATCGAAATCCGTTGAGACAACGCCATATGAACTTTGGTTTGACAAGAAGCCAAAGCTGTCGTTTCTTAAAGTTTGGGGATGTGATGCTTATGTCAAAAAGCTTCAGCCTGAAAAGCTGGAACCCAAAGCGGAGAAATGCGTCTTCATAGGATACCCAAAAGAGACAGTTGGGTATACCTTCTACCTCAGATCCGAAGGCAAAGTGTTTGTCGCTAAAAACGGAACATTTCTTGAGAAAGAGTTTCTCTCGAAAGAATTGAGTGGGAGGAAGATAGAACTTGATGAGGTTGTTGAACCTTTACTTCAACCTGAGAGTAGCGCAGCGCAGAAAGTTGTTTCTGTGGAGCCTACATTAGCTGAAGAGGAAGTTAATGATGATGATCATGAAGCTTTGGATCAAGTTGCTATCAAACCTCGTAGGTCGACAAGGACGCGTACTGCTCCTGAGTGGTACGGCAACCCTGTCTTAGAGGTCATGTTGTTAAACAACGATGAACCTACGAGCTATGGAGAAGCGATGATGGGCCCGGATTCCGAGAAGTGGTTAGAGGCCATGAAATCCGAGATGGGATCCATGTATGAAAACAAAGTATGGACTTTGGAAGTATTACCTGAAGGGCGTAAGGCCATTCAGAACAAATGGATCTTTAAGAGGAAGACGGACGCGGACGGTAATGTCACCGTCTATAAAGCTCGACTTGTGGCAAAGGGTTTTTCACAAGTTCAAGGAGTTGACTACGATGAGACCTTCTCACCCGTAGCGATGCTTAAGTCCGTCAGAATCATGTTAGCAATAGCTGCCTTTTTCGATTATGAAATTTGGCAGATGGATGTCAAAACAGCGTTCCTTAACGGTTACCTTAAGGAAGAGTTGTATATGATGCAACCAGAAGGTTTTGTCGATCCAAAGAATGCTGACAAAGTTTGCAAACTCCAGCGATCCATTTATGGACTGGTGCAAGCATCTCGGAGTTGGAATCTTCGTTTTGATGAGGTGATCAAAGCGTTCGAGTTTATACAAGTTTACGGAGAAGCTTGTATTTACAAGAAAGTGAGTGGGAGTTCTATAGCGTTTCTAATATTATATGTGGATGACATATTGCTGATTGGAAACAATATAGAAATGCTGGAAAGCGTGAAGGAATATTTGAACAAGAGTTTTTCAATGAAGGACCTAGGAGAAGCTGCTTTCATATTAGGCATCAAGATCTATAGAGATAGATCGAGACGCTTAATAGGACTTTCACAAAGCACATACCTTGACAAAGTTTTGAAGAAGTTCAAAATGGATCAGTCCAAGAAGGGGTTCTTGCCTGTTTTGCAAGGTGTGAAGTTGAGTAAGACTCAATGCCCAGTGACTGCAGAAGATAGAGAAAAGATGAGTGTCATCCCCTATGCTTCGGCCATAGGCTCTATCATGTATGCAATGCTGTGCACAAGACCCGATGTCAGCCTTGCCATAAGTATGGTCGGAAGGTTTCAAAGTGATCCAGGAATGGAACACTGGACGGCGGTCAAGAATATCCTGAAGTACCTGAAAAGGACTAAGGACATGTTTCTCGTTTATGGAGGTGATCAAGAGCTCGTCGTAAAGGGTTACGTCGATGCAAGCTTTGACACTGATCCGGATGACTCTAAGTCGCAAACCGGATACGTATTTATTCTTAATGGGGGTGCGGTTAGCTGGTGCAGTTCCAAGCAAAGCGTGGTAGCAGATTCTACATGCGAAGCGGAGTACATCGCTGCCTCGGAGGCGGCGAAGGAAGGTGTCTGGATGAAGGAGTTCATGACAGATCTTGGAGTAGTGCCTAGTGCACTTGACCCAATGACTCTGTTTTGTGATAATACTGGTGCCATTGCTCTAGCCAAGGAACCAAGATTTCACAAGAGGACCAGACACATAAAGCGACGTTTCAATTCCATCCGCGATTACATCAAGGAGGACGACATAAATATTTGCAAAGTACACACGGATCTAAATGTTGCAGATCCGTTGACTAAACCTCTTCCAAGGGCTAAACATGAACAACACCAGAACTGCATGGGTGTTCGATTCATTACAATGTAAATCACATAGTGATGTGAACTAGATTATTGACTCTAGTGCAAGTGGGAGACTGTTGGAAATATGCCCTAGAGGCAATAATAAATTGGTTATTATTATATTTCCTTGTTCATGATAATCGTTTATTATCCATGCTATAATTGTATTGATTGGAAACTCAAATACATGTGTGGGTACATAGACAACACTGTGTCCCTAGTAAGCCTCTAGTTGACTAGCTCGTTGATCAAAGATGGTTAAGGTTTCCTAGCCATTGACATGAGATGTCATTTGATAACGGGATCACATCATTAGGAGAATGATGTGATGGGCAAGACCCAAACTGTAAACGTAGCATTTGATCGTGTCAGTTTATTGCTATTGTTTTCTGCATGTCAAGTATCTGTTCCTTTGACCATGAGATCATGCAACTCACTGACACCGGAGGAATACCTTGTGTGTATCAAACGTCGCAACGTAACTGGGTGACTATAAAGGTGCTCTACAGGTATCTCCGAGGGTGTCTGTTGGGTTGGCATGGATCAAGACTGGGATTTGTTACTCCGTATGACGGAGAGGTATCTCAGGGCCCACTCGGTAATACAACATCACAATGAGCCTTGCAAGCAATGTGACTAAAGTGTTAGCCACGAGATCTTGTATTACGGAACGAGTAAAGAGACTTGCCGGTAACGAGATTGAACTAGGTATAGTGATACCGACGATCGAATCTCGGGCAAGTAACATACCGAAGAACAAAGGGAACAGCATACGGGATTAACTGAATCCTTGACATAGAGGTTCGACCGATAAAAGATCTTCGTAGAATATGTAGGAGCCAATATGGGCATCCAGGTCCCGCTATTGGTTATTGGCCGTAGAGGTGTCTCGGTCATGTCTACATAGTTCTCGAACCCGCAGGGTCTACACACTTAACGTTTGGTGACGATTAGTATAATTGAGTTATTATGTTGGTGACCGAAAGTTGTTCGGAGTCCCGGATAAGATCCCGGACATGACGAGGATCTCCAGAATAGTCCGGAGGTAAAGATTGATATATGTGATAATAGTGTTTTGATCTCCGAAAGAGTTCCGGAGTTCACCGGAAGGGGTTCCGGATGTTTACCGAAGTGTTCGGGTGCAGCAACACTTTATATGGGCCAAAGGGATAAAGCCCACGAGGTATTGGAAAGTGCAAAAGTAGTTTTGCTGCCGCGTAAGCGGTACTACCGCTTGGTGAAGCGGTACTACCGCCCGAGCGGTACTACCGCTTGGTGAAGCGGTACTACCGCCCGAGCGGTACTACCGCTTGTGTGAAGCGGTACTACCGCTTGTGCGCGGCTGTGCACGGTTCGGCAGGGATCCGAGTTGGACTCTTTCCCTGCGGGCCAAACCGACCTTGTGCGGGCAAAACCGACCCGGAGGAGGCTTTTACTCCAAGTTTAGACCCCAAGGCTCAACATATAAATAGAGGGGCAGGGCTAGCACACGGGACACATCAAGATTTCCCCAAGCCGTGTGCGGCAACCCTAGCCCTCTAGTTCCTCCGTCATAATCTCCGTAGCGCTTGGCGAAGCCCTGCAGAGATTGTTCCTCACCACCATCACCACGCCGTCGTGCTGCTGGAACTCAACCACTACTTCACCATCGCTCGCTGGATCGAGGAGGTGAAGGCGTCATCAAGCCGTACGTGTGTTGAACGCGGAGGTGCCGTCCGTTCGGCACTAGTTCGTGATCGGATCGAGGGACGACGTGCGATTTGGATCGCGGAGACGTTCGACTACATCAACCGCGTTTCTTAAACGCTTCCGCTTAGCGATCTACAAGGGTACGTAGATTCACTCTCCCTCTCGTAGATGCTCATCACCATGGATAGATCTTATGTGTGCGTAGGAAAATTTTGTTTCCCATGCAACGTTCCCCAACACATAGTTCCCCCTAGTTGGTGCTTATAAGAGAAGATGGAGACTCAAAGCAAAAATAAAAATTGCATAAAGTAAATAGATAGGCCCTTCGCAGAGGGAAGTAGGGATTTGTAGAGGTGCCAGAGCTCAAGGTTTAAATTTAGAGAGAAAAATATTTTGAGTGGCATGCTTTTCCTGTCAACGAAAACGACAAAGTAGCTCACAATACTTTCCATGCTAGATACATTATAGGCGGTTCCCAAACAGAATAGTAAAGTTTTTACTCCCCCTCCACCAATCAATCACACTCCACGGCGAGCCGAATCCACGGGTACCGTCCATACAAACAACAATCCTGGGGGAGTTTTGTTTCATTATATTTTGATTTGATTTTTGAGCATGGAACTGGGCATCCCGAATACCAGCCACTTTCTCATGAATGATAGTGAATCAACACATATCGTGAGAATAACACACCTAGCATGGAAAAATATTGGATACTCCCCACCGTTTCATGAGCGGTACGGGCACACAAAAGAGAAAATTTATTTTGAAAATTTAGAGATGGCACATACAAATTTTCTTGGAACGGCATGGAAATACCGCATATAGGTAGGTATGGTGGACTCATAAGGCAAAACTTGGTTTAAGGATTTTGGATGCACAAGTAGTATTTCTACTTAGTGCGAATGAAGGCTAGCAAATAGATTGGGAAGCAACCAAACCAAGGAATGAAAAATCACATAAGTGAGCATTGAGTCATAACTAACACCGAATAATGCACCACAAGTAGGATGTAACTTCATTGCATAACTATTGACTTTCGTGCATGCATAGGGAATCACAAACCTTAACACCAATATTCCTACTAAGCATAATTACTCACTAACATGACTCACATATTACTATCATCATGTTTCAAAACTATTACAAAGAATCAAGTTTAATTTGTCCCATGATCTTCATGAAAGTTTTTATTATATCCTCCTTGGATATCTATCACTTTGGGACTAGTTTCATATGTTGCTATTGCTTTTTTGACAAGCTCAAACAAATTTAAATGAAGCACATGAGCATAAAGATTTCATCCCTCAAAAAGGTATAAGTGAAGCACGAGAGGAAATGACAAGCTACTCTCAAAAGATATAAGTGAAGATCAATGAGTAGTCAAACAACTAAATAACTATGGGAAGACTCTATCATCTAAGAATTTCAGATCTTAAGTAATTTATTAAACAGCAAGCAAAAGAAAAATAGCACTCCAAGAATAGCACGCATCATGTGAACGAATAAAAATTTAGGCTCAACATTGGCTAACCGATAATTGTTGATGAAGAGAGGTGGGATGCGTAGCATCCCCAAGCTTAGATGCTTGAGACTTCTTGAAATATTTACTTGGGGTGCCTTGGGCATCCCCAAGCTTGAGCTTTTTTATCTCGTTCAATCCTCTCATATCATGGTTTCACCTATTCTCAAAAACTTCATCCACACAAAACTCGAAAAGAACTCGTGAGATAGGTTAGTACACATAATAATAAATCAACTCTTTATGTACTGCCAAGACAAGTTGCATAATAATTTTCAAACATCATCTACTGTTTACTATCATTTCCACAATTTATATCTACCAATATAGGCTATGGAAACTATAGGATAAGTAGATAACAAAACTATGACAGCAATCTGTCCAAACAGAACAGTCTGTAGCAATTTATGAAAACAGTGTACTACTGTAACTCAAAAATTTATGAAAATTTAGGACATGCTATAAAAATTATATGACAATACTGTGTAAAAATTTCAGAAACTTTCCACGTTCCATTAAAATATGAAAATTCAAACACTACAGCAAAAGTTTCTGTTTTTTACACAGCACACATCAAACATGCAAATGCAAGCATCCTAAGGCAATTCTTGGAACTTTTTATTGAAAAACAAGATTATAAATAACACCTAACAGAAAATAACAAAATATAATGATGCTCCAATCAAAACACATATTATGTGACGAATAAAAATATAGCTCTAAGTAAGATATACCGATAGTGTTGAAGACGAAAGAGGGGATGCCTTCCGGGGCATCCCCAAGCTTAGGCGCTTGAGTCTTCCTTGGATATTGCCTTGGGGGTGCCTTGGGAATCCCCAAGCTTAGGTTCGTGTCACTCCTTATTCTCCTCATATCGGTGTCTCACCCAAAACTTGAAAACTTCAATCACACAAAACTTAACGGAACTTCGTGAGAAGGGTTAGTGTAATAAAGATAAATCATTCACTTAGGTACTGTCAATACAAAATTCATAATTGTTCCCACATGATACCTACTGTATTATATCATTCCCATAATTTATACCACTAAATATAAGCTATGGAAACACTAAAACAAGCAAACTATGCATGCAAAACAGAATCTGTCAAAAACAGAACAGTCTGTGAAGATCTGTAGTGTAACCATAATTCCCTGTCTCTAAAAATTCTGAAAAATTAGGAAAATCTAGGAAATTTGTATATCAATCACGTGTAAAAAATTCAGATCAAAATCACGTTCCAGTGAATTTAAAAAATTTCTGGACTGAGATAAAAAGTTTCTGTTTTTGCACAGAATCAAGTCAACTATCATCCACACAATCCCAAAGGCTTTACTTGGCACTTTATTGAAAAAAAGCTATAAAACATGATTATACAGTAGCTTAATCATGTGGACACACAAAAACAGTAGGTATAAATATTGGGTTGTCTCCCAACAAGCGCTTTTCTTTAATGCCTTTTTAGCTAGGCATGATGATTTCAATGATGCTCACAAAAAGGATAAGAATTGAAACACAAAGAGAGCATCATGAAGCATATGACTAGCACGTTTAAGCCTAACCCACTTCCTATGCATAGGGATTTTGTGAACAAACAATTTATGGGAGCAAGAATCAACTAGCATAGGAAGGCAAAAGAAGCATAACTTCAAAACTTTCAACACATAGAGAGGAAACTTGATATTATTGCAATTTCTACAAGCATATACTCCTCCCTCATAATAATTTTCAGTAGCATCATGAAGGAATTTCACAACATAAATATCACATAAAGCATTATCTTCATGATCCACAAGCATAGAAAATTTGTCACTCTCCACATAAGCAATTTTCTTCTCATTCATAATAGTGGGAGTAAACTCAACAAAATAAATATCATGAGAAGCATAGTCCAATTGAAAATTAAAATCATGATGACAAGTTTCATGGTTATCATTATTCTTTATAGCATACATGTCATCACCATAATCATCATAATAGGAGGCATGCTTTCATCATAATAAATTTGCTCATCAAAACTTGGGGGACTAAACATATCATCTTCATCAAACATAGCATCCCCAAGCTTGTAGCTTTGCACATCATTAGCATCATGAATATTCAAGGAATTCATACTAATAACATTGCAATCATGCTCATCACTCAAAGATTTAGTGCCAAACATTTTCATAACTTCTTCTTCTAACACTTGAGCACAATTTTCTTTTCCATCATTTTCACGAAAGACATTAAAAAGATGAAGCATATGAGGCAACCTCAATTCCATTTTTTTGTAGTTTTCTTTTATAAAACCAAACTAGTGATAAAAAAAGAAACTAAAAGATTCAATTGCAAGATCTAAAGATATACCTTCAAGCACTCACCTCCCCGGCAACGGCGCCAGAAAAGAGCTTGATGTCTACTACGCAACCTTCTTCTTGTAGACTCGTGTTGGGCCTCCAAGCGCAGAGTTTTGTAGGACAGTAGCAAATTTCCCTCAAGTGGATGACTTAAGGTTTATCAATCCGTGGGAGGCGTAGGATGAAGATGGTCTCTCTCAAACAACCCTGCAACCAAATAACAAAGAGTCTCTTGTGTCCCCAACACACCCAATACAATGGCAAATTGTATAGGTGCACTAGTTCGGCGAAGAGATGGTGATACAAGTGCAATATGGATGGTAGATATAGGTTTTGTAATCTGAAAATATAAAAACAGCAAGGTAACTAATGATAAAAGTGAGCACAAATGGTATTGCAATGCTTAGAAACAAGGCCTAGGGTTCATACTTTCACTAGTGCAAATTCTCTCAACAATACTGACATAGTTGAATCATATGTAAATCCCTCACGTGCGACAAAGAGTTCACTCCAAAGTCACAAATAGCGGAGAACAAATAGAGAAATTATTGTAGGGTATGAAACCACCTCAAAGTTATCTTTTCCGATCAATCTTATGAGCTATCCCTATAAGTGTCACGAACAGCCCTAGAGTTTGTACTAAAATAACACCTTAAGATACACATCAACCAAAACCCTAATGTCACCTAGATACTCCAATGTCACCACAAGTACCCATGGGCTTGATTATACGATATGCATCACACAATTTCAGATTCATCATGTTCAATCCAACACAAAGAACTTCAAAGAGTGCCCCAAAGTTTCTACCGGAGAGTCAAGACGAAAACGTGTGCCAACCCCTATGCATAGATTCCCAAGGTCACGGAACCCGCAAGTTGATCACCAAAACATACATCAAGTGGATCAATAGAACATCCCATTGTCACCATGGATATCCCATCGCAAGACATACATCAAGTGTTCTCAAATCCTTAAAGACTCAATCCGATAAGAAAACTTCAAAGGGAAAACTCAATTCATCACAAGAAGATAGAGAGGGGAAAACTCCATATGATTCATCTATATCAATAGAGCTCCCAGTACATCAAGGTCGTGCCATCTCAAGAACACGAGAGAGAGAGAGATCAAACACATAGCTACTGGTACATACCCTCAGCCCCGAGGGTGAACTACTCCCTCCTCGTCATGGAGATCGCCGGGATGATGAAGATGGCCTTCGGTGATGGTTTCCCCCTCCGGCAGGGTGCCGGAACTGAAAGCACATTTGCTCCCTTGGTGGTTTTGGTAATTAATAACGACATATAAGTCATTGGACTAATATTTCCACTAAGTATATTTCAGGAAAAGTTCAATGATAGGATTGGCAAAAGGATTGTGGAGATTGTGGAAATACCCCAAGATGCAAGGAAATGGATTGGCAAAGCTTCAAGCAAGAGGACTCTACATTTTACTTTGTGAGAAATCACTTTGAGTCCATAGGAAAGCCAATACTATTAAAAGGGGGTAAGGTACTGTTGGTGAACAAAATGCTCATACGTGCACAAGTGATAGTCACCAAAAACACCCACAAGCTCTTCCACAAAAGTCTGTCCAAAGTCAAACATCCAAAATCGGTGCAACCAACACTTTCCACTCGGTGCCACCGATTCCCATACTCAGACAGACCTAAGCCAAACCCTAGCCTTTCGGTGCAATCGATTCTGCTTCGGTGCCACCGAGTTTGGGTTGCCAACTTTCTGTTACGCAGTTTCACAAAATCGGTACCACCGAGTTTGTTGAATCGGCGCCACCGAGATTGGGCATTCTGACCATTGGTCACCTTATCGGTGCAACCGAGTTCCATATATCGGTCTCACCGAGATTCAAAAGTTGCCACCTTTTGGTCATTTTGGTACCACCGAGATTAACACATCGGTGTCACCGAGTTGGTCATTTTGTGTGTAACGGTTGGATTTTTGGGATGCCTATATATATACCCCTTCACCACCACCCACTCGAAAGAGAAGCACTCAAAACTATTCCATACTTGCCCCATCCAGTTTTCTGAGAGAGAGCCACCTACTCATGTGTTGAGATCATGCCATTCCATTCCAACCATATGAATCTTGATCTCTAGCCTCCCCAAGTTGATTTCCACCAATCCCATCTCTTCCACCAAGCCAAATCTGTGAGAGAGTGATTGTGTGTTGAGGAGTCTATCATCTTGAAGCACAAGAGCAAGGAGTTCATCATAATTGCCGAGACTATTACCTTTTGGAGGGTGGTGCCTCCTAGATTGGTTAGGTGTCGCTTGGGAGCCTCCTCTTCGTGTTGTGGAGTTGAACCAAGAAGTTTGTAAGGGCAAGGAGATCGCCTACTTCGTGAAGATCTACCCATAGTGAGTCTAGTCCTTCGTGGACGGAAGCCGTTATGGAATAGTCAAGGTTGCTACTTCGTGGACCCTTTTGGGTGGAGCCCTCCATGGACTCTCGCGACCGTTACCCTTCGTGGGTTGAAGACTCCATAAACGTGGACGTACGATAGCACCACCTATCAGAACCACGGGAAAAATCATCGTGTCTACAATTGCGTTTGATCTTCCAACCCTTCCTTTCTACTCATGCTTGTTGTTACTTTCCGCTGCTATACTCTTAGACATGCATGTGTAGGGTGTACTTGACTTGCCATGATTGCTAAAATCTGCCAACACTAAAATTGGGAATAGGTAGAAATTCTATTTGGTCAAGTAGTCTAATCACCCCCCCCCCCCTCTAGACATACTTTCGATCCTACAAGGGGTATCAGAGCTTTGGTCTCCATTGCATTGGTCTCACAACCTAGGAGAGTATGGCGTCTAGTGAGGGAAATTATCACCGTAGAGGTCCGTACTTTGATGGTACTAATTTTGCTAGTTGGAAGCACAAAATGAAAATGCATATTCTTGGTCATAACCCCGCCGTATGGGCTGTTGTTCGTGTTGGCTTGCAAGGTGAATTCTTTGGTGATGGAAAGGAACTGGATCGTGAAGCGACCGCGGATGAATTGAAGATGTTGCAATACAACGCTCAAGCATGCGACATTCTCTTCAACTGCCTATGCCCTGAAGAATTCAACAAAATCAACCGTCTTGAGAATGCAAAAGAGATTTGGGATACTTTGGTTGATATGCACGAAGGAACCGAGTCCGTGAGAGAATCCAAGTTGGATGTTCTTCAAAGTCAGCTTGACAAGTTCAAGATGAAGGATGGTGAAGGAGTCGCAGAGATGTACTCTAGGCTAGCTCTCATCACCAATGAGATTGCCGGCTTAGGAAGCGAAGAAATGACCGACAAATTCATCATCAAGAAGATACTTAGAGCTTTGGATGAGAGATACGACACCGTGTGCACATTGATCCAAATGATGCCCAACTACAAAGATCTCAAGCCTACGGAAGTCATTGGAAGGATTGTTGCTCATGAGATGACACTCAAAGACAAAGAAGAGCTTCACAACAAGTCTAGCGGTGCTTACAAAGCCACAAGTGATGCTCCCGCAACTTCAAGCGACAACCTTGTCACCAATGAAGAGATAAGCCTCATGGTCAAGAAATTCAACAAGTTCTACAAGAATAGAGGCAAAGAACGAAGCTCCAACAGAAGATATGATGAGAAGCATTCGTCAAGTCGTGACCGCAATTGCTACAATTGTGGGAAGCCCGGACACTACTCCAATGAGTGCACTGCTCCCTACAAACGAAGAGAAGAGTCACCTAGAAGACGAAGCTCAAGGAATGAATCACCTCAAAGAGAGAGAAGGAGTAGAGATGATCGTTATGAACGAAGACCCTCAAGGAGAAGTAGGGATTCGGAGAAGAAGGACAAGTACACCAAGAGCTACACAAGAAGAAAACATCAAGCTCACGTTGGTGAATGGGTTTCCGGCTCCGACTCCGACAACAACTCCGAGAGAAGCTATCACTCCGACTCCGGCTATAGTCAAGATGAAGGTGTTGCCGGACTTGCTCTAGTGACTACCAACCCATATGATCTATTTGATTCACCAAACGAAGGGAGTGGAAGTTGCTTCATGGCTAAAGGCCCCAAGGTATCACATCCCGAGTATCTTGATTTCAATAGTGATGAAGATGATTTGCTTTGTGATGATGACTTGCTCTTTGATAAAACTAGTAATGTTAGTCAAAGTGAACTTGAAAATTCTCATGCTAGTCAAGATAAGTCAATTGATGATGATAAGATGAAAATAGAACAACTAACTAAAGAACTAAACACTCTTAAGTTAGCTCATGAATCTACTCTTGAAGATCATAGAGAGCTTGTAAGGACTCATGAGAAGCTACACTTCGAGAAGCTCAACTTGAAGCAAGAGCATGAGTTTCTTAAATCTATCAATGATGATCTCCGAAAGAAGACTTCATCTTATCTACCCAAACGACTACTCTTGTCTACATTCATGCCACAAGTTAAATCTAAACAAACTAGTAACAAAGGCAAGAAAGGTTCTTCATCTAGTAGCAACAATAAAAATGCTAAACCTAATGATGTTGCTTCTAGTAGTTCTATTGATTCCACTAATGATGATTCTCTTCGCCAAGTTACACTTGAGCAAGAAAATGCTTTATTGAAAGGAATTATAGAGAAAGGTATCTACAAGAGTCTTGCCGGGTGTAAGCAATTTGAGGAAATTGTACGCAAGCACGGAGGATACCGAAAGAATCATGGTGTTGGCTACTTCAACGCTAATGGAGTTGAATGGGAAGAAGGTCAATACCCCAAGCCCAAGTTTGTTCCTCAAAAGGAGAAGTATGAAAATACTCTTCCCAAGGAAACAAACACTCAAGATGATCTTCCACCACAAGACCACAAGCTCAATGGCAAGAACAAGCTTCAAGAGGACATTGACTCATATGAAGATGAATCCCTAGCTTTGGTGGAGTGGGTTCCCAAGGCTACTTCAAGCTCAACTTCTACAAAGGCTACTTCAACACCAAGGATCCCCATCAACTTGATGTGGGTCCCCAAGAAGAAGAACTAGAGAGTTTTTGAGGGGTGACTACGCCAATGAAATACACTCACATTCATTATTGGCAAGAACTATTTGCAATCAACATCAACTCTATGCAATAGTTCAAGGAGTCACACATTCCCTCAAAGGTAAGCAAGGGACAAGGTAATCAACAAATCAATGGACATCATTACACATGCTTTGCACTCCATGTTCATAGATATCCTTGTATTTGTCTCTTGTGTGTTGGGACTAACCCATGTAGGTGAGAAGAGTAAGGAAACAACAAGGATGCTCCCAACTCTTGGTGATCTTCATCAACCTTGAGCATCTACCACTACCTCACCAACATGAAGTCTTCATCGACAAAACCCAAGGTTAGTTTATCCCTCCTATGGGGGATGTCACATCAAGGGGGAGCTTTACTCTAAGACTTGAGTTAAAGCATCTCTTAGAATGTGACAACATTAAATGCTTTATGTAAAAGTGGTAACCCCACTTGTGCTTAAACGATGAGTATGACCTATGATCAAGTATTCTTACTTGGCTCCTAAGTCAATATACTCATATATAGATGACTTCGTCATCGCCAAAGTGCTTGTTAGATGCTAGTATGTTTGTGCATGTTTGTCATGATTTCATTTGACATCTTATTGTGTGAGCATGTTGGTCTGCATTTATTTTCTCATTCGAGGACATCCAATTGTTGCTATTTGGGTTTTGATTTATCTTTTGCCAATTGGATGGACAAGAATGCCTAGGACCACTCTCTAGCTATCTATGCTTTCTCACCTCATACTCCATTCATGCTGCATCACAAAATTTGAACAAGTACTTTTCGATCCCTCTGTGTGTGGATCACTCGGAGTTCCGTATCGACAAAGGACTGACCATTAAAACCTCCCAAGTACATCTCGGTGGAACCAACCCACAACTCTCGGTCTCACCGAATGCCAAGGGTTGATCTGGTTTTCAATCTCGGTACTACCGATTCCATATTCTCGGTTACACCGAGTTTCCCTGTCAACTGACAGTTGAGGAACTCGGTGACACTGAAAATTTAGAATCGATGACACCGCGGCAAAGGGTATATATGCTGTGGACCCGACGCTTTGAAAATCAATCTTCAAACCGTCGCGCCTCAAAACCCTAAGCTGCCAATTCGTGACGCCTGGTCATCGCCTTTGCTTCCCCGTGCGTCTCCGCCGCTGGGATCCTCGCCGTCGACGGGCATCTTCGCCGCCGTCGCCGCCGTAGCGGATTCGTCGCCAAGTTAGGGTACGGATTCGATTCTTCTTGCGCTCCCCGTCTGATTCTCGCGCAATGAAGTTAGTTTTATCTATAAGCCACAGATTGCAAACCTCCCTATCCTCTAAAAGTTCCTGTAGATTAGTGAATGATGGATTTTTTAGGTTTTGCCGTCCGCCTCATGTATCTCGGTAGAACCGATGCAAAATAATCGGTAGCACCGATTTTATTTTCTGGCCAGCTGAGAACACCTCGGTGGAACCGAGTACTAATTTTTGGTGTGACCGAGAATAGTGCCAAGTTTATGGAAAGCAGGTTGTTTGTCTCGGTGGGTCCGAAAATTTTGTCTCGGCTGTACCGACATACATTTGGCAGAATGCAAAATTTTGAGAAATCTTAGTTCAAACTTTCAAAAACAGCTGCATTTTGTGATGACTCATCTTCTTCTACTCCTCTATACTCTATTCATAGGGTCAGTATGTCAGATGTTGAGGACAGTCAGAATGATCTTCGAGAACAGAATCAAGACCCTTAATGATAAGGTAGATGGGCTGACCAAGACAGTCAATGAGCTCAAGAAGGAAGTTGACTCTGTGCCTCTTCCTCAGTCTTCATATGATGATGATGATGAGGATGAGGATGACTCACCTCTCAGGCCAGGCACACACTTCACTACCCAGGCCAGATCAGCCACAGTGCCAGCTCCAGATTTGAGGCCCTCTTCATCAGCACCTGCTACTGTCACCTCAGCTCCATCAGCTCCAGTTCCTCCAGTTGTCACTCCAACTCCATCCACGACATCAGCAGAGATCTTCGCCGACGCAGTTCTCTCGACTCCTTCATCAACAACCAGAGGAGATCAGCCCAAGAACGCTTAGCTATATATCTTTGAACTTTTTGGTAACTTGTTGCCAAAGGGGGGGAAGTGTATATAGATATTTAGGCTTCGAGTGAGAGAGCATTTGGTTTTTATCGTTTTCAAAAACTTTTAGTCTTTTGGTTGCTTGTGTTAAATGTTTGTTGGTGTTTGATCATACGCTTAATGTGTGTTGCTACTACTTCCTATCATTATGCTGCTTATGAGATGATCCTTCACCTTTGCTTGATTGTGTTGTGCTATGATGTTCATTCTAATTACTCTCGCACACCACCAAGTTGTATGTGACATGGAAGAAGTGTCCCATGTACCTAATCGATTGTGCATTTGCATTCAAACGCAAATTTAAAATAATGCACAAATTTAGGGGGCGCTCTTGCTTATCACATACTTCTCAAAGCAACGATTATATTCATTGATTATATCATATGTCGAAGCTTTGATCTATATGTTGTCATCAATTACCAAAAAGGGGGAGATTGAAAGCACATTTGCTCCCTTGGTGGTTTTGGTAATTAATCACGACATATAAGTCATTGGACTAATATTTCCATTAAGTATATTTCAGGAAAAGTTCAATGATAGGATTGGCAAAAGGATTGTGGAGATTGTGGAAATACCCCAAGATGCAAGGAAATGGATTGGCAAAGCTTCAAGCAAGAGGACTCTACATTTACTTTGTGAGAAATCACTTTGAGTCCATAGGAAAGCCAATACTATTAAAAGGGGGTAAGGTACTGTTGGTAAACAAAATGCTCATACGTGCACAAGTGATAGTCACAAAAAACACCCACAAACTCTTCCACAAAAGTCTGTCCAAAGTCAAACATCCAAAATCGGTGCAACCAACACTTTCCACTCGGTGCCACCGATTCCCATACTCAGACAGACCTAAGCCAAACCCTAGCCTTTCGGTGCAACCGATTCTGCTTCGGTGCCACCGAGTTTGGGTTGCCAACTTTCTGTTACGCAGTTTCACAAAATCGGTACCACCGAGTTTGTTGAATCGGCGTCACCGAGATTGGGCAATCTGACCGTTGGTCACCTTATCGGTGCAACCGAGTTCCATATATCGGTCTCACCGAGATTCAAAAGTTGACACCTTTTGGTCATTTTGGTACCACCGAGATTAACACATCGGTGTCACCGAGTTGGTCATTTTGTGTGTAACGGTTGGATTTTTGGGATGCCTATATATACCCCTTCACCACCACCCACTCGAAAGAGAAGCACTCAGAACTATTCCATACTTGCCCCATCCAGTTTTCTGAGAGAGAGCCACCTACTCATGTGTTGAGATCATGTCATTCCATTCCAACCATATGAATCTTGATCTCTAGCCTCCCCAAGTTGCTTTCCACCAATCCCATCTCTTCCACCAAGCCAAATCTGTGAGAGAGTGATTGTGTGTTGAGGAGTCTATCATCTTTAAGCACAAGAGCAAGGAGTTCATCATCATTGCCAAGCCTATTACCTTTTGGAGGGTGGTGCCTCCTAGATTGGTTAGGTGTCGCTTGGGAGCCTCCTACTTCGTGTTGTGGAGTTGAACCAAGAAGTTTGTAAGGGCAAGGAGATCGCCTACTTCGTGAAGATCTACCCATAGTGAGGCTAGTCCTTTGTGGACGGAAGCCGTTATGGAATAGTCAAGGTTGCTACTTCGTGGACCCTTATGGGTGGAGCCCTCCGTGGACTCTCGCGATCGTTACCCTCCGTGGGTTGAAGACTGCATAAACGTGGACGTACGATAGCACCACCTATCAGAACCACGGGAAAAATCATCGTGTCTACAATTGCGTTTGATCTTCCAACCCTTCCTTTCTACTCATGCTTGTTACTTTCCGCTGCTATACTCTTAGACATGCATGTGTAGGGTGTACTTGACTTGCCATGATTGCTAAAATCTGCCAACACTAAAATTGGGAATAGGTAGAAATTCTATTTGGTCAAGTAGTCTAATCACCCCTCCCCTCTAGACATACTTTCGGTCCTACAGGAACGGGCTCCCGATTGGTTTTTCGTGGCTCTGGAGGCTTGCGGCGGCGGAACTCCCGATCTAGGTTTTTTTCGGAGGTTTCTGTATTTATAAGAGTTTTTGGCGTTGGTCCCACGTCCAGAAGGTTCCCGAGGAAGTCACAAGCCAGGGGGCCCCCCACCCTTGTGGCTTCCTCGGTCTTCCTCTCTGGTTACTTTTCGCTCCAGTATTTTTTATATTTTCCAAAAATATTCTCCGTAAATTTTCAGCTCATTCCGAGAACTTTTATTTCTGCACAAAAACAACACCACGGTAGTTCTGCTGAAAACAGCGTCAGTCTGGGTTAGTTCTAATAAAATCATACCAAAATCATATAGAATTATTGTAAACATGGCATGAATACTTCATAAATTATAGATACGTTGGAGACATATCAGGGTGCTCGACGGTAGGGTTACATAGCCTACCGCCCCGGTCCCTAGCGGTAGGTAACTAATCTACGTCAACATCCCTAAACGGCAGCCGTCTCACTCTGTCCCCCTACCGTCGCAGAGCCTGGCGGTGGCCTATCTTTCCCTACCGCTAGGGTCTTTGACGGTAGGGTGTGAGCAGTTATAAGCCATGGGGCCGCCCGTCCCACCCCCATCTCTCCCTCCCAGTGCCGCACACGAACAGAGAGGTTTTCCTCTCGCCCCCTCTCTCATCTCCTCCACTCCCCCCCTCAGACCCCCTTCATTTCTTCACCGTTTTTGCGGATCGAGATGGCTCCGAAATGAGAAAATTAAGCTCTCTCAATCCCTCCAATTAGTTTTATTCAAATAGTTTCTGATTCAATGCATTATTTGCTACAAATGAACCCTATTTTTGTACAAGATTTGATTTTTTGATCCTAGGTTTGTTTAGCTTGATTCTACATGTTGTATGGGGTTGAATATGAACTTGTAGTAACTAGTTGGAGAGATTGTATGTATTTTCATGATAACCCTAGTTCATGTAAAAAATTAATGAATGGTGATATGATGCATGTTGAAGGAATGAACTCCTAGGTTTGTTTTGATATGATGCATGTTGGTGATATGAATGAATCATATGCATATAGTGGATGTTGGAGAAATTATGCTTATGCTATTTTTTTTACATATATTGAATAAATGAATGAATCATGTTCAATTTTTTTGGATGGTTGAATGTTGTTGAATGAATGATGTTGGTTGAGCATGATTGAAAGATTTTGGTTGAAAATGATTCATTTGCATTGATCATTTATATTAGTTGAATATGATATTAATGTTGGTTGAATATGTGATAATTGATGAAAATCATATGATGCATGTTCGTTGAATATGACATGTTTATTTTGCAATTGTTTTAGGAGCCCCCCCCCCCCCCGTGTGCCAAACATCGGCACTCGGTACACCATGCTTGACCCTGCGTTCGACAAGGGCCATCATGCATGTTTTATCGAGAATGGAGTGGTAATAAATATGACCAAACTCATTGAACCAAAAAATTGTATTTTCTAAAATAATTTGGATTTACTAATTATTTGCATCTACATTTTGACAGATGCTACCGCCACTACGGATGAGGGGTCACACGAAGGCCGTTTCGATGAAGTACGACGAGCGCTACACATCGTACTTCAGGAGAGCCCGGTTGTTGGGTTTCGTGTTGCAGTTCAAGCGTCTGCCGCCGACGCTCATCTACTCGGCTCTCATAGCTTTGGTTGTCCGGTGGCGGCCCAAGACACACACTTTCCATCTCCCTTGCGGTTTGATGACCGTGATGTTCGGAGACTTCGTCATGATCACGGCCCTACCGATCCATGGCTATGCTCTCATTGGGCGAGTGGAAAATACCAACTGGCGGGAGAGGGTTATCGGCCTCATCGGCGACTGCCCCGCCAAGAAGAATAATCGAACGTCTGGTGTATCACTAAAGTGGCTCCTGGAGAACCGGGTTGTATGCCCGAAAGATGCCGATCAACAGACGGTGGAGCATTACGCGAGGGCTTACCTATGGTATCTTTTGACAGAGGTAGTGTTTCCGGACTGCTTGGGAGACACTGCCCTATGGATGTATCTCGACTTCCTAAAGGACTGGGATGCATGGTACAACTGGGGGTCTGCCGGCCTCGCCTACCTATACCGTTCGGTAAGAGAAACATCACATTGTTCTTTCATTGACGTATGTATGCTTTATTGTGTTATCTGATCATCAATTCGTGTTTGTAGCTAGATGACGCAACGCAGATGACGAAAACTACGTTCGGCCTGTGTTGATTTTTCTGGGCGCTCTAGATTTGGATGTGGGAGCGGTTGCCGGTGGGCCGTCCTGAGAAAATGGACCGGCGTGCATGGATGGACTATGGCGACGATGACGATGCTACTCGCTTCCTGACCGCCGCATATGCTTGGGACCGAGTGAAGGTCTACACGGGCAAAGCCACCGCGTTGTACAAGGTCTTCACCAACGAGCTGGACGCTCTGTCGGCTTACCAGATACACAAACTAGCTTACCAATCTTTTTGTAGGAATTTTCACGGTTGCTTACCCATTTTTTCCTAGGTTAACTGGTGGTCGTATCACGATCGTGTTGGGGAACGTTGCATGGGAAACAAAAATTTTCCTACGCACACACAAGATCTATCCATGGTGATGAGCATCTACGAGAGGGAGAGTGAATCTACATACCCTTGTAGATCGCTAAGCGGAAGCGTTAATAAACGCGGTTGATGTAGTCGAACGTCTTCGCGATCCAAATCGCCGAGCGTCCCGCGATCCAATCACGATCCTTCCGATCTAGTGCCGAACGGACGGCACCTCCGCGTTCAACACACGTACGGCTTGATGACGCCTTCACCTCCTCGATCCAGCGAGCGATGGTGAAGTAGTGGTTGAGTTCCAGCAGCACGACGGCGTGGTGATGGTGGTGAGGAACAATCTCTGCAGGGCTTCGCCAAGCACTACGGAGATTATGACGGAGGAACTAGAGGGCTAGGGTTGCCGCACACGGCTTGGGGAAATCTTGATGTGTCCCGTGTGCTAGCCCTGCCCCTCTATTTATATGTTGAGCCTTGGGGTCTAAACTTGGAGTAAAAGCCTCCTCCGGGTCGGTTTTGCCCGCACAAGGTCGGTTTGGCCCGCAGGAAAAGAGTCCAACTCGGATCCCTGCCGAACCGTGCACAGCCGCGCACAAGCGGTAGTACCGCTTCACACAAGCGGTAGTACCGCTCCGGCGGTAGTACCGCTTCACACAAGCGGTAGTACCGCTCCGGCGGTAGTACCGCTTCACCAAGCGGTAGTACCGCTCCGGCGGTAGTACCGCTTCACCAAGCGGTAGTACCGCTTCACCAAGCGGTAGTACCGCTTACGCGGCAGCAAAACTACTTTTGCACTTTCCAATACCTTGTGGGCTTTATCCCTTTGGCTCATATAAAGTGTTGCTGCACCCGAACACTTCGGTAAACATCCGGAATCCCTTCCGGTGAACTCCGGAACCCTTCCAGAGATCAAAACACTATTATCACATATATCAATCTTTACCTCCGGACTATTCCGGAGATCCTCGTCATGTCCGGGATCTTATCCGGGACTCCGAACAACTTTCGGTCACCAACATAATAACTCAATTATACTAATCGTCACCAAACGTTAAGTGTGTAGACCCTGCGGGTTCGAGAACTATGTAGACATGACCGAGACACCTCTACGGCCAATAACCAATAGCGGGACCTGGATGCCCATATTGGCTCCTACATATTCTACGAAGATCTTTATCGGTCGAACCTCTATGTCAAGGATTCAGTTAATCCCGTATGCTGTTCCCTTTGTTCTTCGGTATGTTACTTGCCCGAGATTCGATCGTCGGTATCACTATACCTAGTTCAATCTCGTTACCGGCAAGTCTCTTTACTCGTTCCGTAATACAAGATCCTGTGGCTAACTCTTTAGTCACTTTGCTTGCAAGGCTCAATGTGATGTTGTATTACCGAGTGGGCCCTGAGATACCTCTCCGTCATACGGAGTAACAAATCCCAGTCTTGATCCATGCCAACCCAACAGACACCCTCGGAGATACCTGTAGAGCACCTTTATAGTCACCCAGTTACGTTGCGACGTTTGATACACACAAGGTATTCCTCCGGTGTCAGTGAGTTGCATGATCTCATGGTCAAAGGAACAGATACTTGACATGCAGAAAACAATAGCAATAAACTGACACGATCAAATGCTATGTTTACAGTTTGGGTCTTGTCCATCACATCATTCTCCTAATGATGTGATCCCGTTATCAAATGACATCTCATGTCAATGGCTAGGAAACCTTAACCATCTTTGATCAACGAGCTAGTCAACTAGAGGCTTACTAGGGACACAGTGTTGTCTATGTACCCACACATGTATTTGAGTTTCCAATCAATACAATTATAGCATGGATAATAAACGATTATCATTAACAAGGAAATATAATAATAACCAATTTATTATTGCCTCTAGGGCATATTTCCAACAGTCTCCCACTTGCACTAGAGTCAATAATCTAGTTCACATCACTATGTGATTTACATTGTAATGAATCGAACACCCATGCAGTTCTGGTGTTGTTCATGTTTAGCCCTTGGAAGAGGTTTAGTCAACGGATCTGCAACATTTAGATCCGTGTGTACTTTGCAAATATTTATGTCGTCCTCCTTGATGTAATCGCGGATGGAATTGAAACGTCGCTTTATGTGTCTGGTCCTCTTGTGAAATCTTGGTTCCTTGGCTAGAGCAATGGCACCAGTATTATCACAAAACAGAGTCATTGGGTCAAGTGCACTAGGCACTACTCCAAGATCTGTCATGAACTCCTTCATCCAGACACCTTCCTTCGCCGCCTCCGAGGCAGCGATGTACTCCGCTTCGCATGTAGAATCTGCTACCACGCTTTGCTTGGAACTGCACCAGCTAACCGCACCCCCATTAAGAATAAATACGTATCCGGTTTGCGACTTAGAGTCATCCGGATCAGTGTCAAAGCTTGCATCGACGTAACCCTTTACGACGAGCTCTTGATCACCTCCATAAACGAGAAACATGTCCTTAGTCCTTTTCAGGTACTTCAGGATATTCTTGACCGCCGTCCAGTGTTCCATTCCTGGATCACCTTGAAACCTTCCGACCATACTTATGGCAAGGCTGACATCGGGTCTTGTGCACAGCATTGCATACATGATAGAGCCTATGGCTGAAGCATAGGGGATGACACTCATCTTTTCTCTATCTTCTGCAGTCACTGGGCATTGAGTCTTACTCAACTTCACACCTTGCAAAACAGGCAAGAACCCCTTCTTGGACTGATCCATTTTGAACTTCTTCAAAATCTTATCAAGGTATGTGCTTTGTGAAAGTCCTATTAAGCGTCTTGATCTATCTCTATAGATCTTGATGCCTAATATGAAAGCAGCTTCTCCTAGGTCCTTCATTGAAAAACTCTTGTTCAAATATTCCTTTACGCTTTCCAGCATTTCTATATTGTTTCCAATCAGCAATATGTCATCCACATATAATATTAGAAACGCTATAGAGCTCCCACTCACTTTCTTGTAAATACAAGCTTCTTCGTAAACTTGTATAAACTCGAACGCTTTGATCACATCATCAAAACGAAGATTCCAACTCCGAGATGCTTGCACCAGTCCATAAATGGATCGCTGGAGTTTGCAAACTTTGTCAGCATTCTCTGGATCGACAAAACCTTCTGGTTGCATCATATACAACTCTTCCTTAAGGTAACCGTTAAGGAACGCTGTTTTGACATCCATCTGCCAAATTTCATAATCGAAAAAGGCAGCTATTGCTAACATGATTCTGACGGACTTAAGCATCGCTACGGGTGAGAAGGTCTCATCGTAGTCAACTCCTTGAACTTGTGAAAAACCCTTTGCCACAAGTCGAGCTTTATAGACGGTGACATTACCGTCCGCGTCCGTCTTCCTCTTAAAGATCCATTTGTTCTGAATGGCCTTACGCCCTTCAGGTAATACTTCCAAAGTCCATACTTTGTTTTCATACATGGATCCCATCTCGGATTTCATGGCCTCTAACCACTTCTCGGAATCCGGGCCCATCATCGCTTCTCCATAGCTCGTAGGTTCATCGTTGTTTAACAACATGACCTCTAAGACAGGGTTGCCGTACCACTCAGGAGTAGTACGCGTCCTTGTCGACCTACGAGGTTCGATAGCAACTTGATCCAAAGCTTCATGATCATCATCATTAACTTCCTCTTCAGCTAATGTAGGCTCCACAGAAACAACTTTCTGCGCTGCGCTACTCTCAGGTTGAAGTAAAGGTTCAATAACCTCATCAAGTTCTATCTTCCTCCCACTCAATTCTTTCGAGAGAAACTCTTTCTCAAGAAATGTTCCGTTTTTAGCGACAAACACTTTGCCTTCGGATCTGAGGTAGAAGGTATACCCAACTGTCTCTTTTGGGTATCCTATGAAGACGCATTTCTCCGCTTTGGGTTCCAGCTTTTCAGGCTGAAGCTTTTTGACATAAGCATCACATCCCCAAACTTTAAGAAACGACAGCTTTGGCTTCTTGCCAAACCAAAGTTCATATGGCGTCGTCTCAACGGATTTCGATGGTGCCCTATTTAAAGTGAATGCAGCTGTCTCTAATGCATAACCCCAAAATGATAGTGGCAAATCGGCAAGAGACATCATAGATCGCACCATATCTAATAAGGTTCGATTACGACGTTCGGACACACCATTACGCTGTGGTGTTCCAGGCGGTGTCAATTGTGAAACAATTCCACACTGTCTTAAGTGACTGCCAAACTCATAACTCAGATATTCTCCTCCTCGATCAGATCGTAGGAATTTAATCTTCTTGTTACGATGATTCTCAACTTCACTCTGAAATTGTTTGAACTTTTCAAATGTTTCAGACTTGTGTTTCATTAAGTAAATATACCCATATCTACTTAAGTCATCAGTGAAGGTGAGAAAGTAACGATAACCACCGCGCGCCTCAATACTCATTGGACCGCACACATCAGTATGTATGATTTCCAATAAGTCACTTGCCCGTTCCATTATTCCAGAGAACGGCGTTTTAGTCATCTTGCCCATGAGGCATGGCTCACATGTGTCAAGTGATTCAAAATCAAGTGACTCCAAAAGTCCATCAGCATGGAGCTTCCTCATGCGTTTTACGCCAATATGACCTAAACGGCAGTGCCACAAGAAAGTGGTATTATCATTATCAATTCTACATCTTTTGGCATCAATGTTATGAACATGTGTATCATTATTATCGAGATTCAACAAGAATAAACCCCTCACATTGGGTGCATGACCATAAAAGATATTACTCATATAAATAGAACAACCATTATTCTCTGATTTAAATGAGTAACCGTCTCGCAATAAACAAGATCCAGATATAATGTTCATGCTTAACGCAGGCACCAAATAACACTTATTTAGGTTCATCACTAATCCCGACGGTAATCGAAGAGCGAGCGTGCCGACGGCGATCACATCAACCTTGGAACCATTTCCCACGCGCATCGTCACTTCGTCCTTTGCCAGCCTCCGTCTATTCCGCAGTTCCTGTTTTGAGTTGCAAATATGAGCAACCGCACCGGTATCAAATACCCAGGCACTACAACGAGAGTTGGTAAGGTACACATCAATAACATGTATATCATATATACCTTGTTTGTTGTTGGCCGCCTTCTTGTCAGCCAAATACTTGGGGCAGTTCCGCTTCCAGTGTCCAGTTCCCTTGCAATGAAAACACTCAGTTTCTGGTTTGGGTCCAGCCTTGGGTTTCTTCACGAGAGGAGCAACTGCTTTGCCACTCTTCTTAGAGTTACCCTTCTTACCCTTGCCATTTTTCTTGAAACTAGTGGTTTTATTGACCATCAACACTTGATGCTCCTTCTGAATTTCAGACTCAGCGACTTTCAGCATCGCAAACAGCTCGGCGACTGACTTGTTCATCCCGTGCATGTTATAGTTCAACACGAAGCTCTTGTAGCTAGGCGGCAATGATTGAAGAACTCTGTCAGTGATAGCCTCTGGCGGAAGGGGCATCCCTAACTCAGCCAGACGGGTGGAGTACCCAGACATTCTGAGCACGTGATCACTGATAGACCCGTTCTCCTCCATCTTGCAAGCATAGAACTTATCGGAGATCTCATATCTCTCGATCCGGGCATTCTTCTGAAAGATAAACTTCAACTCCTGGAACATCTCATATGCTCCATGACGTTCAAAACGTCTTTGAAGTCCCGGTTCTAAGCCATACAACATTGCACATTGAACTATTGAGTAATCATCAGAACGAGCCTGCCAGGCGTTCACAACGTCTAGAGACTCAACTGGAGCGGGTGGATCACCAAGCGGTGCATCAAGGACATAAGCCTTCTGGGAAGCCGTAAGGATAATCCTTAGATTACGGGCCCAGTCCACAAAGTTACTTCCATCATCTTTCAACTTAGCTTTCTCTAGGAACGCATTAAAATTCAGGGGTGCTACTGCGCGAGCCATGATCTACAACATAAATACTGCAAAGACAACTTAGACTATTGTTCTTAGATAATGAGTTTAGTTAATCATATTTAAAAAACTCCCACTCAAATTGACATCCCTCCGATCATTCGAGTGTAACATGATCCAAATCCACCAACTCAAGTCCGATCATCACGTGAGTTGAGGTGGTTTCAATGGTGAACATCTTCATGTTGATCATATCTACTATATGACTCATGTTCGACCTTTCGGTCTCTTGTGTTCCGAGGCCATGTCTGTACATGCTAGGCTCGTCAAGTTTAACCCGAGTGTTCCGCACGTGCAACATGGCTTGCACCCGTTGTATGCGAACGTAGAGTCTATCACACCCGATCATCACGGCGTGTCTCGAAACGACGAACTTTCGCAACGGTGCACACTTGGGGAGAACACAATTTATCTTGAAATTTAAGTGAGGGATCACCTTATAATGCTACCGTCGTCCTAAGCAAAATAAGATGCATAAAAGGATTAACATCACATGCAAATCATAAGTGACATGATATGGCCATGAACTTGTGCTTTTGATCTCCATCTCCAAAGCACCGGCATGATCTCCATCGTCACCGGCATGACACCATGATCTCCATCATCTTGATCTCCATCAACGTGTCGCCATAAGGTTGTCGCGCCGACTGTTGCTTCCACGACTATTGCTAACGTTTAGCGATAAAGTAAAGCATTACATAGCGCTTAATGATTGACACGCAGGTCATACAATAATTAAAGACAACTCTATGGCTCCTGCCAGTTGCCGTACTCATCGACATGCAAGTCGTGATATTCTATACAACACATGATCATCTCATACATCACATATATCTCATCATGTAATTGGCCATATCACATCACAACATACCCTGCAAAAACAAGTTAGACGTCCTCTAATTGTTGTTGCAAATTTTACGTGGCTGCTACGGGTTTGCAAGAACCGTTCTTACCTACGCAAAACCACAACGTGGTGTAGTGATTGCTTTTTGATCTTCTAAAAGAACCCTCTTCATTGAAATCGATTCAACTAAAGTGAGAGAGACAGACACCCGCTAGCCATCTTTATGCAACGAAGTTACATGTTAGTTGAAGGAACCTGTCTCGCGTAAGTGTACGCGTAATGTCGGTCCGGGCCGCTTCATCTCACAGTACCGCCGAATCAAATATCAACTAGTAACGGCAAGCAATATGTATACACCCACGCCCACAACTCGTTTGTGTTCTACTCGAGATCTCATCTACGCATAGACCTAGCTCATGATGCCACTGTTGGGGAACGTTGCATGGGAAACAAAAATTTTCCTACGCACACACAAGATCTATCCATGGTGATGAGCATCTACGAGAGGGAGAGTGAATCTACATACCCTTGTAGATCGCTAAGCGGAAGCGTTAATAAACGCGGTTGATGTAGTCGAACGTCTTCGCGATCCAAATCGCCGAGCGTCCCGCGATCCAATCACGATCCTTCCGATCTAGTGCCGAACGGACGGCACCTCCACGTTCAACACACGTACGGCTTGATGACGCCTTCACCTCCTCGATCCAGCGAGCGATGGTGAAGTAGTGGTTGAGTTCCAGCAGCACGACGGCGTGGTGATGGTGGTGAGGAACAATCTCTGCAGGGCTTCGCCAAGCACTACGGAGATTATGACGGAGGAACTAGAGGGCTAGGGTTGCCGCACACGGCTTGGGGAAATCTTGATGTGTCCCGTGTGCTAGCCCTGCCCCTCTATTTATATGTTGAGCCTTGGGGTCTAAACTTGGAGTAAAAGCCTCCTCCGGGTCGGTTTTGCCCGCACAAGGTCGGTTTGGCCCGCAGGAAAAGAGTCCAACTCGGATCCCTGCCGAACCGTGCACAGCCGCGCACAAGCGGTAGTACCGCTTCACACAAGCGGTAGTACCGCTCCGGCGGTAGTACCGCTTCACCAAGCGGTAGTACCGCTTACGCGGCAGCAAAACTACTTTTGCACTTTCCAATACCTTGTGGGCTTTATCCCTTTGGCTCATATAAAGTGTTGCTGCACCCGAACACTTCGGTAAACATCCGGAATCCCTTCCGGTGAACTCCGGAACCCTTCCAGAGATCAAAACACTATTATCACATATATCAATCTTTACCTCCGGACTATTCCGGAGATCCTCGTCATGTCCGGGATCTTATCCGGGACTCCGAACAACTTTCGGTCACCAACATAATAACTCAATTATACTAATCGTCACCAAACGTTAAGTGTGTAGACCCTGCGGGTTCGAGAACTATGTAGACATGACCGAGACACCTCTACGGCCAATAACCAATAGCGGGACCTGGATGCCCATATTGGCTCCTACATATTCTACGAAGATCTTTATCGGTCGAACCTCTATGTCAAGGATTCAGTTAATCCCGTATGCTGTTCCCTTTGTTCTTCGGTATGTTACTTGCCCGAGATTCGATCGTCGGTATCACTATACCTAGTTCAATCTCGTTACCGGCAAGTCTCTTTACTCGTTCCGTAATACAAGATCCTGTGGCTAACTCTTTAGTCACTTTGCTTGCAAGGCTCAATGTGATGTTGTATTACCGAGTGGGCCCTGAGATACCTCTCCGTCATACGGAGTAACAAATCCCAGTCTTGATCCATGCCAACCCAACAGACACCCTCGGAGATACCTGTAGAGCACCTTTATAGTCACCCAGTTACGTTGCGATGTTTGATACACACAAGGTATTCCTCCGGTGTCAGTGAGTTGCATGATCTCATGGTCAAAGGAACAGATACTTGACATGCAGAAAACAATAGCAATAAACTGACACGATCAAATGCTATGTTTACAGTTTGGGTCTTGTCCATCACATCATTCTCCTAATGATGTGATCCCGTTATCAAATGACATCTCATGTCAATGGCTAGGAAACCTTAACCATCTTTGATCAACGAGCTAGTCAACTAGAGGCTTACTAGGGACACAGTGTTGTCTATGTACCCACACATGTATTTGAGTTTCCAATCAATACAATTATAGCATGGATAATAAACGATTATCATTAACAAGGAAATATAATAATAACCAATTTATTATTGCCTCTAGGGCATATTTCCAACAGATCGAGAGTGGGGTTTCGAGCTGAACTCGATGTGCGATCAGGACAGGCTTGCCTGGCAGTGAATTGTGCCCATGATATGTGTGTACGTCGTCGAGTGGCACTTGCCACACCGCGTGGCCCCGCAATTTGGTATATTCCAACATACCCCACCGGCAGTCCCCAACGACACAGGTGGCTCCGACCTACACTGGTGAGTGTTGCAGTTCTTATGATGATGCTTTATTGCTCACTCCGTTATATTTGACGTTCTTATGATGTTTTATTGTTTCTTATGCCTCTTACAGGAAGAGTAGGCAGCATTTCCAGGGGATCACAGATTGGGCAGAGAGCACAAGGACCACGTGAGTGAGTGGAACGAGAGAAGGTATCACAAATATAGGGAGAGGAAATGCCTTGACTTGAATGATTACCAGGAGCACATGCTTTGGTACGACGACGGAATGAAGCACCGTTTGCGCCTGAGGCCCAAGTGGACGGCACAAGATATCGCGGAGCTGCAGGAGGATGACTCCGAGGATGAGACCTACCATGACGGCACCAGAGACATGACAAGTGGGTTTGGGGAGTATGCACTCCTGATGAACAGAGTGGTAAGTTGTGTTCGTCTATTTTGAACCAGCGGTTGGATGTAATCTATTTTAGTCGTCAGTGTGACTCACTTATTTCTTTGCAGGCTTCGGAGATGAACATAAGAATTTTTAATGGCTCCGATGCGCTATGTGTCCCCGGGACCCGGGCCTCTAAGAACAAGTTGAGGGAAACGATGAAGGTAACATCAAGCCTCAAATTGGATCCATGTCATGTTATGTTCTCGTTTATTTGTAATTGTAAATTTGATCCATCGAGCCTCAAATTGGATCCATGCCATATTTATGTTTTTGTTTATTTGTTATGCAGAAGTTCATGACCCGTTGCCGCAAACTAGTGTGCCTGCTTGGGTGCGCTACGTCGGTTGATGGTCATGTTCTTAGAGGCCAGACGCGTACCCTCGCTTCATCTAGCCACGCAGCCAGAGCTTCCTCTAGCCATGCCACCGGGTTGTCTCGGTTGGTTGAGGAAGAAGATGATGAGGAAGAAGAGGAAGAGGGTGATGATGATGATGAGGAGGACAAAGAGAGGAAGAAGAGGAAGAGGGTGATGAGGAGGAGTACGCCGACGATGACGGACCTCCACCAACTCAGACAACACATGACAAGAAGAGGGGGAAGCAACCGAAGAAGGATTGGGCAAGTCCATCCTCGTTTCAGGAACCGCGTCCTCGTCTCCGCAAGAAGAAGGCGGATAAGACCCATTTGAAGAACAACGATGACCGTATCTCTAAGAGGGGAAGGAAGAAGTGAAGCGACTATAGTTAAACTACTCGCTTAGTTAAACTGTTTGATATGTCGAACTACTTGTTATTGTCGAACTATATGTTATTTGCTATGTCGAACCATTTGCTATGTGTGACATGTAAACCGTCGTGATATGTTTAGTTGTTGAATTATCACTCATATCGAGGTGTGATGCATGTTATAATGTGTGAGATCTGCATATTTTTTGTTTTGCAAACTATAGTATTGCTGTGCAAAATATTATGAACTGAAACATACAAGTTCTATGCAAAAAATGCATTGGGAGCAGACCCTACCGTCATAGACCTGACGATAGGGTATGTAACCCTACCGTTTTCTGTGGGCGATTCTAGGTTATAGTATTAGCACAACCACCACCAGCCACCCTACCGTCATAAACCCCTGTAACCCTACCATTTTCTGTGAGCGATTCTAGGTTACAGTATGTTGCACAACCACCACCAGCCACCCTACCGCCATAGACCCTGACGGTATGGTCTTACAACATACCGCCAACCGTCCCGACGGTAAGGCCGTTACGCCACGTCAGCTTTTGGCCATCAGCTGACAGCCGCTGCCGTTAACCTACCGCCGGTGTCCTCGACGGTAGGGTGTGTGATATTACCGCCAGCCTTCCCGACGATAGGAAAAGAATCAAATCCCAAAAAACTTTCAAACTGGGTCAGGTCTGGCTAAACTATCCCTGAAAGGTTAAAACATGAAATTTGGCCCTCGAACATGAAATTTGGCCCTCGAACGGCGAAAGCTGGGATGGGAAAGCGGTGGGTGGTCCACGTTGACAGTTGACACGGCCCCACACAGGTGCGGCAGCCGATTGCCCGAATATCAGCTGGATGCTTTTCACACGGAGGCAAAAGGGAAAACCCTAAAGCCGCCGCCCACACATCCCCAAGGAATAAGCCCTAGCCTCAAGGCCGTGGCTGGCATCCCTCCCCAGAGCTCACACCCAGCCGCCACCGACGAAATCCACCCAAGCCGCCGAGCTCGTTTCGTCGTCGTCGCGATCTAGGTTTTCGAGATGGAGGCCGAGACGGCGGCGAAGAGGGCGCGGGAGAGCGAGGGCGCTGCTGCGGCGGCGGCGGACGGAACCGGTGAGCAGGCGGGGATCTCCGCCGTCATCCCCGGATGGTTCTCCGAGATCAGCCCCATGTGGCCCGGCGAGGCACACTCGCTCAAGGTGGAGAAGGTCCTGTTCCAAGGCAAGTCGGACTACCAAGACGTGCTGGTCTTCCAGTCCTCCACCTACGGGAAGGTGCTCGTCCTGGATGGAGTGATCCAGGTGACCGAGCGGGACGAGTGCGCCTACCAGGAGATGATCACCCACCTTCCTCTCTGCTCAATCAAAGATCCCAAGAAGGTCCTGGTCATCGGCGGCGGGGACGGCGGCGTTCTGCGGGAGGTCTCACGGCACTCCTCGGTGGAGCAGATCGACATCTGCGAGATCGACAAGATGGTGGTCGATGTGTCCAAGCAGTTCTTCCCTCATCTGGCCCTCGGGTTCGAAGACCCTCGCGTGTCCCTGCACATCGGCGACGGCGTCGCCTTTCTGAAGAACGCTCCAGAGGGCACCTACGACGCGGTGATCGTCGATTCCTCCGATCCGGTAGGCCCTGCTCAGGAGCTGTTCGAGAAGCCCTTCTTCCAGTCCGTCTCCAGGGCTCTGCGTCCGGGCGGGGTCGTCTGCACCCAGGCGGAGAGCATATGGCTGCACATGCACATCATAGAGGACATCGTCACCAACTGTCGCCAGGTTTTCAAGGGCTCGGTGAACTACGCATGGACTACGGTGCCCACATACCCAAGGTACGCGCAACTGATTTCTGTGCGACCCAACTGGGTTTTCCTATCTTTAGGCTCTGAGTTTATGATTCTTCGTTATTGTTGTTGTTGTTGCAGCGGAGTGATAGGCTTCATGCTCTGCTCCACGGAGGGGCCTAATGTTGATTTCCAGCACCCTGTCTTCAGCATCGAAGAGGACGAATACTCCACGAAATCCAAGGGGCCGCTCAAGTTCTACAACTCCGAGTTCCACACTGCATCGTTTTGCTTGCCATCGTTCGCGAGGAGGGTCATCGAGGCCAAGGCTAACTAGAGACTTATGAAGATGGCCACTGAAGCAAAGGCCAACTAGGACCAACTGGTTTGGTTTCAACTTCAACACAGGGAGAAATCTGTCTTAGCGTAGACAGTGGGAAAGCCCCCCTTTTTTTATTAGCTTGCAATAAGCCCACATGGAAATTATTGGTACCTGTGATTCTGTCTGTTGTACTATGTCTCAGGTTTTTATTTCCTGGCTACCTTGTGGTATGAGAACGTTCTGAATTTGGTTATTTTCCTGCAGTTTTCTTATCAAAGAAAAAACAACATTATCATGCAGAAGTTAGTAAAAAACAAAAGTTATTTCACAGAAGTTCAGCACAACAACCGTGAATTGAGACTAAATTGGTTGCTTCAGTATGCCTACCCTGAGCCGTGGAATTACTTAGTTACAGGAATTTTTTGTTGATTTTAGATATGCTTGTGTTATGTCTTAGTAAGATATCTCCAACTACTATTTCATATATAAATAAGAGTGTTTTAGGAGTGCATGTTCAACGGAGTTTGTTTACTTGGGGTCGGGTGGGGTGGGGAGAAGCATTTCCTAAAATATCATGAACAACCTGAAATGTATATTCAGAAGTCCTATTCATACGCAAGAGTCTTACGAGATCTATACGTACTACTCCCTCTCCCATAATGCTGTAAGATCTTTTGCACTAGGTAGTATCGAAAAACATCTTATATACAGCTTTGTTGGATTGTAACTGCCCCACGAGTTGAGCTAACTGCAATCCAATTGAACTAATCCCTCCGTTCCATAATATAAAAGTGTTTTTTACACTATATCCACCTTATATTATGGGATGAAAGAAGTAGCTTTGTTTGGATTGTAACTGCCCCACGGGATGGAAGAAGTAGCTTCGTTTGGATTGTAACTGCCTCACGAGTTGAGCTAACTGCAATCCAATTGAACCACTCACTCCGTCCCATAATATAAGAGCGTATGAGATGAAAGAAATAGCTTTCTTTGGATTGTAACTGCCCCACGAGTTGAGCTAACTGCAATCCCCATCTTATATTATGGGATGGAAGAAGTAGCTTCGTTTGGATTGTAACTGCCTCACGAGTTGAGCTAACTCTGTCCCATAATATAAAAACGTTTTTTACACTAATTTAGTGTCAAAAACGTTCTTATATTATAGAACAAAGGAAGTAGTAAGTAACGTTTTCGTACAAATCGTTCATAGGAATAGCGAACGAAGATACCATTTGATATTTGATAAATCCACTAGCCAGGTTAATTGTTACTCCCTCCCTCCATAAAGGAATATAAGAGCGTGTAGATCACTAAACAGTCTTATATTTCTTTACAGAGGGAGTACAAGTTACAACTTAATAGTGATAACTGTGACACACAAACGTACGCAACCTACAACATATGAACTAACAGGTAAAGACCATATCACTAGCAGTACAACACATTCTAAACCAAGATGGAGCCAGTGAAACCATACGGTTCATCAATCCCTGTTCATGATGCCTATATTGCTAACCAGTTGATCTACAAATAACAACTAGATTCAGCCAAAATAGCGAATCTGTTCTACCATTTGTCCTACTTTCTTCTTTTCTTTCTGAGCTATGCCGCTCCGAGCTAGGGATAGAGATCGTCTGAAGGTTAAGGGGGTGTTTGTGAGGTATGCACCTAAGGATTATCATTTGTATGCCGCTCAATCTTTTTCCTCTCAGTGAACTTGTTGTCCATGCCAAACTCTTCTGCAAACGTCTCGATGTCAGATGCAATTTCAGAGCAACCCTTTCGACCGACAGGTTCAGTGCCGCATCGCTCAAGCCCCATAGAACTGCCAATCTGGCTGTGCAAGTCCTCCATGTCTTCTGCACCCACAGCTTGCCTCTTCGTGCCCATCTCAAGTTCCACGCTCATCTTCGGCGGACTTAGGACCCACCCCATACTAAGCGTAGAGGTGAAGGCTGCAGAATCATCCTTAGCTTTAGCCCTGAAATTGTTTCTGGAGCTGGGAATCCTTGAGCATAGGATCTCAATGAAATTTTGGACCAGCCCACGGTTGTAAGGGTTGCTTCTCCTATCGTAGCGGTACCGGAAGTTCTCATAAGTAGTCTGCAATAATTATTCCTTGGATTAGCATTGCACAGAAACTGCAAAGAAAACTATTAACTGTTATTACATCAACTGGACAAAAATCTGACCTGATTGGTGGAAATCAAGTAGAGGTGGAATGAGGTCAATCCTCCGACAAACCACACAGCAACAAATGTGTATAACATGAGAACAGCAGAGATGGGCGACTTCAAGATAGCTCTACCAAATGTGCACTCATGTGTGTCCATTATTTTCCCAATGTTGACCCAGCAGAATGTGAACACGTATATGCATAGCACAGTTGCTGAAGATACAAACATAAGGAAGAAGCGGTAGTTTCTCTGCAGGAAAGGAAAATTCGAAGGCATAATAAGTAAAATGTATGGTAATTGTTTATTATTATGGTGCATCTATGCCCCATTCAACATTAAGAGAAAACATATATTTAATTACATGTGTCCCCATTCTTCTTTTTGTACAATTTCTTAAACATAATTTAGACTTAGCATGACTACTGCTGCCTCAGCAATCCAGAAAATCTTACAGAAGTAACCCTCAACGGAAAGTAATTACTCATGTTTTTTTTCCTAATAGAAATCCTTATGTGATTGATTATCTTGCTAACACAAAAATAATGCATACCTTTCCAATACACTGCCCTACCCAAGGACAGTGGTGATCAAAACGCTCGACACAGTTATTGCAGATTGAGCAATGGGAGCACCTCGGTGGACGATAAAGCATACATGTATGGCAATATTTGACCTTAACTAAAACACCATTGATGAGAACATCCTTGGTGAGTGGTAAACCAGCTGAGCCATGTTGACCACCTGGCCAATCTGATAAGTTGGAGGATTCACCAATGTCTTCTGGTTCCGGAGGATGGGAATTACGCGGAACAATTCCAGGATCACGTCCAGACGTGAGAAGCAGAAGAACGAGAATCTGCATAACAGAAACAATAATTGATTAGTAATCTTGTCAAGCTACAGTTTCAAAATTGCGGACACGACAGCACCTCTGCTTCAATACATAAAAACACAATGGCTACCAACATTCTCTGCTAGTCAACTGTGGCATAACTTGACATGGTAGAAGCCAATGCAATGAATTTCAGTTCTTAAAACAGTTTTGTGAGATTAGGTATTGATGATCCATATGATGCATTTGCAAGGCCCAAGCTACAAAATTTCCAGAATAGAATAGAGAAAGGCATAAATGTGCATACAACTAACTGGATGCACATCTCGTTAACTTACATATGCTGTAAATATGATAGATACAGATGCCACCCAACCTCCAATTTGGTTTTGGTACCCATGGGCAAGCTGCGGAGAAACAACTGCAGCAAAGATGATCACTGGGATGACAATTAAGCATACTGTGGCTACGAGTGACCTCACATCAGGCCCAAAAATAAGTCTCCCTCCAAGAAAAAATATCTGCAAGGACATATAAATAAGGCCCTTAAGACAAAGATAGTACCATATATGCTATTGAATTTAAAACTGAAGAATATAAGACAATGAAGTTCCGTAAACCGCCCTTTCCCACTATTAAGCGCATCCAGTGCATTTCTAATCACGGTGAAGTCACACAGATGTGGATAATCTTGATAGAAGGAACTGTGGTACACGGAGATAAAAGCAATACGAGTTTGTTTTTCGAAATGAGAGGGCTGATGAAATGTACAGCTAAGTACTAACAAAGAGCCAGCACAATACTGAACACACTATAAATGAACCCAAAGTCCTAAAATAACATGGTTCAAACCTAAAATCCACAACCCCCTGCAGCAGATGCTCAGACGCCATTACGGTCCAACCACTCATGGCCCCATCTTTTAAAATCGCTAAGAAAAAGAAAACACGATGCAATCCCTGATTTCCTGCCCCACTAGTTAGTACTGCACAATCACAGACCCTGAATAAATGGCAAGAATTCCTCACATTGCTCCCTTTCCACGCCTGGTACACGCGCCGCGGCGGCGCCGCATCCTCCATGATCCGACGGTTGGAGTCGGACAGCTGCTGCACCTTCCACTGCATCCTCCCCTCCATCCACCTCAACCCAGACGCTCCCTGTTCCGTTCGCCAAAGCACCCCCGCTGGCCGTTGCACTCGCCAGCCCCAGAATCTTGAGAAACCTTCCAAGTCCGACTCGCCGCAACTTCAGAGAAACCAAGCGAAATGAAAGCTACACCGGCTGCAAGAACAAGCAGGCGGTTCTTACGGATCCCAGCACGAGAAGGGGAGATGCCCGGATCAAACGAAACAACGGGAGACGGCGAGTCCGCACCTGGGAAGGAGGGTCGACGGAGACGGGAAGCTTCTCGGGAATCAAGGGGGGCGAGAGGGATGGGGGCGCGTGGTGATGTCACCTTGGGATCCCAAGAAGGAGAGTGCTTGCTATGCTCGCTGAGAAGAAGAGTGGAAAAGTTTCAGTGCGAAGAGACTGCAGACTGTAGTAGTATCTCTTTTACAAACTAACCCACTGGCATTCTTTTAATCTTACAAATAGCCTCTGCGTAGGTTCCAGTATTTAAAAATCCTACTACGTTTTTTTTTTGACGATAATCATCTCCTTTATTAGTTGGCTACAATCGTAGCATCGAAAGTAATTAGAGGAATTACAGCCACTGGGGCAGCATCCATCCAAACATTCGGAAGAGAGAATTTAACTATCCTAACTAACTCATGGGCAACCTTATTGTTCTCTCTATTACAATGTTCATAGACAGTATGGGTAAAATCTAAGAATATAAAGTACTTCCTCTGTACCATAATCTCTACTCCTAAAAGAGCAGTCTGTGGTCGTGATGGTAGGTTTCCGTTCCAGATTTATTTTCGGCATACCTCACATCTTCGTCCGGTTTTTTGGGCTTCCCTCCCACCTCCTATAAACCAGGGGCCTCAAAGCTATGGATCTTTACTCCTAATTGCTAAGTTGGTGAATAGCATCCCGGGTTTTTTTTCGTCTGCTTTTTTTTTCGTCTCACCTCCCACCACCATCCCTTCACATTGGTTTTTTCACCTTTCAATAAAAACTTTCCTAATCTTTCCAAGTTTTCCTAACCAGCCATGTTATAAATGGCAGGAACCAATAATACGTTACCAAACAATGAAATCCAATTATGTGGCAATCAATTTTGAATCCTAACTTTCCTAACACATGGATCCTTTCTAACAATCAAATCTCTATTATTAAATGACAATCTCTACTCCTAATTGCTCAGTTGGTGAATAACATCCCGGTTTTTTCCGTCTCACCTCCCACCACCACCCCTTCACATTGGTTTTTTCACCCTCCAATAAAAAAATTCCTAATCTTTTCAAGTTTTCCTAACCAGCCATGTTATAAATGGCAGGAACCAATAATATGTTACCAAACAATGAAATCCAATTATGTGGCAATCAATTTTGAATCCTAACTTTCCTAACACATGGATCCTTTCTAACAATCATATCTCTATTATTAAATAACAATCAATATGTATTCGTCGTTGATACTCAGCCCCTCCTCCAACGAAGTCCTCCCTGTCTCCAGTTTTTCTGTTTTTTCATCGGAGACCGTTCGCATGTTTTTTTTCCGTCTCTCCTCCCACCACCACCCATTCACACTGGTTTTTCATCCTGCAATTAAAACTTTCCTAACCAGCCACGTTACAATCGGGTAGGAACCGATAATACTTTATGAAACAATGAAGTCCAATTTCATGACAATCAATGCCAAATCCTATCTTTCCTAATGGATCGATCCCTGCCTTTCCTAACAACGAAATCAATGCCAAATCCTAACTTTCCTAAAGGATCAATTTCTGCCTTTCCTAACAACCAAATCTCTACTATTAAACGGAAATTGGTGAATGATGGTTCATCATTTTACTCCTCCATAATGGTACGTCGTGGCCTGCCCACACTTACCAAAACAATTAATCATACTTACCAAATCTCTATTGGAAGTCGTTCGTTTCGTTCGTTCGCCTCCCTCCCATTGATCGATCCACCCCTAGACATCCTCACTCCTGATTTTTTTTCGATGGACAGAGAACCAAAAAAACGAGCCTACAAACCTACGTACGCCCCCACTTTCCCCTCTCCCTCCCGGGCCGCTCGCGCGGGCGGCTCCAGAAGAGAAAATCCTAGACCCACGTGCACCCCCTTCCCTGTGCTCCCCTGGCCGCCGCCACCGACGCCAGGCCATCAAAGGTGAAGGGTGTGGACGTCGCGCCCCGACAGACCTCCTTCGCGCGGGGGGATATGCGTCAAGAGGCGACGCGGGGAGAGTTCCGGTGTGGCGGCACACGACGGGGAGCGCGTGGTGCGGCGGAGATGGGCCGGGAGCTCGCAGAGGAGGGGCCGGTGCGTGGTGGTTTTCCGGCATGCGACGGCGTCGGTGGCGGCGCAGTTGGGCCGTGGTTGCATAGGGAGGTCCGGCTCGGCCTGGAGATGCTGCACGAGCGGCGGCGGGGCAGCTTCTATTGTGCGTGGGTGGCCTAGGGTCGCGGGCATTGCCGGAGGCTGCAGCGCAGGTGTGGGTGGTGGCGTCATCGACCGGATCTGATCTGGGCCACTCGGCCGTGGTTGCGACGAAGCTGTCCGCCAGGAGTGGTAGACTAGCTGCTCATGGTGCCGGCGGCCTGGCCGTGCTGGTGGTGGTGTTGGAGTATGGTCGGAGCTGCTCGTGGTGCTGGTGTGTTAAAGGATGAAAAGAGCTGCGTGTTCTTGGCCCGTGCTAGAGGTGGTGTTGGACCGCATTTTCTCAGCCGTGTTGGGTTTCTCCGTGACAGTGCATGTTCTGGGGCCCATATTTCATTCTCCTTCCATCAAGAGCAATAAATTTTCTGGAAGGAACTATTGTCCTGCTCCTCACCATCGATGCACTTGGACGTGAACTCCGTCATACCCATTATGTTGTTTTGGGGCTGTGTTTTTGTGAATTTGAAGTCCAGCCAATTATTATTTTGTTCTAAGATTCAATAGGTGAGCAGATTTTTTATGTTTGGTGCATTAAACAGCTAGGTTAATTGTTTTCAAGTACAATGCAATTGCTCTTTCTTTTAAACACTTGCATTTGTTCAACCGACTAAAGTTGACATGCATGTGTTTCACCACTGATGCACTACTTTCTTCTCTTCGCTTGCAGTGATCTTAGCATGTCCAAGAATTCTTTGTTTTCTTATGAGTAAATTTATCTTTATTTCCTTTTTAAATATAAAAGTTACATATATACATATAGTTATTTACACATGTCTTCATTAGTTAGACTTTCAGGACGAGAAACTAATACAACCAATGAACTTACTTTGAGCAGCGCTGGTACGAAGATAGCACTTCACAAAGGAAAAACCGAGCTGCCTCTGTTTAGTAGAGGAAAAGGAATGGCAGGTCTTACTTGTGTGTACCTTACATTTACCGTGAACACCATTATATTATGTGCGTATATCCACAGATAAGAAATAGCTTCCAAGGATAAGGTGGATATACATAAGAAATATAATGTGCATTGCTTAAACATTTTGGTAAGATTTATTTATTAAACACTTGTATTATAATTTTAGTCATTAAATGTGTGGTGGCGTGTTTTGCTTGAGCTTGGCGCTGATTGGAAGGGACACCGCTGGATCTGGTGCCAACACGGAGGTCCCCCGACGGGAAGGGGCGTCCCCGACTACGACATATGAAGATGTCAAAGAAAGAATTAGGCGCAAGGTGTTAGGCGAACATTTTGCTCTGCCTGCCTAAGCAGCACCTATGCACATATAGGTGTTTTGTACTGACAAGCATTGAGTAATACGGTTGGATCTTCCTGCACAGTCTTTGGTTCCTCCAGAGGAAACTAAGGTGAGCCAATGCCTCTTTGTATTACCTTTTTACATGCTGATGGTTAGAGATTTGAATAATTGGCCCGGTATCCCGTGTGTATGTTCTTCGCTAAAAAAATTCACACCCTTACAACAACTTCACATTAATCTTGTGCTTATCTTCTTCAATAGCCATGACCATTAAACAATGTTTATGTCTTACTACTTTATGCAAAGAAACTGTAGGTTAAGATCTTTTTTTGACAAGACACATCTTGCTTTGGAGGACTAGGGTGATATCTGTGAGAGGTTGCAACAGTTAATGCCCGAAAAAGAGCAGGTATGTACGTACATAAGTAACAATTTACATTTTATTGTTTTTATGTTATTGGAAGCATCAATGATGTATGAAACCGAAAAATAAAATCTATCGCGTGTCACAAGAGAACGCTAATGGTACATGTTACATGAATAGTGTTGAACTACTAACTGAACCCTTATAAGGTGGTGTGGAACCAGTAAGAGCTCTTGGTCAACTCAAAAAAGAAAAAGGAGCTCTTGGTATTGCGGCCTGGACGATGATTTGCACAGGTCGGCGCCTCCTAGGAAGCCATTTGTTCCTTCGCTTCCCTTCCAGATTGATACCCAGCGCCCAGGTTCAATTAAGCTCCTCGTTGTCGGCACTTCTAATTGGAATATATTAATTACATGCTCAGGTCAGTGTTTTTTATTGATCAATTCTTCTCAGTGTTCTTTTATCGATCAATTATTCCCCCCTCCTAAAATCCTTCTGCAAGCTTCTATATATGATGCATCCTTTTATACCCAATTGATTTAGTTTTATGGGTTTGTGCTCTTGTTAATTTCTTAAATACGGTTATGGTGTGGTGATGTAGAGCTATTTGGAAGAGTTCACGGGCAAATATGCTAGAGAGAGATCTGATGCAGCAAGAGACTCCTTTCTGTCGGGCTTGCTTTCGATGTTGAGAAGACTGCAAACAAAGGGGTTGACAAAAGACAAATCCCATGAGAAATCAAAGGACGACAAGAGAATGTTGGATTCTTAGTGATCTAAGGATCTCAAGGTAGTTGTTAGTATGATGATATAGTTATGGTGCCCTTGTGTGCACTGCTTGGCATCGGGGATCGACTTGGGATGTCTTTATCATGGAGATCGTTGGCGACACAACACGACTGTGCTTGGCACGACTCGACTGGGTAGAAGATCATGCCCGACGACAAGGGCGGCATCCCACCTCCTCTCCACACCACACATACAAACATGTCAGCTATGTGTCTCAAACTAATCGAGACTTTTGAGCCTATCTACACCTCCCGTCCGGATCCAACTGCCCAGGATGCCAGACCGGCGGCGGACGTGCTGGCTCAGTGTCGAGGCGCGGCGGAAGAGGTTGTTGGGTAGAGAAGGAGGAGGGCCATGTCGTGGCAAGGAGATGAGGGGGCGGGCAACGGCGTGGAGGGTAGGGGAGCCGGTGGGGAGAGGGAGGCATGTGCTTAGCCATGACATGGAGGGAGGGTGCCTGGGAGAGATGGCGGCAATGATGCGCGACGGGAGATGAGATCTGTCGACACCCGTTGGCTGGCGGGGAGAGCTGGAGGCGGCTGTGCAGTGAGTGAGTAAGAGGAATGACTGTTTTTTCCTTCAAGAAAAGGAGAAAGGAACAGCTGCTACGCGGTGACATAAATGCCACATAGCCTAGCAAGTCTTCTTTAGAAAAAATACCATCCAAGTGGTATGTTGTTATGGGCTATCATTTCTAGCTCATTAAAATCGGGATGCGACTCATATTGTACCATACAAATGAAGCTAAAGACAACATTTCTCACATTCTTTTGAAATATTTTAAACCCATCAAATAGATCTAAATTTGCAACAAATAATTAGTTAGATCATTGCTCTCTATGTACATAACTTTCTATTATGTCTTTTATCATCTTACAACATCAAAAGTGAAGTGGATTTCAATTACTTTTCGATTATTATGGGCTATCATTTCTACACATGCAAAATTTGGCATGCATTATGTCTATATATGCAACTGACAAAAAATTTATTCATGACCCGTGGCAACGCACGGGTAGTCTACTAGTACTTGTAGTTGTGGAGAACTAGAATTACAGCTACTGGGGCAGCATCCATCTAAACATTCAGAAGAGAGAATTTAACTATCCTAGCTAACTCATGGGCAACCTTATTGTTCTCTCTATTACAATGTTCATAGACAATATGGGTAAAATCTAAGAATATAAAGTACTCCCTTTGTACCATAATACTTGTAGTTGGGGAGAACTAGACTAGTTCTCCCCAACTACAAGTATTATGGTACAGAGGAAGTAGCAATCATCAAAAACAGCACTTGCCACCGAAGATGAGTATCCCTCCTGAAGAGTAGGAGTGACCTCTAGACTGTCAGCATTAAGTTCAATTTTGCTGCATCCGACGGTTCAGGCTAGGATCACGCTAAACCTTACAGCAACCGCTTCAGCTGTGAAGGCATCATAACAGATGTCCAGTCTTTCATTAGCAGTAGCAATAAATTGACCTGTGTGGTCCCTAAGAACAGCTCCCATAGTTCCTTCCAGTGAGTCAGGATCAAAACCCGCATCAACATTCAATTTACATGACCAAGTGGTCCAAGATCATGAATATATTTTTGCCTTAGGTGCACAAGAGAGGATAAAGTTTGCTGCTAGAGCTCTCGCTGCGAGATTCATTTGGTCTGCATTTTGTATGTCTTCCTCATGTGTTAATTTACGACGTTCCCACCACAAGTACCAGCAACAGGTGGTCACTGTCTCTCTGAACTTTGGGAGTCCGAGAACATGCACTTCACTATCTGGAACACCGAGCAGATATTCCACCACCATCTCACCTGCCCTGTTTGACTGTAGTTCCTTCATTACTTCATCATGATACCCCAACAGCTTCCACACTTCCACGGCCACAGGGCATTCAAACAGCAGGTGTTGAATTGTTTCTGGACCCAATTTGCAGGAGGGACATTCTGCCTTAATTTTAACTAGAAGGTTTGGGTGCGCTTTGCCGCGCCGTTGATGTTGTTTTGTTTTCATAACTTCTTTACTTTATTTATTTTAAAATATAAGGTGCATTAGTTTTTTGAAAAGTAAAACATCTTTAAGTTTGACGACATTTGTGTACAAATATATCAACATCCATAATATCACATCAAGATTTTAAATTAATCATGAAATGATTTTTTATATTTAATTTATTTACTATTGTGGATGTTGATTTTTTTGCTTAAAACTTGGTCAAAGTTAAAGAAATTTGACTTTTCAATAAACTAATACACCTTATCTTTTGGAACAGAGGGCGTATTTGGTTTGGTTAGCGGGGAAAATGATGGAATGTGTTTTTTTATTAATATAATATGATGTTTTGATGGGACTTTCGCGGGGAGATTTTATGTTGTCTATTAATCAACTCATACTTATGTGAGGAAATTTTCTCTTCTCAAGTGCTTTGCCATGACTCACACACATATTTTTGGTTGAGGCTATTCTTAAGTTGCTTCTTCTACATGTAGCTCAACCATATGTTTGGTGCAAGTGATATGCTTATTGTCTTATCTACTTGCTTGCACTTGTTGTGTGTTTCTATTGATTTTGGGGGAGTGATGATCCTATTTTGTGCCCTTGTATCCAAATACAAAAATTCTTAATAGTGCACAAATCATGGGGAGCTTCTCTAGTTTCTTTAAAACACTCTTTTGCCCATATAATAATATTTTTTATTAATGTGTCTCATTGGATCATGTGATTGTTTGGTCCAATTGGTATCTTTTGATTGCTTGCTTCATTTCTTGGTATGTCTTTGTGCCATACAATCCTTTTTGCAATCTTTGGATCCTCAATATAGTTTGTATTCCTCCAACTACTTATCATTGTATATGTGTATTTCATTGCACTCATATTTTGAGAAATACACACTTTTTGAAGGAACACCTATTATATTGCCTTTCTAAGTATTTCGTCCATTTTGGCAATCGATGCCAATGGGGGAGATGTTTAGAGAGTTTAGTTTGGAAAGTTTAGAGAAATTTGCTTTTGATTGCTTAAGCATTTGCATCTCATACCCATGCATTATTGCTTTGCATGTGTGTGCTTGGTTGTGCTTATTTCCTTATATAAACTCTCTTGAAAGTGGTTGTCATCAATTACCAAAATGGGGGAGATTGTAAGAGCACATTTATCCATGTGTGGTTTTGGTAATTGATGACAATCCCTATGGACTAACAGTTGCCTTGAGTTATATTCGAAGGATTTGTCCATAGGCATTTCTTGAAGTCCATTTGTTGGTTTCAAGGAGTTTATGTGATGACCAAGGTGGTATTCAAGGGTTTATCCAAAGATTGGTCATGCGAAAGTTGAGCTTATTGTAAGCATGTCTTGAAGAAGAAGATGGTGTGAACATTCATGGTTAACTTCAAGACATCATCTTTATGAAGAGATTATAAGATACAAGGTTGATCAAGACTAAGTCAAAGAGTGAATCAAGTTGATCAACATACAAGGCGTACAAGATGTACCGAGAGGGATCAAGTGATCCCATGGTATGGTAAGCATTGTCCATTACGCTTTGTGTACTAACCCATGGTCTACGTGAGAGTTCTATGTGGGGTTAGGTATGTTTCCATGGGCTTGCGTCAAGAGGAAGATCTCATACAACCCATGGAGGATGACATCAAGTGGTGATCGTCATCAAGATTGGGGTGTGCAAAGTTCAAGTGGAGCATCACGAAGAGATCATGCTTGAAGCTTGCCATCCATTATGGTGACAATGAACTTGTGAAGATGTGCCGAAGAGTGGCTCACCCATAGTGGAGTATGGGGAAGCAATCAACTAGTCTTGATCGAGCCAACACAATCAAGAAAGGTGGTCCATCTTGAGGAAGTCAAGATCGTCATCATCTAGCTCAAGTGGACTATGTGCAAGGTATAGGTTTTACCTTGATAGGTTTTCTATTTTACCGGTCTCATGGTGGTAGTTGGGAGACCGGGTTATAGGATCGATTGCCGTACTATCAAGGGGGGCTCTCAAGTGACTAGCTTGATCGTATCGCTCGTTAAGAGCTCAAACCATTTGCATCCTTGCATCATCTTTATTGGTTCTTGTTTGGTGTTTATCTTTGTTAGTTTTAGAGCTTATGGTCATCTTCATGACAAGCTCGAGTTCATCGAAAATGGAGTCCATATGCATCTTCTATGATGTTTTCGATGTTGGAGTTTTTGCCGGTTCTTCATTGATAGAGGTTTCACATCTCTATATCATTGGCATTCTTTGTGAGTTTTAGAGCTTATGGTCATCTTCATGACAAGCTCGAGTTCATCGAAAACAGAGTCCATATGCATCTTCTATGATGTTTTCGATGTTGGAGTTTTTGTCGGTTTTTCATTGATAGAGGTTTCACATCTCTATATCGTTGGACTGCCTCTTCTTAATATAACCAGCCGCTGTTGGATAGCTCTTGTCGTCCTGAATCCAACAAGCTTGAGTTTGCTTAATTCGGAGCTCGTATGCGAAAGTTATGGAAGTTTCAGTGCCAGGGCAATTTTTCTTTGATCAAGCGGTAGTACCGCTCGGTACCACGGTAGTACTGCTTAGGCGATACTTTCGCTATGTACTACCGCTACTACTACCGTTTATTTTATTCTTCTGGTTCCTTTGCCCTTGTTGAGTGAAAGTACCGCTGCTATGGAGCGGTAGTACCGCTCAAGTGGTTCAGGCGTCCGCGCCATCCACCAGACACCTAGTCTGATGCCCCGCGCCACCCGAGGAGAAGTAGAGCGGTTGTACTAAGCGGTAGTACCGCGGGCAGGAGCGGTAGTACCGCTCCGGCGGCACTATCGTCTCAAGGTTTCTACCGTTTGCATGCTTTTTCCTGGGACTACCGCACTGAGTGGTAGTACCGCTCAGCCGAGCGGTAGTACCGCTTGTGCACGACCTGTGCACATAACGGTTGGATTTGGGGAGGCCTATTTAAGGGGGTCTTCTTCCCCAATGGTTCTTATCTCTTGAGCTCGTGTTCTTCCCCCCATTGTTGACCTTCTTTGAGCTTGCTAACTCTTGATCCCTCCAATGATTCTTGCTAGTTCTTGAGGGAAAAGAGAGAGGAGATCTAGATCCACATTTCCATCAATCACTTTCTCCTCTATGTGAGGGGAACCCCTTGGATCTTGATCTTGGAGTTCTTCGTGTTCTTCTTTGTTCTTCCTCTCATTTTCTTCCATAGCATTAGTTGTTGTGGTGGGATTTGGGAGGGAAGGACTTGGGCACTCCGTGTGCCCATGCCATTGCATTTGGTACATAGGTTGGAGTTCTCCATGGTGATACGTGGAAGTGAAGTTTGAGAAGCTTATTACTCTTCGATGTTTGAGCACCCTAGAGCTTGTTCCTCTTGGGTGCTTTGGCTCCCTAGATGGTTGGTGGTGTCTCGGAGCTCAATCATTGTGGTGTAAAGATCCGGGCAAGCGTCGGGGTCTCCAATTAGATTGTGGAGATTGCCCCGAGCAATTTGTACGGGTTCGGGTGACCACCCCAAGGGTTACCAAAGTGTACGTGTACAGTGACCGCCCCCAAGGGTTGCCATTTATACGGGTTCGGTGACCGCCCTCAAGGGTCCATTAGTGGAATCACGACATCTTGCATTGTCTGAGGACGTGAGGAGATTACGGTGGCCTTAGTGGCATCTTGGGGAGCATTGTGCCTCCACACCGCTCCAAACGGAGATTAGCATCCGCAAGGGTGTGAACTTCGGGATACATCGTCGTCTCCGCATGCCTCGGTTATCTCATATCCGAGCCCTTTACTTATGCACTTTACTTTGTGATAGCGATATTGTTTCATGCTATATATCTTTCTATCACTCAGTTGTTTATCTTGCATAGCATAAGTTGTTGGTGCACATAGGCGAGCCTAGTTGTTTTAGGTTTTGTGCTTGACATATTAAACGCTAGTTTTATTCCGCATTTGTTCAAGCCTAAACCGTAATTATTTTAAAGCACCTACTCACCCCCCTCTAGGCGACATCCACGTCCTTTCAATACGTATATATGAACGACTTCCATTGCACTATGTTAAAAATAAACATTTGATAGGAACATGTCACTGTTGAAAGTTGCAGGTAAAGATATTAAATCAACAAAAATAATCTGAAAGAAATATATTTGGTATTATGTATTTGTTTTCTCTTTTATCTGATCGTTTTGATCCAGTTCTTTCGCTCCACGACCGATAATGAATTTGTAAATTACCACACTTTCACCTTTTCTGATAAATATATACTACTATATTAAAGCTGCTAGGCAAGGAGCCCTCCTGTGCATTTGCCGTTGTGAATGATGGCTCTTCAGGGCCTGACACGTGTGCCTGTTTTTTTACTTTGGTCCACTGTAGATTTTTTACTGATTTTGTTGTTTTGAACGAGTTTTGATTTTTTTGCACATGTTGATAAGCGGACGATAGATATTTCACTCCGTTCTTTTTTCCTTTCCTCTTTTTATTTTTATTTTTTTGCCAATTTACTTTCCTTCTCAACAAATGCTCCGAATTTTTTAACATGTTAGCACTTTCTACAATTTTTTTAATGATTTAAAAAAATGTACGTGTTTTCCAATTTGATTCAGAAATTTCCACAAAAAATCAAAAAATGTTACCTTCGTTTAAAAAATGTTTGGAAATACAAAAAGTTTAGAATTTGGAATTATAAAAAAATCCAATTTTAAACTTTAGGGTTTTCACTACTTTCCTCCTCCCGATGTCCCATGTTTCCCTCCTCCTCCTCTGCACCACCACAATCACCTCACACATTTCCCTTCCATCTCCCATGCACAGCCTTTCCCAACCCCCCCCCCTCGATCCAGTCTCCTCTCTCCCTCTTGACTCCCACGCACTACCGACATCGGGAGAGGACCGAGCGCGCCTCACCCGCCTTCATGCACGTGCCATGGATGCACTTGGGACCGACCATGTCGGTAGTTATCGGTCGCTGGTGAACGCATCTCCGTCTCATTTTCCTCTCTTCCCTCTCGCCTTCACCCGCACGTCGCCCAAGCTCACGAACTAGGTCCTGTCCAGCACCTCTGCCGACGACGACCTTTGTCGTCAGAGCTCTGCGCCGCCTAATTTTTTGCCAATTTATTTTCCTTCTCAACAAATGCTCAAAAATTTGTAACATGTTAGCACTTTCTACAATTTGTTTAATGATTTAAAAAATGTGTGTGTTTTCCAGTTTGGTTCAGAAATTTCAACAAAAAAATATAAAAAAATGTTACCTTCATTTAAAAAATGTTTGGAAATAAACAAAGTTTAGAATTTGGAATTATAAAAAAAATCCAATTTTAAACTTTAGGGTTTTCACTACTTTCCTCCTCCCACTGTCTCATGTTTCCCTCCTCCTCCTCCTCTGCACCACCACAATCACCTCACACATTTCCCTTCCACCTCCCATGCGCAGCCTTTCCCAACCCCGGCCCCCCCTCGATCCAGCCTCCGCTCTCCCTCTTGACTCCCACCCACTACTGACATCGAGAGAGGACCTCGAGCGCCTCACCCGCCTTCATGCACGTGCCATGGATGCACTTGGGACCGGCCATGTCGGTAGTTATCGGTCGCTGGTGAATGCATCTCCGTCTCATTTTCCTCTCTTCCCTCTCCCCCTCACCTGCACATCGCCCAAGCTCACGAACTAGATCCTATCCAGCACCTCTGCCGACGACGACCTTTGTCGTCAGAGCTCTGCGCCGCCCCGGCTCCTTCTCTCCTACTCATCTAGACGCCTCTCTCGCCTTCCTTCATAGACCTTCAACGCATTGTCCCTAGCCCCACACGACGACGTCGTCATGCGCCACGGCCGACCAACCATGGCGCAATGATGGGATAGCAGACATAAGACTATCATGTGCTCGCATCAGTACCTAGAGACCAAACATGAGTTCCTCTATGTTACGGGACTGGCCAGGTTGTTCCCGTTCGGAATCTATGGCTTGATGGTGAAAGAATTGAATGGGGATTCCTTCTCCTTATGTATGTGAACATCCTTGGTTATTTTTCTTTTAATCAGCCGATATTCATTGACATACTTGCTTCTATAGGTTCATGTGAGTACATCTGAGATTAATATTTATTTATTTACCCATTCTTTATTTTCTTTGAAGCTTCTGAAGCGGCTATCAGCTATATAGCAGTCAAGCTTCACTTGGAAAAAGTTAATTTATGCCATCTTAAATGAGTGATGTTGGCCCCTCAATTATGTAGGTATCCAGGTGGACAATTCTATTCGTGGTCAACTTCCCTCGACATGATGGTACTATCTTATTGCACTCCATCTCTATTGTAGTAGCTAGAGATGTTGGCAATTCAAGTCTAATCATGGCGACTATTCGTGTATGCCACAAAATTTAGTTTAATCCAGGCATGGTTAACTACAAACACGATGTTTATTTATCTTAGGTGTAAAATATCTGCAAGTACTTATAAGTATTTATCCATGCTACATGGGATTTCCATCCATATCAGTAACTATAGTACATGGTTTTAGACAACAAGTATGTACATGGCACACACACATTTAGAAAGTCTTATTTTTTTCCGCAGCAATGTTATATTGAATACATATTGTACAATTGCCTTGAGTAATTTAGCAACTAATTGATGTTGAATTTATGAAAAAAAGGTTGTGCAGTATCAAAGGGGACTGTATAATTCTCAGGTAAAGTTTTCCAGTTTGTATACAAAGCTGAGAAAATTCTGACGAGCATGTTCCTGCAGAAATTCATATATATCAGTTTCTATAAAAAACTACAAAAGTCTATGTTCCAGTTCAAACTCACTAAGTTTTTTGAATAGCATGCAGGACAAAATAGTAGATCATTAACAACTAAAACTCCTTTTCAATGCCTGCTAATAGTCACTCTTTTTTTTTGCACTTTTCTCTGCAGTTCCTCCTTTGGTTTCTATTATGCTAAACAATATTTATATCTTTCCGCTTTCATATGGTGTGCTCAATAAACACAAGCATAGCATTTAAAGGCCGATCAACAGGGACAAGAAGAAGTTCACAAAGGTATATAGCCTCTCAGTTGCTCAACCCTCTGGAAAATATTAAATAGAAATAAGTGACAAATTTGGCAAATCTTATATTAATTTTTATATAGCTGTACATCCTAAATTAAGCCACTCTCTTCATAAATGCTATAGTTTTTTGCATGTTCAGCCCGAGCATACATAATTAAACCCACTTAGTTTTCTGTGGCCTAAATACACAACAAGTTATGGCCTAGCAATCCATGTACGCTACAATGAATTATTTTTAACTCAACATAATCCACTCCTGGATATTCAAGTTCTGAACACCAAATTTAACTTTTCCCAATTTAAAATGATTCTTTCCATTGATTATTCTAAAATTTTCCATGTTGTGATCGAAAAAGACATACCGACAAAATGAACAACTTTTAGATCAAGTTTTATATAAGTCTAGATAAAAATTAGGCCATTTTCCTAATCAATACTAAAGTTTCCTTTGAAATACTTGCATTACTGAAACACTCGCTATTGATTGATTTTCCCAATATACAATGCTACAATGAATCGGGGCAACACTTTTTTCAAATATGTGTTCATGGCTTATGCAGTGCTCCACACAAGACTGTGTGCCATGTGGCACTATCCATTCATAGTTCAACCTGTCTCTCTCCCCCTCTCTGATAGCCAGGCAACCTCCTGAAGCAATAATCACTGCCGTAAACCAAAGATTTGATATAGAGGTTCAGCCAATCATCCACAAGATGAGGGAGGAAAAGGTGGTTCTCTATTTCCCTGATCACGGGGAAACTGTACAAGTATCCATATATGCATATAAAAGACACGGTCCCTATGTGGCGTATCGCTTCACAGTTTATCTTCTACAGTTAGATCTAATAGCGGTGGGTAGTGATCTGAGAATTACAGTTTGTATGAAAAGACGTCCTCTATATAAATCATTGCAACCAGCTCGACCTCAATTTCATTATCACTCCTCTCATGTTAAAATAAAAAAACAACATACATGCAAGTGCGGGTTGAGCCATCGGCGCGGCGGGCCGCTGCGCCTTCCGCCTGCTAGTTAATGTGAATGATTGCAAGCGTTCAAAAAACAAAAGACAACTTACCTGAAAAGAGAAAAAAAAGGAAGATAAGCTAGAAAAAAGGTGCAAACTTGTTGGCCTTCCTGGATACACTGCATCTTGAATGAAAAAGGCATAGTGTGGAAGCTTTGGTAAACATTGGCACACGCATCTCAATCCAATTCGATTTGACAAATCGCCAAAATAGCTTTGTCTTTTCATTACTATTTCTTTTTAGGAAAAATTATTGTTGTTGTTTTTGCTTGCGGTCAAGTTTGTTTTTTCATTCATCTACTTTTTTGTATTTCATTAGGAATACTAGTATATAACTTTACCTTTCCCACTTTAATTCAAATTTATGTGGTCAAAAGTGAAGTCAAAAGTGACATTAGTCAAAGTGTTCTTTCTTGTTACAAGTGCCGTGGATACCGGCTACTTGGACACACACACCTGACATCTGGTTAATGCACTGCTTGTATGAGATCCGACATCTGGTTGATGTACTGATTGTATGAGATTAAGCAGAAATATATTAACATTGAGAAATAAATGAACCAATCTCACTTAATCTTTTACACAAATTCAATCAAAAAGAGAAGAGCACTTGAAAGGATTTTTTTTAATATAGTACACACAAATTCTCATAAATATGCAAATACAATCACCCATATAAATGCAAGAACGCACAACCTATCGAGCATCTCCGAGGGACCGAGTCCACATCATCATGAGATTGACGAAGTCGTCACAGACGTCTTCGTAGTCGACGGAAATATCTTCTTCGCTGAACGCACATCATCGGAAGGCTTGAAATAAAATTCAAGAAATGCGAGCATCGATGTCAAGTCTAGGAGTTGTACGGTGACGAGCTTAGGATACCACTGTTCTTTTAATCATCCAACCATAGATTGGTTCGCACACTTCAAAAAAGTTACAGCCCAATAAGTCAAGGGAGAGGGGGACAATGAATAATACTACAAGTTTCTTACCCGCAAAAAAAGGATGACAATGAGCATGGAAGTACCAAACTGTTGTATTACAAGTAGATATAACACTGGAACTAAAACTAGAAGACAAGGTTGCAGAGTTCGTGAATTACAAATATTAACGGCTAAGATCTAGAAGAGTAACGTTACATGAAATATTATCGCATAGATATAGTTTGAAACATAACGTTGCCACGATGTAAAACATTGTCACGTGTCACGCAAAAACTTGAGGACCCATGTAAGCGTGTATAAGTTGCCGGTGGGTGGGCTCCGTTTTTAGATGTGTTTTCGAGTTTTGTTAGGGTTTGTGTCCTGCTTAAAAAGGCGAGACGGTGACGGCTCCTTGAAGATGGAATAAGGTTCTTCCCGCCCAGCCCCCGTTCCGGTGATGCATCTTGCATCGTCGGTGGGCGTGTGAAGGTGTGTCTCTGGTGGATCTGTCTTTGATGGATTTGCTCGGATCTGTTCGTCGTTCGTCTACGTTTGTGTGTTTTCAGGTTAGATCATTTCGATCTACGTTACTCTTCATCGGCGGCGGTTGCTGTTCTGGTGCGCTGGTCCTTTGTGGCCTTAGAACAACGACTTCCCGACTGTCTATTACAACAAGTTTTGCCCGGCTCCGGTGAGGGAGGGGCGATGACGGCGGCGCGCCTTCGGCTCGCTTCAGTGCTTGTAGTCGTCGCTAGGTGGTTTATGAATCTGGATGTAATTTTTATTATTGCTGGTGTTCGTTGTACTACCATGTTTGAAGGTGAATAGATCGGATGTTTTCTCGCAAAAAAAAAACTAATAGGAGAAAAAAGAGTTTGCATGCACCACGTATAGGTTAAAGAATCTGAATGCTTTCTAAACAAAAGAGTTTGTATGCATCATGTGTGGGAAGTTTGGGATTACATGGAAAGATATGCATAAAAAGTCAAGATATTTCAAATTGTTTGTTGACACGGACAAATTAAGGAAAATCTCTGAAAGAATTTTCATATTAACCTTGAACATATAAGAGTTTGAATCGAATGAAAATGCAAAGAAGGATACTAAATCTCAAAAAAGTTAAGAAGGAAAAACGATTTAAAATAAGTAAAGATAGATGGGGAATATAAACTTATTTATGACAAGTGATGGAAAAACAAAATTACTCTGAACGTTCCTTGATACACGGTCTACCCAATTATTATTTTAAATTCATTTTTTTTCTTATTTCAAATTCTATCCACATGTCAAAAATAACCCATGAAACATTATGTGACTAATCGGAACTTCGCAGGACACACACCTGCCCAGCCCCCGTCCGGACACATGATTGCCTTGTGATCCATATAGTCGTTGGATTCCGTACAAGGGCACATCAAGTTTTAAGTTTTACTTACCGGAACTTGTTGATTTTATTGTTCATTTGTATCAAGTTTCAGCACATAAAACTTGATAAAGTTTTAAATCTTGTCAAAACGTATTCAAAAGTGATCTTATTTAAAAGCCCTTGTCAAAATAAACACAAATATGTAAATGACACATAATTTAGACTTTCGGTTCCAATGATACAAAAGATTCAGAATTGAAGAAGAAAAAGAGGGTTATGGCCCGCACCTGCGTGCCCCAAAGCGCCTCCCGGTGGCACATGTGGTAAGCAATTCAAACTAGTAAAAAAAAACACCTCCGGGTTGCTGTTTTTTCTAATTAGTAGAGTGTTTTTACGGTATCCTATACTGCTGACAGGGGAGGGAGCAGTATATTAAAATCAGATCGCTGGTTTCCTAAGGGTAGGATAGACATAGATTTTTTTGAAATGAATCCTTAGCGACATCGTTGGTCGACGGATAATAGTGACCGAAAATCAAGACGTCGATCCTTGCCACCATGTCCCATGACTCCTCCACGGTCTCCTTCAACCTCTGTTCCAGTAGCCGGACAGAGGCGTCTCCCCCGAGCCGTCGTCCTTGACCGCGACCTCGCCAGAGCTTGTCTTCTTCATCGCACCCGAGAACCATCACCGGCATCAGCAAGCTCCCTTGTCGTCTTCACTATGTCCCTAGCCATCTCGTCGCGTCCATCGAGCCCTTGGTGAGCCGCCGCTCCTCCGTGCCTCCTTTTCCGTCGTTTTTGTCCATCGTAGTGCCGTCTCGCTCAAGCCAGCGCATTGTCCCCCCATGGACGATTCACTGGAGCTCGTCCCGCACGCACACACCAGCCCACACGCGCGCCCGTTCGTGCTCCTCGCCTGCCGCAACAGCCAGAGCCCACGCGCCACAGGCCCACAATGACCACTCCCGCCTCCCATACGCAAGCAACACCATAGCCTCCCCTCGCCTTGCAGCCGTCCGCGGTCAGCATGATCCTACAGGCAGGCCGGGGTAGCCAACCACCATGGTCTCGCCTGCATGGAAGGGCCCTCTGTGGATACGAAGAAGAGGAAAGACCAGTCACGGGTCAGTGCCAGCACGACAGGGTCCCAGGGGATCAACGGTGCCGGTATGGCGAGTCCTCGAGCGCCTCGTGACAGCAGGAAGAGGAGGATGGGGAGAGCAGCTGGGCGTTAATGGCGAGGAAGATGGCCTAGCTCGACAGCCTCCTGATCCGCCATAGATGGCGCGCACGATGGCGGCGGCTGAACCTGTGGGCGTAGTCGGGAACGAAAGGGAAGGACGGGGGCCACAAAGTCATTTTTACCAGAGCCGGGAGCTACCGGTGGCCTTGCCACCAATGAGCAACTGACACCACATCTAGTACCTTTATACTGCAGTTGTATTTGATTTCTTTCAGCCATTTGCATATTTGGTATTTCCCTTCTCTTGGACCCACCACGTGGGATGGCATCTTTCTCTCATCCACTCAAGTACAATTACATGCATGGATTTACTTTCTCTCCTCTATCCATGAAAACCCATTCCTTTATATTTTCTGATTATAATTTAAATCATTCATATCTTTTAAACCAGAACTCTATTTTTGTATTTTTATTTGAACTCCTGGCGTGAAGGCCATGAGAACAAGACCAATCTTGGATACATTTTCAACACATTTAAATTTTAGCATTTCAATCAACTTATTTTACTCAATCGATTTCAGTGTGTTTTTAAATTAGTTTCTTTTGTGAAGTTGCTTTGTTCACTCATTTCATTTCCAGTTATATTTCACATATATCAGCTTCTTGAAACAAGATTTTTTTCTAAATGAGTGAAATCAGCTCCTGAAAATAATTGAAGCATGTCTTTTCAAATGAAACAAGTGAAATTAGTCTTTTGAAATGAGTGAAATTATTTTTATGAAATGAGTGAAATTAGCTCCTAAAATAATTGAAACATGTCTTTCAAATGAAACGAGTGAAATTAGCCATTTAAAATGAGTGACATAAGTTTTATTTGAATTATTATTTTTAATAAGTGAAATTAGTTTTTAAATTGAAATATATTTTTATGAAACACCTTTCAATTTTTTGTGAAGTTGCTTCGTTCTATAATTTCAATTTCAATTATATTTCACATATATCACTACTTGAAACCAATTTTTTTTAGAACTGAGTAAAATAGATTTTCAACTGTGTGAAATCTCTTTTATATAAAGAGTGAAATGTATTTTTGAGTGAAATATGTTAATTGAAACTAAAGAAATATATTTGGGAAGATGAGTGAAATATTTTACATGCATATTTCAGAAATCAGTTATGTCAACATTTCAAACATGTCAAACGTATGAGAAATCAGTTTTTTTTTAAATGAGTGAAATATATTATTTCAATTGAGTGAGTGTAATGTATTTTAAAAAATGTGTCAAACATATCTTTTGTAAATAATATAAGTGAAATCGTTTATTTAAATGAGTGAAATATATATTTTCAAAATGAGTGAAATCAGTTTTTTTTTCAAGATAAGTGAAATATGTTTTTTTAGTTGAGTGAAATATGTTATTTGGAATCTGTGGAATAAAATTAGTCGTGTATCCAATTTTGATCTTATTTTAAATGTCTTGCCTCGAGTAATTCAAATATAAAAAAATATCACCAATTAAATTTATTGTTTAAAATATATCAATCTCCAAAATTTTGGCTATCAAATTTAATACTAGTCTTTCCTTGGGAGAGAGACTTCGGAATGTTTAATCGCCGTACTACCACCTACATGTAGATTCCTGACAAAAGCTGCATGGGCATGCATAGAGGTCCACAGCAGGTTTGTATTCTCACGTATTAAAGTGTGAAAGAGATTGACTTGCTTATACGTGAACAGTGGCCGCGAATCTCAAAGCAATCGTATGTGGTGGATTCTTCGCCGGTAGCTCCCAACTCTGGTAAAAAAACTTTTTCGGGACGGGGGCACGGTGGGCAGGTCGACATGCGGGCGGGCTGGAAATTCTTGTTCCCAAAATGACCTCAGGACTTGTATACTGGAGGATGGAAGAGATGCTGTGCAAGCTATACCGCTCGCGATTGCAGTAGCAAATTGGTGCAGTAAAGAGTGATCGTCACCATCAAATATCACGAATGAACAGACAGTATTTGCCACAGGGTATCATAAAAGACCGAGGTAAATACATCACTGGTGCTTGAACTTGCCACGAATGTGCATTTTGGTGCCTAAACTTGTAAAATACATCTAACTGATTTCATAACTTGGCATGAACGTGCATATACAGTTCAAAACTCATTTGTATACATCCATGATGTTGACAAGACGTGCCAGCGTGGCATGGGACCCCCTGTCAGTGACCGGATGGCAGGGCAAGGCGTTTTGGCCTGGTTTTTCTATGGAAATCCCTCCAAAATATTTTTTTCTTACAAAAAGGCTCTTGAAGAGAAACTGATAAATTGTAAACAATCTGTTAATAATGGAATCGGGTCTGGATTTCTAACCAGCGATCGGCCGCAACCATGTGTGCATGGTTAGCCAGTTGACCCGTTCGAATTTAGTGTCATGTGACAATTGGTACACTTTATAAACATAACGCTGAACAACATAAATTTAAAATCTTATTCTAGCAAAATAGTGCAACCAAGGGTTATATAGCGGCCGCACATACAACTCTAACCGACGATATCAGATTGTAAAAAAGGTAAATTTAGGTATATAACATAACGTGCCCGTGTGACTAAAACGGACCACAGTGTAGCTCAGTTTTCAATGTGTTTGTTTTTTATTTCAAAAAATTGTAAAAAATGTAAATTATAATCATGTGTTATAAACAATATACATATGTTTAAAATAAATTACACTAAAAAAGTTTATAAAATTTCGTAAAATATCTATGGAATAATTTAACAAAAATACACATAATTAAATTAAGAATTAAGAATATTTTTTATTTTTTTTATAAAAATCGCATTTTTAATAAAATATTAAAATAATTTTGAAAAGTTTCATATATTTAAATAATTATCATATAATGTTAAAATTTCCACATTTTTAATAAAATATTCATGTAGTATATAAATGTGTTCATGCTTTAAGGAAAAAATGTTTTGTTTTAAAAAGTTTATATAGTAAAGAGGTTTGTGTGTTTTCTAAGCAAATAAGTACAAGCCTATGTGCCCTTGGGTGCTGATTGGATTGTCGTTTCTCAGCGCTAAACGCCTGTAAAATATACACGTTTCCCTTCATCATTTTGTTTCCAAGATGAACATAGTGTGTGTCTGGTGATTTACACGCGTAAATTATATACGAGTGTATAAATATACACTGATTTTAAGCGGGGCTCATATTGCGGATCCTCACATGAATAATACTTGAATCGTATAAACTTTTTTATCATTCATAAAAAGATTCAAGTGTATGAATATGCTTTAAAATAACATGTGGATTATTTTTTAAATGACTTGAAGATTTTTGCACTCTTTTGAAATTATGTTTGTTATACAGTCGTAAAGAGTAGGTGTACCTTTGGTTTGATGTTCGAATCACATAGCCGATACTTTTTATAGGATTAAATTCCTTTTAGTTTCTCTTGTTCTGCCTAATATATATAAAGATTATGAGTCATCAAATAGGCGCAAATGAGAAGTGGCAAAGTGGCTAGGCCTGCATGCAACTCGACTGGTAGTTTGTTGGTTCGAAGCCCACTGGACCTGTTTTAGTTTTTATTTTGTTATTTGTCAGTTTCTCCCTGAGGGCCTTATTGTAAGAAAAATTAACTCCAGGAGTTTTCCTCAAAAAACAAGGCCAGACGCCCTTCTCCCATCCATCCAGTCACTGACAACAGGTCTCATAGCATGATGGCATGCCTCGTCAGCGTCACGGACGTATAGAAACATGATTTAAACCGTATATGCACGTCAATGTCAAGTTATGGAACCAGTTCGATGTATTTTACAAGTTCATGCACTAAACTGCACACTCATGGCAAGTTCAAGCACCAGTGATGTATTTACCTCTAAAAGACCTCAATTAGTTGAGGTTCCTTCACACCTTGCAAGACAAGTGTTGCTTGTCACCTCACAAAGTTGCACTCCAAGCTTGAAAAGGAGTTAGTTTTTACAATTAGAGGGGCTCATGACACACAGAACTATGCTCATGAGCTCATCTATCTATTCGTCTTTATATGTTACTGCTTCGCTAAGCAACCTCCGGTCCAGCCAGCGGCGCCGTCTTCTTGACTTAGCTTCCTGCTGACAATAGAACGTAGCTGATTCAAATAATTAGATTTTTCATAGACCGACACGAATCAGATAAGTAAAGCAGTTAGGCAGGCTAATGATAGCAAACGTATCACACATGTTGGTTGTAAATGCCAAGAAGATCAAAAGCACAGGACATGCTGGCATTTCAGGTGCATGCTTTTGGCATCGGTCCATCGCAAGGAATTAGGAAGCACACGCTACTAATCAAGTTGCTTAGCTGCTTGCTTGACTAAACTGTCTTATCTCCTTTTGTTTTAAGTGGTTCAAATCCTTGATTTGTCAGAGTCGATTCTAACAACTAATTGAGAAATTGAGACCGCGGAGACAGGTGTATCCTCATATGCATGTCCAAACTCGGATTTTATACACCTTTGTCGACGTCCACGTGATATTTATAATGCAGTTTTATTCAATGTTTTAGGGGGGAAATTTATGATCATTCAATCGGTGTGAGTTTTTGCAAACACGATTTTTAAGTGCACCCCAATAGCTGACAAACGTTTCCCCGGAAGGAATGGCATTTGCGAACGTTTATCCTGACATTTTTGTTATACAGGAATGACTTTTTCTTCAGAAAAGGATGTCAGTTTTTGGTTTAGAAGGCTTTTTTTTTTTGAAAAAACTGCCACCGCGTGATTTTCATCAGACTGTGTGTGTGTGTGTGGCGTTCCATGGGACCTCCTCCCCAGGAAAGGTCCCTGAGATAACATTACCTTTTTAAATTCATGTAGGTTGATGCCAAAAGTATGAACATATGTGTCCTGCAAAACAAATGGTGCATCTGGTTCATTGTTCAGTTTGTATTGATTTTTTTGGTTCTGTACGCATTATGTTGTAACATGAGGGGGCTGACTAATGAACATTGTCTCGATTTGTTTAGTCCAGCCAAATTCCCCTTCACCGTCCGATCTAGCGGACCGTAACATTTCTTCTTTATCCTCCAAACCCCGCCTCTCCTCTTGCCCCAGTGCCGTGATAAGCCATGTCGTCCCCGTCTTCGGCGACGTCACAACATCCGTTTCGAGCTCGGGCTCCGTCGAATACGAGTGGCAACCCAAACTACAAGGTCCTCTGCCCGCATGGATCAACATGCTACTACGCCCCCGACGGCAACGTGGTGGTAGGTCGCGATGTCCCCCTCTCCGGTGTGGTCCTGACAAGGCATGTCGGGGGACACCGCAGTCAGTTGCATTGTTCACTCTTTACATGTGTGCCAGCTTGCTTTCACACGAAAATCGATTGAAACGCTCAAATAATTTAGGCGGTTGTATAACCGTAATTTCACTAGATTGTACGACAATATAAGTGTCATCCAAAGGTCTAGAATGCTCCAATATATGTGCACTGCACATTTGTATGCTTTTCCAAAAACCAGCAGGAGCATTGTTTTTTCATATATAAGGAATGAGGTGAAACTGCTATGTCCAGACCGACACACATTTTTAGAGGGAACATGGGCAGAACCCATACAAGAAACTAAAATACATAATTGTTTCACCTGATGCATCTCTCTTTGCTTGATGTCCTTGAAGGCCAACATCACCACCTCATAGTGGGTCATATGAGTGGATGTAAGAATATGCTTGTCCCTCACCTTCCAGATGTTCCAAAGGGTCTTGATGAATGAGCCTACCACTACGACACATGTGCCCCCTTCGAATCCTTAGCAGTAAAATCATCCCACTAACAGGAGTCGCCACCAGGTGTATCAAGAAGGTAGATATTGGCAAATACTCATGCGTCTAGGCCGACACGTGGTTCCATACGGCGACGAAGAAGGGCAGTCCTTGGAAAGGTGGGTCACGGTTTCTAGTGCCCGGAGACATAGTTGGCATCTCGGGTCATGTGGCCAGGAACGCACGGCCATCATATATGCCGTGAGAATTCCCTCATGGAGGATAAGCCAAGCAAAGAACTTGCATTTGGGCTCAGCATGAGCGGTTCAGATCTTGACAAAGTCGAACTTGGGGTGGAAGCCTAGGAACTGGGCTACATAAGTAGATGCGATTGAATAAATCCAACTGGTACTCAAGTTCTAGGTGATGGTATCTTCCTAGTCCGGAGTAAGATGGAATTGGATGATCAAGGCCCAGAGAGTGACATGTTCCCCTAGTTATGGTAAGGACTAGATCCTAGCAAGTGCTCTGACCCACTTATCACAGCTCAGCTCGTGTTGCACAATCATGTTCTTCCTGTGACCAATCTTATATAGCTCCGGTGCTAGTGACTTCAAGGCCCCCCTTTTGCTCCGGTTATCATGTCATTAAAGCACCTTATGCTCATTCCCAACAGTGATGGTGGTGCATGACCAGAAAAGGTCCATGTCAACTTGATCGCATGGGAGTTGTGTGACCACCCATGGCCTGCCAAGGCCTGTCCATTATAACTAGGGCCAGCGGAGGCGCAACGTGCGTCCAAATCACTCAGTGTTGACGATCCCAAGGCCACCCATTTTATTTGGACGACAAACGATTTTGTAGGACCGAAAGTATGTCTAGAGGGGGGGGGGGGGGGTGATTAGATTACTTGACCAAATAAAAATTCTACCTTTTCCCAATTTTAAGTGTTGGCAGATTTTAGCAATGATAGCAAGTCAAGTACACCCTACACATGCATGTCTAAGAGTATAGCAGTGGAAAGTAACAACAAGCATGTATAGTAGAGGGTAGGGAGGAAGATCAAACGCAATTTGTAGACACGAAGATTTTTCCCGTGGTTCCGATAGGTGGTGCTATCGTACGTCCATGTTTATGGAGTCTTCAACCCACGGAGGGTAACGGTCGCGAGAGTCCATGGAGGGCTCCACCCATAAGGGTCCACGAAGTAGCAACCTTGACTATTCCATAACGGCTTTCGTCCACGAAGGACTAGCCTCACTATGGGTAGATCTTCACGAAGTAGGCGATCTCCTTGCCCGTACAAACTTCTTGGTTCAACTCCACAACACGAAGTAGGAGGCTCCCAAGCGACACCTAACCAATCTAGGAGGCACCACCCTCCAAAAGGTAATAGGCTCGGCAATGTCGATGAACTCCTTGCTCTTGTGCTTCAAGATGATAGACTCCTCAACACACAATCACTCTCTCACAGATTTGGCTATGGTGGAAGAGATTGATTTGGTGGAAAGCAACTTGGGGAGGCTAGAGATCAAGATTCATATGGATGGAGTGGAATGGCTTGATCTCAACACAAGGGTAGGTGGCTCTCTCTCAGAAAATAGGATGGGGCAAGTATGGAATAGTTCTGAGTGCTTCTCTTTCGAGTGGGTGGTGGTGAAGGGGTATATATAGGCATCCCCAAAAATCCAACCGTTACACCTAAAGTGACCAACTCGGTGACACCGATGTGTGAATCTCGGTGGTACCGAAGTGACCAAAAGGCAGTAACTTTTGAATCTCGGTGAGACCGATATATAAATCTCGGTGGTACCGATTAGGTGACCAACGGTCAGATTGCACAACTCGGTGACGCCGATATTCACATCTCGGTGGTACCGATTCTTGACCATGGCTTACCAGAGAGTTGGTCCAGAAACTCGGTGGTACCGATTCACAATTCTCGGTGGTACCGATTCTTGTGAATGGCTATCCAGAGAGTTGGTCCAAAAACTCGGTGAGACCGACTGGCAAAACTCGGTGGTACCGAAGACTGAAAATGGCTAAACAGAAAGTTGGCAACTAAACTCGGTGGCACCGAAGCAGAATCGGTTGCACCGATGGGCTAGGGTTTGGCATGGGTCTGTCTGAGTTTGGGAATCGGTGGCACCGAGTGGGAATTGTTGGTTGCACCGATTTTGGATATTTGGCTTTGGACAGACTTTTGTGGAAGAGCTTGTGGGTGTTTTTGGTGACTATGTCTTGTGCACGTGAAGCATTTTGTTCACCAACAGTACCTTACCCCCTTTTAATAGTATTGGCTTTCCTATGGACTCAAAGTGATTTCTCACAAAGTAAAATGTAGAGTCCTCTTCCTTGAAGCTTTGCCAATCCATTTCCTTGCATCTTGGGGTATCTCCACAATCCTTTTGCCATCCCTATCATTGAACTTTTCCTGAAATATGCTTAGTGGAAACATTAGTTCAATGACATATATGTTGTTATTAATTACCAAAACCACCAAGGGAGCAAACGTGCTTTCAATCTCCCCCTTTTTGGTAATTCATGACAACATATAGATCAAAGCTTCGACATATGATATAATCAATGAATATAATCGTCGCTTTGAGAAGTATGTGATAAGCAAGAGCTCCCCCTAAATTTGTGCATTATTTTAAATTTGTGTTTGAATGCAAATGTACAATCGATTAGGTACATGGGGCACTCTTTTATGTCACATACAACTTGGTGGTGTGCGAGAGTAATGAGAATGAACATCATAGCACAAGACAAACAAGTAACGGTGAATGACCATCTCATAAGCATCATAAAGATAGGAAGTAGTAGCAATACACATCAAGTGTATGATCAAACACCAAAGTTTAACACAAGCAAACCAAAAGATCAAATGTTTTTTGAAAAGCGATAAAAACCAACGCTCTCTCACTCGAAGCCTAAAGATCTATATACATCTTCTCCCCCTTGGCAACAAGTTTCCAAAAAGATCAAAGGTATATAGCTAATCGTTCTTCTGGGGCTGATCTCCTCCGGTAGCTGGTGAAAGAGTCGATAGAACTGCGTCGGCGAAGACTTCAGCAGACGTCATGGACGGAGTTGGTGTAGCAACAGGAGGTACAGGAGGAGCTGATGGAGCTGAAGAGGCTGTAGCAGGTGCTGATGAAGAAGGCCTCAACTCTGGAGCTGGCACTGTGGCTGATCTGGCCTGAGTAGTGAAGTGAGTGCCTGGCCTGAGAGGAGAGTCATCCTCATCATCTGTAGTGTCGGGACTGGGCACGCTATCAACTTCCTTCTTGAGATCGTTCACGGTTTTGGTCAGCCCATCCACCTTGTCATTGACAGATTTGGTGCTCTTGAATGTGTTAGTTTTGGGCATAGCATCTGCCATAAGCTTCTTCTTCTTCTTAGGAGGAGCCTTGATAACTGGCTCTTCCTCCTCTTCTTCCTCATCTAGATACTCTGGAGTAGATGGAAGAACTTTAGCCTTGACAAATCTTGGCCTTTCTCTCTTCTTCTCTCCTGCCTTGTTAGGCATGGACTACTTGGGCGGCTCAATTGTCATAGTTGCCCTAGAGCTCTCTGGTGCTCTCACTGTCTCTGAGCTAGCATACTCTTTCCTGATAGCTTTCTTCTTCTTGGAAGTAGTGGCAGCATCATCTCTCTTGGGCAGCTCCTTAGGGATGAAATCCTCATCCTCCTAATCCGAGTTGAGCTTCCTCCTAGTCCTTGTAGCACCCTTGGGCAAATCAGGAGAACTAGGAACATCATCATAGCTCCCCTCAGGACTAGTGCCTGAACTCATGTCAATACTCTGCTCTCTGAGATCATTCTGACTGTCATCTGAAGCAGACATCTCTGACCCTGTGAATAGAGTGTAGAAGAGTGGAAGGGATGAGTCATCACAAGATGCAGACATTTTCAAAGGTTTGAACAGAGAAATCCTTAGATATAGTTGTCAGCAAAAATGGATTTCGGTGTCACCGGGTCAAAAGTTTCGGTACCACCGAGACACACAGAGCTCTTTACAGAAACTTGGCAGCAATTTCGATCGTACCGAGAATTGCCACTCGGTTTCACCGAGACTGTCCTCAGTAGCACAAAAACAAAATCGGTATAACCGATTTTTCTGACTCGGTGTCACCGAGATTCGGTTTTGCGGACGACTAAACCTAAAAATCTTCCATTCGCTAATCTAATGAGATTTCTAGAGGATAGGAAGGTTTGCAAACGGTGGATTATCGATAAAAGTAACTCCAATGCGCATGAATCGGACGGGGAGCGCAAGGAGGGCCGGATCCATACCCTAGCTTGGTGAAGGATCCGCTAAGGCGACGATAGCGGTGAAGATTCCGTCGGTGGCGGCGATTCCCAATGGCGGAGACGCACGGGGAGGCAAGGGCGACGACCAAGGGGTCCGGAGCGGCAGCTTAGGGTTGGAGGAAATGGACTCTTGAGATTGAACTTCAAAAGTCGGGTCCGCCAGGAATATACCCTTCGCTGTCGGTGACACCGGTTCGAAATTTTCGGTGCCACCGAGTTTCTCAACTGTCAGCTAACAGGGAAACTCGGTGTAACCGAGAATAAGGAATCGGTATTACCGAGATTGAAAACCAGATCAACCATAGGCATTCGGTGAGACCGAGATTTTGGTGTTGGTTCCACCGAGATGCACTTGGGAGGTTTTAATGGTTAGTCCTTTGTCGATGCGGAACTCCGAGTGCTTCTCACACAGAGGGATCGAAAATTACTTGTTCAAATTTTGTGATGCAGCAAGAATGGAATATGAGGTAAGAAAGCATAGATAGCTAGAGAGTGGTCCTAGGCATTCTTTTCCATCCAATTGGCAAAAGAAAAATCAAAAGCCAAATAGCAACAATTGGATGTCCTCGAATGGATAAACAAATGCAGACCAACCTTCTCACACAATAAGATGTCAAATGAAATCATGGCAAGCATGCACATATATACTAGCATCTATCAAGCACTTTGGCGATGACGGAGTCATCTATATATGAGTATATTGACTTAGGAGCCAAGTAAGAATACTTGATCATAGGTCATACTCATCATTTAAGCACAAGTGGGGTTACCACTTTTACATAAAGCATTTAATGTTGTCACATACTATGAGATGCTTTGACTCAAGTCTTAGAGTAAAGCCCCCCCTTGATGTGACATCCCCCCATAGGAGGGATAAACTAACCTTGGGTTTATCGATGAAGACTTCATGTTGGTGAGGTAGTGGTGGATGCTCAAGGTTGATGAAGATCACCATGAGTTGGGAGCATCCTTGTTGTTTCCTTACTCTTCTCACCTACATGGGTTAGTCCCAACACACAATAGACAAATACAAGGATATCTATGGACATGGAGTGTAAAGCATATGTGATGATGTCCATTGATTTGTTGATTACCTTGTCCCTTGCTTACCTTTGAGGGAATGTGTGACTCCTTGAACTATTGCATGTTGTTGATGTTGATTGCAACTAGTTCTTGCCAATAATGAATGTGAGTGAATTTCATTGGCGGAGTCACTCCTCAAGAACTTCTCTAGTTCTTCTTCTTGGGGACTCACATCAACTTGATGGGGATCCTTGGTGTTGAAGTGGCCCTTGTAGAAGTTGAGCTTGAAGTAGCCTTGGGAACCCACTCCACCAAAGCTTGGGATTCATCTCCATATGAGTCAATGTCCTCTTGAAGCTTGTTTTTGCCCTTGAGCTTGTGGTCTTGTGGTGGAAGGTCATCTTGAAAGCTTGTTCCCTTGAGGAGAGTATGTTCATACTTCTCCTTTTGAGGAACAAACTTTGGCTTGGGGTATTGACCTTCTTCCCATTCAACTCCATTTGCGTTGAAGTAGCCAATGCCATGGTTCTTCCAGTATCCTCCGTGCTTGCGTACAATTTCCTCAAATTGCTTACACCCGGCAAGACTCTTGTAGATACCTTTCTCTATAATTCCTTTCAATAAAGCATTTTCTTGCTCAAGTGTAACTTGGCTAAGAGAATCATCATTAGTTGAATCAATAGAACTACTAGAAGCAACATCATTAGGTTTAGCATTTTTATTGTTGCTACTAGATGAAGAACCTTTCTTGCCTTTGTTACTAGTTTGTCTAGATTGAATGTAGACAAGAGTAATCGTTTGGCTAGATAAGATGAAGTCTTCTTTCGGAGATCGTCATTGATAGTTTTAAGAAACTCATGCTCTTGCTCCAAGGTAAGCTTCTCGAAGCGTAGCTTCTCATGAGTCCTTACAAGCTCTCTATGATCTTCTAGAGTAGATTCATGAGCTAACTTAAGAGTGTTTATTTCTTTAGTTAGTTGTTCTATTTTCATCTTATCATCATCCAACGATTTATCTTGGCTAGCATGAGAATTATCAAGTTCATTTTGACTAACATTACTATTATTATCAAAGTGCAAGTCATCATCACAAAGTAAGTCATCTTCATCACTATCGAAATCAAGATACTCAGGGTGTGATACCTTGGGGCCTTTAGCCATGAAGCAACTTCCACTCCCTTCATTTGGTGAATCAAATAGATCATAGGAGTTGGTAGTCACTAGTGCAAGTCCGGCAACACCTTCATCTTGACTATAGTCGGAGTTGGAGTGATAGCTTCTCTCGGAGTTGTTGTCGGAGTCGGAGCCGGAAACCCATTCACCAACATGAGCTTGATGTCTTCTTCTTGTGTAGCTCTTGGTGTACTTGTCATTTTTCTCCGAGTCCCTACTTCTCCTTGAGGGTCTTCGTTCATAACGATCATCTCTACTCCTTTTCTCTCTTTGAGGTGATTCATTCCTTGAGCTTCATCTTCTAGGTGACTCTTCTCTTCGTTTGTAGGGAGCTGTGCACTCATTGGAGTAGTGTCCGGGCTTCTCTTCATATCTTGAGTTGGAGCTTCGTTCTTTGCCTCTATTCTTGTAGAACTTGTTGAATTTCTTGACCATGAGGCTTATCTCTTCATTGGTGACAAGGTTGTTGCTTGAAGTTGCGGGAGCATCACTTGTGGCTTTGTAAGCACCGCTAGACTTGTTGTGAAGCTCTTCTTTGTCTTTGAGTGTCATCTCGTGAGCAACAATCCTTCCAATGACTTCCGTAGGCTTGAGATCTTTGTAGTTGGGCATCATTTGAATCAATGTGCACACGGTGTCGTATCTCTCATCCAAAGCTCGAAGTATCTTCTTGATGATGAATTTGTCGGTCATTTCTTCGCTTCCTAAGCCGGCAATCTCATTGGTGATGAGAGCTAGCCTAAAGTACATCTCTGTGACTCCTTCACCATCCTTCATCTTGAACTTGTCAAGCTCACTTTGAAGAACGTCCAACTTGGATTCTATCACGGACTCGGTACCTTCGTGCATATCAACCAAAGTATCCCAAATCTCTTTTGCATTCTCAAGACGACTGATTTTGTTGAATTCTTCGGGGCATAGGCAGTTGAAGAGAATGTCACATGCTTGAGCGTTGTATTGCAACATCTTCAATTCATCCGCGGTCGCTTCACGATCCGGTTCCTTTCCATCACCAAAGAATTCACCTTGCAAGCCAACACGAACAACAGCCCATACGGCGGGGTTATGACCAAGAATATGCATTTTCATTTTGTGCTTCCAACTAGCAAAATTAGTGCCATCAAAGTACGGACCTCTACGGTGATAATTTCCCTCACTAGACGGCATACTCTCCTAGGTTGTGAGACCAATGCAATGGAGACCAAAGCTCTGATACCACTTGTAGGACCGAAAATATGTCTAGAGGGAGGGTGATTAGACTACTTGACCAAATAAAAATTCTACCTTTTCCCAATTTTAAGTGTTGGCAGATTTTAGCAATGATAGCAAGTCAAGTACACCCTACACATGCATGTCTAAGAGTATAGCAGCGGAAAGTAAAGACAAGCATGTATAATAGAGGCTAGGAAGGAAGATCAAACGCAATTTGTAGACACGAAGATTTTTCCCGTGGTTCTGATAGGTGGTGCTATCGTACGTCCACGTTTATGGAGTCTTCAACCCACGGAGGATAACGGTCGCGAGAGTCCACGGAGGGCTCCACCCATAAGGGTCCACGAAGTAGCAACCTTGACTATTCCATAACGGCTTCCGTCCACGAAGGACTAGCCTCACTATGGGTAGATCTTCACGAAGTAGGCGATCTCCTTGCCCGTACAAACTTCTTGGTTCAACTCCACAACACGAAGTAGGAGGCTCCCAAGCGACACCTAACCAATCTAGGAGGCACCACCCTCCAAAAGGTAATAGGCTCGGCAATGTCGATGAACTCCTTGCTCTTGTGCTTCAAGATGATAGACTCCTCAACACACAATCACTCTCTCACAGATTTGGCTATGGTGGAAGAGATTGATTTGGTGGAAAGCAACTTGGGGAGGCTAGAGATCAAGATTCATATGGATGGAGTGGAATGGCTTGATCTCAACACAAGAGTAGGTGGCGCTCTCTCAGAAAATAGGATGGGGGCAAGTATGGAATAGTTCTGAGTGCTTCTCTTTCGAGTGGGTGGTGGTGAAGGGGTATATATAGGCATCCCCAAAAATCCAACCGTTACACCTAAAGTGACCAACTCGGTGACACCGATGTGTGAATCTCGGTGGTACCGAAGTGACCAAAAGGCAGTAACTTTTGAATCTCGGTGAGACCGATATATAAATCTCGGTGGTACCGATTAGGTGACCAACGGTCAGATTGCACAACTCGGTGATGCCGATATTCACATCTCGGTGGTACCGATTCTTGACCATGGCTTACCAGAGAGTTGGTCCAGAAACTCGGTGGTACCGATTCACAATTCTCGGTGGTACCGATTCTTGTGAATGGCTATCTAGAGAGTTGGTCCAAAAACTCGGTGAGACCGACTGGCAAAACTCGGTGGTACCGAAGACTGAAAATGGCTAAACAGAAAGTTGGCAACTGAACTCGGTGGCACCGAAGCAGAATCGGTTGCACCGATGGGCTAGGGTTTGGCATGGGTCTGTCTGAGTTTGGGAATCGGTGGCACCGAGTGGGAATTGTTGGTTGCACCGATTTTGGATATTTGGCTTTGGACAGACTTTTGTGGAAGAGCTTGTGGGTGTTTTTGGTGACTATCTCTTGTGCACGTGGAGCATCTTGTTCACCAACAATACCTTACCCCCTTTTAATAGTATTGGCTTTCCTATGGACTCAAAGTGATTTCTCACAAAGTAAAATGTAGAGTCCTCTTCCTTGAAGCTTTGCCAATCCATTTCCTTGCATCTTGGGGTATCTCCACGATCCTTTTGCCATCCCTATCATTGAACTTTTCCTGAAATATGCTTAGTGGAAACATTAGTTCAATGACATATATGTTGTTATTAATTACCAAAACCACCAAGGGAGCAAATGTGCATTCAGATTTCCAGTTGACCAACGAATTGCCATCGAACGCCTTCTCAAGGCCCTCCTTTTTCCAGATGAAGCCGCCCATTATTTTTTCGAGTTTGCGTAGGATCCACTAGGGTGAGGACCATGATGTGATACGTGGCGGTGGCAACAAGAACAAACATGGCAAGGGAGAGTCTCCCAAGCTTGTTAATGCGCTTACCCATCCAACCCGACAACCTACCAGCAGTATTGTCGATGAGGGGTTAGAAGTCAATCTTGTGCAGCTGATGAAAGTGCAGGGGACTCAAGTATCGACCATGGAAGGAGGGAAATCTTGGTAGGGATGGTGGAGAGGACGTCCAAGGTCAACGCCATTGCATCTCAGTCTTAGAAAAATTTGTGACGAGCCCACCAGCCTTCCCAATAGTCGCAAGCATAGCATAACTCACACGTAACTTCTCCTTGTATGGGTTCCAAAAATCTTAGCATCATTCGCAAATAGCAAAATCTTGCAACTCGTGGTGTGAGACCGAATGGGTTTGGGAACACCCTCTAGGAAGCCAACTGAAGGATCTACTGTAGGGGGCTGGTGACTAGGATAAAGAGCATTGGACATAGTGGATCACCCTGACGTAACCCGCGAGCATGCCGAAGGGGAGGCTAGGGTTCCTATTCAGTAAGATCCTCGAGGAGGAAGAGGCCAAGGACAAACAAACCCAATCCCGCCACCACTGACCAAAACCCACCCAATGCAGAACGCCTAGAAGATAGACCCAAGTGACGAAGTCAAAGGCCTTTTAGATGTCGAGCTTGATGACGAGGGACAGGGTGTTCTTGTGGTCCAGATCCTTCATAAGGTTTTGCAGATGCATGAAGTTTTCATTAATACACCGTTTCCGGACAAAGGCACTTCGACACTTAGAAACTATCACCATCATGATCAGGGCGAGCCTATTGGCAAAGAGCTTGAAGAAGATCTTGGAGAGGTTGTGGACGAGACTAATTGGCCGGTAATCGCCCCACCCCAGACGCACTAGAATTCCAGGCAACATGGTGATGTTTGCGGAGTTGATAAGGGAACACAATCTCCCTAGAGGCAAGATAACGGCAAGATGGCCGAGACCACATCTTGCTTGATGATCTCCCAACACTACTTCTCCCCAAAATACTTGAAGAGCGCTCTGATGAATCCGTTCATTCCTGGCGCCTCGACGAAGGGGTTAAAGAAAATCATGGCTTTTATGTCTTGCTCACGAAGGGGCGTCCACTTTCGATATTTTTTTTGGACATTGATATCCAGATTATCCCAATTGAGACACGAGGTCCATGTAGCCAGCGTGCCAAGCCGCCCACGGAAATGAGAAAAGATGACACAGTCCTTGTCCTCCTTAGTGATGGCGATGCCCTGCTCAATCCGAAGGGTCTGAATGAAGTTCTTCCTCCTATGACCGTTCAGCTTAGCATGCAAAAGCTTATAGTTACGTCTCCACAACTTATCTTTGTTTACTTTAGCACATCGTAGTTAGCTAGATATTTCTTGCTGTTTGTTCAAGATTCTGTTATTTTCAATGCTGTTTCTTAAATCCCATTTGTGTATGTGTGTTTATTTTATTGCTTTTTTCACAACTATTTTTTTTTCTAAAGAAAGACTACATGAGACCTATACAGTACAAATATGAGCACTCCACAACCCCACAATAGAGATATTCTTTTTGTTCATGAATGCAAGATCATTATGTTCAAAAGTAGAAATGCATGAAGTTTGGAGAGTATTATATAAAACTACAGGGACTCTGTACAAGTGAACGAACAAAATTAGAGGTTTTTCTTTTCTGTCCAAGATTTCAGCAATAATTTTCATAAATTGTGTGTATACATGTGGTGTTATTGCATTATTTGACATTGCTTGTTTTTTTTTATTAACTGTGCTTCGAATCACAAGATTTTTTTTTGTGTGGAGATGACCAACAAAAAGTCCTAATTGTTTTTTGGTTCTCTTTTTAATATGTGGAATTAATTGGCTTCTTAATTTATTAACTAGAGATTTTGCGCGAAAGTTTATATTCTTGTCGTTCATGAATGGAAGATGTTGCTATTCAAAACTAGAGATTTTAGTTGACAATGAGAAATATTCAGAGTTTGGGTGGTTTTACACAAAAGTACAGGGACTTCGTTATGATGGATGGAGAAAGTTTGAAATGCTATATTTTCTTTATCTTTTCCAGATTGTCAAAAATATCAAAGTATTTCCCAACTTTCTAGAGTAGGATATAGATGTAGTTTGAATATGGAGTGGACATCCACCCACCTGAAAGGTAAAATGCATTCCTGAAGTGCACTCCTCAAAAAGAGCTTTTGATCCGTAGAAGAGTTTGATTGGACAGTGCCTCTCTTGCTACGAGGCTTTTGCTTTGTCGAGCTCCCAAGTTTCTTGGTACCTTTCCTTCTTTTGACCTTCCCTGTTACCCTGAGTTGGCTAGCTGCCTGCATCTATAAATAATTGAGCTCCCGTGTCCTTAAAACAAGGCACATGTCTCATGCATCAACACTTCAGTCTCGCCATTACCACACACGCACTCGCTAATTGCAATTCACAACCAGCACCACCAATTTGTTCTCTGTTGTTTGCATTCCTGCACTCTCGGTTGAAAACTACGTAGCTAGGTAGTCAAGAAAGAGTTCGAAAGAAGCTAGCCAAAAAGATGAAGGCCAAGATCAAGATTAGCAAGGCTGCCGACTTCTTGAGGAAGGCGGTGCGGGCGCTGAGGGGCAGGGCCGGCGTCCTCAGGGCGCGGCTCCTATTCCTCGCCTCGCTCCGCCACAGGACGGCGATGGTCGGCACCGTGTCGCGCCACCTCCGTGCCCTCATGCCGGGCCGCCAGAGAGATCCGGTGGACGACCATCGCAAGGCCCTCGCCTCGTCGACGGCGGCGGCGGAGGAGGACAGGCAGGCCGCGCTGCATGGAGTCGATGTCCCAGGCCTCTCCGAGCTGTTGCAAGAAGTGGTCGGCGACGACGATGACGGCCGCGGCTACCCGGACTGGACGCACTCACTGTTCGACGACGACGATGACGACTGCAACCTCCAGGAGGGCGACGATGTCCACGAGGAGGAACGCGGTGGTGACGTGGAGGCAATGGAGGAAGATCGGCTGCCTGACGACGAGCCGTCGGTGATGGACGTCATCAGGAGGTGCAGGGAAGGGGACGGAAAGGAGTTCAACATCGAGGACGAGATCGACCACGCCGCTGACATGTTCATACGGCGGGTTCGCAGCCGAATGAACAATCGGAGCTTCTAGCCGTCCGGGGCCTTCGATTGTTTTGTTTCTTCGTGTATGAGCTTTCAAGTGTGCTTTTAGTGAGCTTCCAAATGTAGTGCATAATTCGGTTAAACATGGCATATGACAGATGCATGTTTTTTCCTGTTAAAGTCACAGATGTATTTCGCAAAAAAAAAGTCACAGATGTATGTATGTCAATCATACTCACGTATTTCTGAATAAGTAAACAACTGTTGTTGGAGTACCAATTATACTAGGATTTTTACAAATATTTAGCATTTTGTGATACTTCTAAATTGTTTTCTTCACACATCTACGATATAAAGCAACTAAAATTTGCATAGCACTCCTACAATGTAAACACCATCCGGCTATCCCGTAAAAAAACAACATCCGGTTATAGTCTAGGATATTACAAACTTTTTATCAGAGATATTGGAAAATAAGATTAGAAACACAAGACCACAAGACCGATATTTTCAGCTTATATTTCTAATCTTATTTTCTGTGGGGCAACTCTAGAGAAGTTTTTTATGGAGAAGTTGTAGCCCAAAAGAACTGAGTACGAGCAATCAAATCATATACATGGTGGTTTCTTTTAGGGAAAGTGGTGGCTGCGTGTAGCGGGGGTGTAGTGTGGTGGAATGTAGAAAAACCACTCTCTTTTAGGGAATCATTGTCACATCCCAAAGTTTTAAATTTGGATGTAAACATATCATCATATGTCCATCATATTTTTAGTGCATTTAAAAAAAACTAATTTAGCTAGTTTAGAAACACTAAATCACTTTAGGGATTTATTTAATAGTACATACTAAGTCCATTTGCATGAAATGATTTTACAAGCATGCATTGGTTCTAAAAATAGCTTTCTCATTATCTATAGTAGCCCTACTATTTTTGGGCAAGTTTCTGAATTTTTTGGATTTGAATTAGTAATTTTCAAAAAAATTCAACCATAGTACAAATCTGTTAGAAAAGGAAAAAAGAAAAGAGAACTAGGGCAGCAGATTGGCGCAAACCTAGCTGGCCTAGCCACAAAAGCAGCCCATTAGCACACCCGAACCGGTGTGTCGCCGCGATATAACCTCAGCCACACGATCTTATGATCGATAGACGATGAGACCACACCCGAGCCTCTGAGTCGCTAACACGCGGGCCCTGGTTATTGAATCACCTTCAACCTCTAGCCGAGAAACCCGGGCACACCTCCGCCCATGTCAATGTGCACTCTTGCACGCCCTGCAAGAAGCAGCGCCCCAACGGTGATGCTGCCACACCCTATGAACACCCGTAGATGCCCTCGACCAAAGCCCCCACAACAAAACACCTCACATCTGCCAGGTTGCTCGGAATCGGCCCGATGACATTGCCTCTGTAACCAACTCCGATGGGCAAAGGTAAACCCAGAGCCCCGCCTTCTGTCCAACGCACCTACGTGCTCTAGCACACACATTTGACCATCTACGCATGTCCAAGTCGACCCCAGAGCATGATTTTGACCACACTGGAGCACTACCGCCGTAGTGACCACCATTTCGATGAGGTGAGCACAAACCCTAGCCCCGAACCTTGTCTATTGGCTTCATCATGCTGCCGCGCGTCATGCTAACCCAGTGTCGTGACCCTAGGACGATCGAGCATCGACGTTGTCTAACCCCAGAAGCAAACTGCCGCTTATACAACTCCTTCAAGCAATTCCAACTGTTTTCATTGAGATACGTTGTCATTGACACCACCATCGTCACCGCCACCTCGTCCCTCGCTGACGGGTATAATGCACGCATTCCAGACCCGTGGCGCCCTGGTTTTGTGCTACAGTAATCTCTGTAATTAAGCTACAGCAATCCCACGCTAATGTTGCCACATCACCATAATTACCGTTGTTAAACTCGCGTTGGTTCAAACCCTGTTCAAATTCCGTTGCAATTTAAATTCGTCTGAAAGGTGGATTTAAGAGTTGCGCTAAACTGAAAATAAAAATGTTGGATGGGTTGCAAATATTCCCTAAGATTTTATAAAATTGAAACCGGCATTTTTCGAAGTATTTTGGTGCCCAAAATAATTAAAACGGCTTCTGTTTTAATTATTAAAAAAAAAGAAAAAAGAAAAGAAAAATCCCTACCGGGCCGAAAGGGCCGGCCCAGCCAGCTCCTATAAGGAGCCAGCTGGGGCAACCCTAGCCGCCCTGTCGCCCGTGCCCGCCCCCGATTCCCCCCCCCCCCCCCCCCCCGCCGCTCGCTGGCCCGAGCCGGCCCCGACCGACCCCCCCCGGCGCCGCCGGTGGTTGCTCCCCCCGAGCGCGCCAGCCCCCAGCCGCCCCGGCCCGTTGCCCCCCCGACGGCCGGATCTGGGCCGCCCCCGCGCGCCCGTCCGCCCCGCCGGCCCCGTCGCCGGCCGGCCTCGCCCCGACGCCACCGCCTCCGTCCGCCGCCTCGTCTCTCCGCCGCCGCTCGCCGCCCCTCCGACCGCCGTTCGCCGCCCCACTGTGAGCCCCCCCCCCCCCCGCCGGCGACCGCTGCTGCTGGGCGCGCGCGCGGGAGCGTGTGTGTGCGTGCGTGCATGTGTATGTGTGTATGTGTACGTGTATGTATGTACGTATTTAAAACGAAATTTAAATAATAAAAATGATTTTATAAATAAATAAATAATAAATAATAATATTAATAATAAATTAATTAGATTGATTAATTAGTTAATTAAATTTATTAATTAATTAGTTAATTAATTAGTTAATTAAACCAGTATTTTACTGTTTTGGATAATTCGGATATATTAATTAAAAGAATTTCAGAAAATGATTAAATCTTTAGAAATTAATATAAAATAAACCGTAGTCCGGATTAAAAAGTTTTGAACATGAAAGTTGCTCAGAATAATTCTACGGTTCCAATTACGCAGTCCGTTAGTCTGTCACGTGCTCCTAGCATAGCAAACATGGAACTTTTCCATCGATTTCGTCTGTCCGGTAGTAGCCCGAGACCCGGAAAATATCGTCAGATATTCTTCCGACCTGTCTGCGACGTGTAATACTGCGCTAGTGCATGCCTAGCTCTGCTTATTGCCATGTCATGCATCGTGATGCATTTGTCTGCCTTATATTTATTGTTCCCCCCTCTTCTTACCGGTAGACCCCGAGACTGACGGTGCTGCCGGGTACGACTACGCGCCTAACGATCAGCCTTTTGCCGTAGAACAGCAAGGCAAGCAACCCCCCCTTGAGCATTCTGATATCGCCCATTTCTTTCCCTCTCAGTCTTGCATTAGATTTTGCTACTGTATTAGCTAGCTCCTATTTCTGATGCATAGCCTGTTTTTGATAAACTGTTACTATACCTGCAATCATATCAATTGCTTAGTATAGGTTGATCAGTAAATCCCTTGTGACCCCCTTAGTCCCAGTTGCCCCTGCTTCTTCATCGACGACTCGACGACTCGAAGACCCGAAGACTCGGTCATCCGACCGACAAGCCAGGCCCCTCACATCACCGCACCCCCCTTAGTTGTACGACTTTGCAGCGCTACTATCGAGTACCGAGGGTGACACCTCGTGAAGTACTCATGATGCTAGCTCTGTAGTGTAGCTAGTCGGTCGTGGTTATCGAGGGTGATTCCTCCTTCACCACTCCCGACGATGACTCTGTCGTGCCACCCCTCAAGTGTGGGACCCTCGAGGGTGATTCCTCTAAGTCCACCTTGACGGTTTCATCGAGCGGGACCCCTTGAGGGTGATTCCTCAGGTTCCGTCTTGATGTTTTATACACACAGTTACTATGACCTGGTTACAGAAACATGTTGGTGATAGGTCGGCCCTGAGGGGTACCCACGGTTTGATGATGACGAGGCGTGGGCGGGCAGGAGAGGCCCTTGCCACACATCCTCGAGACGGGGCGACGGGACTGCACTTTATGGGTCGCGCTTGCCCCGCATTAATAAAATGCTAATGGGTTGGGTATTTGATCTGAGTTGGGTCGTTGGCCTTTTTACGCACCAAACCATCGCGTGGGAGAAGTTATGGGTACTCAGCGTCGTTGTATCAGCCGAAGCTCTTCGGACGTCAGCAATGGAGCGGCGCGTGCTGGATTGGACTGGACGGTACAACTCTTGGACTGGAGTGTGCTAGGTCTGCTTCCGGCCGCCCACGCATCGTGCAGGAGCGCAGAGGGCAAGTGGGCCCATGACCCCTTTGTGCTTAGGATTTAGACCGGCGGGCTGGCCTCTTCGTTGAGCCTAGGTGGGGCGACGACGTGCTGCTATCCCGAGTCCGGGCATGACCCAGGAAAGTGTGTCCGGCCGGAGGTGATCAGGCGTGTTGGAAATGCGGTGCACCGCTGCAGGGATGAACAAACTTTTCGAATAGCCGTGTCCATGGTAACAGGACGACTTGGAGTTGTACCTTGACCTTGTACAACTATAATTGTGATTTAACTTGAAATGAATGTGGCTCCGAGATTGCTTCCTCGCAGGGAGTCGAGGAAGAATCTCTGGGCGTGGTTACTTAATAAAATTGCTACAATAATATGACTATTTATGAGATACCAGTCTACTCTCTTCTAATGCTGCAAGATGCTGAAGATGCTAGTCTTCGATAGGACTAGGCCTTCCCCCTCATTCTTGCTTTCTGCAGTCAGTCCAGATATAACCCCACCCCTTGATAATGATGCATACTTAGCATAGTTCTGATGTCAGTCTTGCGAGTACTTTGGATGAGTACTCACCGCTGCTTTGCTTCCTCTTTCCCCCTCGATTCAATTCCGCGTTCAGACGATGGAGCCCAGGAGATGGAGTACGCCGGAGACGACTACTACACCACCGCTGGAGCCTACTACTACGTGGAGAGGGCCGACGCTCAGGAGTAGTTAGGAGGTTCCCAGGCAGGAGGCCTCGCCTCTTTCGATCCGCTGCTTATGTTTTTGCTAGCCTTCTTAAGGAAAAACTTGTTTAACTTATGTCTGTACTCAGATATTATTTGCTTCCGCTGACTCGTGTTTGTCGAGCTTTGTATTCGAGCCCTCGAGGCCCCTGGCTTGTAATATGAAGCTGTATGACCTTAAATTGTGTCTAGTGTTGTGTTGTGATATCGATTAGTGAGTCCCTAATCTTGGTCGTACGCATTGCGTGTTTGATTAGCGTACGGTCGAAATTGGGGGCGTCACAAGTTGGTATCAGAGCCGACTGCCTGTAGGTAGCCCCCTTTCCAACTCCTTGGCCGAAGTTGAGTGTAGTACTTGAAAAACTTTTACTAACATAGTTGTGTGGCTTATGGGCCCACTTCTCAATCGGGTGGTATTAGGATCTTTTACTCCTCGTCTATACTCTGGGTTCTAATCTCTCTTCTCTTTCGGGCTAAAGATTTTGCTAAATCTAACATTAGGTTCCCGTGATCACATCCACCGGAGATTTGTTTCGTCGACAATTGTTTTCCCTTGAAGTATGATGCACACACTGTCATTTGACATCTTTAATCTTCTTGTTACAGATGCGTTCCGCTAGGCAGGTCGTTCGTCTGACTTTTGCTCACGACACGACTGGGTTCCCGGCCATTCTGACCAACCTCTTGATCAGGCTGGGATATCGCTGGTACCCCGAGTACACTGTTTACGAGGACTACCGCGAGTTCAACCAGGAACAGTATGAGGCTGAGATGGTTATCTGGGATCGACAGGACCTTTCCATCACTGAGCTGCACACCTTTCGTGGCATTGGAGTGACCGTTGAGATGGCAGTACATGATGCTGCCTATGCTGCTATTGTTCGTCTCCGGGCAGCGAACCCCTGTTTGGAGGAGACGGCATACAGATACATCCCGTATGTTCCTGCTGGTGTTGATACTGCCGCCGACGCTGAGGTCTTGACCCCTTTCGCGCGGCAGCGCAACGACCGGTCCTACACTGCTGTCTGCACCCCCTACGTGAGTCGTCGCTACGACCCACAAGTTCTGGTTCAGTACACTGAGGCTCTGGATTGCACTGTCAGGGCTCTTAACGTCGAGCTGTACGCCACCCGAGCTCGTCTTCATCAGGCTATGGAGCAGTTGTTGCCAGCAGTCATTGCGGGGATGCATCCGGAGTACATTCTTCACCCGCGTCGGACTGAGTTTTCTCCAGGTCTTGAGTGGCCTGCGGTTGGAGGTCGTACTCCGGCACGTAGACCTGCGCTCCCGCTTGATCACCAGATTATGCATCAGGGTGTGCACGGGATGCAGAACCCTGCCCCCAGGTTCCACATTCAGGGTCACGTGCAGTTCCGTGGTTACTTTCGTTGTCCCCAACGTTGATGTAGCATATCGCTATGCCTCGTTGTTGTATCCCTCTACCGCTTGCCTGCGTGCTGCCTAGTTGTCTAGGTTATTTTCATGCCGGACCAAACGTCTATTTCGTAACAGACTTATGGTTTGTAATAGACCTATGTATGGATCTGTATGTTGGTTTCGAACTACTATGTTGAAATTCGAACTACTATGTCGTATCTATCGCACTTCCTTCTTTGTGCAATTTACTTCATGAATGATTCTTTGTCTTTGCAATTACCCAGTGCTAAACTACCACTGTTAAAAATTTGACAGAATGGTTAGGCCAGCTGGTTGTGGTCGTGGTGCACCTGAACCACCACCGCCACTGGAATACATGGCTGGTATGATGCAGCAGTTTGAACTGAACCGCCAGTTTATGCAAGGGCTTATGGACCAGTTCCCGAGGCCGAATATGAATCAACAGCCAGCCCCAATGACTCTGCAAGACTTCATGCGTCTCAACCCTACGACCTACCGCAGCTCAACTTAGCCGCTTGACGCAGATGACTGGCTCCGTGACATCACTTATGAGCTGGAATCTTCAGGCGCCCCAGTGGCTAGCTATGTCACCTTTGCCTCGTACTTTCTGAAGGGTCCCGCTGCTCAATGGTGGGACAGTCACAGGCGCTCACAGCCTGTTGGAACAATCATCACCTGGCCGGAGTTCCAAGCTGCGTTCCGTGCTCGTCACATTCCTCAGGGACTGATGGATAAGAAGAAGCGTGAATTCCGCAACCTAGTCCAGGGCAACAAGACTGTGGATGCTTATTAGCGGGAATTTCTGGACTTATCTCGCTATGCTGAAGAAGACGTTGCAACTGATGCTCGTAGGCAGGAGAAGTTCCGTGAAGGCCTCCACCCAGATATCAAGCTGACACTCCTTGTTCAGGACTTTGATAACTTTGCCACCTTGGTGAACAAGCCCATTCAAGTGGAAATAGGTCTGCAGGACTACAAGGACATCAGCAAGCGTAACCGTGACATGGGCTCATCTTTGGGCTCAGGAACTCAGAAGCGCAAGATCTGGATCCCCCACAACATGTATCATGCACCGCCTCCTGCTCCGAGGCCGTCCTATGCTGCACCTCGTCTGCCTCCACCCCCACCTAGGCAGCCGAGGCTCCCAGCTCCGCCACCACGAGCTCCTGTTCCCCCTTCTCGTCCTGAGGATGGGTTGTGCTTCAAGTGTGGTCGTCCAGGACACCGTGCTAGAGAATGCAGGCAGAATCAGAATCAACTTGCACTGCCTTCCAATCAGCCCCGCAACAACAATGCCAGGCCTAACACTGGTCGTGTCCAAGCTAACAATGTTGATCTGAATGAAGCTCAAGACCAGCCTGCTACTGTGATGGGTACTCTTCTCGTCAACTCAGTACCAGCTTCTGTATTGTTTGATACAGGAGCATCGCATTCCTTTATGTCTGAAGATTTCGCATGCATGCATGACATTAAGTGTGAAGAGATGAACGTCCCAATAGTGGTAAACACTCCCGCGGGCCAATGTCGGACCTCCATTATTAGTCCCAATGTCATCATTGAAATTGAAGGGTTGGAATTCCATGCATCCCCCATAATGCTGAAGTCTTCCAATATCGATCTCATTCTCGGAATGGATTGGTTGAAAGCACATACCGCTTCAATTGTTTGTGACACCAAAACTGTCCACCTCCTACATCCATCGAATGAGATTGTAAGCTATCATGCTCATCTTGTTCGGAATGCTGAAGCCCGACTATATGCCTTGAATGCATTAAATGAGTCACCTCTTGAAGGGATTGGAAACATTCCAGTTGTCCGGGATTTCCAAGATATTTTTCCGGAAGAACTTCCAGGGACCCCCCCTGCTAGAGCTGTCGAGTTTGTCATCGACTTGGTACCTGGTACCACTCCAATAGCCAAGCGTCCGTATAAGATGCCACCACATGAATTCCTTGAACTTAAGCAAGAAATTGACAATTTGCTTCGTCTGGGTTTCATTCGTCCAAGTTCCTCTGCTTGGGGAGCACCTTCTCTCTTTGTCAAGAAGAAAGATGGTATGAATCGGTTAGTTCAAGATTACCGTCCCATCAACCAAGCCACGATTCAAAACAAATATCTGCTTCCTCGGATCAACGATCTGTATGATCAACTTGCTGGTTCATCAGTGTTTTCGAAACTCGACTTGAGGTTGGGTTACCATCAGATCCGGGTTCGTGAAGAGGATATTCCCAAGACTGCATTTGTTACTCGCTATGGCTCATACGAGTACACCGTCATGTCCTTTGGCTTAACCAATGCTCCAGCAACCTTCTCCCTGATGAACTATATATTCATGGATTACCTCGATAAATTCGTCGTGGTTTATCTGGATGATATTCTGGTTTTCTCCAAGAATAAAGAAGAGCATGCTGAGCATCTTCGTCTTATACTGGAGAGGCTTCGAGAACATCAACTTTATGCAAGGTATTCAAAGTGTGAGTTCTGGATGGACGAAGTAACCTACCTTGGTCATGTGATCTCCAAGGATGGTATTGCGGTCAACCCTGAACGAGTTCAGGCTATTCTTGACTGGACTCCCCCGAAGAATGTCAAACAAGTCAGAAGTTTTCTCGGACTCGCCAGCTATTGCCGTCGATTCGTCAAGAACTTCTCCAAGATTTCTAAACCCTTAACCAATTTGCTTCACAAAGGTGTTAAATATGAGTGGACAGAAAAATGTCAGGAGAGCTTTCAGGCACTTAAGGACAAACTGACGTCTGCTCCAGTGCTTGCTCCTCCGGATACTCGTAAGGACTTCGTCATTTATTGTGATGCTTCACGTCAAGGAATGGGCTGTGTCCTAATGCAAGAACGCAGAGTGGTTGCTTATGCATCTTGTCAATTGCGTCCTGATGAAGAGAACTACCCAGTTCATGACCTTGAACTTGCTGCAGTAATTCATGCACTGAAAGAGTGGCAGCAGTACCTGGTTGGTAATCGTTGCGAGATCTACACCGACCACCAAAGTCTGAAGTATCTGTTTACTCAGCCAGATCTGAACCTCCGTCAACAGAGATGGATGGAGCGCATAGCAGATTATAATGTGGGTATTTCTTACACACCTAGGAAGGCTAATGTAATGGCTGATGCTTTGAGCCGCAAGTCGTACTGCAATCATCTTCAGGTTCACAAGGTTCACCCCCTTCTTCAAAAGGAATTCCGCAAGCTGAACCTCCATATTGTTCCTCAAGGTTATCTCACTCCCCCTCCTGAAGGGTCCTACAAAATGAACCTCCACGTTGTTTCCCAGGGTTCTCTTAATACCCTGGTTGCTAAACCAGATCTTGTGGATGTCATCAAGTGGATCCAGAAGTGTGACAATGAAGTCGAGAGGATTAAATTCGATCTCGCAGAAGGAAAGCCTTCACCCTTCACTATTGCTGAGGATGGCGCTTTGTACTTCAAAGGCCGCCTAGTGGTACCGAGTAAGGAGAAAAACCATGATATGACTCACGAGGTCATGAAGGAAGCACATGACACTCCGCTGTCTATTCATCCTGGTAGTACCAAGATGTACCAAGACATTCGTCGAAGATTCTGGTGGTCTAACATGAAGCAAGACATTGCACGCTATGTTTCAGAATGTGACATTTGCCGTCGGATCAAAGTAGAACATCAAAAGCCTGCCAGAACCCTGCAACCTATTACGGTTCCTGAATGGAAATGGGACCATGTTACATTTTCTAGCCGTCAAAGAAACGATCACTGCTAGTCAGCTGGCAACTCTTTACATGTCCAGAATTGTTTCACTTCACGGTATTCCACTGGTTATCAGTTCAGACCGTGGCAGTTTATTCACTTCAAGATTCTGGGCAAGTTTCCAGGAAGCTATGGGAACTCATTTGTCATTCAGCACCGCTTTTCACCCTCAATCCCAGGGTCAAGTTGAAAGAGTCAACCAGATTCTCGAGGACATGCTTCGAGCTTGTGTCATTTCTTTCGGCAAGAGGAATCTCTCCCGTATGCTGAGTTCTCCTACAACAATAGCTATCAAGCTAGTCTGAAGATGGCTCCTTTTGAAGTATTATATGGACGTAAGTGGCGGACTCCTCTGAATTGGTCAGAAACTGGGGAACGTACACTTATCGGTCCGGATATTATCCAACATGCCGAAGATCAAGTCCGCATTATTCATGCAAATCTGAAGGCTGCTCAGTCTCGTCAGAAGAGTCAGTATGACCGTCATCACAAAGATATGGTCTATCAACCTGGCGAAAAGGCTTATCTTCGAGTCACGCCAATGAGGGGTACACACCGTTTCGGGATCAAGGGCAAGCTGGCTCCTCGATATATTGGTCCTTTCCCTGTTCTAGAAAGGCGTGGTAAAGTGGCATATCAACTGGAGCTACCGCCAAACCTTTCTCAGGTTCACGATGTGTTCCATGTGTCACAACTACGTCGCTGCTTCAAGGATCCTATCCGAGCAGTGGATCATGATATGCTTGAGCTGCAACAAGACCTTTCTTACAAAGAGCAACCAGTCCGCATTTTCGATGAAACTGAACGTCGGACTCGTCAGAAGGTTACCAAGTTCTTCAAAGTGCAGTGGGCAAATCATTCTGAAGATGAAGCCACTTGGGAACGCGAAGATCATCTTCGTGCAGAATACCCTGGGCTCTTTCCTTCTACTTCTTGATTCTCGGGACGAGAATTCTTTTTAGTAGGGGAGAATTGTGACGCCCTGGTTTTGTGCTACAGTAATCTCTGTAATTAAGCTACAACAATCCCACGCTAATGTTGCCACGTCACCATAATTACTGTTGTTAAACTCGCGTTGGTTCAAACCCTGTTCAAATTCCGTTGCAATTTAAATTCGTATGAAAGGTGGATTTAAGAGTTGCGCTAAACTGAAAATAAAAATGTTGGATGGGTTGCAAATATTCCCTAAGATTTTATAAAATTGAAACCGGCATTTTTCGAAGTATTTTGGTACTCAAAATAATTAAAACGGCTTCTGTTTTAATTATTTAAAAAAAAAGAAAAGAAAACAAAAATCCCTACCTGGCCGAAAGGGCCGGCCCAGCGAGCTCCTATAAGAAGCCAGCTGGGGCAACCCTAGCCGCCCCGTCGCTCGTGCCCGCCCCCGATCCCCCCCGCCGCTCGCTGGCCCGAGCCGGCCCCGACCGATTCCCCCCCGGTGCCGCCGGCGGTTGCTCCCCCGAGCGCGCCAACCCCCAGCCGCCCCGGCCCGTTGCCCCCCCGACGGCCGGATCTGGGCCGCCCCCGCGCGCCCGTCCGCCCCGCCGGCCCCGTCGCCGGCCGGCCTCGCCCCGACGCCGCCGCCTCCGTCCGCCGCCTCGTCTCTCCGCCGCCGCTCGCCGCCCCTCCGACCGCCGTTTGCCGCCCCACTGTGAGCCCCCCCGCCGGCGACCGCTGCTGCTGCGCGCGCGCGCGCGAGCGTGTGTGTGCGTGTGTGCAGGTGTATGTCTGTATGTGTACGTGTATGTATGTACGTATTTAAAACGAAATTTAAATAATAAAAATGATTTTATAAATAAATAAATAATAAATAATAATATTAATAATAAATTAATTAGATTGATTAATTAGTTAATTAAATTGATCAATTAATTAGTTAACTAATTAATTAGTTAATTAAAACATTATTTTACTGTTTTGGATAATTCGGATTTATTAATTAAAAGAATTTCAGAAAATGATTAAATCTTTAGAAATTAATATAAAATAAACCGTAGTCCGGATTAAAAAGTTTTGAACATGAAAGTTGCTCAGAATAATTCTACGGTTCCAATTCGCAGTCCGTTAGTCTGTCACGTGCTCCTAGCATAGCAAACATGGAACTTTTCCATCGATTTTGTCTGTCCGGTAGTAGCCCGAGACCCGGAAAATATCGTCAGATATTCTTCCGACCTGTCTGTGACGTGTAATACTGCGCTAGTGCATGCCTAGCTCTGCTTATTGCCATGTCATGCATCGTGATGCATTTGTCTGCCTTATATTTATTGTTTCCCCCCTCTTCTTACCGGTAGACCCCGAGACTGACGGTGCTGCCGGGTACGACTACGCGCATGACGATCAGCCTTTTGCCGCAGAGCAGCAAGGCAAGCAACTCCCCCTTGAGCATTCCGATATCGCCCATTTTTTCCCCTCTCAGTCTTGCATTAGATTTTGCTACTGTATTAGCTAGCTCCTATTTCTGATGCATAGGCTGTTTTTGATAAACTGCTACTATACCTGCAATCATATCAATTGCTTAGTATAGGTTGATCAGTAAATCCCCTGTGACCCCCTTAGTCCCAGTTGCCCCTGCTTCTTCATCGACGACTCGACGACTCGAAGACCCGAAGACTCGGTCATCCGACCGACAAGCCAGGCCCCTCACATCACCGCACCCCCTTAGTTGTACGACTTTGCAGCACTACTATCGAGTACCGAGGGTGACACCTCGTGAAGTACTCATGATGCTAGCTCTGTAGTGTAGCTAGTCGGTCGTGGTTATCGAGGGTGATTCCTCCTTCACCACTCCCGACGATGACTCTGTCGTGCCACCCCTCAAGTGTGGGACCCTCGAGGGTGATTCCTCTAAGTCCACCTTGACGGTTTCATCGAGCGGGACCCCTTGAGGTTGATTCCTCAGGTTCCGTCTTGATGTTTTATACACACAATTACTATGACCTGGTTACAGAAACATGTTGGTGATGGGTCGTCCCTAAGGGGTACCCACGGTTTGATGATGATGAGGCATGGGCGGGCAGGAGAGGCCCTTGCTACACATCCTCGAGACGGGGTGACGGAACCGCACTTTATGGATCACGCTTGCCCCGCATTAATAAAATGCTAATGGGTTGGGTATTTGATCTGAGTTGGGTCGTTGGCCTTTTTACGCACCAAACCATCGCGTGGGAGAAGTTATGGGCACTCAGCGTCGTTGTATCAGCCGAAGCTCTTCGGACGTCAGCAATGGAGCGGCGCGCGCCAGATTGGACTGGACGGTACAACTCTTGGACTGGAGTGTGCTAGGTCTGCTTCCGGCCGCCCACGCATCGTGCAGGAGCGCAGAGGGCAAGTGGGTCCACGACCCCTTTGTGCTTAGGATTTAGACCGGCGGGCTGGCCTCTTCATTGAGCCTAGGTGGGGCGACGACGTGCTGCTATCCCGCGGCCGGGCATGACCCAGGAAAGTGTGTCCGGCCGGAGGTGATTAGGCGTGTTGGAAATGCGATGCACCCCTGCAGGGATGAACAAACTATTCGAATAGCCGTGTCCACGGTAACAGGACGACTTGGAGTTGTACCTTGACCTTATACAACTATAATTGTGATTTAATTTGAAATGAATGTGGCTCCGAGATTGCTTCCTCGCAGGGAGTCGAGGAAGAATCTCTGGGCGTGGTTACTTAATAAAATTGCTACAATAATATGACTATATATGAGATACCAGTCTACTCTCTTCTAATGCTGCAAGATGCTGAAGATGCTAGTCTTCGATAGGACTAGGCCTTCCCCCTCATTCTTCCTTTCTGCAGTCAGTCCAGATATAACCCCACCCCTTGATAATGATGCATAGTTATCATAGTTCTGATGTCAGTCTTGCGAGTACTTTGGATGAGTACTCACCGCTGCTTTGCTTCATCTTTCCCCCTCGATTCGATTCTGCGTTCAGACGATGGAGCCCAGAAGATGGAGTACGCCGGAGACGACTACTACACGACCGCTAGAGCCTACTACTACGTGGAGAGTGCCGACGCTCAGGAGTAGTTAGGAGGTTCCCAGGTAGGAGGCCTCGTCTCTTTCGATCCGCTGATATGTTTGTGCTAGCCTTCTTAAGGGAAAACTTGTTTAACTTATGTCTGTACTCAGATATTATTTGCTTCCGCTGACTCGTGTTTTTCGAGCTTTGTATTCGAGCCCTCGAGGCCCCTGGCTTGTAATATGAAGCTGTATGACCTTAAGTTGTGTCTAGTGTTGTGTTGTGATATCGATCAGTGAGTCCCTAATCTTGGTCGTACGCATTGCGTGTTTGATTAGCGTACGGTCGAAATTGGGGGCGTCACAAGACCCCTCTGTAGAACCTTAGATGTGAACCACCACTTTCGTCTTATCTCCGGCAAGCAACTCCGGCATGCCAACCCTAGAGCCGACGTGGCCTCACCAGAGCCGTCCATCGGTTCTGATCTGATGGTCCGCTACTAGGGAAATGCATATAAATAGACCATTACTAGTAGCGAAGGGTCTATGGCCGATGCCATTGTTATTTAGTAGTAGCGTGGGGTCCCAACCAACGCTACAGGTAAGTTATAGTAGTAGCGTCGGGGCATGCACCCAGCACTGCTGCTAGGTGGGCCCCACGGTCCTCACCCGAACGAACTATAATAGCAGTGTGTGGTATGCGCCCCACGGTCCTCACCCGAACGAACTATAATAGCTGCTGTAAATTATTAGCAGTAGCGCCGGCCATACAGCCACCGCTGGCACTAAAGTTAGAGGAGGCCAGCTGGTGGTGTTGGGGAACGTCGCATGGGAAACAAAATTTTTGCTACGCACACGCAAGATCTATCCATGGTGATGAGCATCTACGAGAGGGAGAGTGAATCTACATACCCTTCTAGATCGCTAAGCGGAAGCGTTAAGAAACGCGGTTGATGTAGTCGAACGTCTTCGCGATCCAAATCGCAAGTCGTCCCTCGATCCAAACACGATCTAGCACCGAACGGACGGCACCTCCGCGTTCAACACACGTACGGCTTGATGACGCCTTCACCTCCTCGATCCAGCGAGCGATGGTGAAGTAGTGGATGAGTTCCGGCAGCACGACGGCGTGGTGATGGTGGTGAGGAACAATCTCTGCAGGGCTTCGCCAAGCACTACGGAGATTGTGACGGTAGGAACTAGAGGGTTAGGGTTGCCGGCACACGGCTTGGGAAATCTTGATGTATCCCGTGTGCTAGCCCTGCCCCTCTATTTATATGTTGAGCCCTGGGGTCTAAACTTGGAGAGAAAGCCTCCACAAGGTCGGTTTTGCCCGCACAAGGTCGGTTTGGCCCGCACGGAAAGAGTCCCACTCGGATTCCAGCAGTACCACGTACGAGCGGTAGTACCGCTCATGAGCGGTAGTACCGCTTACGCGGTAGTACTGCCTTACCAGCGGTAGTACCGCTTAAGGCAGCAGCAAAACTTCCTTTTGCACTTTCCAATACCTCGTGGGCTTTACCCCTTTGGTCCATATAAAGTGTTGCTGTACCCGAACACTTCGGTAAACATCCGGAACCCCTTCCGGTGAATTCCGGAACCCTTCCGGAGATCAAAACACTATTATCACATATATCAATCTTTACCTCCGGACTCTTCCGGAGATCCTCATCATGTCCGGGATTTTATCCGGGACTCCGAACAACCTTTGGTCACCAACACAATAACTCAACTATACTAATCGTCACCAAACGTTAAGTGTGTAGACCCGGCGGGTTCGAGAACTATGTAGACATGACCGAGACACCTCTACGGTCAATAACCAATAGCGGGACCTGGATGCCCATATTGGTTCCTACATATTCTACGAAGATCTATATCGGTCGAACCTCTATGTCAAGGATTCAGTTAATCCCGTATGCTGTTCCCTTTGTTCTTCGGTATGTTACTTGCCCGAGATTCGATCGTCGGTATCTCTATACCTAGTTCAATCTCGTTATCGGCAAGTCTCTTTACTCGGTCCGTAATACAAGATCTCGTGGCTAACACTTTAGTCACATTGCTTGCAAGGCTCATTGTGATGTTGTATTACCGAGTGGGCCCTGAGATACCTCTCCGTCACATGGAGTAACAAATCCCAGTCTTGATCCATGCCAACCCAACAGACACCCTCGGAGATACCTGTAGAGCATCTTTATAGTCACCCAGTAACGTTGCGACGTTTGATACACACAAGGTATTCCTCCGGTGTCAGTGAGTTGCATGATCTCATGGTCATAGGAACAGATACTTGACATGCAGAAAACAATAGCAATAAACTGACACGATCATAGGCTACGTTTATAGTTTGGGTCTTGTCCATCACATCATTCTCCTAATGATGTGATCCCGTTATCAAATGACATCTCATGTCCATGGCTAGGAAACCTTCACCATCTTTTGATCAACGAGCTAGTTAACTAGAGGATTACTAGGGACACAGTGTTGTCTATGTACCCACACATGTATTTGAGTTTCCAATCAATACAATTATAGCATGGATAATAAACGATTATCATGAACAAGGAAATATAATAATAACCAATTTATTATTGCCTCTAGGGCATATTTCCAACAGTCTCCCACTTGCACTAGAGTCAATAATCTAGTTCACATCACTATGTGATTTACATTGTAATGAATCGAACACCCATGCAGTTCTGGTGTTGTTCATGTTTAGCCCTTGGAAGAGGTTTAGTCATCGGATCTGCAACATTCAGATCCGTGTGTACTTTGCAAATATTTATGTCGTCCTCCTTGATGTAATCATGGATGGAATTGAAACGTCGCTTTATGTGTCTGGTCCTCTTGTGAAATCTTGGTTCCTTGGCTAGAGCAATGGCACCAGTATTATCACAAAACATAGTCATTGGGTTAAGCGCACTAGGCACTACTCCAAGATCTGTCATGAACTCCTTCATCCAGACACCTTCCTTCGCCGCCTCCGAGGCAGCGATGTACTCCGCTTCGCATGTAGAATCAGCTACCACGCTTTGCTTGGAACTGCACCAGCTAACCGCACCCCCATTAAGAATAAATACGTATCCGGTTTGCGACTTAGATTCATCCGGATCAGTGTCAAAGCTTGCATCGACGTAACCTTTTACGACGAGCTCTTGATCACCTCCATAAACGAGAAACATGTCCTTAGTCCTTTTCAGGTACTTCAGGATATTCTTGACCGCCGTCCAGTGTTCCATTCCTGGATCACTTTGAAACCTTCCGACCATACTTATGGCAAGGCTGACATCGGGTCTTGTGCACAGCATTGCATACATGATAGAGCCTATGGCTGAAGCATAGGGGATGACACTCATCTTTTCTCTATCTTCTGCAGTCACTGGGCATTGAGTCTTACTCAACTTCACACCTTGCAAAACAGGCAAGAACCCCTTCTTGGACTGATCCATTTTGAACTTCTTCAAAATCTTATCAAGGTATGTGCTTTGTGAAAGTCCTATTAAACGTCTTGATCTATCTCTATAGATCTTGATGCTTAATATGAAAGCAGCTTCTCCTAGGTCCTTCATTTGAAAAACTCTTGTTCAAATATTCCTTCACGCTTTCCAACATTTCTATATTGTTTCCAATCAGTAATATGTCATCCACATATAATATTAGAAACGCTATAGAGCTCCCACTCACTTTCTTGTAAATACAAGCTTCTCCGTAAACTTGTATAAACTCGAACGCTTTGATCACCTCATCAAAGCGAAGATTCCAACTCCGAGATGCTTGCACCAGTCCATAAATGGATCGCTGGAGTTTGCAAACTTTGTCAGCATTCTCTGGATTGACAAAACCTTCTGGTTGCATCATATACAACTCTTCCTTAAGGAAACCGTTAAGGAACGCTGTTTTGACATCCATCTGCCAAATTTCATAATCGAAAAAGGCAGCTATTGCTAACATGATTCTGACGAACTTAAGCATCGCTACGGGTGAGAAGGTCTCACCGTAGTCAACTCCTTGAACTTGTGAAAAACCCTTTGCCACAAGTCGAGCTTTATAGACGGTGACATTACCGTCCGCGTCCGTCTTCCTCTTAAAGATCCATTTGTTCTGAATGGCCTTACGCCCTTCAGGTAATACTTCCAAAGTCCACACTTTGTTTTCATACATGGATCCCATCTCGGATTTCATGGCCTCTAACCACTTCTCGGAATCCGGGCCCATCATCGCTTCTCCATAGCTCGTAGGTTCATCGTTGTCCAACAACATGACCTCTAAGACAGGGTTGCCGTACCACTCAGGAGCAGTACGCGTCCTTGTCGACCTACGAGGTTCGATAGCAACTTGATCCGAAGCTTTATGATCATGATCAACTTCCTCTTCAGCTGATGTAGGCTCTACAGAAACATCTTTCTGCGCTGCGCTACTCTCAGGTTGAAGTAAAGGTTCAACAACCTCATCAAGTTCTATCTTCCTCCCACTCAATTCTTTCGAGAGAAACTCTTTCTCAAGAAATGTTCCGTTTTTAGCGACAAACACTTTGCCTTCGGATTTGAGGTAGAAGGTATACCCAACTGTCTCTTTTTGGTATCCTATGAAGACGCATTTCTCCGCTTTGGGTTCCAGCTTTTCAGGCTGAAGCTTTTTGACATAAGCATCACATCCCCAAACTTTAAGAAACGACAGCTTTGGCTTCTTGCCAAACCAAAGTTCATATGGCGTTGTCTCAACGGATTTCGATGGTGCCCTATTTAAAGTGAATGCAGCTGTCTCTAATGCATAACCCCAAAACGATAGTGGCAAATCGGCAAGAGACATCATAGATCGCACCATATCCAATAAGGTTCGATTACGACGTTCGGACACACCATTACGCTGTGGTGTTTCAGGCGGTGTCAGTTGTTAAACAATTCCACATTGTCTTAAGTGACTGCCAAACTCATAACTCAGATATTCTCCTCCTCAATCAGATCGTAGGAATTTAATCTTCTTGTTATGATGATTCTCAACTTCACTCTGAAATTGTTTGAACTTTTCAAACGTTCCAGACTTGTGTTTCATTAAGTAAATATACCCATATCTACTTAAGTCATCAGTGAAGGTGAGAAAGTAACGATAACCGCCGCGTGCCTCAATACTCATCGGACCGCACACATCAGTATGTATGATTTCCAACAAGTCACTTGCCCGTTCCATTGTTCCAGAGAACGGCGTTTTAGTCATCTTGCCCGAGGCATGGCTCGCATGTGTTAAGTGATTCAAAATCAAGTGACTCCAAAAGTCCATCAACATGGAGCTTCCTCATGCGTTTTACGCCAATATGACCTAAACGGCAGTGCCACAAGAAAATGGTATTATCATTATCAATTCTACATCTTTTGGCATCAATGTTATGAACATGTGTATCATTACTATCGAGATTCAATAAGAGTAAACCCCTCACTTCGGGTGCATGTCCATAAAAGATATTACTCATATAAATAGAACAACCATTATTCTCTGATTTAAATGAGTAACCATCTCGCAATAAAAAAGATCCAGATATAATGTTCATGCTTAACGCAGGCACTAAATAACAATTATTCAGGTTCATCACTAATCCCGATGGTAATTGAAGAGCGAGCGTGCCGACGGCGATCACATCAACCTTGGAACCATTTCCCACGTGCATCGTCACTTCATCCTTTGCCAGCCTCCGTCTATTCCGCAGTTCCTGTTTAGAGTTGCAAATGTGAGCAACCGCACCGGTATCAAATACCCAGGCACTACAACGAGAGTTGGTAAGGTACACATCAATAACATGTATATCATATATACCTTGTTTGTTGTTGGCCGCCTTCTTGTCAGCCAAATACTTGGGGCAGTTCCGCTTCCAGTGTCCAGTTCCCTTGCAATGAAAGCACACAGTTTCTGGTTTGGGTCCAGCCTTGGGTTTCTTCACGGGAGGAACAACTGCTTTGCCACTCTTCTTGGAGTTACCCTTCTTGTTGGAAATATGCCCTAGAGGCAATAATAAATTAATTATTATCATATTTCCCCATTCATGATAATAGTTTATTATTCATGCTAGAATTGTATTAACCGGAAACTAAATACATGTGTGGATAATAGACAAATACTATGTCCCTAGTATGCCTCTACTAGACTAGCTCGTTGATCAAAAGATGGTCAAGGTTTCCTGACCATGGACATGAGTTGTCATTTGATAACGGGATCACATCTTCAGGAGAATGATGTGATGGACATGACCCAACCGTTAGCATAGCAAATGATCGTTCAGTTTATTGCTATTGCTTTCACTATGTCAAATACACGTTCCTCTGACCATGAGATCATGCAACTCCCGGATACCGTAGGAATACTTTGGGTGTATCAAACGTCACAACGTTACTGGGTGATTATAAAGGTGCACTACAGGTATCCCCGAAAGTGTTTGTTGAGTTGGCATGGATCGAGATTGGGATTTGTCACTCCGACTATCGGAGAGGTATCTCTGGGCCCTCTCGGTAATACAACATCACAGAAGCCTTGCAAGCACCGTGACTAAAGAGTTAGTTGCAAGATGATGTATTACGGAACGAGTAAAGAGACTTGCCGGTAATGAGATTGAACTAGGTATTGGATACCGACGATCGAATCTCGGGCAAGTAACATACCGCCGGACAAAGGGAACAACGTATGTTGACATATGAGGTTCACCGATAAAGATCTTCGTGGAATATGTAGGAACCAATATGAGCATCCAGGTTCCGCAGTTGGTTATTGACCGGAGAGTCGTCTCGGTCATGTCTACATCATTCCTGAACCCGTAGGGTCCGCACACTTAAGGTTCGATGACGATATAGTATTATATGAGTTATGTGATTGGTGACCGAAGTTTGTTCGGAGTCCCGGATGAGATCACGGACATCACGAGGAGTCTCGAAATGGTCGAGAGGTAAAGATTCATATATTGGAAGGCTATATTCGGACGTCGGAAAGGTTCCGAGTGATTCGGATATTTTTCGGAGTACCGGGGAGTTACGGGAATTCACCGGGAGAAGTAATGGGCCTTATTGGGCCATACGGGAAAAGGAGAGGCAGGCCACGTGAGGAGGCGCGCGCCCCCCCTTACCCAAACCGAATTGGACTAGGGGAGGGGGCGCAGCCCCCTCTTTCCTTTCCCTCTCCCTTCCCCCTTTCCTACTCCGTATGGGAGGTGGAATCCTACTAGGACTAAGGAGTCCTAGTAGGACTCCCCACACTTGGCGCACCCCTAGGGGGCCGGCCTCCTCCCTCCCTCCTTTATATATGGAGGAGGGGCACCCCTTGGAGACACACAATTGTCCCATAGCCGTGTGCGGTGCCCCGATCTCCGTTTTCCACCTCGGTCATATTTTCGGAGAGCTTAGGCGAAGCCCTGCCGGAATCACTTCACCGTCACTGTCGCCACGCCGTCGTGCTGACGGAACTCATCTACTACCTCGACGTCTTGCTGGATCAAGAAGGCGAGGAACGTCACCGAGCTGCACGTGTAGAGAACTCGGAGGTGCCGTACGTTCGGTACTCGATCGGTGGAGCTCGAAGGATTGTTCGACTACATCAACCGCGTTGTGAGACGCTTCCGCTAAACGGTCTATGAGGGTACGTAGACACACTCTCCCCTCTCGTAGCGATGCATCTCCATGGATAGATCTTGCGTGAGCGTAGGAATTTTTTTGAAATTCATGCTCCGTTCTCCAACAGTGGCATCCGAGCCAGGTCTATGCGTAGATGTGATTTGCACGAGTAGAACATAAACGAGTTGTGGGCGTGGGTGTATATATATTGCTTGCCGTTACTAGTTGATACTTGATTCGGCGGTATTGTGAGATGAAGCGGCCCGGACCGACATTACGCGTACGCTTACGCGAGACAGGTTTCACCGCTACGTGCACTCGTTGCATAAAGGTGACTGGCGGGTGTCTGTCTCTCTCACTTTAGTTGAATCGGTTTCAATGAAGAGGGTTCTTTTAGAAGATCAAAAAGCAATCACTACACCACGTTGTGGTTTTGCGTAGGTAAGAACGGTTCTTGCAAACCCGTAGCAGCCACGTAAAACTTGCAACTACAAAGTAGAGGACGTCTAACTTGTTTTTGCAGGGTATGCTGGTGATGTGATATGGCCAAGACATGATGTGATATAAGTTGTTGTATGAGATGATCATGTTTTGTAAATTATCAGGCAACCGGCAGGAGCCTTATGGTTGTCTCTTTATTGTATGCAATGCCAACGCTATGTAATTGCTTTACTTTACCGCTATGAGTTAGCAGTAGTAGTAGTAATAGCAATAATTGGCGAGATGACCACGACGCTACGATGGAGATCAAGGTGTCACGACGCTACGATGGAGATCAAGGTGTCAACACGGTGACGATGGAGATCATGACGGTGCTTTGCTGATGGAGATCAAAAGCACAAGACGATGATGGCCATATCATGTCACATATATTGAATTGCATGTGATGTTAATCCTTTTATGCATCTTATTTTGCTTAGGACGACGGTAGCATTATAAGATGATCCCTTCACTAAATTTCAAGATAAGTGTTCTCCCCTAGTATGCACCGTTGCGAAGGTTCGACGCTTCTAAGCACCACGTGATGATCAGGTGTGATGGATTCTTTCGTTCGCATACAACGGGTGTAAGCCAGTTTTACACACGCAGAATACTTGGGTTAAACTTGACGAGCCTAGCATGTACAGACATGGCCTCGGAACACAAGAGACCGAAAGGTCGAACATGAGTCATATAGTAGACATGATCAACATGAAAGATGTTCACCATTGATAACTAATCCACCTCACGTGATGATCGGACGTGGTTTAGTTGATGTGGATCATGTTACACTTAGACAACTTGAGGGATGTTAATCTAAGTGGGAGTTCTTAAGTAATTTGATTAATTGAACTTCAATTATCATGAACATAGTCTAAATAATCTTTGCAATTTTATGTTGTAGATCAATAGACCGCGCTGTAGTTCCCCTATTTTTATTATGTTCCTAGAGAAAACGAAGTTGAAAGTTGATGGAAGCAACTATGCGGACTAGGTCCGTGATCTGAGGATTGTCCTCACTGCTGCACAGAAGGCTTATGTCCTTAATGCACCGCTCAGTGAAATACCCCTACGGCTTCGTCTGAGGACGTTATGAACGTCTGGCAGACAAGAAAAGATGACTACTCGATAGTTTAGTGCGCCATACTTTACGGCTTAGAACCGGAGCTCCAAATATGTTTTGAGCAACACGGAGCATATGAGATGTTCCAAGAGCTGAAAATTTGTTTTTCAAGCTCACACCCGGGTCGAGAGGTATGACACCTTCGACAAGTTCTATAGCTACAAGATGGAGGAGAACAGCTCCGTTAGTGAGCATGTACTCAGAATGTCTGAGTACTTCAAACACTTGAATCAAGTGGGAGTTAGACTTCCGAATAAAGTGGTGATTGATAGAGTTCTCCATTCACTATCACTAAGCTACTGGATCTTCGTGATGAACTATAAACATGCAAGGGATAGAAGATCCTTAAGCTATTCGCAATGCTACAATCTGCGGATGTAGAAATCAAAAAAAGGGAGCATCAAGTGTTGATGGTTAATAAGACCACTAGTTTCAAGAAGGGCAAGGGAAATAAAAGGGAACTTCAAGAAGAACGGTAAAACAGTTGCCGCTCACGCGAAGAAACCCAAGGCTGAACCAAACCCGAGACTTAGTGCTCCCATTGCAAAGGGAAATGTCACAAGGAGCAGAACTTCCCCAAAGTAACTGGCAGATAATAAGACTGACAATGTCAACAAAGATATTTGATATACATGTTATTGATGTGTACCTTACTAGTACTCGTAGGAGCACCTGGGTATTTGATACTTGTTCAGTTGCTTGCAACTTGAAACATGGAGCTTCGGAATAAACGAGGGCTAGCTAAAGAACGAGGTGACGATGTGCATTGGAAGTGTCTCCAAGGTTGATGTGATCACCATCGCCACGCTCTCTCTACCTTCAGGATTAGTGATGAACCTAAATAATTGTTATTTGGTGCTTGCATTAAGCATGAACATTATATCTGATAGTGTTTATTGCAAGACGGTTATTCAATTTCAGAGAATAATTGTTATTCTATTTGGATAATATCATTGATGATCATGCACTAAAAATGAAAGGTTTATTGAATCTTGATCGTAGTAATACATATGTTCATAACACGAATGCCAAAAGATAATGATAGTACCACATATTTGTGGCATTGCCGCTTAGGTCATATCAGTGTTAAACACATGAAGAAACTCCATGCAGATGGGTTTTTGGAATCTCTTGATTATGAATCATTTGAGACATGTGAACCGTGCCTTATTGGCAAGATGACTAAAACTCCATTCTTCGGAACAATGGAGCGAGCAACCAACTTATTGGAAATAATACATACCGATGTATGCGGTCCGATGAGTGTTGAGGCGCGCGGTGGATATCGTTATGTTCTCACGTTCACAGATGATTTGAGTAGATATGGCTATGTCTACTTGATGAAGCATAAATCTGAAAGATTTGAAAAGTTTAAAGAATTTCAGAGTGAAGTAGAGAACCATCGTAACAAGAAAATAAAGTTCTTACAATCTGATCGTGGAGGAGAATATTTGAGTTACGAGTTTGGCAATCACTTAAGACAATGTGGAATTGTTTCACAGCTCACGCCACCTGGAACACCACAGCGTAATGGTGTGTCCGAACGTCGTAATCGTACTCTATTAGATATGGTGCGTTCTATGATGTCTCTTACCGATTTGCCACTATCATTTTGGGGTTATGCATTAATGACAGCTGCATTCACTTTAAATAGGGCACCGTCTAAATCCGTTGAGACGACACCGTATGAACTGTGGTTTGGCAAGAAACCTAAGCTGTCATTTCTGAAAGTTTGGGGATGCAATGCTTATGTGAAAAGGCTTCAGCCAGATAAGCTCGAACCCAAAGCGGATAAGTGCGTCTTCATAGGATACCCAAAGGAGACCGTTGGGTACACCTTCTACCACATATCCGAAGGCAAAGTATTCGTTGCTAAGAATGGATCCTTTCTAGAGAAGGAGTTTCTCTCGAAAGAAGTGAGTGGGAGGAAAGTAGAACTTGATGAGGTAATTGTACCTCCTCTGGATAGTAGTACGCCACAGAAAGAAATTTCTGTGACACCGACACAGACCAGAGAGGAAGTAGATGATGATGATCATGAAGCTTCGGATCAAGTTGCTACAGAACCTCGTAGGTCAACCAGGACACGCTCCGCACCAGATTGGTACGGCAATCCTGTCTTGGAGGTCATGTTGTTAGACAACGGTGAACCTACGAACTATGAAGAAACGATGGCGAGCCCGGATTCCGACAAATGGCTTGAGGCCATGAAATCCGAGATTAGATGCATGTATGAGAACAAAGTGTGGACTTTGGTAGACTTGCCCGATGAACGGCGAGCTATTAAAAATAAATGGATCTTTAAGAAGAAGACGGACGCTGATGGTAATGTCACCGTCTATAAAGCACGACTTGTTGCTAAAGGTTATCGACAAGTTCAAGGAGTTGACTACGATGAGACTTTCTCACCCGTAGTGATGCTAAAGTCTGTCAGAATTATGTTAGCAATTGCCGCATTTTATGATTATGAAATCTGGAAAATGGACGTCAAAACGGCATTCCTTAATGGATTCCTTAAGGAAGAATTGTATATGATCCAACCGGAAGGTTTTGTCGATCCTAAAGGTGCTAACAAAGTATGCAAGCTTCAGCGATCCATCTATGGACTGGTGCAAGCATCTCGGAGCTGGAATACTCGCTTTGATGAAGTGATCAAAGCGTTTGGGTTTATGCAAGTTTATGGAGAAACTTGTATTTACAACAAAGTGAGTGGGAGCTCTATAACATTTCTAATAAGTATATGTGATTGGAAATGATGTAGAATTTCTGGAAAGCATAAAGAATTAATTGAAAGGAGTTTTTCAATAAAAACCTGTTTTTGAGTTATCCACGGTTTGGGCATCGAGATCTATAGAGATAGATCAAGACACCTGATAAAAGATTTTCACACACCTTGATGAGATTTTGAAGAAGTTCAAAATGGATCAAGTCAAAAGAAATAAGTTCTTGGCTGGTGTGAAGTGGAGTAAGACTTGAAGATCAAGGTAAAGGTTGTTTACATGTTAGGCATCAAAATCTATAGAGATAGATTGAGACGCCTCATATGACTTTCACAAAACATATACCTTGACAAGATTTTGAAGAAGTTCAAAATGGATCAGTCAAAGAAGGAGTTCTTGACTGTGCTGAAAGGTGTGAAGTTGAGTAAGACTCAAATCTCGACCACGGCAAAATAAATAGAGTGGATGAAGGTTATCCCCTATGCCTCGGCCGTAGGTTCTATAAAGTATGCCAAGCTGTGTGCCTTGCCATGTGTCTGGCAAAAGAGGTACCAAAGTGATCCAGGAGTAGATCACTGGACAGCGGTCAAATTATCCTTAAGATGACTAAGGAAGAATTTATCAGGAATAGAGATGATAAAGAGTTCGTCGTAAGGGGTTACGTCGATGCAAGCTTTTAACACTGATCCGAAAGACTATGAGTCTCAGACCGGATAAGTATAGTGGGGAAATCTTTTGGAGTAGCTCCAAACAGAGTGTGGTAGCAGCATCTACATATAACATAGAGATTTGCCAAGAACACACGGATCTGAATATTGCAGACCCGTTGACTAAAACCTCTTTCACAAGCAAAACATGATCAGCTTTAGAACTGATTAAGTGTTAATTACATGGAGATGTAATCTAGATTATTGACTCTAGTGCAAGTGGGAGACTGTTGGAAATATGCCCTAGAGGCAATAATAAATTAGTTATTATCATATTTCCCCGTTCATGATAATAGTTTATTATTCATGCTAGAATTGTATTGACCGGAAACTAAATACATGTGTGGATAATAGACAAATACTATGTCCCTAGTATGCCTCTACTAGACTAGCTCGTTGATCAAAAGATGGTCAAGGTTTCCTGACCATGGACATGAGTTGTCATTTGATAACGAGATCACATCATTAGGAGAATGATGTGATGGACATGACCCAACCGTTAGCATAGCAAATGATCGTTCAGTTTATTGCTATTGCTTTCACTATGTCAAATACACGTTCCTCTGACCATGAGATCATGCAACTCCCGGATACCGTAGGAATACTTTGGGTGTATCAAACGTCACAACGTTACTGGGTGATTATAAAGGTGCACTACAGGTATCTCCGAAAGTGTTTGTTGAGTTGGCATGGATCGAGATTGGGATTTGTCACTCCGACTATCGGAGAGGTATCTCTGGGCCCTCTCGGTAATACAACATCACAGAAGCCTTGCAAGCACCGTGACTAAAGAGTTAGTTGCAAGATGATGTATTACGGAACGAGTAAAGAGACTTGCCGGTAACGAGATTGAACTAGGTATTGGATACCGACGATCGAATCTCGGGCAAGTAACATACCGCCGGACAAAGGGAACAACGTATGTTGACATATGAGGTTCACCGATAAAGATCTTCGTGGAATATGTAGGAACCAATATGAGCATCCAGGTTCCGCTGTTGGTTATTGACCGGAGAGTCGTCTCGGTCATGTCTACATCATTCCCGAACCCGTAGGGTCCGCACACTTAAGGTTCGATGACGATATAATATTATATGAGTTATGTGATTGGTGACCGAAGTTTGTTCGGAGTCCCGGATGAGATCACGGACATGACGAAGAGTCTCGAAATGGTCGAGAGGTAAAGATTCATATATTGGAAGGCTATATTCGGACGTCGGAAAGGTTCCGAGTGATTCGGGTATTTTTCGCAGTACCGGGGAGTTACGGGAATTCACCGGGAGAAGTAATGAGCCTTATTGGGCCATACGGGAAAAGGAGAGGCATGCCACGTGAGGAGGCGCGCGCCCCCCCTTGCCCGAACCGAATTGGACTAGGGGAGGGGGCGCAGCCCCCTCTTTCCTTTCCCTCTCCCTTCCCCCTTTCCTACTCCTTATGGGAGGTGGAATCCTACTAGGACTAAGGAGTCCTAGTAGGACTCCCCACACTTGGCACACCCCTAGGGGGCCGGCCTCCTCCCTCCCTCCTTTATATACGGAGGAGGGGCACCCCTTGGAAACACACAATTGTCCCATAGCCGTGTGCGGTGCCCCGATCTCCGTTTTCCACCTCGGTCATATTTTCGGAGAGTTTGGCGAAGCCCTGCCGGAATCACTTCACCGTCACCGTCGCCACGCCGTCGTGCTGACGGAACTCATCTACTACCTCGACGTCTTGCTGGATCAAGAAGGCGAGGAACGTCACCGAGCTACACGTGTGTAGAACTCGGAGGTGCCGTACGTTCGGTACTCGATCGGTGGAGCTCGAAGGATTGTTCGACTACATCAACCGCGTTGTGAGACGCTTCCGCTAAACGGTCTACGAGGGTACGTAGACACACTCTCCCCTCTCGTAGCGATGCATCTCCATGGATAGATCTTGCGTGAGCGTAGGAAATTTTTTGAAATTCATGCTCCGTTCTCCAACACTTCTTACCCTTGCCATTTTTCTTGAAACTAGTGGTTTTATTGACCATCAACACTTGATGCTCCTTCTGAATTTCAGACTCAGCGACTTTCAGCATCGCAAACAGCTCGGCGACTGACTTGTTCATCCTGTGCATGTTATAGTTCAACACGAAGCTCTTGTAGCTAGGTGGCAATGATTGAAGAACTCTGTCAGTGATAGCCTCTGGCGGAAGGGGCATCCCTAATTCAGCCAGACGGGTGGAGTACCCAGACATTCTGAGTATGTGATCACTAACAGACCCGTTTTTCTCCATCTTGCAAGTATAGAACTTATCGGAGGTCTCATACCTCTCGAACCGGGCATTCTTCTGAAAGATAAACCTCAACTCCTGGAACATCTCATATGCTCCATGACGTTCAAAACATCTTTGAAGTCCCGGTTCTAAGCCATACAAAATTGCACATTGAACTATTGAGTAATCATCAGAGCGAGCCTGCCAGGCGTTCACAACGTCTAGAGACTCAACTGGAGCGGGTGGATCACCAAGCGGTGCATCAAGGACATAAGCCTTCTGGGAAGCTGTAAGGATAATCCTTAGATTACGGGCCTAGTCCACAAAGTTACTTCCATCATCTTTCAACTTAGCTTTCTCTAGGAACGCATTAAAATTTAGGGGTGCTACTGCGCGAGCCATGATCTACAACATAAATATAGCAAAGACAACTTAGACTATTGTTCAAGATAATGAGTTTAGTTAATCATATTACTTAAAAAAACTCCCACTCAAATTGACATCCCTCCGGTCATTCGAGTGTCACATGATCCAAATCCACCAACTCAAGTCCGATCATCACGTGAGTTGAGGTGGTTTCAATGGTGAACATCTTCATGTTGATCATATCTACTATATGACTCATGTTTGACCTTTTGGTCTCTTGTGTTCCGAGGCCATGTCTGTACATGCTAGGGTCGTCAAGTTTAACCCGAGTGTTCCGCACGTGCAACACTGGCTTGCACCCGTTGTATGCGAACGTAGAGTCTATCACACCCGATCATCACGTGGTGTCTCGAAACGATGAACTTTCGCAATGGTGCACACTCGGGGAGAACACAATTTTATCTTGAAATTTAAGTGAGGGATCACCTTATAATGCTACCGTCATCCTAAGCAAAATAAGATGCATAAAAGGATTAACATCACATGCAAATCATAAGTGACATGATATGGCCATGAACTTGTGCTTTTGATCTCCATCTCCAAAGCACCGGCATGATCTCCATCGTCACCGGCATGACACCATGATCTCCATCATCTTGATCTCCATCAACGTGTCGCCATGAGGTTGTCGCGCCGACTGTTGCTTCCACGACTATTGCTAACTCATAGCGATAAAGTAAAGCAAAACGGCGAAAATAATTAAAGACAACTCTATGGCTCCTGCCAGTTGCCGTACTCATCGACATGCAAGTCGTGATATTCTATACAACACATGACCATCTCATACATCACATATATCTCATCATGTAATTGGCCATATCACATCACAACATACCCTGCAAAAACAAGTTAGACGTCCTCTAATTCTTGTTGCAAGTTTTACGTGGCTGCTACGGGTATCTAGGAAGAACAATTCTTACCTACGCAAAAACCACAACGGTGATACAAAAAATGCTTTTCAACCTTCTCAAGGACTGCCTTTGTCAAATCCGATCCGACTAAAGTAGGAGAGACAGACACCCGCCAGCCATCTTTATGCAACGAAGTTACATGTCAGTTGATGGAACCGGTCTCTCGTAAGCGTACGAGTAATGTTGGTCTGAGCCGCTTCATCCCTCAATACCGCCGAAACAAGAAAAGACCAAGGGAGGAAGCAATCTGAATATCAACGCGCACAAACTCCTTTGTGTTCTTCTCGAGACCTCATCTACACATAGACCTAGCTCAGATGCCACTGTTAGGGAACGTCGCATGGGAAACAAAAATTTTCCTACACACACGCAAGATCTATCCATGGTGATGAGCATCTACGAGAGGGAGAGTGAATCTACATACCCTTGTAGATCGCTAAGCGGAAGCGTTAAGAAACGCGGTTGATGTAGTCGAACGTCTTCGCGATCCAAATCGCAAGTCGTCCCTCGATCCAAACACGATCTAGCGCCGAACGGATGGCACCTCCGCGTTCAACACACGTACGGCTTGATGACGCCTTCACCTCCTCGATCCAGCGAGCGATGGTGAAGTAGTGGATGAGTTCCGGCAGCACGACGGCGTGGTGATGGTGGTGAGGAACAATCTCTGCAGGGCTTCGCCAAGCACTACGGAGATTGTGACGGGAGGAACTAGAGGGTTAGGGTTGCCGGCACACGGCTTGGGAAATCTTGATGTATCCCGTGTGCTAGCCCTGCCCCTCTATTTATATGTTGAGCCCTGGGGTCTAACCATGGAGAGAAAGCCTCCACAAGGTCGGTTTTGGCCGCACAATGTCGGTTTGGCCCGCACGGAAAGAGTCCCACTCGGATTCCACCAGTACCGCGTACAAGCGGTAGTACCGCTCATGAGCGGTAGTACCGCTTCACACAAGCGGTAGTACCGCTTACGCGGTAGTACTGCCTTACCAGCGGTAGTACCGGTTAAGGTAGCAGCAAAATTTCCTTTTGCACTTTCCAATACCTCGTGGGATTTACCCCTTTGGTCCATATAAAGTGTTGCTGTACCCGAACACTTCGGTAAACATCCGGAACCCCTTCCGGAGATCAAAACACTATTATCACATATATCAATCTTTACCTCCGGACTCTTCCGGAGATCCTCGTCATGTCCGGGATTTTATCCGGGACTCCGAACAACCTTCGGTCACCAACACAATAACTCAACTATACTAATCGTCACCAAACGTTAAGTGTGTAGACCCTACGGGTTCGAGAACTATGTAGACATGACCGAGACACCTCTACGGTCAATAACCAATAGCGGGACCTGGATGCCCATATTGGTTCCTACATATTCTACGAAGATCTATATCGGTCGAACCTCTATGTCAAGGATTCAGTTAATCCCGTATGTTGTTCCCTTTGTTCTTCGGTATGTTACTTGCCCGAGATTCGATCGTCGGTATCTCTATACCTAGTTCAATCTCGTTATCGGCAAGTCTCTTTACTCGGTCCGTAATACAAGATCTCGTGGCTAATACTTTAGTCACATTGCTTGCAAGGCTCATTGTGATGTTGTATTACCGAGTGGGCCCTGAGATACCTCTCCGTCACACGGAGTAACAAATCCCAGTCTTTATCCATGCCAACCCAACAGACACCCTCGGAGATACCTGTAGAGCATCTTTATAGTCACCCAGTAACGTTGCGACATTTGATACACACAAGGTATTCCTCCGGTGTCAGTGAGTTGCATGATCTCATGGTCATAGGAACAGATACCTGACATGCAGAAAACAATAGCAATAAATTGACACGATCATAGGCTACGTTTATAGTTTGGGTCTTGTCCATCACATCATTCTCCTAATGATGTGATCCCATTATCAAATGACATCTCATGTCCATGGCTAGGAAACCTTCACCATCTTTTGATCAACGAGCTAGTTAACTAGAGGCTTACTAGGGACACAGTGTTGTCTATGTACCCACACATGTATTTGAGTTTCCAATCAATACAATTATAGCATGGATAATAAACGATTATCATGAACAAGGAAATATAATAATAACCAATTTATTATTGCCTCTAGGGCATATTTCCAACAGGTGGGCCCCACTTAGCAGCAGTGTGGGGTGCACCCAACACACTATAGGTAACTTATTAGCAGTAGTGTAGGCACTAGGACCCACGCTACTGCTAAGGCCGCACCAGCCACCTTTTCTTCCCCCTCCTCCCTCTCCCTCCCATTCCTCCCCCCTTATATGTCTTCATCCACTTGCTCTCTTCTCTCTTGCATCTCCACCCTCATCTCTCTCTCTCTATCCTTTGCCCATTCATTAATGGATCATCTTCCTCACTTGCTTTTCTTCTCACTCCCCCTTGTTCACTTATCTCTTGCATACCCCTCCACTTCCATTCACTCACTAGCTCTCCCTCTCCACTAGTTAGATTCATGTCCTCCCCAAGTAGATCTACTCATATAATGAAGTAAGCTAGCTTTCAACGTATCTATAATTTTTGATTGTTCCATGATATAATATTATCATTCTAGGATGCTTTTTGGGTATTTATTTATCAATTCATATTATTTTTGAGCACTAACCTATTAACCCAGTGTCCAGTGCCAGTTGATGTTTTCTGCATGTTTTTGGCTTTCAGGTTTACAGTACCAAACGAAGTCCAATTGCCCTAAAACTTTTTTATGATTTTTTCTGGACCAAAAGAAGACTTGGAAGCTTCGGGGGGAGACCGAAGGCTGCACCAGGGAGGGACAACACAATAGGGCGCGCCCAGAGGGGTTGCCGCGCCCTGTTATGTGGTGGCTTCCCCTGGCATCTCCCGACGCCCCTCTGGCCTATAAATTATAATATTTCCCAAAAACCCTAGAGAGCCTCCCGAAACAATTTTTCCGCCACCGCAAGTCTCCGTTCCACCGTGTGCCCATCTGGAGCACTGTTCCGGTGCCTTGCCGAAGGAGAGATCGATCATGGAGGGCCTCTACATCATCCTTGTTGCTCCCATGGTGATGTGTGAGTAGTTCCCTACAGACCTACTGGTCCGTAGTTAGTACCTAGATGGCTATCTCTTTCTCTCTCTCTCTTGATCTTCAATACAAAGTTCATCGCATCTTCACGATGATCTATTGGATGTAATCACTTTGTGTGGTGCGTTTGTTGGGATCCGATGAATTGTGGGTTTATGTTCAGATTATTCATGAAAATGATTTGTGTCTTCTCTGAATTCTATTATGATTCTTATTTGCATGATTATTATAGCTTTGTAAATCTCTCCGATATATTGAAATAGTTTGGCCAATTAGATTGACATTTCTTCTGTGAAAGGGGTGCATTGTAGTGGGTTCAATCTGGTGCTGCTCTATATTACAGTGAAAGAAGGGGACACGACACTTCTTTGTTTTGTTGCCACTAAGGATAAAATGATGGGGTTAATTCATATTGATTGAGTTTTCTTTGTCTACATCATGTCATCGTTCTCCAAGCATTACTCTGTTTGTCATGAACTTAATACTTAGAGAGGCAAGCATAGAAGCGCTCTCGACTTGGAGTAATAGTAATAGGTGCAGGCAGGAGTTAGCCTATTTGCTTATGGACGTGATGCCTATATACACATGATCATTGTCGTGAATAAATATTGCATAATTATGCCCTTTTGTATCAATTACCCAATAGTATTTTTTTACCCACCGTACGCCTACTACATGAGAGATGCATTAGGGAAAACTATGGCCCCCCGGGTCAATTCACTTATATATTTACAAAAGCTTTCATTACCTTGCCGCCATTTATTTACTTTTATTTATTTTGCAATTTATATTATTCAACTATCATCTACACACTTCATCTGCTTGCAAATAACGAGTCCAAGGGGATTGACAACCCTCTTGCCCGCGTTGGGTGCAAGTGTTTGCTTCTTTGTGTGCAGTCGCTGAAGACGGGGGTTGCGTGCTACTCCTATTGGTTCGATAACCTTGGTTCTCACTGAGAGAAATACTTATCTATACGGTGCTGCATCACCCGCTCCTCTTCGCGGAAAACCCAACGCAGATCACAAGTATCAGCTACCTCCCCCTCATCAATGAAGGAGCATTAACTATATATATTTGTCTACTTTGATTCCAAAAGCGACCAGCTGACCTCATCACCATTCACACTATCTAAATACGTGAGTAAAAAGTATTGTTGTGAAAGAATGAAACTTGTGTGGGTGCGATATGACCGAATTGTGGTTGACATGAGTTGCTATGGATATATTTGCCGAATTGTGTGTGCCATGAGTTGCCTATGTTTTTCCGAAATGTGGATTCATTTCCGTTTCGGCGAATTCTGGGCAAACTCGATATGTCATCTTTTTAGGGTAGGTCATGCCAATTTTTTGTATGAATTTAATGCATGCATGCATGCATGTGTGGTTATAATTCTTCTACTTATACCGCACATGCGACCATGAAGGCCAGTGGAAGGATGGTGGATAGATACTTCAATCCGCGGTGGACGACATGTATGAAAAAAAACTAAAGGAGATTTTATGTCTGTGTCGAAGATGCAAAGAAGGAGTATGGCTCGACCCCTCTATGGGTGTACGTTTGAAGACACACCTGCTCATGCATGGTTTCATGGATGGCTATACTCGGTGGATAAATGAAGATAATGATGAGGACGTCGACGGTGCAGCCAATAACGGTATGTGCCCAAACAAAGAGATGACTGGTGGACCCGAAGAAGAGGGCGCTAGAAATAGCGACGGAGAAGAGGCCGGGCATGGCAGAGAAAAGACGAGACCTGGCGGAGAAGACACGGACACTCCGCAATCTTCATCGCTACTAAGTTCAGTCGTGCGGGACCCTCATGTTCGAGACCTGCTTCGGAAAAAGACGACTAGCGATCGAGCTGCTTCTAGAGAGGAGGCCAAGATGGCGCAATTGGAGCTAGACTCGAAGACTCCATTATATGATGGTTGCGATCCCGAGGTGACCCACTTGAGTTTTGCGCTCGAACTTCAAAAGACGAAGGCCAAGAACAAATGGACTAATGCAAGCCTCGATGAGCATTTGAAGTATCTACAAAAAGTTCTTCCCACGGGGAACTTGTGTCCTACTAGTGTCGAGGAGGCTAAGAAAATCGTGTGCCCTCTTGATGTGCCGCACATTAGATACCACGTGTGCATAAATGTAACAGCCCAAGTGCAAACTTTCCAAATCTTGTAACCATCCCATGTATCCAACTTTGTATGTCTTGCCATCATGTGGTTTGAGTGAATGAATTTTTGGTTTGAGTTTATGAATTTGTGCTTCATGTCATTCACTTGTGCATCTGACGTGGCTTGAGACTACGTCGGTATTTCCACAAAGAGGATGGGATGATGCAGCATAGCGACGGTAAGTATTTCCCTCAGTTATGAAACCAAGGTTATCGAACCAGTAGGAGGATCACCACCACCCAATAAGCAGCACCGGCACACAAACAACAAATACTTGCAACCCGACGCGAAAGAGAGGTTGTTAATCTCTCTACGGGAAAAAGATAGATTAGGTAGTGATGGATAGGAGAGATAGATCTCTCAAGAACACAAAATAAAAAGGGCAAATAAAATATGCAACAATATGCTTTTGTGTTTTTGGTTTTGTAGATCTGAAAACAATGATGCAAAAAGATAGATCTGAAAGCAATATGTTGGAAAAGTAGACCCGGGGGCCGTAGGGTTCACTAGTGGCTTCTCTCATGAGTATAGTGCACGGTGGGTGAACAAATTATTGTTGGGCAGTTGATAGAAAATCGAATAGTCATGACGATATCCAAGGCGATGATCATTATATAGGCATCACGTCCAAGATAAGTAGACCGACTCCTGCCTGCATCTACCACTATTACTCCACACATCGACCGCTATCTAGCATGCATCTAGTGTATTAAGTTCATGAAAAACGGAGTAATGCAATAAGAACGATGACATGATGTAGACAAGATCTATTCATGTAGGAATAGACCCCATCTTGTTATCCTTAATAGCAACGATACATGTGTGTCTTGCTGCCCCTTCTGTCACTGGGAAAGAACACCGCAAGATCGAACCCATCACAAAGCACCTCTTCCCATGGCAAGAAAAATCGATCTAGTTGGCCTAACTAAACCAAAGATTCTAAGAAGAAATACGAGGCTATAAGTAATGATGCATATAAGAGATCAAAGAAGACTCAAATAATATTCATGGATAGAAGCTGATCATGAAGTCAAAATTCATTGGATCCCAACAAACACACCGCAAAAGTTTACATCAAATAGATCTCCAAGAGACCATTGTATTGAGAATCATAAGAGAGAGAGAGAGGAAGCCATCTTGCTACTGCCTACGGACCCGTAGGTCTATGGTGGACTACTCACGCATCATCGGAGAGGCACCTATGAGGAAGATGAACCCCTCCGTGATGGTGTTTAGATTGGATCTCGAGGTTCTAAAACTTGCGGCGGCTGGAATTGTGTTTCGTCGACTCCCCTAGGGTTTTTGGAATATTTGGGAATTCATAGGCATCAGAGGCGGTGGAGAGGGGCCCCGAGGAGGGCACAACCCATCAGGGCGCATCGGGGCCCCCCTGGCCTGGTGGGTTGTGGTCTCCTCGGCCCACTTCTCCGGTACTTCTTTGGCCCACTGGGTGTCTTCTAGTCCAGAAAAAATCTCCAAAAAGTTTCGTCGTGATTGGACTCCGTTTGGTATTGATTTTCTGCGAAGTAAAAAACAAGCAAAAACAGCAACTGGCACTTTGGCACTATGTTAATAGGTTAGTCCCAAAAAATGATATAAAGTTGTTATAAAATGATTGTAAAACATCCAAGAATGATAATATAACAGCATGGAACAAGCAAAAATTATAGATACATTGGAGACGTATCAGCATCATGGCATCATTGCATCCATTCCATTTTGTGGCATTATACTTTGTTGGGTGTGAGATGTGGTGGTGATGTGCTTTGCACCTTGTGGTGTGGTGTTGTTTGATTACTTCTAAATTTTGCAATCACTAAAACCCCTTCTCTCTTATTAATTCTCTCTATTTTTTTGCAAGTGTGCCTCCCTGCCATATTTAATGTTCACCTTTGACCAAAAACTCCTATTTATTGCCATCAAACCCTCCTCCAAATTTCAGCCATTTTCAATTTGTTTTGGTTGGATTCAAAAAATGCCTCAAGTTTGAATTTAATTAAAACTTGAATTATTTTTCTATCTCTAAAATATATGGACCAATTTTGTTAAATACAGTATAAATCCAGGGTCTCAAAACTATTTTGTTTTAGCTTAAAACCCTCTCTGTTTGTCGCTGGTATTTTTTCCTATGCTTTCTATTTGAGAAAAGGGAAAAAACTAGGGGGAGAGAGAGGTTAGCGCTCCTGGGCCTCCTTCCCCTCGCTGGCCCAGCAGCAGCGAGCAGCCCAGCTAGGCTCGCGCAGCCTAGCCAGCCCCCCCGCATGACCGTCGTCCCCTAGCTCTGTATGGCAGAGCATCCAACCAGTCCACGTCGGCAACCCCTTGATTTGACGGCCGAAGCTCGTCCTAGAGCCCTATAAATCATGTCCTAGCCCTAGCCCCGACATGCCTCACTCCATTCCTTCCCTCCCCCCTCGTGTCGCTGCTCAGGTAAGCCTCCACGTGCCATGCCAACGCTCTGCCGCCATGCTCCGGCCGAGCTCGAGCTCGTGCTCGGAGTAGCACCTCCGCGCCATCTCCAACCAACCTGACGACTTGGATCGAAGCCCTGGAGTACCAGCCTTCTTCTACCTCTACGCACGCCTCTGCACCGCCTGGACCGACGCCTCCCCGACCCCTCCTTCTTCTTCGTCTCGGACCAGAGCGCGCACTGGTTTTTCATCGAACCGCGCATCGTCTCTCCAGCCACGCCTACATGTCCAGTGGACACTAGGTGAGGTGCAGCGCCTTCCTGCTCCATCTCGTCGTCCATAGTTCTTAGTAGATGCCGCTACGTCTGTGTCATCGTCGTGCTTCCGGAGCTCCGGTAAAGCGCGTTCTTTTAATGTTGTTGCGGTTGCTTGTGTGGCTCAGCTGCGGTCGCCCGTGCCTCCTAGTGATCGTAGGTGACCACTGTGCTCCGGAAACGCGCGCGCCCTGCGTCACCTCGCCTTGCGTCGCCTCGCCTCGCCATTGCCCGAGCCGAGCCAAGCTCGAGCTCGAGCGCCACCCCCACCCCCCCGCTCGCCCCGCAACCACGTTTACCGTGGGGATGGAACCCCCGTTGGATCCCGCACCCCCGACGCCGGTCGCCAGCTCCGGTGGTAGCCGTAGTGCTCGCCCGCGACGCCGTCGTTCTCCCTGTCTTAGGGAAGAAGAGAAGGACACGCATTTGCCTATTCAAAAGGCCAGAGACCCCCTACCTATCGTAAGCAGTCGCGCAGCGCAGTGGTAGCGCCTCCTCTGCCTCACCGGGGAGACATGTGTTCGAATCCCCTCGGGCGCATTATTCCCCCCTTTTTGATTTATTTCGGTGTATGACGTGTGGAGTCCCTTGTCATCCTCACAGCCTGTACACATGGCACCAGGCCCACCTGTCATGGACAGTGGGTAGGAAAAACCTGGGCGCCCCTAGCCTCGTCTCTTTCTGTTTTTTTTCTATTTATGCAATTGATTTGTGGCATGATTTCCTACTGCAACATATGCTTATGATATATGATTTTGGGGTAGAAAAATCTAATGAATCCAGCTGCGGCATTGGTTTTGTCATTTGAGCAAGTTTGTATGAAAGCTATTTTGTGCTAAGATGTCATTTTGTTATTTTTGTGTGATTTAATCCTTGCACACTTTGGTAAACTTGTCAACATGAAAATTGTCCTTTGATATGTGTACTAGCCCCTGGTAATTTTGCTTACCTTGAAAAACCTTGTTTAGATGTGGATTTGTTGCTGTCAACATGCCATGATGATGTTGCTGTTTACTAGGGTCAAATAATTCTAAGTCTGGAATCTGTGTTATTTTGTTGCTACGTTTCCATCTTAATTGCCATGAATGTATAGCTCCTTTGTGATTGGTCCAATGGAGTGAATTATAGACGATGTAATTCTCCGTTATAACATGCCAATAGTTTTCAAGCAGTGGTTTTGCATCCTAGCTAGTTTCACTGTCAAACATGTCAATCTAATAAAACCACTCTGCCTTGCACCTTGATAGTTTTTCCAAGTCTAAAGAACTGCTTAGTTCAATAAGCCATGTTGGGTGGATGCTAGCCACGAATCTATACATATTTTGATGTGCTGCAATGGAGTTATTTGGAGTGCATCTTGTTCTCTATCATGCTGTTAAATTTCATGCCATGAAAGTCTATGTAGCATATAGTTTTATTGCTGTCAATATGCCAACATGATAACTCTGATTGTGAAAAACTGGTATTTTTCACTAAGTCATTAACTGTTATTTCAATATGCCATTTTGTGAGCTCAATTGCTATTGATCCATAGTTTTATTCAATTTGCTGCCATGAGATGAATTGTTGTGCATCATGTTGCCTACATCCCCATGTCCTTGTTGTGCATTTTAGTATGATGTAGCTTGTTGATTTGTGGGTTGCAATATGCCGTGTTGCTGTTTTTGGGCAGATTGTGTTGCATAGTTGTTTGGCACTTTGTGTAAGTTCTATCCACTTGTTTGCCATGATCTTTAGGTCCATTCCTTCTAGAATTTCATTTCCAATCCAGTGGCATACATGGGATACCAAGAAATTGCCCATGCCCCTATTGGGGATATTCCCCACGGTTTGACCCGGCCAGGAGTATGACCCGACCCATCATTTGGCGGCTCGTAAGGTCACATTGTTTACCGGGTCAACCTGGACGACAAGGCGTAAGGCCCAGTGTGCACCCCAACGGAAAGTGGCTCATGGAGAGGCCTGGAGGGCCGGCTCTAGGATTCAAGAGAGACTAGTCCTAGTCCTACTCTACATGTAAGCCTACCCCTTCAACTTATAAGGAGGGGAAAGGTACCCCAAGAGGGACAAGTTAAGACATTAGAGATAGACAGATTAGAAACCCTCGAGACTAGAGGTAGCGAAAGAGCACCCTTGTAATCGAGATCATCATCATCATCAATACACACAAAGCAGGACGTAAGCTTTTACCTCCATCGGAGGGACGAACCTGGGTAAACTCGCGTCTCTCAATTCCGACAAACCCCGTTCAAGCCGCCACCTAGTTGTGATGGCCTCACACCTAAGTGCTCTCACGTAGATATCTGCCGTGACAAAACCACGATAGTTGGCGCCCACCGTGGGGCCTGCGACGGTGATGTTGTGTTCTTGGAGGGAGCTTTTCTTGGGATCAAGAAGGTCGCGATCTACCGGATGAGGAGGCAGTGATGTGGAAAGATTTACATCAATTGATTTGCCGTTGGGATCGTCAATTTTTTTGACTATCAATAATGTAGTACGGGCGTCGATCGTCTGACCAAATTCATCCCCGTGGCAACCATAAAAAATAAAAGGCCTGAGCAGGAGAGATTTAGAGCATGTACGGCCAACGGCTGCAAGACCAACCAGGGCATCCACTCGAGCGAAGGAATCAAAAGTCAAAGATAGTGGTGCTCTAGATTGGTTCATGTCATGTTCAACAAAAGAACAAAAGAAGAGAGAAAAGATAAAACTGCTACAAAAGAAGGACTTGGCCGCGGCCGTGTCCGAGCCGGCCTCCATGGGGCCTCGCCTGCCCCCGCGGCCGTGTCCGAGCCAGCCTCGCCAAACCTCCACTACGCCTGCGACCGCGCCCTATCGCCGGCTCCGCCTCGCCTTGAACCGCCACGCTTTGAGCCGCCGCGGTGCCGGCCCCCGCCGCCTCGCGTCCGGAGCCGTTGTGGCCTCTGCGAGCCTTGCTCTTCCTTGCCCTGAGCCGACCCGCGGTCGCGGCCTCTCTCGCCCGCTACGCTGTGGCTAGCTCCACCTCGTCTCACACTGAGCTGGTCCGCGGCCGCGCACTGGCCGCCCGCTGCGTCGTGGCCGGCGCCACCCCGCCTCGCCCACACCGCCACGTCGCGTCGCGCGCCCCACCGCTGGCTTCCCGCTGCCGCCCGCCGCCTCCACTCGCCCCACGGCCGGTTCGGGCTCCTCCCCGCTCGCCCGGGCCGTTCGCCCGTCCCACGGCTTGCTCACTGCCGGTCAGCTCCTGCGTCCCCGCCCCGCCGAGCTGGACTCACCCCGTCACAACTGCGTCCGCTGTGGATGGACTCGCCACGAGCCGCCTCACCGCACCTGCATCCGCCATGGTTGCTCACCTCGACTCCACCACCGAGGCCTCGCCCCGCTGCGCCGGCTCGCCCTGCCCGGGTTACCCGCCGCTCTGCCTCGCCCCCAGCCACGCGTCGTGCTTAGACGACCTCCCGCCAGTGCCGCGTCTGCGCGCGGCCGACTCCGAGCACAGCCTCCTGTCGCCACCGCCGGCCGCTGCGGCGCAAAGCTATCTTGCTCCTCTACACGGTGCGAATCCCCGTCTACGCTGTCTACGGATCGGACTCCTCTCCCGGCTGATTAACCCCCTTGTGTCGCCTGCCACCGGTATTGGATGGAAGCAGCATGCAGTTCTTCATCCAACTTCCAATGAAGAAATTTGTCAGTTTGGCCGAAGCTCCTGATCTTTGGAGACAAACAAACTCTGCTCCCATCGAATCCTGTAGCGTCGCCAGGATAATACACTTGAGGCTGCCAAAGCTGGACACTAGACATCTTCGGAGTTTTGCCAGTTCACTGAAGAGATTCCACCTAAATGAACATGCTCATCCACCAGTAATACTACTGCTGAGTACTGGCCAATTTTACACTGGGCACCATGCCGGAGTTGTCTCGGGACTTATTGATGGGTATCTTTGCCACCTTGAGATCCCTGACCTTGTGCGTGCCGGATCTTGATAACCCACAAGAATAGGGATCGCAACAGTTTTCGAGGGTAGAGTATTCAACCCAGATTTATAGATTCGACACAAGGGGAGCCAAAGAATATTTGAGAGTATTAGGAGCTGAGTTGTCAATTCAACCACACCTGGAGAATAAATATCTGCAGCAGAGTGATCAGTAGCACAGTAATATGATAGTTTTGATAGCAGTAGCAATAGTAACAGTAACCGTAACAGTGATAGCAATAGTTTTGTAGCAGTTGGAACAATAGCAGCAGCAATAGTAACTTAGCAAGAACAATAAGTGGAGAACTCGTAGGCACTGGATCGGTGAACTCACTGGATGATATTCATCATATAACAGTCATAACCTAGGGCGACACAGAACTAGCTCCAGTTCATAAATGTAATGTAGGCATGTATTCCGTAAATAGGCATATGTGCTTATGGAAAAGAGCGTGCATGACATCTTTTGTCCTACCCTCCCGTGGCAGCGGGGTCCATAAGGAAACTAAGGGATATTAAGGCCTCCTTTTAATAGAGAACCGGAACAAAGCATTATCACACGATGAATACATGAACTCCCGAAACTACGGTCATCACCGTGTAGTATCCCAAATATTGTCACTATGGGGTTGACGGATCATAACACGTAATAGGTGCATATGACTAGGCAAGATCGGATCAAGAACATAGATATAATGGTGATAACATAAACGGTTCAGATCTGAAATCATGGCACTCGGGACTTAGTGACAAGCATTAGGCATAGCAAAGTCATAGCAACATCAATCTCAGAACATAAATGATACTAGGGATCAAGCCCTAACAAAACTAACTCGATTACATGATGAATATCATCCAACTCCTCACCGACCAGCAAGCCTACGAAGGGATTACTCACTACCGGTGGGGAGGATCATGGAATTGGCGATGGAGAAGGGTTGATGATGACGAAGACCGAAGATTCCCCTCTCCGGAGCCCCAAACTGGCTCCAGATCTGGCATTCCGATGAAGAACAGGAGGTGGCGGCGGATCCGTATCGTAAAATGCGATGAAACTTTCTCTCTGATTTTTTTCTCCAAAAATAGGAATTTCTAGTGCCGGAATTAGGGTCAGTGGGGTCACGAGGTGGGCACAACCCACCAGGGCGCGGCTGTGGGGGCTGGCGCGCCCTGGTGTATGCTGCCTAGCCTGTGGCCCCCCTCCGGTTGTTCTTGACTCCAGTATTTTTTATTTATTCCAAAATAAATCTCCAAAAAGTTTCGTCCAATTCCAAGAACTTTTATTTCTGCACAAAAAACAACACCATGGTAGTTCTGTTGAAAACAGCGTTAGTCCGGGTTAGTTTCATTCAAATCATGCAAATTAGAGTCCAAAACAAGGGCAAAAGTGTGAGGAAAAGTAGATACAACGGAGACGTATCAACTCCCCTAAGCTTAACCAGTTGCTTGTCCTCAAGCAATTCAGTTGACAAACTGAAAGTGATAAAGAAAAACTTTTACGAACTCTTTTGTTCCTGTTTACATATATATGCTTAAGTAGCACCTAGGTTTTCAGCAAAGATTATGACTAACGATGCCAACAATAAATCTTAGAAATTATATTAACTCATATCAATAACATAAGCAACTAGCGAGCAATAATAAGATATCTCAAATACCAACACTTTGTCAAAACAATCATGATACAATATGACAATAGTGGTATCTCTCTAGCCCTTTCCGAGTCCGCAAAACATAAATGCAGAGCACCTCCAAAGTTCAAGCCGCGACTAAACATTGTAATTCATGGTTGAAAAGATCCAGTCATGCTGCACCCAACATCAACTATACACAATGCATGAGGATGACAATAGTGCTCTCAGGTCTGGCGCTTATTTGAGAAGGTGATGACTCAACATAAAAAGTAAATAGATAGTCCCTTCGCAGAGGGAAGCATGGATTTGCAGCGGTGCCAGAGCTCAAGGTTTAAAACAGAGATAGATGTAATTTTGGGAGGTACACCCTTCCTGTCAACGTTACGACCAAGAGTTATCAATATCTTCCATGCTAAACAAATTAGCGGCGGTTCCCAAGCGGTAAAAGTAAAGGTTTACTCCCCTGCACCAACAATCACACTCCACGGCTAGCCGCATCCACGGGTACCGTACAAACCAACAACATTCTTGGGGGAGTTTTGTTTAATTATTCTGGATTTTTGATTTCGGGACTGGGAATCCCAATTACCGCCCCTCTCGTGTAAGGACGAGTGAATAAACACTCATCATGAGAATAACCCGCTTAGCATGGAAGATACTGACCGCCCCCTGCCGCTCCATGAGCGGTCCAGGCATACAAAACAGATGTTCATTTGAATTTTTAGAGATGGCACATGCAAATTTACTTTGGAACGGCAAGGTAATACCGCATATAGGTAGGTATGGTGGACTCATCTGGCATAACTTGGTTTAAGGGTTTTGATGCACAAGCAGTATTCCCACTTAGCACAGGCGAAGGCTAGCAAATAGATTGAGAAGCGGCCAGCTAGAGAGCAAAAACGGTCATGAACATGCATTACATATAATAAACATTGACTACTAGCATGAGTAGGATATGGACACCATGAACATAAATATCATGAAGGCTATGTTGGTTTTGATTCAACTACATGCATGAACATGTGCCAAGTCAAGCCACTTGAAACATTTGGAGGAGGATACCATATCATCATACCGCATCACAACCATTTTAAAGCATGTTGACATCCAAGATAAATCATTATCCACTCCTAGCTACTTAAGCATGGCATGAACAACTATAATCTCTAATGGTCATTGCAAAACATTATTGATCATAATATGCTGAATCAAGGATACTAGGCTAAACATATTTACAAAAACAAAAACAAGTTGAGTTCATACCCGCTTTTCTCTGCCACAGTCAATTCATCAAATATCGTCATTATTGCCTTTCACTTGCACGACCAAATGATAAGAAGATAGTAATAGTCCAAGAGTGCCGTGGACTAAGCTGGAATCTGCAACATTTTATTCAAGAGGAGAAGACAAGGTAAAATGGGCTCTTTGTTAGATTAACAATGATGCATATGAGAGCTACTCAACATTTTCATCATGGTCTTCTCCTTGGTACGACTCAAAATAAAAAGAAAAGAAATTCAGAGAAACACACTGAAATATTTTTGGGGTTTTTGTTTTTTCTTGAAGAAAGCAAATTAAAGAGGAAAAACAAAAACGAGAAAAACTATTTACACGGGAAAGCTCCCAACAAGCAAAAGAAGAAACAAGAAATCCTTTTGGGTTTTCTTTCAATACTACAATTAAACTAAGCTAGAAAGAAAAACTGAAAAGAAGTAGGAAATATTTTTGGGGTTTCTCAAAGTTTTTTCAAGCACACAAGAAGAAAGCAAGGAAACAAATTTAGCACGGATATTAGAATGAAAAAGTGTGAACACCGACAACTGGAATGAAATGTGTGAACATGAATGTAATGTCGGTGGAAATACGTACTCCCCCAAGCTTAGGCTTTTGGCCTAGCTTGGTAATCACCATCCATAGAAACCATCCGATCCCAAGTCAAAGTGAGGTTGAGGTGGCACCTGAGCGTCCCACCCCTGGGGCTCCTCCTCAGCAGCTGCTAGGTTGTTCCGGTAGGCTGTAATGTCATCTGGCATGATCCTATATCCGTTCCTGGCAATAGAATCAAACAGAGTAGGTGCAGGCAACGGAATAACATCACAGGTTTCTACGCTAAATAATAGGTTGTAATGAATGTCACAGAAAGAATTAGTTACGTCAAGGAATTGATGATCTTGCAACGACATGTAATCCAGGTAAACTTGGGACAAGAGATAATCATGTGGGCGAATCTGAACATTAAAGTTTCTCGCTAAATGAGTAGCATAAATACCACCATGTATCTTTCCCTTAGCCCCGTTAAGGTGTAAGCGACGTGCAATAATAGCCCCCATACTAAAGGTGTGATCATCATACAGTGCACGGCGTAAAATAGCGAGGTCGGGGGCACCAGGTGCACCCCCCTCTGGTATTATTTGCACCAGAAATTCAGAAATATTCGGAAAAAAATCGTATCAAATTTTCAGGATATTCTGAGAACTTTTATTTCTGGGTCATTTTTTATTGCACGGAGAAAACAGAAAACAGGAAAATCATGGCATTTTATTTTATTTGACTAACTAAAACGGACAATAAAAGGTGGGATCAGAGAGTTGTGCTAACTAGATTCATCAACTTCATACCTCTCAAAAATGATCCATTAATAAGGTTGATCAAGTCTTATTAACAACCACTTCCGATTAGCATGAAACCGAAGAATTTTCGTAAAACACTAAGTTACCTCAATGGGGATGTGCATGTCCCCAACAATAAGTATATCATATTTCTTTTTTGCAGTAGGTAGAGGTAATTGAAAGCTTCCAATAGTGATGGTCGGAGATTCTTCAATAACATTTATACCATTCACATGGAATTGTTTCTTCGGAAAGTGCACCGTATGCTCATTACCATTGATATGAAAAGTGACTTTGCTTTTATTGCAATCAATAACAGCCCCTGCAGTATTCAAAAAGGGTCTACCAAGGATAATCGACATGTTGTCGTCCTCGGGCATCTCAAGAATAAAAAAGCCCGTTAAGATAGTAACATTTGCAACAACAACGGGCACATCCTCACAAATACCGATAGGTATGGCCGTTGATTTTCAGCCATTTGCGATGATATCTCGATAGGTGTGAGTTCATTCAAATCAAGTCTTTTATATAAGGAGAAAGGCATAACACTAACACCGGCTCCCAAATCACACAAAGCAGTTTTGACATAGTTTCTTTTAATGGAGCAAGGTATAGTTGGTATTCCAGGATCTCCAAGTTTTTTAGGCACTCCATCCTTAAAAGAATAATTGGCAAGCATGGTGGAGATTTCAGCTTCAGGTATCTTTCTTTTATTAGTGATGATGTCTTTCATATACTTTGCATAGGGGGCCATCTTTAAAATATCAGTTAAGCGGGTACGCAAAAAGACTGGCCTAATCATTTCAGCAAAGTGCTCAAATTCTTCATCATCCTTTTTCTTAGATGGCTTAGGTGGAAATGGCATGTGTTTCTAAACCCATGGCTCTCTTTCTTTACCATGTTTCCTAGCCACAAAGTCTCTTTTATTATAACGTTTATTTTTAGGTTGTGGGTTATCAAGATCAGCAGCAGGTTCTATTTCAACATAATTATCTGGTTCTTTATCATTATTAGGTTGAGCATCTTCATGAACATCATCATTATTATTTCATTATCACTAGGTGAATGTTCATTACCAGACTGAGTTTCAGCATCAGAAATAGAGACATCATTATTTTCAGGAGGTTTTTGTATCTCAGGTTCACTAGAGGTATGGAGAGTCCTATCATTTTTTTATTTTCCTTTTTCTTCCTAGAAGGACTAGGTGCATCAATATTAATTCTCTGAGAGTCTTGTTCAATTCTTTTAGGATGACCCTCAGGATAAAGTGGTTCTTGGGTGACTCTACCTCCTCTAGTTACTACTCTAGCAGCAAAATCATTCATATTATTATTCATTTCATCAAGTAATTCTTTTTGAGACTTAGAAACTTGTTCTAACTGAGTTTGAACCATAGAGGCATGCTTTCCTACACCTCTAACATCATTACTGATTCTAAATAGCAAGTCACTCAAGCGAGCAATCATATCAGAATTATATTTCAATTGTTTCAGAACATGTGCATTGAAATGATCTTGCTTCATAATGTAGTTGTCAAACTCATATAAGCATTGACTAGGATGTTTATTGTGAGGGATATCACCTTCATCAAACTTTAATAAAGAATTTACCTTTACCACTTGTGGAGGTGGTGGTGTGTCAAGGCCATGTATTTCTTCAATAGGTGGCAAATTCTTAACAACCTCAGCTTTAATACCTTTTCCCTTCATAGATTTCTTTGCCTCTTGCATATCTTCAGGACTGAGAAATAAGATACCCCTCTTCTTCGGAGTAGGTTTAGGCGGTGGTTCGGGAAGAGTCCAATCATCATAATTCTTCAATATGTTATTCAATAATTTCTCAGCTTGTTCAACAATTCGTTCCCTGAAAACACAACCAGCACAACTATCTAGGAAGACCCTAGAAGCATCGGTTAGTCCATTATAGAAGATATCAAGTATTTCATTTTTCTTGAGAGGATGATCTGGCAAAGCATTAAGCAACTAGAGAAGCCTCCCCCAAGCTTGTGGGAGACTCTCTTCTTCAATTTGCACAATGTTAAATATTTCCTGTAAGGCATCTTGTTTCTTATGAGTAGGAAAATATTTTTCAGAGAAATAGTAGATCATATCCTGGGGATCACCCTTTAATGAGAACGGAAATAACTTAAGGATATAATAGTAGCGAATCTTCTCATCGTGAGCAAAGAGGGTGGCTATATCATTCAGCTTAGTAAGGTGTGCCACTACAGTTTTAGTTTCATAGCCATGGAAAGGATCAGATTCAACCAAATTAATTAACTCTGGGTCGACAGAGAATTCATAATCCTTATCGGTAACAAAGATAGGTGAAGTAGAAAACTTAGGATCACATTTCAATCTAGCATTCAAAGTCTTTTTCTTATACTTGCGTAGCAATTTCTTAAGATCGTTTCTATCCTTGCAAGAAAGAATTTCTCTAGTTACCTCTTCGTCCATAACATAACCTTCAGGTATCTTAGGCATTTCAAACTTAGGAGAGCTAGGACTAATAGGTGTTTCATAGTCGTCATCAGTTTCATAGGCTTCATGAGTTTCAGCAATCTCATCAGTTTCAGTAGTTTCATTCTCTTTAGCTCTAGCAATTTATTCATCAAGAAATTCTCCTAGTGGCACATTATCATAAAGCATGGTACTAGCATCATCATAAGCATCATTCATAGCAGAGGTAGCATCATCAATAACTTGCGACATATCAGGATTACTAGCATGTGGTGGTGTTGCAAGCTTACTCATAACAGAAGGTGAATCAAGTGCAGAGCTAGATGGCAGTTCCTTACCTCCCCTCGTCTTAGAGGGAAAAATCTTAGTCTTTGGATCCTTCAGATTCTTCATAGTGATCAATTGATATAAATCCCAAGTGACTCAACAAATATAGCTATGCTCCCTGGCAACGGCGCCAGAAAAAGGTCTTGATAACCCACAAGTATAGGGGATCGCAACAGTTTTCGAGGGCAGAGTATTCAACCCAAATTTATAGATTCGACACAAGGGGAGCCAAAGAATATTTGAGAGTATTAGGAGCTGAGTTGTCAATTCAAACACACCTGGAGATTAAATATCTGCAGTAGAGTGATTAGTAGCACAGTAATATGATAGTTTTAATAGCAGTAGCAGCAGTAACAGTAACGATAACAGTGATAGCAATAGTTTTGTAGCAGTTGGAACAGTAGCGGCAACAATAGTAACTTAGCAAGAACAATAAGTGGAGAAATCGTAGGCACTGGATCGGTGAACTCGCTGGATGATATTCATCATATAACAGTCATAACCTAGGGCGACATAGAACTAGCTCCAGTTCATAAATGTAATGTAGGCATGTATTCCGTAAATAGTCATACGTGCTTATGAAAAAGAACTTGCATGACATCTTTTGTCCTACCCTCCCGTGGCAGCGGGGTCCATAAGGAAACTAAGGGATATTAAGGCCTCCTTTTAATAGAGAACCGGAACAAAGCATTAACACACGGTGAATACATGAACTCCTCAAACTACGGTCATCACCGTGAAGTATCCCAAATATTGTCACTATGGGGTTGACGTTTCATAACACGTAATAGGTGCATATGACTAGGCAAGATCGGATCAAGAACATGGATATAATGGTGATAACATAAACGGTTCAGATCTGAAATCATGGCACTCGGGCCCTAGTGACAAGCATTAGGCATAGCAAAGTCATAGCAACATCAATCTCAGAACATAATGGATACTAGGGATCAAGCCCTAACAAAACTAACTTGATTACATGATGAATATCACCCAACTCCTCACCGACTAGCAAGCCTACGAAGGGATTACTCACTCCCGGTGGGGAGCATCATGGAATTGGCGATGGAGAAGGGTTGATGATGACGAAGACCGAAGATTCCCCTGTCTGGAGCCCCAAACGGGCTCCAGATCTGGCCTCCCGATGAAGAACAGGAGGTGGCGGCGGCTCCGTATCGTGAAACGCGATGAAACTTTCTCTCTAATTTTTCTCCAAAAATAGGAATTTCTAGTGCCGGAATTAGGGTCAGTGGGGCCACGAGGTGGGCACAACCCACCAGGGCGCGCCTGGGGGGGGGGGCTGGCACGCCCTGGTGTATGCTGCCCAGCCTGTGGCCCCCCTTCGGTGGTTCTTGACTCCAGTATTTTTATTTATTCCAAAATAAATCTCCAAAAAGCTTCGTCCAATTCCGAGAACTTTTATTTCTGCACAAAAAACAACACCATGATAGTTCTGCTAAAAACAGCGTTAGTCCGGGTTAGTTTCATTCAAATCATGCAAATTAGAGTCCAAAACAAGGGCAAAAGTGTGAGGAAAAGTACATACAACGGAGACGTATCAACCTCCTCTACACTTCCGAATCTGCTGGTGAGAGCGTTGCGTGCCTCTATGAAAGCACATATGCTCCCTTGGTGGTTTTGATAATTCATGACAACATACATTGTCTCTTGGACTGATAGTTTTATCTAGCTTATTTCAGATGAAGTCCACAGAGAGGATTGGCTAAAGATTGTGTGGAGAACATCACCAAGGAAAGGAACGAATAGAATTGGCCATGCTTCAAGAATGAGGACTCTACATTTTACATTTTGTGTGAAATCACATTTGAGTACATAGGAAAGCCAATACTACTAAAAGGGGATGAGGTAAATATGTTGATCTGGTTGCTCAAGTGCTTAGAGGTAGCCACCAAAAATACTCACCCACTTTCCCATACATATCCTCTGTCCAAAGCCTAAAGTCAAAATTCGGTGCCACCAATATTCCCATCCGGATCCACCGAGGTTATCCAACACAAAAGCCAAACCAAACCCTAGCATCTCGATACTACCAGCTTTCCACCGGTGTTTGTAGGATGTGCTGGCGGCCGTGCTTAGTGTTACCTGACGGGGTGGGCTTTGACGCGGTATATGCACCTGTGGCCAGGCCTGCGAAGTGAGTGAACGGTCCATCAACGGACCGGCTTGGGGCCCTGCACACATCGTTTGAGGCCGTATTGGAACCTAGACCGGACTTCCATTATGGGTTCAATTCTCAAATAGGCGATAAACCTGGACATGAGTAATTGTAGGTTAACGTCCGTGGCCGACTCCCTCATTGGGCTTCCGATTGAAGGTTGCTGAGGTGCCTTTTTACGTGCACATGGCGATAAGTGGCAGGAGCATGTGTGAAGAAGTACACCCCTACAGGGTTATGAATCTGTTCGAATAGCCGCGTCCTCGGATATGGACTACTTGGAAAACTTATGTGGTTCATAGACAATCTAAATGGATACTCTAAAATGCACAAGATAAGCGTGAGTGCTATGGATGGCCTTCTCGTAGGGAGACAGGAGTGGATCCATAGTGGTGTATTGGTATGGTGAATATGTGGACTCGTGTGCGCTTTCTCCCTCCAAAGAAAGTACTTGTAGTCGTAATACAAGTTAGCCAAGAGTCAAAGATGGCTTGCTGCAATAAATTCCACAACCCCCTTTGTTGACTATGATGCATATGTAGTTAGTTCTGATGTAAGTCTTGCCGAGTACCTTTGTACTCACGATTGCTTAATTTATGTTTTTGCAGAGGAGACGTTAGTCTCATTAGTGATTCATACGACGTGAAGTTCAATGTTAACCGAAATAGCTTGAGAATCCCAGACAGAGGTCTGGCTCCTTTGGTAGATAGTTGTAGCTTTTCAGGCTCCTCCAACCACTTTAGTAGATGTGTGTACCCAGACATGTTTTGCTTCCGCTTGATGCTTGTATAACTTGAGTGTTGGGTCATGTGACCCCTGTCTGTAATATCACACTATGTTGGCTCTTATGAGTCATTAATGAATACTTGAGTCATAGATTTATGTTGTGATGCCATGTTGTATCTACGCATATCGTGCATATTGCGTGTATGTTTGAAAGCATTGGTATGTGTGGGATTCGACACCTAGCTATTTGCCTTTAGTAGCCTTCTATATGGGGAAATGCCTCTTTGTGCTTCCATTGAGCCGTGGTAGCTTGCTACTGCTCTGGACACATTGATTGACCGGTGTGTATCCTTCTTTGCTGCTGTGTCTGTCCCTACGGGGAAATGTCACGCGGTGTAATGGAGTCCATGTAGCTTGCTACGACTCGTCTACACACGCTGGTGACCGACACCTGCACTGCTGGGTTACGTATGCCTGTCCCTATACGGTTGTGCTTGGGTGTACAACTAGTCATGTCGACCCGGGTTCTCTGACATATGATTGCTAGCGACATATTCATATACATGAGCCAAAAGACGCAAACGGTCGCGGCCAAGGTAAGGTGGCAGCCATGGGGCTTACCGTGCGTGAGACCGCAAGGTGATATGATGTGTTACATGCTAGATTCGTATGTCTTAGGATCGTGGTCCCGAGAGCGTTGGTATCAGAGCCTGACTACGCGTAGGATGACCAAGCCAAACTGGTCGATGTTGAGTCTAGAACTGCTAGTTATATAGGGGAATTGATTGTGGAAGGGAACGTACGATTCTTTTTACTCCTTTCCTCATGTCATTCTAATTCTGAGTCACCCTCTTCTTTATTCTACGGGTTAAGAATTAGGCTTCTCATCTAGCTATCAGGATGACAAGTCACTATGCTAGAGACCTATAGGAAAGGTGTTGTCGTTCTGGATCGATGTCCTCTTAAGAATTCAGTTGTTATGTTGTCAATTTTCATGCAGGTTGCCTCATATTTCATGCCCGTATAGCTGTTATGTTGTCTGAGTTATCCAATGTTAATAAAAATCTGAGGCAATTGCAAACTCTTTCATCCTTGCTTGATGTCTTTTGGCCAGACTAAGCATAGAAATTATTGCGTTGAGGTACCCTATTACTCGACGTATTTGTTGAAGTGTTAGGAAACCATGTTGTCTCGGAAATATACCCAATAGTCCAGTTGTGTTTTGTGTTTCCAGTGTGATGATTCTGGCCATCGTTCTCGAAAGCATCCTGTGATGCTACTTAGTTAGTAGGTATTCTGTTTTGGGGTTCTTGAACTCGAGAATCATTCGGCTCACTCCTGTTGATAGTGTTTGCTCGTTCCTTTAGGATGATTAGTAACTGTAAGAGCATAATTTTCCCTAAGTAGTTTTGGTGGTTGATGACAGTGCGTTTGCGGACTAACTGTGTGCATTAAGATTTCAGAGATTATCAGGTGGCACGAGACGGTTATCTTCCCCTCAAGTAGTAACTCAGAAGACGGAGTCTCTTCCTTTCGAGGTTAGGTTGGTGGACCTGAGTCGTAGGAAAATCCGTACTATTAAGAGGGGATCCGCATCCGGAAAGGTTGGGAGGAATCATCACGTACACTTTGCACCCCCGTCCGTTTCCCGGCACGACGGAGCTTTTTCTACCCCTAAGGCTCTAAAGTTTCACTTAAGCGGAAGTACCGCTCTTCCGAGCGGTAGTACCGCTCCAGCGGTACTACTGCCCTGAAGAGTCGCTCGAACTACCGCTTATTTTTTTAAGCGGAAGTTCTGAGCAGTACTACCGCCCTGAACTACCACTTACTTTTTTAAGCGGAAGTTCCGTGCGGTACTACTGCCCTGAGTAGCTTTGGAGCCTCTTTCGCATCCTTTTTCCTTCCGGACTTCTGGGATTTCTGAGCCGAAGTACCGCTCCCCGGAGCGGTCCTACCGCCCCAAGCGGAAGTACCGCTCCCTCCTGAGCGGTACTACCGCTCAGTTGTTCCAGTACGCGTATAAGCGGAAGTACCGCCCATTAGGACGGTACTACCGCTTATGCTCGTATCCGGGCAAAAAAAGGGCCACTTTTTCCCCCACCTATATAAGTGAGTCTTCTTCCCCATTGAGACTCACCTCTTCCCACAAAAAGCTCCATTGTTGCTCCAAAGCTTATTCTTGCTCCTTCTCCTTCCCTAGACATCAAATCTTGTTGGGGCTCTAGGGTTTGGAGGAGAGGGCCTTGATCTACACTTCCACCGAGAGATATTTGATTCCCCCATCAATACCTTGCGGATCTTGTTACTCTTGGGTGTTTGAGCACCCTAGATGGAAGAGGTCACTTCGAAGCCATAGTCCATTGTGGTGAAGCTTCATAGTGTCGTTGGGAGCCTCCAATTAAGTTGTGGAGATTGCCCCAACCTTGTTTGTAAAGGTCCGGTTGCCGCCTTCAAGGGCACCACTAGTGGAATCACGACATCTCGCATTGTGTGAGGGCGTGAGGAGAATACGGTGGCCCTAGTGGCTTCTTGGGGAGCATTGTGCCTCCACACCGCTCCAACGGAGACGTACTTCCCTTTACCGGGAAGGAACTTCGGTAACACATCCTCGTCTCCATCGGTTCCACTTGTGTTTACTTCTTATCCTTATGTTGTGCAAGCTATTTGTATTGTTTATATCCTTGCTTATGTGGTTATTGTTGTTAGCATCATATAGGTTGCTAACCTAGTTGCATATCTAGCCAACCTATTTGTTGCTAAGCCTAACTTGTTAAAGAAAAGTTAAAAAGTGGTAGTTGCCTATTCACCCCCCTCTAGTCAACCATATCGATCCTTTCAATTGGTATCAGAGCTACGTCTCTTTACTAAGGGTTTCACCACCCGAAGAGTATGGTTAACGACGGGGACCGGCCGGTTGAACTCCCCGAGGCCATGGGTGTGAGCACGGTCTCTCGTGAGGATTTAAATGAGGCCAGGTCCTCGCTTAAATCCTCCATGACGACCGAGGTCAAATCCATGTTTAAAGAATTCCTTGATACTCTTAAACTTTCCACCGATGCGGTCCAAGTGGTTAATCCCACTAACTCGACATCGAATGTCAACTCCGGTAACGAGGGGGCTAGTGCTGATAAGGACAATCGTTCTCAAGGAATTAATGGGTCGGGGACCTTTGCCTCGGTTCCCCCTCCCTTGGTCTATGGAGGACCGGTGCACCCACCTCATATAGTTAATCTCGGTCCTCCTAAACTTGTTAAGAATGATTTTGCTAATTGGATTTTTCGTATCAAGTCTCATTTGGATCACAGCTCAATTCAACTCATGCGAGTCATTGAAGAAGGATACTACCCTCGTGATCCACGCAACCTCACCCCAAGAGAAGAAGCGGATAAACAGCTAAATTCCTCCGCCTTGTTCATACTCCAAGCTGCTGTTCCTATCGAAGACCTACCGCACCTGCGTCCCTTCACTATTGCTAAAGAGTGTTAGGAACACATTGTCTCCATGTACAAGGGCCGCTCAAGCATTCAACGGTTAAACTATGAAGTTGTCCTTGATCAGTCAGATGAGTTTGTAATGGTAGAAGATGAGGAACCGCGTGAGCTCTATAGGAGGGTGACTGCTCTTGCCGTTGCCCTCAAAGATCATGGTAGCAAGGATGTGGATGACACCTGGGTCAAGCGTAAGTTTCTGAAGGCCATCATGCCCTACAACAAGGCCATGTCCGCCGTCATCCGTCAAAGACCGGACTTTCACACTTTGTCCTCTGGGGATGTGTTGGATGAATTTATTGCAATGAACATCTTGAACACGACCGCAGACGATGCCCTTGCTCGCGTGCAACGGACAAAGAAATCATCTCCCAACCTTGCTTTGAAGGCCAAGGTCAGTCAAGAGGAAGAAGAAGAAGAAGAAGAGGGTTGCCCCGAGGACACCAAATATGCTTACCATGAGCATATGGCTCTAGCGTCCAGGCAATTTTGGGGCAACAAGAGAAACACAAGGCCTAACTTTTCCAAGAACAACTCAAACGGGTCAAAGGGCAAGCAACGTGTGAGGACCTGCTACAACTGTGGTAATGTGAGTCACTTTGTGGTGGATTGTCCATATGAGAAGAGGGAAGACAATGGTGGCGAGCTCATCCGCAAAGATAAGGCCAAGTCTTTCCCCAACAAGACCAACTTCACCAAGAAGACTCGTCACAAAGTGTTGGTGGCTCAAGAAGAGTATGCCTCGGATGATGATGTTGATGACGAAGACACAAGTGGTGAAGGAATGGCAATGTTATCTGTGGCAATTGCATCCTCTACCCCAACAAAGGTGTCACTCTTCGATGCCCCCAATGAGAACCACATCGCTAGGTGCCTCATGGCAAAAGGTATCACCAAGGTAACCTCCAACGCCAAAACCTCAAACATTAAGACTTCTGTTTCTTCCACTCCGTCCTTGTTAGATTGTGTGGATGAACATGAGGAGGCGAAAGAGGGTGAGAATGAGTTTGACAAGTTCTTGTGTAAACTCAAGGGAGAATCCAAGAAGCACTTCGTTGCTCTCTTGGAACAACTTGGTGAGGCCAATGACACGATTGAGTCTCAAGAAGAATTTCTTGAGGAGATGAGAGGCCATAGATGTGATTATGCCAACGAGATAGCAGATCTTTCAATTGCTCTAGAGGAAGAGCGAGGTCTTCATTTGACTCTTAAGGAGTCACAAAATGACGACCTTGCTAAATTATGTAAAGATTATGATCATGCTATTGTTCTTAACCGTGTTATTAAATCTGAAAAGATTGTACTTGGGGTTGACCATGCTCGACTCAAGGATGAGTTTGTCTCACTTGACAATGCTCACAAGGCATTGAAGAGCGTTCATGCTTCTCTTAAAGAGTCGCATGATCAACTCCAAGTAAAACTCACTAAGGAAATTGCCACGTGTCCTCCCTTTGTTTTAATTGATAATGCATCTGCTACTAACCCGTGTTGTGAGCATGCACATCTTGTGGAGGAAAATGCTAAGCTGAAAGAGCAGCTTGAGAAAGGCCTTGTGACATGTATCCAAGGTGAGAAGAATCTCAATGACCTTTTGAGCAATCAAAAGGAAGTGATTGCAAAGGAAGGAGTTAGGTTTGCATCCAAGTCCAAAAAGAAGAAGAAGATGAAGACCACGCAGGTTCCTCCACTCAAGGAAACATTTGTCAAAGCGGGGAACATTACTCATAAGAAGAAGAAGGACAAGGTTGTGAGTGATAGTGCCAAGAAGGGCAAGATCACTCCCTCCGACAGGGCCGGCGATTTTAACCCCTCCTATATTTTGTGCCGTGCTAGTGATGGGCATGTTTATGCCAAATATGTTGGTTCTTCTTATGAGTATATTGAGTGGTCTATTTGGGTTCCTAAGACTCTTGTCACTAACATGAAAGGACCCATTCAAGAATGGGTACCGAAATCCAAGCATTGATCTATTGTAGGACTTTGCTTCCGGGGGAGTCTCATTGTTGCTCGATAGCGGAGCAACAAATCATATGACCGGAAGCAAGGACTTGGTGGTGGATGTTCGACCCGATGCATCCATGGCCACCCAAGTCTCATTTGGCGATGATGCAATCTCAAAGGTATTGGGTCTTGGCAAGGTGGTTATCTCTCCGACCTTAACCATTGAGAGAGTCATGCTTGTTGAGACCCTTGCATACAATTTACTTTCCATTCGTCAACTTGTACTCATGGGTTTTAGTACCTTCTTTGGCATTGATATCGTGACCCTTTTGTGGAGCAAGACTCTTAAAGTAGCCTTTGTTGGGCATGTCAAAAATGGTCTCCATGTGATTAACTTCTCGGAGCGACCCACTAAGACTGCGACATGTCTAATGGCTAAAGTTGATGTGGGATGGCTTTGGCATCGCCGACTAGCCCATGTCAATATGAGATCTTTACAAAGTCTCCTCAAAGGGGATCACATTCTTGGACTAACAAATGTGAGTTTTGCCAAAGATCGTGCTTGCAGTGCTTGTATCGAAGGAAAGCTAATGAAAAAGCTCATCGTCCAACCACTACAATCTACTCAAAGAGGACCTTAGAGCTCCTTCACATGGATCTCTTCGGGCCTCCATCTTTTGACAGCCTTGGAGGAAGAAGGTATTGCTTGGTGATTGTGGATGATTACTCGAGATACACATGGGTATATTTCTTCAAGAGGAAGAGTGAGACACAACAGACAGTCATCAACTTTGCAAATGAAGTCCAACGTCAACATGAAGCAAAGATTTTGATGATTAGAAGTGACAATGGCACTGGGTTCAAGAACTACACCCTAGACGAGTTTCTCAGTGATGAGGGGACAAAACACCAATATTCCACACCTTACACCCCTCAACAAAACGGTGTTGCGGAGAGGAAGAACCGGACATTGATGGATGAGACAAGAACCATGATGGCAGAGTTTAAATCTCCGTACAACTTTTGGGCCGAAGCCATCAACACGTCGTGTCATGCATCAAATCGGCTCTATCTCCGCAAAGGCTTGAACAAGACTCCCTATGAGATTCTTACTGGGAACAAGCCCAACCTCAAATACTTCCGGGTGTTTGGTTGTAAGTGTTTCATTCTCAAGAAAGGTGTTCGTTTGTCTAAATTTGAATCTAGAGCCCATGAGGGCATATTTGTTGGTTATGCTGCAAACTCTCATGCTTACCGTGTCCTCAACAAGTCCACCGGACTCATTGAGGAGACGAGTAACGTAGAGTTTGATGAAAATAATGGCTCCCAAGCGGAGCAAAGTGGTCTTTGTGATGTAGGTGATGAAATTCCTCCCCAAGCCATAAGAAGAATGGGTGTGGGATACTTCCTACCCGTTGAGTAACCCCTTGTGGCTGAAGGAGAAGGACAATGTTCCACTCAAGTGGAACCATCACCGACGCACGACCCACACGCTTCCGAAGAACAAAGTGAAGGCCCTCAACCCCGTGATCAAGATCAAGGGCAAGATCAACTTGCTAGTGATGTTTCTACTTCACATGATGCTCAAGATTTTGGTCACACCCTCGTGCAAGTTCAAGATCAAGATGAAGGTCAGGACCAAGATAAACTTCAAGATCAAGGTCAAGCTAAAGATCAAGATCATGCTCAAGATCATGAGCAAGCCGGTGCTAGTACCGAAGCTCGTCAAGTTACCAAGCCTCAACTTTCCATGGAGGAAATTCTTGAAAGATGAGATGCCAAGATTGCTTCCAAGCTTAAGACCAAGCAACACCTCCTAGAGAACGTTTACAGAAGCTTGAAAAGAGGGGTAACTACTCGTCGTCAATTAACAAACTTTTGTGCACATCATGCGTTTGTTTCTTGTTTGAACCCCTCAAGGTACAAGATGCGCTCGAAGACGAGGATTGGCTTGAAGCCATGCATGATGAAATCAACAACTTCGAACGCAACAAAGTGTGGCGATTGGTGCCAAGACCAAAAGAGAATCACAATGTCATTGGAACCAAATGGATCTATAAGAACAAGCAAGATGCACACGGTATCATTATTCGCAACAAGGCAAGACTGGTGGCTCAAGGCTACTCCCAAGTCGAGGGTTTCGACTACGGTGAAACCTTTGCCCCTGTTGCTCGCCTTGAATCTATTCGCATGTTGCTTGCTTATGGTTCTCATCATGACTTCTTATTATATCAAATGGATGTAAAGAGTGCTTTTCTTAATGGTCCTCTTAAGGAGTTGGTGTATGTCAAGCAACCCCCGGGGTTTGAGGATTCCAAGTTCCCCAATCATGTATACGTTCTCGATAAGGCACTCTATGGCCTTAAACAAGCCCCACGTGCGTGGTATGAGCACCTTACCGAGATGTTGCAAGATCATGGGTTGAAATTGGGAAAATCGACCCCACTCTTTGTAGGAGATATGCCCAAGAGGCAATAATAAATGTTATTATTTATCCCCATGTTCCTAATTAAGTTTATATTCCATGATATAACTGCAATGATTCTCGAGTCTGCAATATCCACGAGGCCCGGAGGGAAACTCATTTGCACGTGTGGTATTATAAATGGTAAAATGTATTCCCAGTCTTGCCTCTAAGACTGGCTCAAGTATTGCATGATGATCCTGTTTTCCTGATCATGGGCATGGCTATGCCGGTAATTTTGAGGGCGCAATGTTGGTAGAACACTTGTGTTGAATCGACCTGAATTGATGTTATGCTATGAGATACTTTCATCACTAGTTAAATGTAATAACACAGAGATGGTTAACGTTTGCATGATTCCTTGGACCATGAGAGTATCGAGTTTCTTCATGCTTGCTTCATGAACTTCGGGGTTTGTTAAACGTCATCCGTAAATGGGTGGCTATTACGGCGGCTTACGGGTTCATGGAAAAGTATGTCAAGTAACTTGATAGCTCAAGATTGGGATTTGCTCCTCCGATGATGGAGAGATATCTCTGGGCCCTCTCGGTGTTACGGTATCCATCATCGTCTGGCCAGACACAGGGTGATTTGATCACAGGGATGCCGGAACACGGTAACGAGAAAAGAGAACAATACCGGTAACAAGGTAACTGGCATAGTGGACAAGTTGTTGATCCACGGGGATGCCAACATGTCTCACCTCGGGTATTTGTAACATATCGCGAAGCAACAAGAATAGCACACGACAACTGGAGGTTCACTCGAATATTCTTTCGTGTGGGTATAGGGGTCAATATGGGTGTCCACGGCTCCGATGTTGATCATGGATCGGAAGGGGTTCCGGGTCATGTATATACTTCACCGAACCTATAGGGTCACACGCTTAAGGGTCATCTATCTGCTGAATACTAGACAGGGAGTCTGAGAGAAAGTTTCCGGAAAAGTTTTCGGAGACAGCGGAAAAGTTCCGAAGAGAGAGGTCACCGGATGAGTTTCGGTGAAACTGAAAAGTTGTTTCAGGGGATACCATTAAGTCAAATTGGTTTCGGCACATGCCTGATAATTTTTGGAGGGTGCCAGAATCATTCTGGAAACTTCTGGGAATTTTCCGGAAGAAAAACCGGAAATGTTCCGGAGCTGCCGGAACCACTTCAGATGCTCTTCGCAGATGAAAATCACTAATCCGGAATTGTTCCGGAACGCATTGAAAATTATTTTAGTGGGTACTGGAAATGTTGTAGGCCCACATAAATATTTTCAGTTCGAACGGACGCTGAAAAATGTCATCGTGAATAGTGAAAGTGCTTTTTGGGATATTTTTGGAAAGTCACCTTTTGGGATATTTTCCCAAAAGGCTTCTAGAAGGGATGGATGGATGAGGACCCCCTTTGGGGGGCCCCACCAAGAGGGTGGCCGGACACATGTGGTGCTCCTCCATGGAGCACCACTTGTTCTTTGGCTTTCCCCTTTTGCCCTTGGAAAGTGTTTCCTTCATGGGCATTTATGGTATTTTTGAATACCCTTCCTACCCCTTGGTTTTTCCTATAAATAGGAGGTGAGGGGGCTGCCCAAACCTCATCCCTTCTCACATACAAGTGCCATGCATGATTTGGCTTTCTCTCTCCCTCCCAGCGAAATAGTTTCGTAGAGCCGAAAGGCTGTCTGGGTTCCGGTGGGAACTAGTTCTGGACGGCGAAGCCCTGCCGGATAGATGACACCGTATGTGTGCAACTCTATAGAGAGATCATAGTTTCGGTCTTAGTTCAAGAGTGCCTCCCGAAGGGCTGTCCGAGTGACTGTCCGAGTTTCGAGGGTCCTCCCGAAGGGCTGTCCGAGTGACTGTCAGAGTTTCGATGGTCCTCCCGAAGGGCTGTCCGTGACACTGTCCGGGGGACTGTCCGACCGCCTCCTGGAGGGCTGTCCGAGGGGCGGATGAGGGTATACATCCTCGAGGTTGGGAGGTTGTAAATCCTAGCTGCGGGGATCTGCACCGCCGATCGTCATCGACTCTACTTCCGCTGCGCTACGAGTCGGTAACGAAAAAGATCAAACCTTGTATGCAGTCTCCATAGTGGTCCTGGGCTGGTGCGTAGGTCGGAAATTTTTTGTTTTCTGCTGCGTTACCCTACAGTGGTATCAGAGCCGTGCTATGCGTAGATGCAGGTTGCGATCTAGAATACATAGAGATGTATGGGTGTTGCACAATATAATTAGGTAGTAGATGAGATCTATTGCTGATAATTATTTGTGCGGGTAGCAGATGAAATCTGTTACCCGATGTTCTTGTTGCTTCCCTGGGATTTGCATATTTCTGATCTTGATAACAGCATGGTGGAGTTTTAATGTTCTGGCAATCCGCGATCCTGATTGATCAACGAAGTGCTAACAGTTCATTGAATTCCACTGTAGTTAAAAAGAAAGATGAAATTTCGTAGACGAAAGGGCAATGCAGATATGATCTGCACGGGGGTCATGCGTATGACGATGTTCAGTATGGGGCTCGAGATTTTATTATCTCGTGTTTCATACACCCCGCAAAGTTAATCTAGCAACTTGAATTATCATACTTGATGATAAACGTTGGTAGTTGTGGTTTGGTTGAAACCTTAGAAGCCACGTAAAATAAAATTTTGCATAAACCGATTAGAGGTGTCTAACTTGGTTTTGCAGGATGACATGAGGTATGCATGTGATGTGGTATAGCAGTTCTCATTTTTAATTTGATTATGTATGAGATGACTATACAATGTAAATTAACATGACCTGCGTGTCATGATTCGGCATGATGGCTGGAGCCATATGATTGTCACTTTAATGACCTGTGTGTCAACCTTAATCAATGCACTTATTTTATTAGCTATAGAGATAGCAATATTATCTGGTGCATCGACAAGGTGGTGGCAAACTTCGCGAAGGTGAACACCGACGCGAATGCCGAAGACGAAGAAATTGATAACTTCTCCGTCAGAAAGGGCTATACCATATCATGCTATTATGAATTGCCTGAGATGTTTATCCCTCTTGATGCACCCTTCTTGATTGCACGGTAGTCGCTTTTATTAGGGTGATCTCTCACAAAAATATCAAGTAGTTAGTGTTCTCCCAAGTGTAGCACCATCACAGCATCCTTCCTTTCGAGGTGCGCCATGATCTACATGGGTACGAACGATTGTACGGGTGTAAGGCGGGTGAGGTCAGACCTCGCAGCAAGATCACTTGGTTATCTTGACGTTCATGGCAGGATCGTCCTGAGCTCGGAACACACGCATCGAAAGATGAACAAGAGTCACATGGAGATGTGATTGGCAAGTTTGCCTACCAATTAAAGTTCGCCCCATCGGTGTTCATCTCGAACAATGGCGTTGAATGGAAATGTGGGTCTTGAATCACTCACAATCAATTATGAGAGATATTGATTTGAGTGGGAGCGCACTTTAGAATTAATTCTTTTAATTCTTAGTGCAATTAATTTTGAACACTGTCTAAGTGTGATTTGCATAAATAGTTGTCGAATAATGGCTGGCGTTTCCACCTTCCCTATTAAAATTGAATAGCTGTTAAATATCTGGGCTAAACTTTACGGTTGGTAACGTAATGTGAGGATTGTCCTCAAGAGTGCCGAGAAGGAATTTGTCCTATCGCATACTTTCGGTATTCTCCCACTAATGCTATGGATGATGTGACTCTCGTCCTTCGATCCAAAAGCTAGAATTCCGTTACGGTCAAAGTGCAATATGTTTGCTTCCATGAGACCCGAACTTCGAAAGTTTGGGATAGTTATATGATATTCATGGAACTGAAAATTGATTTTCAGATACAAACAAAGGCTGAAAGATATGAAATATCCAAAGCAATGTTTGTTTGCAAACTATTAGTAAAGGTGTTTACTATGCATTAGACTGATAAGAGAGGGATCCAGAAGAACGCCTGTCATATGATGATGGTGAATAAAACAACAACTTAAAGAGAAAGGAAGTGTCCGAAGGGTGTTAGTGAAACTTTCACGCCTAGGAAGTCCGGGGCTAACGCCACTCTTAAGTTGGGTGCTTCTTCTGAGAGTAGGAGAAATACTGAAAGTTAAACTGTTAGAAGTATAAAGGCAAAAGGAAAGAAGACTGGAATATCCAGCTCATGTATGAATGCATACAGGTTTTTGATGTATAGAAGGCTGGTCAAAGATATAGTTCTTAGGAATTATGGTTAAACATGTTAATCACTAATTCTTGGGTATTGTGAGTTAATCACAAAGATACCCGCTCGATTGCATTCTGTTGCAACTCGATGTAAGAACTACTATGGCCTGAAAGACTAGCCAGGAATAAGGTTTAGATACACGCAGGGAACATAGTAAATGTTACTATGCCTTCCATCGGTGTATTCCCTATGTATTTACTTTCATAATTCATTTTAGAGTTTCACACTCTAGCCCTTTGCATAAGGTATCTTGCAAGCAGGTTGTTCATAAGAGAACTTTTGATGTTCGGTGTTATGAATAACATAAGGGCCATACTTTCATTATGAATGAGACGTATGTTATGAATATTGATAATAATACATTACCTCTGGGTTTACTTTCATAATTCATTTTAGAGTTTCATACACTCTAGCCCATTGCACAATGTTTGTTGCAAAACAGTTGTTCATAAAAACAACAATTGTTGTTCAGTATTATGAATAACATGAAGGGCCATGCTTCCATCAAAGATGGGATGTATGTTATGAATATTGATGGAAATATGATACATCCATAACACTGACGCTAAATGTCGCAAGACTAAAAGAATTCCACATACGTGTGGCACTGCATTTGGTCACATTGGAGAAACCCGCATGGAAAATTCCATTATGTTGGATTTTGAAGTCGTTTGATTTTGAATCATCTGACACTTGCAACTTTCCTCCAAAAGGTGAAGTGACTAAAATACCGTTCACAGACCATAAAGAACGAGCAAAGAACTTATTGGTGATCATACATTTTGATGTATGTAGTCCGATAAATGTTGTTGCAAACAGTGGATTTGTCTACCTTCAAAAATGACTCAAGTAGATATATGGATATTTACTTGATGAGACGTAAGTCTGGATCTTTTGAAATCATTCGAAAGGTTTTCAAAAATGAAGTAGAAGTTATTGTAACAAGAAAATTATGTTTCTGCAATTTGATTGCGGAAAGGAATATTTGAGTTACAAGTTTAGCGAATGTCTGATGAGTTGTGAAAAGAGTTTCATAACTTGCACCTCCCGGAACACCACTGCAAGTGGAAAGTCCGTGAAGATGTAATTGAACCATTCATGACATGGTAAGATCAAAGATGACATAAATAAATTTTCCATTATCCCTTTTAAAGTGATGCTTTAGAGACTGCGGCTTTTACACTGAAAAGAGCTCCATCGGGTCTGTTGAAATGATGCCATGGTATGGTATGCCCAACCATGTTATATCTTTTCTTAACATTTGGAATATGGGGCTTGTGTAAAAGGTTACGAACCTATTCCAAATCAGACAAGTGCTACTTTGAAGGTTATCCCAAGTTATTGGGTATTCCCCCACCACTATACTGAGGCTAAGGTTTTTGCCACAAAGAACGGTAAGGTTTTTGAAGAAAATTGTTGTTTCAAAAAGGTGAGTGGGAGAACAGTGCAACTCGACGAGATAAACTGTATCTTAGTCATCAGATCAAAGGAAAGAGACCTTGGAAGTAATTCCAGAGTTTCCTACTGCGACTGATACGGAAGCCTCTACATGAGATGTATGGACTTCGGTCGAACTTGCAGCTGAACCACGTAGGAAAAACTCGTGCAAACCTCTCAGGTGCGCGTACGAGATATTGTTGTTAGACAACAGTATACCTATGATACACAAGGAAGCGTTGATGGGCCCTGACTCCGGAATTGGCTAAATGCCAATACAATCCAAGATAGTTTCCATATAAGTGATTCAAGATTAAAACCTTGATACACCTTTCGGAAGACTTAGAGTCTAACGAATATTTATGAAACTATAAACTGATGTGGATAAAATGTTTTATCCATAAAGCTCGACTTGTTGCAATAACAAGTTCAAGGAGTTGACTACGATGAGGTTGTTTCACCGTAGAGATGCTTAAAGTCGGTTCTGGTTGAACTAGCAATTAATACATATTTCAATCATGAGATATGAAACATGGATGACAAAAGAATTTCCATGTAATGGGAAAACAAACTAGGATTTGTATGTGATACAATCCAAAGTATTTGTCGATCCAAAGGATGCTAGTGAGTATGCAAACTTCAGAGTTCCAGCAATGGACAGAAGAGAGAAAAAAGGAGTTGGAATCTTCGTTTTGATGAAATGATCAAAAGAGTTTGATTTCATCAATGGATAATGAAGATGCTTGTGGTTTCAAGAAAGTAAGTGGGAGCATAATAATATTTCTAAAAACCTTGTGTGCTTGACACATTGTTAACTGGAAATAAATTTCTTGACATGAATTAGGACTTCATTTGAAAATAGTTTTCGATGAAGTGCTTGGGCTAAATAGCCTTTCTATTAGGCATAATGATCTATGGAGATAGATTTGACTAATGGGGCTAAGCAAAAATACATATTGACAAGATGCTAAAACAATTTAGCACTAAAACTGCCAAGGAGTGATTCTTGCCGATGTCACATGGAAAGAGTTTTGTAAGACTCGGTGTCCCAAAACACTGATGAGCAAAATACATGATGGAGATTCCACACACTCTTGTGTTTGGATTAATCATGTATTCCATGGTATGTAAAACAACCAGATATGTCCGATACTCCCAAACTGTTGCGAGTATAGATACCAAAGTGATCAAAGTACTGATCATAGGACAACAGTGAAAAATGTCATTGAGTACTAAAGTAGCACTGATGACATGTTTTCTCGCAAGCAGAGATTATGAAGTGCTTGTTGTAAGTAATTACATCGATACAGTCTTCATCAATGCTCCATGCGATTTTCGATTTAAGTTAAGGTTTTGTGTAATACACAATACGGTGGCACGGTAAGTTGGAATTGTTCTAAACAGGTTACTGTGGCGAATTCTATAACAAAGGCTAAGTATGTTGACGTTTTGGAAGCAACAAAGAAGATGTTGAATCATATAGTTCATTCATGTACTTAGTATGGTTCCAAGATGGCTTTGGTCAATGGGACACTATTGCAGATAGTTGCTCCATAGCTCAGTCTGAGGAATCAAGGTTTGACCTGTGATTCACATATATACAAAGCCAAGTCCACACAAAATATGAATTTTGTGAAAGCGTGAAAATGTGAGGATATGCAAAGATACACACGGAGCTGAAGTTGTCAGATCCGTTGGACATCAGGCTATACCACAAGCGAAGCATATTTTACACCAGTATGCCATAGGTGTAAAGTGCATTAGCATTGACTAGATTATTGACTCTAGTGCAAGTGGGAGTCTGTAGGAGATATGCACAAGAGGCAATAATAAATGTTATTATTTATCCCTATGTTCCTAATTAAGTTTATATTCCATGCTATAACTGCAATGATTCTCGAGTCTGCAATATCCACAAGGCCCGGAGGGAAACTCATTTGCACGTGTGGTATTATAAACGGTAAAATGTATTCCTAGTCTTGCCTCTAAGACTGGCTCAAGTATTGCATGATGATCCTGTTTTCCTGATCATGGGCATGGCTATGCCGGCAATTTTGAGGGCGCAATGTTGGTAGAACACTTGTGTTGAATCGACCCGAATTGATGTTATGCTATGAGATACTTCCGTCACTAGTTAAATGTAATAACACAGAGATAGTTAACGTTTACATGATTCCTTAGACTATGAGAGTATCGAGTTTCTTCATGCTTGCTTCATGAACTTTGGGGTTTGTTAAACGTCATCCGTAAATGGGTGGCTATTACGGCGGCTTACGGGTTTATGGAAAAGTATGTCAAGTAACTTGATAGCTCAAGATTGGGATTTTCTCCTCCGACGATGGAGAGATATCTCTGGGCCCTCTCGGTGTTACGGTATCCATCATCGTCTGGCCAGACACAGGGTGATTTGATCACAGGGATGCCGGAACACGGTAACGAGAAAAGAGAACAATACCGGTAACGAGGTCACTGGCATAGTGGACAAGTTGTTGATCCATGGGGATGCCAACATGTCTCACCTCGGGTATTTGTAACATATCGCGAAGCAACAGGAATAGCACACGACAACTGGAGGTTCACTCGAATATTCATTCATGTGGGTATAGGGGTCAATATGGGTGTCCACGGCTCCGATGTTGATCATTGATCGGAAGGGGTTCCGGGTCATGTCTATACTTCACCGAACCTATAGGGTCACACGCTTAAGGGTGATCTATCTGCTGAATACTAGACAGGGAGTCTGAGAGAAAGTTTCCAGAAAAGTTTTCGGAGACAGCGGAAAAGTTCCGAAGAGAGAGGTCACCGGATGAGTTCCGGTGAAACTGAAAAGTTGTTTCAGGGGATACCATTAAGTCAAATTGGTTTCGGCACACGCCTGATAATTCTTGGAGGGTGCCAGAATCATTCTGGAAACTTCTGGGAATTTTCCGGAAGAAAAACCGGAAATGTTCCGGAGCTGCCGGAACCACTTCAGATGCTTTTCGCAGATGAAAATCACTAATCCAGAATTGTTCCAGAACACATTGAAAATTATTTTAGTGGGTACTGGAAATGTTCTAAGCTCACATAAATATTTTCAGTTCGAACGGACGCTGAAAAATGTCGTCGTGAATAGTGAAAGTGCTTTTTGGGATATTTTTGGAAAGTCACCTTTTGGGATATTTTCCCAAAAGGCTTCTAGAAGGGATGGATGGATGAGGACCCCCTTTGGGGGGCCCCACCAAGAGGGTGGCCGGCCACATGTGGTGCTCCTCCATGGAGCACCACTTGTTCTTTGGCTTTCCCCTTTTGCCCTTGGAAAGTGTTTCCTTCATGGGCATTTTTGGTATTTTTGAATACCCTTCCTACCCCTTGGTTTTCCTATAAATAGGAGGTGAGGGGGCTGCCCAAACCTCATCCTTTCTCACATACAAGTGCCATGCATGATCTGGCTTTCTCTCTCCCTCCCAGCGAAATAGTTTCGTAGAGCCGAAAGGCTGTCTGGGTTCCGATGGGAAATAGTTCTGGACGGCGAAGCCCTGCCGGATAGATGACACCGTATGTGTGCAACTCTGTAGAGAGATCGTAATTTCGGTCTTAGTTTGAGAGTGCCTCCCGAAGGGCTGTCCGAGTTTCGAGGGTCCTCCCGAAGGGCTGTCCGAGTGACTGTCCAAGTTTCGATGGTCCTCCCGAAGGGCTGTCCGTGACACCGTCTGGGGGACTGTCTGACCGCCTCCCGAAGGGCTGTCCGAGGGGCGGATGAGGGTATACATCCTCGTGGTTGGGAGGTTGTAAATCCTAGCTGCGGGGATCTGCACCGCCGATCGTCATCCACTCTACTTCCGCTGCGCTACGAGTCGGTAACGAAAAAGATCAAACCTTGTATGCAGTCTCCATAGTGGTCCTGGGCTGGTGCGTAGGTCGGAAATTTTTTGTTTTCTGCTGCGTTACCCTACACTCTTTTTACTAAGAGGGTTAACAGGAACTTGTTCGTATGCCAACTATATGTAGATGATATTATCTTTGGTTCTTCTAACAAAGCTTTTAATGATGAGTTCGCCGCACTAATGACCAAAGAGTTTGAGATGTCTATGATGGGAGAGTTGAAGTTCTTCCTTGGATTCGAAGTCAAGCAACTAAGCCAAGGAACCTTCATCAACCAAGCCAAATACAGTCAAGACATGCTTAAGAGGTTCAATATGGATGAGCTAAATCCTCCGAAGGCCAACACTCCGATGCCACTCAAAAGCCAACTTGACAGTGATCCCAATGGTAAAGCTATGGATCAGAAGGTATATCGCTCCATGATTCGCTCTCTGCTTTACCTTTGTGCATCTTGGCCGGATATCATGTTGAGTGTGGGAATTTGTGCACGATTTCAATCCGCACCTAAGGAGAGTCACTATGTGGCTGTCAAGCAAATCTTTCGATATTTGGCTCATACCCCAAACTTTGGCTTATGGTACCCTAAAGGTGCTTCATTTGATCTCATTGGATATACTGACTCGGATTGGGCGGGAGACCGTGTGGAAAGGAAGTCCACGTCCGGAGGTTGCCAATTTCTTGGCCGCTCTCTGGTAAGTTGGTCTTCCAAGAAACAAAACTGTGTTTCTCTCTCGTCCACCGAGGCCGAGTATGTTGCCTTTGCAAGCTGCTGTGCTCAGATTCTTTGGATGAGGCAAACCTTAAAGGATTATGGGGTCAACTGTGACAAAGTTCCTCTTTATTGCGACAATGAAAGCACGATCAAGATCTCCAACAACCCGGTTCAACACTGCAAGACAAAGCATATTGAGATTCATCATCACTTCATCCGGGATCACATCAAGCGTGGAGACATTGATCTTATTCACAGCTTGCAGATATATTCACGAAGCCGTTGGATGAAGCAAGATTTCGTGAGTTAAGGCATGAGCTAAATATCATCGATTCGAGCAATGTGGCTTGACTTAGTGCACACCCCACCACACTCATCATCATGTCTTGTTTAGGTGTAGGCATGGACATAAGGGGAGTCTAGTTCTCTCAATGAACTATCTCTCCTCCTATTATGCATAAATTGATCAAGTCTTTCACATTAGTCATTTTTTATGACACTTGTGCTTCAAAGACAAGTTTTGGTCATGGGCCCAAGGTTAAAATCTTTGCGGTGCCATACCAATTGACTCAAACATAGGTGGCTTCGGCCACCGCCCCCTCCTCCTAGTGAGGCATTTGCTTTTCTATAGCATATTGGTTCAAATGTGTTGTTTCAAGTCTTTGTCTCTTCGTGTTTGGTTTCTCATAAAGACTTGGAGTAACTCCTTTTGTGTATCTTAATTGTATGTCTTTGCTGCTCTTCATTGCCTCAGATTTGTGGTATTTGTTTTGTGGGATGGGAGCTGTTTTTTGGTCATAAGCGGTACTACCGCTCGGAGGGACGGTACTACCGCTCAAGCGGAAGTACCGCCCGTGCCAGCGGTACTACCGCTTCGGGGGCTCACTGTCGAGTCAAGTAGTGGGCAGGGGGAGTTCTAACTCCTCCCCATACCCATTCACTGTCTCTTCTTCGGCCGTGGCGACCCAAACTCTCCCGGAGGCCGGCTCCGGATCTCCCATTCCGTGTCGGTCTTCGCTTTTCCGTCCGGTGGGATTGATCCCCATCTCTCCCTCGTGCCATGGACCCCGGTGATGATGGCTCTGCTATGGGTGCTCGTCGTGTGAATCGAAGCCGTGGTTGTTCCAAGTGGTACCGCACGTCTGACGAGGCAGAAGCTGGCTCAAGTGCTCAACCCCAGCGGCAGTCCACGAAGAAAGTTGCCAACAAGAAGCAAGCTGTCAAGGAACCTCAGGATATGTCTAGCACCGAGTTCTATGAGTTTCGTCAACTCAATCCTTACCGCCGCCCTTAGGACCCCGCGTTTGTTGGTCGTCCCTTCTGGAATAAGGCTCAGTCTCTCATTTATGTTGGAGTCCTGAAGGGCAAGACGGACCTCTATGTGCCTCATGTCAAATCCATCAACACAGAGCATATGGTGAGCAACCCTCACTCTGCCTACTTTGCTGAAGCTCGTGCTCTTTGCCAGCAATGGGGTCTGGATCCCATTATTTCGTTCAACAAGGATTTTGACTCCGAGCTTGTGGCTCAGTTCTTTGCCACTACTCCGCGGAGCTTGATTTGGATGACAGGTAGCAGGGTCATGCGTTCCAACTGGAAGACCTTTATGAACTCTTTGGGTTATGCAGACTCAGGGGAAAATGAGCCCGTTGGTCTCCGACCGCACACTGAAGTACAAGCTATTCACAAGTCCAAGCTCATGCATTACCAGAGGATTGTAAAGACTCACAAGGGTACTTGCACTAAACTCATCCCATTTTTGGACATTATGAACCGTATCTTCCGCAACTCTCTGTTTCCTCGTGTGGGGAACTTGGATCAGGTTTACTCTTATCTCGTGAATCTGCTTCTTCTGTGCATCAAGGAAAAAGGCAAAGATTCCACTTTGGATGTTTCCCACATCATGTGGAGGGAGCTTCGCTCAGCAATTCTTGACAAGAAGGTGCCTATCTATGGTCCCTATATTTTCAAGCTCATTGAGGATACTTGGTCTGAGCAGTTCCCTGGCGAGCTTCTGGTCACTGATCACATGGTGACTCATGGTATTCTTAAGCTACGTGTGAAGGAGGATTGGGGCATTGCGCCTTCTGTGCCAGAGATTGCCCCCACCGACTCTGATGATGAGTCCGAGCCTGACTATACTGATGCCACCTATGCTCCTCGCTCTGAGACTGTTCCCTCTTGGGCTGCCAAGCTCAAAACCAAGATGAAGAATCTTCTCTGTTTTCAGATCAAGGGACAGTACAAGGCCCATGTGGAGGCCAAGAAGGCTCGCAACCGTGACAAGAGGATCATGAGGAAGCTTGGTCTGCAGATTGATAGCGAGTCTGAGGAGAGGATTACTGATGAGGAGGAATGGATCAAGAAGAATTGCCCCTATGCTGAGTCAGAGGATGATGTGCCTGATGCTACTGATGAGGAGGACGATGATGAGCCTGACGAGTGACTATTCTGTGCCTATCATCACTTGGTCTTACTTTAGTCCTCTGTGCCCCTTTTGGTGTCTCGATGCCAAAGGGGGAGAGAGTGTTTAGGGATTTGCTGCCGAGTCATGAGTATTTCTCCTTTTATGTGCGCATCTCTTCTCTCATGAACTCATTTATTTGCTTTGGTTGTTTGCTTTGCCTTATGGTGTCAAACTAATGAGTACTATGTATGGTGTAAGACATATGCTACCTCTTATATCCGTTATGTCTACATTATTGTGAGTTTATAGTTCCTTTACTTGCTTACCTGCTTATCAATCATTCCGTTTGTATGCAAGTATTTGGCCACGTCTATAAAATATAGGGGGAATGTTGATCCTAGTGTGTGCTCTTTGCATTCCAAAAGCATATTCAAATAGGGCACACATCTAGGGGGAGCCTGTCTATATTTTGTAGATGTTGGGTTTGCCATAGTCTTACTGTATATCTTATTGGCAAATCCCACGTTGTCATCAACCCACCAAAAAGGGGGAGATTGTAAGAGCATAATTTTCCCTAAGTAGTTTTGGTGGTTGATGACAGTGCGTTTGCGGACTAGTTGTGTGCATTAAGCTTTCAAAGATTATCAGGTGGCATGAGACGGTTATCTTCCCCTCAAGTAGTGAATCAGAAGACGGAGTCTCTTCCTTTCGAGGTTAGGTTGGCGGACCTGAGTCGTAGGAAAATCCGTACTATTAAGAGGGGATCCGCATCCGGAAAGGTTGGGAGGAATCATCACGTACACTTTGCACCCCCGTCCGTTTCCCGGCACAACGGAGCTTTTTCTGCCCCTAAGGATCCAAAGTTTCACTTAAGCGGAAGTACCGCTCTTCCGAGTGGTAGTACCGCTCCAGCGGTACTACTGCCCTGAAGAGTCGCTCGAACTACCGCTTATTTTTTTAAGCGGAACTTCCGAGCGGTACTACCGCCCTGAACTACCGCTTACTTTTTTAAGCGGAAGTTCCGTTCGGTACTACCGCCCTGAGGAACTTTGGAGCCTCTTTCGCATCCTTTTTCCTTCTGAACTTCTGGGATTTCTGAGCGGAAGTACCGCTCCCCGGAGCCGTACTACCGCCCCAAGCGGAAATACCGCTCCCTCCTGAGCGGTACTACCGCTCAGTTGTTCCAGTACGCGTATAAGTGGAAGCACCGCCCACTAGGACGGTACTACCACTTATGCTCGTATCCGGGAAGAAAAACGGCCACTTTCCCCCCACCTATATAAGTGAGTCTTATTCCCCATTGAGACTCACCTCTTCCCACAAAAAGCTCCATTGTTGCTCCTAAGCTTATTCTTGCTCCTTCTGCTTCCCTAGCCATCAAATCTTGTTGGGCTCTAGGGTTTGGAGGAGAGGGCCTTGATCTACACTTCCACCGAGAGATATTTGATTCCCCCCATCAATCCCTTGCGGATCTTGTTACTCTTGGGTGTTTGAGAACCCTAGACGGAAGAGGTCACTTCGAAGCCATAGTCCATTGTGATGAAGCTTCGTGGTGTCGTTGGGAGCCTCCAATTAAGTTGTGGAGATTGCCCCAACCTTGTTTGTAAAGGTCCAGTCGCCGCCTTCAAGGGCACCACTAGTGGAATCACGGCATCTCGCATTGTGTGAGGGCGTGAGGAGAATACGGTGGCCCTAGTGGCTTCTTGGGGAGCATTGTGCCTCCACACCGCTCCAACGGAGACATACTTCCCTTTACCGGGAAGGAACTTCGGTAACACATCCTCATCTCCATCGGTTCCACTTGTGGTTACTTCTTATCCTTACTTTGTGCAAGCTATTTGTATTGTTTATATCCTTGCTTGTGTGGTTATTGTTGTTAGCATCATATAGGTTGCTCACCCAGTTGCATATCTAGCCAACCTATTTGTTGCTAAGCCTAACTTGTTATAGAAAAGTTAAAACGTGGTAGTTGCCTATTCACCTCCCCTCTAGTCAACCATATCAATCCTTTCAGTAACCTTGTTATAGTCTTCAAGGTTCGTGGTTTATCAATCTTCCAATACCATGAACCATCCCCGGTAGGAGTTCTTCGTGAACGAAAGATCACAACATGAGTGCTCATGATGAGTTCTCCATTCCATAATTGTGGCTCTGCCAATTCTCTGCCTTACTGCATGGGTTATCCGGAAGAATTATGTCGAACTTTATTTGACGAATTTAGCCTATGCCTCAACAACTCAGAAAAATCATGTGCTCTTGAGTTGCCCTCTATAGTTGTATTCTGACCTCCTTCTATCAGTGGATAGTCAAGGGTAGTTGTGCATCCGTGTTCATTGATGCATATCATCCTTGAGGTCTGGCAAGCCATTCTATTTCAGAGTGTGTAGGAGAAACAAACTCTAGTACCTCATCCATATCTTGGATTGGGTCAAAGCAGTCGTGTTCCGCAGATCAAAATGCAAATCCAGCTTTTGTTTTGTTCTAACTTGGAGTGTTACCCCCTTTTATGTCAAGAATGTTGTGAGAATTGCATAATATCTTATGAATTCTTGATGCAGTGATACTTCTTGCCATCATTATTCATTCCTCGGTCTCTGTGTTGCTTGTAACCGGAATACCGACAAGTGAACCATGATGTGTGAAATCAATACTTCTAGCAAACCTATTGCTTGGAAGTTAATGGATGATAATTTCATCGTTGTTGTGTTGGTTATTGAACCATCATTCTAGGATTGACCGTGCCACCTAGTCCATTTTTCATGGTGCACTCTTTGATCAATGAGTTCGGATTGTGTCAATCCTTCACTCTTTTGATTATATCGTCTTGCCCTGAAAAGCGAGAATGTTTCCCGAGCTCAATAACGTATCGGTGGTTCGTGATTTTCCGATTATCTTCTCGGAAGTATTACCAGGTTATTCCCCGACTGTTATGTTGAGTTTGTGATCAAGTTGGTTTTCCTGTAAACCATCCCTTCTCCAAGAATCTGTGATGGATACCCCTGAACTAGTTGGTTAAGCTAAACAACAACTTGGAGAGTTGGAAGATAAATGCTTCGCCTGACTTAGTTCATTGCAAAGGGATATCTTCGTATGTGTTTGTGTGTGTAGAAGAAAGATGATATCTTGATCGGTTGATCCTTCTGATCAATTGTTGCATCTATTGTCTTGTCCAATCTTTGATTTGAGTGTGGGCTATTGTCAAATCAAAATCAGAACCAAAGATTTTCCTAATGTTGTCATACTCGTGGATGCCTCCTCGATCTTGCACCATTATATCTCTTGGTCTGACCAATGCTATCACCTTGTTCACATAGTTATGGACTCCCATCTTCATGGAAACCTCGAGGAACTGTTGTTGAGCCCATCGACAACATTGTTTATCCTCTCCACGATTCATGATGAACATAAAGCTAGTGTTGGAAACTTTTTAGGCAATACCTTCGTGTCCCGTACATGAAGTATATGTTGGTGTAAGAAGTGACTTACTCAAAATTCACATGCATTTGGTGCAAGTTTCCGCTGTGAGTTCTAGAAAAGTTATTTTGCTCCCTTTGGAATCATCCCTGTCGGAATCGGGGCTCCGGGGACCCAAAAAGGTTCGAACACTGGGGTGCACTCGCTCTCCTGCCCTACTCTGCTTCGCAACCTCACGGCGAGTCTCCGGCGGCTCGAGCTAAGGAAGATGAACAAGGGACACACGATTTACCTAGGTTCGGGCCACCTCGCGGTGTAAAACCCTACTCCTGCTCGGTGGATTGCTTGAGGATGAGGATGAGTACAAGGTGTGTTGTTTTCTTTCCTCTCGTCTGGATCCCCCTCTATGGTGGCTGGTCCTCTCTCTTATACAGGCCCTGGTACTCTTCCCCCAAAACACAAGGCGGGAAGGGTTGCCACAATGGCCATTTCGAAAGGGGACAGGATTGCAGTCCATCGTGACAAAAGGCGATCTTCGCTTGCCAAAGCTCCCTGCCGTGACGCGCTGGTGGGCTCGGGGGTGACCTCCGTCCTGCCGATCCCCCAGCCTTGGTCCTCTTGTATGAAGTAGGAAATCTTTGGGGGTTGCTTTGGGAACCCGCGGGCTGGCCTTGCTCCCTTAGCACGAAAACGGAAAGCCTCTCTGTCCGTGCCTGCTAGCACCGCTCCTGCGCCGCCTGACGTGGCTCGTGTCACCCACGTGAGGAGGCTGGGCTGCTCGCCTCCGGTGAACCACCCTTGGTTAATCCGCCCCGCGCGGGCCCCTGGGGATGGCCTCGGGAGGCGACCTCGCGAGGGGGGCTTCGCGAGGCTTCCGACGATGCTTGCTGACGTGCACCTCGCGAGGTGGGTGCCCTCGCGAGGGCCCTGCTCCTGAAGTCCAATGACGGGTCGTGGTGGGTCCATGGCATGCGTCTCGTCTTGGGCCGCAGGCAGACGGGCCTGGGTACCCCCAGTCCCAGTGGCCCGACAGTAGCCCCCGGGCCCGCGGCGTGCACGGTTCTGCCAGTTGGAGGGGCAAAACGGTGCGGGCCCCAACCGCCTGCGGGTCAGGAGCGACGCGTGGCGCACGACGGGGTGCGGGACACCCCACTACCCCCGACGCCTCAGCCCGATCATGGTGAAGAGCACAGGCACCGTGTCCAGCCCCCGCTCGCGCGAGGTACAAGGGGAAACTGGCGAGCGTAGAGCTCAATCGATCCTCCGCCAGCGCGATGCATGGGGCTTCCACTTGGGCGTGGGCATAGTCGCGGTTCGACACTTATTCCGCCAGCGCAGAGCATGGGGCTTCCACTTGGGCGTAGGCATAGTCGCGGTCCGACAATTATTCCGCCAGCACGGAGCATGGGACTTCCACTTGGGCGTGGGCGGGAGTCCTCCCGAGGCCAGGGTGTGGCACATCAGGAGGCTCCGGGGCGTGTACATCCCCACTCATTCTTACGTGAGAGTGTCACGGGTAGAACTTGCAGAGGTGCTGGACGTTCCAGGCATTCTGCACGGGCACTCCACCCTCCGTCTCCAGGCGGGCGACGCCTAGCCTAGAGACATGGGCGACTGCTCCACCCTTTGTCTCCACGCGGGCAATGCCTGGCCTGGAGACATGGGCGACTACTCCACCCTCCGTCTCCAGGCGGGCAGCGCCTGGCCTGGAGACATGGGCGACTACTCCACCCTCCGTCTCGAGGTGGGAAACACCTAGCCTGGAGACATGGGCGAGTCCACACCCTCCGTCTCCAGGTGGGCAACGCCTGGCCTGGAGACATGGGCGACTACTCCACCCTCCGTCTCCAGGCGGGCAACGCCTGGCCTGGAGACATGGGCGACTACTCCACCCTCCGTCTCCAGGCGCGCAACACCTGGCCTGGAGATATGGGCGACTCCACACCCTCCGTCTCCAGGCGGGCAACGCCTGGCCTGGAGACATGGGCGACTACTCCACCCTCCGTCTCCAGGCGGGCAACGCCTGGCCTGGAGACATGGGCGACTCCACACCCTCCGTCTCCAGGCGGGCAATGCCTGGCCTGGAGACATGGGCGACTCCACACCCTCCGTCTCCAGGCGGGCAATGCCTGGCCTGGAGACATGGGCGACTGCTCCACCCTCCATCTCCAGGCCGGCAATGCCTGGCCTGGAGACATGGGTGACTCCACACCATACGTCTGTAGGCGGGTAACACCTGGCCTGGAGACATGGGCGACTACTCCACCCTCCGCCTCCAGGCGGGCAATGCCTGGCCTGGAGACATGGGCGACTACTCCACCCTCCATCTCCAGGCGGGCAACACCTGGCCTGGAGACATGGGCGACTCCACACCCTCCGTCTCCAGGCGGGCAACACCCGGCCTAGAGACATGGGCGAGAGCTTGTGAAGGCCCTCTATGGAAAGGATCCGCCGCAGGACAAGGTCCCTGACCTTGAGGGTACGAGGGCAGACGTTGCGGCTATGGTAGCGGTGCAAGGCCCGCTGGTACCTCGCGGCGCGAAGGTCGGCCCAACAGCTGGCCTCCTCGAGGAGCAAAAGAGCAGCCTCCTGCGAGCCGGCCCGACGCGCCTCTTCGAATGCCAAGACCCGCAAGGAGCCATGCTTAAGCTCCGAGGGAAGGACCGCCTCAGCCCCGTAGACGATGAAGAAGGGGTTTCGCCAGTGGGCCTAGTCATGGTGGTGCGGATGGACCACAACACGGACTGCAGCTCATCCAACCGACCCTTCCTGCAGGCCTCGAGTTTCTTCTTGAAGCACCTGGTCTTGAGGCCCTCGAGGACCTCAGTGTTGGCACGCTCAGCCTGGCCATTACTTCGTGGGTGCACCATGGAAGCGTAGCATATCTACGTACCAAGGTTGGCGCAGTATGACCTGAAGAGATGAGGAGGTTTTCCTTGGAGTCGAAGGAGATGGAGTGCTTCAACTGACGTGGCTTGAGACTACGTCGGTATTTCCCCAAAGAGGAAGGGATGCAACACAGCGATGGTAAGTATTTCACTCAGTTATGAAACCAAGGTATCGAACCAGTAGGAGGATCACCACCACTACGTAAACAGCACATGCACACAAAAAACAAATACTTGCAACCCGACGCGAAAGAGAGTTTGTCAATCTCTCTACGGTAAAAAGATAGATTAGGTAGTGATAGATTGGAGAGATAGATCTCTCGAGAACACAAAATAAAAAGGGCAAATAAAAAATGCGGCAAGGGATTTTTGGGTTTTTGGAATAATAGATCTGAAAACAAAAACGGCAAAAAGATAGATCGGAAAGCAATATGTTGGAAAAGTAGACCCGAGGCCGTAGGTTTCACTAGTGGCTTCTCTCATGAGTATAGCACACGGTGGGTGAACAAATTACTGTTGGGCAATTGATAGAAGATCAAATAATCATGATGATATCCAAGGCGATAATCATTATATAGGCATCTCATCCAAGATTAGTAGACCGAAACGATTCTGCATCTACTACTATTACTCCACACATCGACCTCTATCCAGCATGCATCTAGTGTATTAAGTTCATGGAAAAATGGAGTAATGCAGTAAGAACGGTGACATGATGTAGACAAGATCTATGCATGTAGGAATAGACCCCATCTTTTTATCCTTAATAGCAACGATACATGCGTGCCGTGCTGCCCCTTCTGTCACTGGGAGAGGACACCGCAAGATCGAACCCATCACAAAACACCTCTTTCCATGGCAAGAAAAATCAATCTAGTTGGCCTAACTAAACCAAAGATTCGAAGAAGAAATACGAGGCTATAAGTAATCATGCATATAAGAGATCAAAGAAGACTCAAATAATATTCATGGATAGAAACTGATCATGAAATCAAAATTCATCGGATCCCAACAAACACACCGCAAAAGTTTACATCAAATAGATCTCCAAGAGACCATTGTATTCAGAATCAAAAGAGAGAGAGGAAGCCATCTAGCTACTGCCTACGGACCTGTAGGTCTATGGTGGACTACACACGCATCATCAAAGAGGCACCAATGAGGATGATGAACCTCTCCGTGATGGTCTTAGATTGGATCTCGAGGTTCTGGAACTTGCGGAGGCTGGATGTGTTTTTCGTCGACTCTCCTAGGGTTTCTGGAATATTTGGGAATTTATAGGCGTCATAGGTGGTGGAGAGGGGTCCCGGGGAGGGCACAATCCATCAGGGCACTTCCGGGGCCTTTGGCGTGCCCTGGTGGGTTGTGCCCTCCTCGACCCTCCCCTCTGGCACTTCTTTGGCCCACTAGATGTCTTCTGGCCCCAAAAAAATCTCCAAAAATTTATGTCGCGATTGGACTCCATTTGGTATTGATATTCTGCAAAGTAAAAAACAAGCAAAAATAGCAACTGGCACTTTGGCACTATGTCAATAGGTTAGTCCCAAAAAATGATATAAAGTTGCTATAAAATGATTGTAAAACATCCAAGAATTATAATATAACAGCATGGAACAAGCAAAAATTATAGATACGTTGGAGACGTATCAGCATCCCCAAGTTTAATTCCTACTCGTCCTCGAGTAGGTAAATGATAAAAACAGAAATTTTGATGTGGAATGCTGCCTAACATGTTCATCACATAATCTTTTCTTTTGTAGCATGGACATTTGGACTTTTAGATGGTTCGAAGCAATAGTCTAGTTTTAACATAATAACTTCAATACTCAAGCTTGACAACAAGCAACCATGTCTTTCAAAATATCAACACTAAAGAAAGTTATCCCTAGCCCATCATGCTCAACCATTGATCCATTCATGAAACATACTCAAATATTAACTACGCCCAATGCTCAAGTACGATCATAGTGCCCCCTAGTTGGCGCTTTATAAGAGAAGATGGAGACTCAAAGTAAAAAAATAAAAATTGCATAATGTAAATAGATAGGCCCTTCGCAGAGGGAAGTAGGGATTTGTAGAGGTGCCAGAGCTCAAAGTTTAAATTGAGAGAGAAAAATATTTTGAGTGGCATGCCTTTCCTGTCAACGAAAACGACAAAGTAGTTCACAATACTTTCCATGCTAGATATATCATAGGCGGTTCCCAAACAGAAAATAAAGTTTATTCCTTTTTCCACCATTCTTTCACAATCCATGGCTGGCCGTATCCACGGTTGCCTTCCATACCAACACTTTCTAAGGAATTTATTATTTGACAACATAAATTATTATTTTTTCTTTTTTCATTTCGGGACTCGGTATCCCTATTACCGCCGTACTCTTGTGCAATGACAAGTGAATAAACACTCATCTTGAGAATAACACATCTAGCATGGAAAAATATTGGATACCCCCTACCGTTTCATAGGCGGTACGAGCACACAAAAAGGAAATTTATTTTGAAAAGTAGAGATGACGCATACAAATTTGCTTAGAACGGCATGGCAATACCGCATATAGGTAGGTATGGTGGACTCATAAGGAAAAACTGGGTTTAAGGATTTTGGATGCACAAGTAGTATTTCTACTTAGTACAAGTGGAGGCTAACAAATAGATTGAGAAGCAACCAACCAAGAAACAAAAATTCACATAAGCGAGCATTGAGCATAACTAACACCGAATAATGCACCATAAGTATGATGCAATTTCATTGCATAACTATTGACTTTCGTGCATGCATAGGGAATCACAAACCTTAACACCAATATTCTTACTAAAGCTTAATTATTCACTAACATGACTCACATATTACTATCATCATGTCTCAAAACTATTACAAGGAAACAAGTTTAATTTGTCCAATGATCTTCATGAAAGTTTTTATTATATCCTCTTTGGATATCTATCATTTTGGGACTAGTTTCATATATTGCCATTGCTTTTTGACAAGCTCAAACAAATTTAAGTGAAGCACATGAGTATAGAGATTTCATCTCTCAAAATAGTGTAAGTGAAGCATGAGAGGATTTCTACAAAATTTACTAACTCTCAAAATAATCTAAGTGAACCATGAGAGGATTTCTTGAAAATGTACTAACTCCCAAATTAATCTAAGTGAAGCACTAGAGCAATTCTATAGCTCAAAATGTTTAAGTGAAGCATAATTTTGGGTCTCAGAAATAGGTGTGTCTGATACGTCTCCAACGTATCTACAATTTTTGCTTGTTCCATGCGGTTATACTATCATTCTTGGATGTTTCGCAATCACTTTATAGCAAGTTTATATCATTTTTTGGGACTAACCTATTGACATAGTGCCAAAGTGCCAGTTGCTGTTTTTTGCTTGTTTTTTACTTCGCCGAATATCAGTACCAAACGGAGTCCAATCGCGACAAAACTTTTTGGAGATTTTTTTTGGACCAGAAGACACCCAGTGGGCCAAAGAAGTGCCAGAGAGGTGGGCTGTGGAGAGCACAACCCACCAGGGCGCGCCAGCGAGGCCCCGGCACGCCCTAATGAGTTGTGCCCTCCTCGGGGCCCCTCTCCACCGCCTCTGATGCCTATAAATACCCAAATATTCAGAAAACCCTTGGGGAGTCGACGAAAAACACATCCAGCTGCCGCAAGTTCTAGAACCTCGAGATCCAATCTAACACCATCACGGAGGGGTTCATCATCCTCATTGGTGCCTCTCCGATGATGCGTGAGTAGTCCACCATAGAGCTACGGGTCCGTAGGCAGTAGCTAGATGGCTTCCTCTCTCTCTTTTGATTTTCAATACAAGGGTCTCTTGGAGATCTATTTGATGTAAAATTTTGCGGTGTGTTTGTTGGGATTCTATGAACTTTGAGTTCATGATCAGTTTCTATCCATGAATATTATTTGAGTCTTCTTTGATCTCTTATATTCATGATTACTTATAGCCTCATATTTCTTCTTCGAATCTTTGGTTTAGTTAGGCCAACTAGATCGATTTTTCTTGCCATGGGAAGAGGTGCTTTGTGATGGGTTCGATCTTGCGGTGTCCTTAAACCAAGTTTTGCCTTATGAGTCCACCATACCTACCTATATGCGGTATTTCCATGCCGTTCCAAGCAAACTTGTATGTGCCATCTCTAATTTTCAAAATAAATTTCTCTTTTGTGTGCTCGTACCGCTCATGAAACGGTGGGGAGTGTCCAATATTTTTCCATGCTAGATGTGTTATTCTCAAGATGAGTGTTTATTCACTTGTCATTGCACGAGAGTACGGCAGCAATAGGGATGCCCATTCCTGAAATGAAAAAATAAAAAAATATTTACTTTATGTTGTCAAATAATAAATTCCTTGGAAAGTGTTTGTATGGAAGGCAACCGTGGATACGGCCAGCCATGAAAAGTGAAAGAATGGTGGAAAAAGGAATAAACATTATTTTCAGTTTGGGAACCGCCTATGATGTATCTAGCATGGAAAGTATTGTGAACTACTTTGTCGTTTTCATTGACAGGACAGGCATGCCACCCAAAATATATTTCTCTCACAATTTAAACTTTGAGCTCTGGCACCTCTACAAATCCCTACTTCCCTCTGCGAAGGGCCTATATATTTAGTTTATGCAATTTTTATTTTTACTTTGAGTCTCCATCTTCTCTTATAAAGCACCAACTAGGGGGGCACTATGATCGTACTTGAGCATTGGGTGTAGCTAATATTTGAGTATGTTTCATGAATGGATCAATGGTTGAGCATGATGGGCTAGGGATAACTTTCTTTAGTGTTGATATTTTGAAAGACATGGTTGCTTGTTGGCATGCTTGAGTATTGAAGTCATTATGTTAAAACTAGACTATTGCTTTGAATCATCTAAAAGTCCAAATGTCCATGCTACAAAAGAAAAGAATATGAGATGAACATGTTAGGCAGCTTTCCACATCAAAAATTCTGTTTTTATCATTTACCTACTCGAGGACGAGTAGGAATTAAGCTTGGGGATGCTGATACGTCACCAACGTATCTATAATTTTTGCTTGTTCCATGTTGTTATATTATCATTCTTGGATGTTTTACAATTATTTTATAGCAACTTTATATCATTTTTTGGGACTAACCTATTGACATAGTGCCAAAGTACCAGTTGTTGTTTTTGCTTGTTTTTTACTTCACAGAATATCAGTTCCAAACGGAGTCCAATAGCGACGAAACTTTTTGGAGATTTTTTTGGACCAGAAGACACCTAGTGGGCCAAATATGTGCCAAAGAGGTGGGTTGTGGAGAGCACAACCCACCAGGGCGCGCCAGGGGCCCCCCGACGCGCCCTGATGGGTTAGCGCTCCTAGGGGCCCTCCTCCACCGCCTTTGATGCCTATAAATTTCCAAATATTCAGAAAACCCTAGGGGAGTCGACGAAACACAATTCCAGGCTCCGCAAGTTCCAGAACCTCGAGATCCAATCTAAACACCATCACGGAAGGGTTCATCTTCTTCATAGGTGCTTCTCCGATGATGCGTGAGTAGTCCACTATAGACCTACGGGTCCGTAGGCAGTAGCTAGATGGCTTCCTCTCTCTCTCTTATGATTCTCAATACAATGGTCTCTTGGAGATCTATTTGATGTAAAATTTTGCGATGTGTTTGTTGGGATCCGATTAATTTTGAGTTCATGATCAGTTTCTATCCATGAATATTATTTGAGTCTTCTTTGATCTCTTATATGCATGATTACTTATAGCCTTGTATTTCTTCTTCGAATCTTTGGTTTAGTTAGGCCACCTAGATCGATTTTTCTTGCCATGGGAAGAGGTGCTTTGTGATGGGCTCGATCTTGCAGTGTCCTTTCCCAGTGACAGAAGGGGCAGCAAGGCACGCATGTATCGTTGCCATTAAGGATAACAAGATGGGGTCTATTCCTACATGAATAGATCTTGTCTACATCATGTCATTGTTCTTTTTGCGTTACTCCATTTTTCCATGAACTTAATACACTAGATGCATGCTGGATAGCGGTCGATGTGTGGAGTAATAGTGGTAGATGCACGCAGGAGTCGGTCTAGTTATCTTGGATGTGATGCCTATATAATGATCATCGCCTTGGATATCGTCATGATTATTTGATCTTCTATTAATTGCCCAACAGTAATTTGTTCACCCACCGTGCGCTATACTCATGAGAGAAGCCACTACTGAAACCTACGGCCCCCGGGTCTACTTTTCCAACATATTGCTTTCCGATCTATCTTTTTGCCTCTTTTGTTTTCAGATCTATTATTCCAAAAACCCAAAAATATATTGCAGCACTTTTTATTTGATCTTTTTATTTTGCGTTCTTGAGAGATCTATCTCTCCAATCTATCACTACCTAATCTATCTTTTTACCATAGAGAGATTGACAACCTCTCTTTCGCGTCGGGTTGCAAGTATTTGTTCTTTGTGTGCAGGTGATGCTTATTAGGTGGTGGTGATCCTCCTACTGGTTCGATACCTTGGTTTCATAACTGAGGGAAATACTTACCGTCGCTGTGCTGCATCATCCCTTCCTCTTTGGGGAAATACCGACGCAGTCTCAAGCCACGTCAAAGGAGTTTCTGGCACCGTTGCTGGGGAGGAAGCGGTATCTTCTACGTGCCAATCGCTGGCGCTGAGGAGACACCATCATCATCTACCAGGTTCCTAATCACAAATATCATCTCCTTGCAATTACATTATTTGCCAGTTGCCTCTCGTTTTCCTCTCCCCCACTTCACCAATTTGCCGTTTTATTTGCCCTCTTTTCCGTTTGCCTTTTTCTCATCAGATCTCTTGCCTTGTCATTATGGCTAGTTCTTCCTCTATTGCATGTACTCCCGATAACGAAGTTCTTAATTTTAAGCAAAAGGGAGGGGAGAACCTAAAAGATGCTTGGTATTGGATTTGCAATGCTCATAATAGATCTATCCATAAGAAATCTACCGTTGTTCTTCTTCGCAATTTTTATGTGGGCTTCACGACTTGGTATAGATTCGTCCATTATATGATTACCGGGGAATTTCTTGATGTGCCCATCTTTGGATGCTTTTAATGCTATGGGAAGTTTAGTGGGATCACCACCTCTTACGATCAATGAAACCACTTTAACTCTCGAACATGTTATGGAGAGATTAGACACTATTGAAAAGAAGATGATTACCAAAGAACATCTTGAAAATTTGGATAAGAAAATGCATAATCTTGCTAATAAAATTGGGTCAAAAGCAGGAGACACCTTTAAATTGTTAAAGGAAAAATAGACCGTAGTTAACGAAAGGATAGAAGAGAGTCCTTACCGTATTGATAAATTAGAAGAAAATTTTAGTAACTTGGGTTCGAATTTTACTGTCAAAACTATTGAAAAAACTCCCGTAAAAATTGGCAAGACCACGCAAGTCACTAAGAACAAAGTTGTTACACCTAGTGGCCACAAGGGAGATCTTAAAATGATTAGTATTCATCCCGACTTTGTTGAAATAGTAAGAGACCCTATTTACGAAAATGATTTTTTGGTCTTTTACCTAGAAGTGTTGTCATTGAGAATATGCATGCTAAATCCATGAAGAAATCTAGTTGTGTGATTGAAGAGTTGAAAACCAAAGATGATAATACTTGAAACTATGCGTTATGCCTAGCTAGGGGCGTAAAACGATAGCGCTTGTTGGGAGGCAACCCAATGAATAAATATATTTTTGCTTTTCCCTTTCTAGTTTTGTGTGTTGACACAATTATGCCTCTGTTATGATTGTGTTTTTATTTTTTATTTAGTGTTTGTGCCAAGTACAACCTTTAGGATGATTCATAAGATGCGTAGAAGCGATGATGAATCTGAAACAGAAACTTTGCCTCCAGTGTTAGAATTTTCATTTTTTTACTGGAACGTGATATTGAGCGGAAATTTTAACACAGTGTTGCTATACAAATTCTTTACGTTGTCCTAATTTTTCAGAATTTTTAGAGTTGCATAAGTATGGTTAGAGTACAGATTACTACAGACTGTTCTGTTTAAGACATATTATGTTTTCGTTGCATTGTGTGCTTGTTTTGATGAATCTATGGGTTGTATTGAAGGGCTTGAGCCATGGTGAAGTTAAAATAAAGTAGGTATAATGCAATAATAAAATATGAATGGGTTTGCAGCAGCACCTAAAGTAGTGATTTGCTTTATTATACTAACGGATCTCACGAAGATTTTGTTGAGTTTTGTGTGATTGAAGTTTTCAAGTTTTGGGTGAGATCACGATGGATGAAGGAATAAGGAGTGAAAAGAGCCTAAGCTTGGGGATGCTACATCACCCCCAAGATATATCCAAAGAGAAACAAGCAACTAAGCTTGGGGATGCCCCCGAGTGGCATCACCTCTTTCTTCTAACTACCATCGGTATTTTACTTGGAGCTATATTTTTATTTGTCACATATCATGAGTTTTCTTGGAGCGTCTTGTATCATTTGAGTCTTTGCTTGCTTTGCTTGTTAGTTTGTCATTTGTATCCTTTCTGGACACACCTATTTGAGAGAGCCAAAATTATGCTATGATTTGTTAGAATTGCTCTGTATGCTTCACTTAAACTTTTTGAGCTATAAGATTGCTCTAGTGCTTCACTTATATATTTTTGAGCACGGTGTGCTTGGAAACTTTTGAAGAAATACTCTTATGCTTCACTAAGATTATTTTGAGAGTTAGTAAATTTTGAAGAAATCCTCTCATGCTTCACTTATACTTTTTTGAGAGATGAAATCTTTATGCTCATGTGCTTCACTTAGATTTGTTTGAACTTGTCAAAAAGCAATGTCAATATATGAAACTAGTCCCAAAATGATAGATATCCAAGGAGGATATAATAAAAACTTTCATGAAGATCATTGGACAAATTAAACTTGATTCCTTGTAATAGTTTTGAAACATGATGATAGTAATATGTGAGTCATGTTAGTGAGTAATTATGCTTTAGTAAGAATATTGGTGTTAAGGTTTGTGATTCCCTATGCATGTCGAAAGTCAATAGTTATACAATGAAATTACATCCTCCTTATGGTGCGTTATTTGGTGTTAGTTATGCTCAATGCTCGCTTATGTGAATTTTCGTTTCTTGGTTGGTTGCTTCTCAATCTATTTGCTAGCCTCCACTTGTACTAAGTAGAAATACTACTTGTGCATCCAAAATCCTTAAACCAAGTTTTGCCTTATGAGTCCACCATACCTACCTATATGCGGTATTTCCATGCCGTTCCAAGCAAACTTGTATGTGCCATCTCTAATTTTCAAAATAAATTTCTCTTTTGTGTGCTCGTACCGCTCATGAAACGGTGGGGAGTGTCCAATATTTTTCCATGCTAGATGTGTTATTCTCAAGATGAGTGTTTATTCACTTGTCATTGCACGAGAGTACGGCAGCAATAGGGATGCCCATTCCTGAAATGAAAAAATAAAAAAATATTTACTTTATGTTGTCAAATAATAAATTCCTTGGAAAGTGTTTGTATGGAAGGCAACCGTGGATACGGCCAGCCATGAAAAGTGAAAGAATGGTGGAAAAAGGAATAAACATTATTTTCAGTTTGGGAACCGCCTATGATGTATCTAGCATGGAAAGTATTGTGAACTACTTTGTCGTTTTCATTGACAGGACAGGCATGCCACCCAAAATATATTTCTCTCACAATTTAAACTTTGAGCTCTGGCACCTCTACAAATCCCTACTTCCCTCTGCGAAGGGCCTATATATTTAGTTTATGCAATTTTTATTTTTACTTTGAGTCTCCATCTTCTCTTATAAAGCACCAACTAGGGGGGCACTATGATCGTACTTGAGCATTGGGTGTAGCTAATATTTGAGTATGTTTCATGAATGGATCAATGGTTGAGCATGATGGGCTAGGGATAACTTTCTTTAGTGTTGATATTTTGAAAGACATGGTTGCTTGTTGGCATGCTTGAGTATTGAAGTCATTATGTTAAAACTAGACTATTGCTTTGAATCATCTAAAAGTCCAAATGTCCATGCTACAAAAGAAAAGAATATGAGATGAACATGTTAGGCAGCTTTCCACATCAAAAATTCTGTTTTTATCATTTACCTACTCGAGGACGAGTAGGAATTAAGCTTGGGGATGCTGATACGTCACCAACGTATCTATAATTTTTGCTTGTTCCATGTTGTTATATTATCATTCTTGGATGTTTTACAATTATTTTATAGCAACTTTATATCATTTTTTGGGACTAACCTATTGACATAGTGCCAAAGTACCAGTTGTTGTTTTTGCTTGTTTTTTACTTCACAGAATATCAGTTCCAAACGGAGTCCAATAGCGACGAAACTTTTTGGAGATTTTTTTGGACCAGAAGACACCTAGTGGGCCAAATATGTGCCAAAGAGGTGGGTTGTGGAGAGCACAACCCACCAGGGCACGCCAGGGGCCCCCCGACGCGCCCTGATGGGTTAGCGCTCCTAGGGGCCCTCCTCCACCGCCTTTGATGCCTATAAATTTCCAAATATTCAGAAAACCCTAGGGGAGTCGACGAAACACAATTCCAGGCTCCGCAAGTTCCAGAACCTCGAGATCCAATCTAAACACCATCACGGAAGGGTTCATCTTCTTCATAGGTGCTTCTCCGATGATGCGTGAGTAGTCCACTATAGACCTACGGGTCCGTAGGCAGTAGCTAGATGGCTTCCTCTCTCTCTCTTATGATTCTCAATACAATGGTCTCTTGGAGATCTATTTGATGTAAAATTTTGCGATGTGTTTGTTGGGATCCGATTAATTTTGAGTTCATGATCAGTTTCTATCCATGAATATTATTTGAGTCTTCTTTGATCTCTTATATGCATGATTACTTATAGCCTTGTATTTCTTCTTCGAATCTTTGGTTTAGTTAGGCCACCTAGATCGATTTTTCTTGCCATGGGAAGAGGTGCTTTGTGATGGGCTCGATCTTGCAGTGTCCTTTCCCAGTGACAGAAGGGGCAGCAAGGCACGCATGTATCGTTGCCATTAAGGATAACAAGATGGGGTCTATTCCTACATGAATAGATCTTGTCTACATCATGTCATCGTTCTTATTGCATTACTCCATTTTTCTATGAACTTAATAAACTAGATGCATGCTGGATATCGGTCGATGTGTGGAGTAATAGTGGTAGATGCAGGCAGAAGTTGGTCTACTTATCTTGGACGTGATGCCTATATAATGATCATCGCCTTGGATATCTTCATGATTATTTGATCTTCTATCAATTGCCCAACAGTAATTTGTTCACCCACCGTGCGCTATACTCATGAGAGAAGCCACTAGTGAAACCTACGGCCCCCCGAGTCTACTTTTCCAACATATTGCTTTTCGATCTATCTTTTTGCCTCTTTTCTTTTCAGATCTATTATTCCACATCCCAAAAATATATTGCTGCACTTTTCATTTGCTCTTTTTATTTTGCGTTCTTGAGAGATCTATCTCTCCAATCCATCACTACCTAATCTATCTTTTTACCGTAGAGAGATTGACAACCTCTCTTTCGCGTCGGGTTGCAAGTATTTGTTCTTTGTGTGCAGGTGCTGCTTATTAGGTGGTGGTGATCCTCCTACTGGTTTGATACCTTGGTTTCATAACTGAGGGAAATACTTACCGTCGTTGTGCTGCATCATCCCTTCCTCTTTGGGGAAATACCGACGCAGTCTCAAGCCACGTCAGTGTCCAACAAGGATTCAAGTGACAAACTAAAAAGCAAAGCAAGCAAAGAATCAAATGATACAAGACGCTCCAAGCAAAACTCATGATATGTGACGAATAAAAATATAGCTCCAAGTAAAATACCGATGGTCGTTAGAAGAAAGAGGGGACGCCACTCGGGGCATCCCCAAGCTTAGTTGCTTGTTTCTCTTTGGATATATCTTGGGGTTCCGTAGCATCCCCAAGTTTAGTCTCTTTTCACTCCTTATTCCTTCATCCATCGTGATCTCACCCAAAACTTGAAAACTTCAATCACACAAAACTCAACAAAATCTTCGTGAGATCCGTTAGTATAATAAAGCAAATCACTACTTTAAGTACTGTTGCAAACCCATTCATATTTTATTATTGCATTATACATACTGTATTTTAACTTTACCATGGCTCATACCCTTGAATACAACCCATAGATTCATTAAAACAAGCACACAATGCAACGAAAACAGAATCTGTCTTAAACAGAACACTCTGTAGTAATCTGTACTCTAACCATACTTATTTAACTCTAAAAATTCTGAAACATTAGGGCAACGTAAAGAATTTGTATAGCAATACTGTGTTAATATTTCAGCTCAATATCACATTCCAGAAAAAATGAAAATTCGAACACTGGAGGCAAAGTTTCTGTTTCAGATTCAGCATTGTTTCTACTCATCTTATGAATCATCCTAAAGGCTCTACTTGGCACAAACACTAAATAAAACATAAAAACACAATCATAACAAAGTCATAACTGTGTCAACACTCAAAAAACAGAAAGTAAAAGATGAAAATAAATTTATTCATTGGGTTGCCTCCCAACAAGCGCTATCGTTTTACGCCCCTAGCTAGGCATAATGATTTCAATGATGCTCACATAAAAAGTAGTAATTGAAATATGCAAAAGAGCATCATGAATAGAATGACAAACACATTTAAGTCAAATCCACTTCCAATGCATACGGATTTTGTGATCAAAAAATTTATGGGAACAAGAATCAACTAGCATAGGAAGGCAAAACAAGCATAACTTCAAAACTTTGAACACATAGAGAGGAAACTTGATATTATTGCAATTCCTAGAAGCATATGTTCCTCCCTCATAATAAATTTCAGTAGCATCATGAAGGAATTCAACAATATAAATATCACATAAATCATTCTTTTCATGATGCACAAGCATAGAATTTTCATTATTCTCCACATAAGCAAATTCCTTATCATCCATGGTAGTGGGAGCAAACTCAACAAAATAACTACCATGAAACACTTGATTAACATAACCACATTGCAAATTAAAACCATGATGTTAAGTTTCATGGTTATCATTACTCATTATAGCATACGTGTCATCACCATCATCATATATAGGAGGCATGCAATCATCATAATAAATTTGCTCATCAAAACTTGGGGGACTAGAGATATCATCTTCATCAAACATAGCATCCCCAAGCTTGTGGCTTTGCATATCATTAGCATCATGGATATTTAGAGAATTCATACTAGCAACATTACAATCATGCTCATCATTCAAGGTACTATCATGAATCACCTTATAAATTAATTCTTTAAACACTTCATAAAAAATTTCAGATTCATGATTTTCTATCAAAACTTCATAGAGATAATCAAGTGCACTCAACTCAATAGCAATTGGTTCATCTTAATTTGGCCTTTTGAAAAGATTAGCAAGTGGATGAGGATCCATATCAATAGATTTTTAGCAAGCAGAGATGCAAGCAAATAGAAGGCACATGGCAACACAAGCAAAGATAGCAAACAAGCAAACAAAAAGAGATCCTGCGAGAAAAAGGCAAACGAAAAAGAGGGCGAATAAAACGACAAATTTGTGAAGTGGGGGAGAGGAAAACGAGAGGCAAATGGCAAATAATGTAATTGCAAGGAGATGAGATATGTGACTAGGAACCTGGTAGATGACGATGGTGTCTCCTCGGCGCCAGAGATTGGCACGTAGAAGAGACCGCTTCCTCCCCGGCAACGGCGCCAGAAATTCCTTTGACATGGCCTGAGACTGCGTCGGTATTTCCCCAAAGAGGAAGGGATGATGCAGCACAGAGATGGTAAGTATTTCCCTCAGTTATGAAAATAAGGTATCGAAACAGTAGGAGGATCACCACCACTACGTAAACAACACCTGCACTCAAAGAACAAATACTTTCAACCCGACGCGAAAGAGAGGTTGTCAATCTCTCTACGGTAAAAAGATAGATTGGGAAGTGATAGATTGGAGAGATAGATCTCTCAAGAACACAAAATAAAAAGGGCAAAAAAATTGCAGCAAGGTATTTTTGGGTTTTTTGTAATAATAGATCTGAAAACAAAAGCGGCAAAAAAGATACATCGGAAAGCAATATGTTGGAATAGTAGACCCGGGGGCCGTAGGTTTCACTAGTGGATTCTCTCATGAGTATAGCACACGGTGGGTGAACAAATTACTGTTGGGCAATTGATAGAAGATCAAATAATCATGACGATATCCAAGATGATGATCATTATATAGGCATCACGTCCAAGATTAGTAGACCGAAAGCATTCTGCATCTACTACTATTACTCCACACATCGACCGCTATCCAGCATGCATCTAGTGTATTAAGTTCATGGAAAAATGGAGTAATGCAATAAGAATGGTGACATGATGTAGACAAGATCTATTCATGTAGGGATAGAACCCATCTTGTTATCCTTAATAGCAACGATACATGTGTGCCTCGCTGCCCCTTCTGTCACTTGGAGAGGACATCGCAAGATTGAACCCATCACAAAGCACCTCTTCCCATGGCAAGAAAAATCGATCTAGTTCGCCTAACTAAACCAAATATTCGAAGAAGAAATACGAGGCAATAAGTAATCATGCATATAAGAGATCAAAGAAGACTCAAATAATATTCATGGATAGAAACTAATCATGAACTCAAAATTCATCGGATCCCAACAAACATAGCGCAAAAGTTTACATCAAATAGATCTCCAAGAGACCATTGTATTGAGAATCAAAAGAGAGAGACGAAGCCATCTAGCTACTGCCTACGGACCCGTAGGTCTATGGTGGACTACTCACGCGTCATCAGAGAGGCACCAATGAGGATGATGAACCCCTCCGTGATGGTGCTAGATTGGATCTCAAGGTTCTGGAACTTGCAGCGGCTGGATGTGTTTTTCGTCGAGTCTCCTAGGGTTTCTGGAATATTTGGGAATTTATAGGCATCAGAGGCAGTGGAGAGGGGTCCTGAGGAGGGCACAACCCATCAGGCCACGCCCGGGGCCTCTGGCGTGACCTGGTCGGTTGTGGTCTCCTCGACCCTCCCTCTGGCACTTTTTTTGCCCACTGGATGTCTTCTGGCCCAAAAAAATCTCCAAAACGTTTCGTCGTGATTGGACTCTGTTTGGTACTGATATTCTGCGAAGTAAAAAACAAGCAAAAACAACAACTGGCACTTTGGCACTATGTCAATAGGTTAGTCCCAAAAAATGATATAAAGTTGCTATAAAATGATTGTGAAACATCCAAGAATGATAATATAACAACATGGAACAAGCAAAAATTATAGATACGTTGGAGACATATCAGCGACCACTTGAGGGGCCACGTGGCCTCCGGCCTTGGGAGGGCGGCGTTCACCTCACGAGAGAACTGCCTGAATAGGTGGTACGATGTAGGGGCATGGGCTTCGTCGAGGATACAGGCTATCATGTGGGGCTCTTGATAGCCCCCAGCCCCCTCGTCGTGCTGGTGTAGTCGTTCCTCCTGGGCGACGGTGGCAGCGGCGGAAGAGCAGCATTGTCCCGAGGGTGCGCCTCGCGAGGCTGGCCGCGCCAGCCGTCCTTGCTAGGTAGGCCCCGCCCGCGGCAGCCGCAGACCTCGGGTGATCCCCTGCGTCGAAGGCAATATCGCATAGCGCCCAGCTAGGCGACGGCATGGACCCATGCTCCCTGAGGGCATCGCCTGCTCTGCAAAAGGATGGCTTGAAGTGGCTGTCAGCGACGAGGGCCTGGGCCCTGCCGAGAATGCATGCCACCGAACGCTGCTCTCGGCACGCCCCGGCGTCCCCGTCGGTTGAGGGCAGGCCGCCTCAGGGCTCGGCCGAGCCGACGTGCCGGGGGACGTGCGCCGCGGCCTCCATGTGCGACGTTGGAGGGCGAGGCGAATGGAAGGGCTCTTGGGTCCCTCCTGCGGCGGCGACGGGCCTGACAAGGAGGCCTCGCCAGGCACCGCGGCCAGTGCCAGTTGGGTGGTCATGAAGCGGCTCGCATGCGCCTGTCTGATGTCGGTATAATAGGGGGAAGCCATGGCGGCGCTGCCCTCCTGCTGCATGGAGGGGTGCACGGAGGAGTCCTGCTACTCGCGGGCATCAGGGTCGGTGGCTGCGGCGGCTTCCGCGCCGGAGGAGTGGCTGCGGCCGTCACGGCCTTCAGGCGCGGTCTGAGCGACTCGGGCCGCCCTGCACTCGGCGCGCACACGGCGAGTGTCGGCCATAGGGTGGGTGGAGCTGGAGCCGAAACGGAGCTCGAGAACGTCGGCGCACCCCCTACGTGGCACGCCAAATGTCGGAATCGGGGCTCCGGGGACCCAAAAAGGTTCGAACACTGGGGTGCACTCGCTCTCCTACCCTACTCTGCTTCGCAACCTCACGGTGACTCTCCGGCAGCTCGAGTTAAGGCATATAAATAAGGGGCACACGGTTTACCCAGGTTCGGGCCACCTCGCGGTGTAAAACCCTACTCCTGCTCGGTGGATTGCTAGAGGATGAGGATGAGTACAAGGTGTGTTGTTTTCTTGCCTCTCGTCCAGATCCCCCTCTATGGTGGCTGGTCCTTTCTCTTATACAGGCCCCGGTCCTCTTCCCCCAAAACACAAGGCGGGAAGGGTTGCCACAACGGCCCTTTCGAAAGGGGATAGGACTGCAGTCCATCCAGACAAAAGGCGGTCTTCGCCTGCCAAAGCTCCCTGCCATGATGCGCCGGTGGGCTCGGGGGTGACCTTCGTCCTGCCGAGCCCCCAGCGTTGGTCCTCTTGTACCAAGTAGGAAACCTTTGGGGTTGCTTTGGGAACCCGCGGGTTGGCCTTGATCCCTTAGCACGAAAACGGAAAGCCTCTCTGTCCGTGCCTGCTGGCACCGCTCCTGCTACGCATGGCGTGGCTCGCGTCACCCACGTGAGGAAGCTAGGCGGCTCACCTCCGGTGAACTGCCCTTGGTTAATCCGCCCCCATGGGCCCCCGGGGGTGGCCTCGGGAGGCGACCTCGCGAGGAGGGCTTCGCGAGGCTCCCGACGATGCTTGCTGACGTGCACCTCGCGAGGTGGGGGCCCTCATGAGGGCCCTACTCGTGAAGTCCAACGGACGGCCATGCTGGGTCCATGGCATGCATCGCATCTTGGGCCGCATGCAGACGGGCCTGGGTACCCCCAGTCCCAGGGGGCCGACAATCCCAACTCAGTCACGCACGTGCAAAGTATTCTATGGTTTGATAGGCTCGCTACCTCCATCCCATATGTGTTCCTAGCACACCAAGCCACTTATTGAGTTGTTCAAGGAAAAGAAATTCTTTCTTAAGTTCTAATCATATGAGTTATGCAAGGACTTCGTTACCTCCAATAATGGTTCCTAACTAGAACTCGGAAGTGTTTTGTTGTAAGGTTTCCCTATGATCACATTTGTCTTGGACAGTGTGTGAACGTGTGTCTTGCAATCCAACTCGTGTTTTGGAGTTGGCTTCCGCAGTTCGTTTCCCGAGAATCATGCAACATCATCTCGTCGATTTGTGTTGCAAACTTTCTTTTCAGACATGCTAAGTCTGAAGTGTTCGTCTCCAACCAGATCTGAATCTCAGGCAGACATGATGGTTGGAACATTTCCCAAAACTTATAATATTGGTCTCAGTGTAACCCGGTAAGGTGATGTCGTGGCTAACACACCTAGCCGGAAGACCTATTAATATAATACCTTATATCAGCAACCGTGGCCAGTTCCCCATGAGGATCTTGTTTGACTTATTCTAGAAGTTGTTCCTCATGGACCCTTTCAGACCCCGACGTCCGACTTTACTTGATGTTCTAGATACCAAACGTTACCTATAAATGGGTTACACTATTACATCAAGGAGAACATTGGATGCGGAGTGCTAAATGTCTCTTGGTCGATCATCCAGATTTCATTCCTGGCATAGCTAAGGTGGAATCTGAAAAGGTGTTATCTTCCTTTGCATCTGAATCCTCCATCGTTATTCATCATGGTAGTATGATGTGTTGCCAGGATCCTTGGCATGGATATTGGTAAAACCTTGATGGATATGGAAATGCTCAAGTTCTGGAGAGCACGCTAAATCACAGGGTTATATCCTCGGTATCAAATGGAATGTGCCTTTCGTTTTCCGAGTTGTCCCATAACTCTAATTTCCTTTCCGATCTGAGTATGCCATTTCTTTTGGACTCCTTCAAATGATCGTTTGTGAATTGCCTTAACCTGGTATGAAGAGTTCCAATGATCTTTGTATCAAAAGTAATTATTTTTGCCACTTAAGGGAATAACTCTATGAGTCACCTCCCTAAGGTGCCCCGTTATGATAAGAAGGGCAATTAACTCCTCGCTACTTTGAAACCTCATCACCATCCGTTTTGCATGGAATTGTTGCCTACCAATTGAACTTTTGTCATCTGATTCGTTCCGTCACCCCTGATATGTGTTTTGTGTCTCAGCTCAAGAGACGTTCTTCCATCTCACTCCATGAGTTGATCGTGAGTCGCTCGATCTTCGTGAGGATCGATTCTTGTAGAGTTTTTCGTTCCTTTGGTCGTGATGTTGGGTGAAGATCCCAGAGGAAAAGGTGTCAAGATCACCATGATGCAATGATTCACCATCTTCGAGAAGGGCAATTGGATCGCGAACATTATGTCGGTTTGTGTCCCCTCTGTCCTCTTACCCTACGCCTGAATCCCGCGACGAGATTCTTGTTTAGTGGGGGTGAGTTGTCACACCCCTAGAATTTGTTTGCAAATAATCATATTAGTTGCATCAGTGGCATCCATGCATCATGTTAAAATTCAAATGAACCTGAGATGGGGATGATCAAACCCTAGGACGAAATAAATTCAACCTGGATCAACTTAAAACTAATTTCAATGAACCAAAATGGCCTTCCATAATGTCCATCATTTTGGGAAAATGTTGAAAACATCAACCAGAGGTGATGCACATTTTTCCTAGTCATTTTGGATTTTTGTATTGATACATAATTTATTTGAATTCGAGCAAATAAATGGCAATAAAACTATTGATAGCTCCAATAATTCTGAAAAAAAATTGTGGGGTTTGTTAATAATTATATTAGCTCCCACAGTAATTCTCAGAAGCATATAAAATAGTTTGGTTTGAAAACCAAATTAAAACAAATTGCAGAAAACAAAAAACAGAAATAAAAGAAAGAGGAAAACTTACCTGGCCCATTAGCCGGCCCAGCCCATGGGACCCTGCCAGTCGTCCCCTACCTCAGGACAGAAGGCAGAGGGCGTGTGCCCGCGGCGCGCACGCACGCGCCCAACCACCTCGAGCCTACCTGCTCGCCCTGGACGTCGCCTAAGAGCGCCACGCGACCCCTGTGCACGTCTCGCTCACCTCCCCATTTTCATCCCCTCCACTGTCTCTCTCTCACGCGCACGGCCGAAAGCGTTCGTCGCCGCCGCTTGCAGCCACCGCGTCCACCGGCCATTTTCAGCCCCGCCAACGAGTCCAGAAGATCCGCTGTCGATCCCAGCACCTCCAAGACAAAGGAATCAAGCACGGACAGCTTGAATCGCCGCCTTCGAGCTCGTCTTCCTCTTCTGCATCCGCCAGTCGCCAGCCCCGATTCGCCTCCCTCCGATCGTCCCCGAGCTCGCCGACCACCTCGTCGAGTTCGCTGTGAGCCCTGGTCTCCTTCCCCCTACCCATGTGCTTGTTTTCGCCCGGTAACCGCTAGCACCGCCATGCCCGAGAGCTCCACACCACCAGCCATGACGCCACCGTGGCCATAGCCCTCGCACGACGCGTCCGAGCACCCCACCGTGTTCCTCGCGTCCACACGAGGCTGTAGAACGGCTCAGCGCTCCAAGACGTGCACCCTAGCCTCGGGACGGCTGAGCCAGAGCTCCGGCCACCACCACGAGCTCGCTGCCATCGAGGTCCAGCCATCCCGCAGCCTCCCGCTACGTCCCAGAGACGCGCGCGGGCGTCAGCTCCTGAACGCGCCATCTCACGTGCCAAACCTTTGCCGGACAGCGATTCCCGACGCCCTCTGTCGCGTTTGTGGTGGCTAAACGCCGGCGGTTATGACGTGGCCATATTAGTTTAGGCTAATGACGCAATTAGTTAGTGCCTGTTAGCATGACAGATGGAGCCGCTTTTGTTAATTAGAACATTAGTTTTAACTACCCTAATTAACCTCCCGTGTCGCTGACTGACGGGCCCCACTGGACAGTTTTGACCTGGCCACGTCAGGGTTGACTGACCCCACCAGTCAGCCTCTGGAGATGACTCTGTGTCATTGACATGTGGGTCCAGCCAGTCAGGTTTGACCTGGACCGGGCCAGGTGACTGCTGATGTCACTCGGACGTAAAGTTGACGCAATATATGTTTTTTGGAATTGATATAAATACTAAATGATTTAATAATTTCAGAAAATGTTATAAACTTTGAAAAATCATAGAAAATAATCTATAACTCGGATGAAAATAATTTATATATGAAAAATGATCAGCAAAATATGAAGAATCTGTTTATGCCATTTTCACGCATGTTTGAACAAGTTAACATCACCAACTAGGGAAAGTGATGGTTAGGACAATTTGATAAATAGTGTTGTAGTTGGAATTTAGTATATATTTGAATTCCACTTCACTTAATATGACTAACCATTTCCTTAGGTCAATTCAATGATTTAACATGACATGTCATTCAGCTGTTAGTGCATTGCATTGAATGTGTTCCTTGTTCTTGTTTGTTGGTGTTTTCCTTCTCGGTAGACGATGGTTCTGACGTTGTGATCGTTGACACTGATGAAGAGAAGTACTATCTTCAGAATTGTCAGGCAAGCAACCCCCCCTTGAGCATTCCGATATAATCCCACTCTCTCGCTCCTGCTCTCTTTTACTACATTAGGATAGTAACGATTCAACTGTTACATGTTCTCGGTAGTTGAACCCATTCCTCTGCATGACGTGTCTTTGTCACAGTAAATAGTTGAAACCGCTTAGCTTGAGTAGCAACTGTTTGAGCCTTGTTGTGCTTACTCATCCATGCTTGCTTACTGTGCCGGCTATGCCTAGAGTCGTGTCGGGTCTGATCCATCTGGGCAGAATCAGAATGGATGTGTTCATGTCCTGCTGTGTGAGAGCTAAGTGTGTGAATCCGATTTGGTAAAGGTAGCGATGAGATGCCATGTAGGAGTACATGGCAGTTTGTCTCATTGTGACTGTCCTTAGGAACTGAGTTATGTGTATGTTATCCAAGACATGATACTACCATAGATTGGGCCCGAAACCAATGGACCCTCTCGGCCTATTAATCACCTTGATCTCAGTCTAGGAGTTGCAACTAGTTTCTGGTGTTTGTAGGATGTGCTGGTGGCCATGCTTAGCGCTACCTGACGGGGTGGGCTTTGACGCGGTAGATGCACCTGTGGCCAGGCCTGCGAAGTGAGTGAACGGTCCATCAGCGGACCGGCTTGGGGCCCTGCACACATCGTTTGAGGCCATATTGGAACCTCGGCCGGACTTCCATTATGTGTTCAATTCTCAAATAGGCGATAAACCTGGACATGAGTCATTGTAGGTTAACGTCCGTGGCCGACTCCCTCGCTGGGCTTCCGCTTGAAGTTTACCGAGGTGCCTTTTTACGTGCACATGGCGATAAGTGGTGGGAGCATGTGTGAAGAAGTACACCCCTGCAGGGTTATGAATCTGTTCGAATAACCGCATCCTCAGATATGGACTACTTGGAAAACATATGTGGTTCATAGACAATCTAAATGGATACTCTTAAATGCGCAAGATAAGCGTGAGTGCTATGGATGGCCTTCTCATAGGGAGACGGGAGTGGATCCATAGTGGTGTATTGGTATGGTGAATATGTGGACTCGTGTGCGCTTTCTCCCTCCAAAGAAAGTACTTGTATTCGTAGTACAGGTTAGCCAAGAGTCAAAGCTGGCTTGCTGCAATAAACTCCACAACCCCCTTAGTTGACAATGATGCATTTGTAGTTAGTTCTGATGTAAGTCTTGCTGAGTACCTTTGTACTCACGATTTCTTAATTTATGTTTTGTAGAGGAGACGTCGTTCTCATTAGTGATTCTTACGATGTGAGGTTCAATGTTGACCGGAATAGCTTGGGAATCCCAGACAGAGGTCTGGCTCCTTTGGTAGGGTCGTTGTAGCTTTTCAGGCTCCTCCAGCCACTTTAGTAGATGTCTGTACCCCGACATGTTTTGCTTCCGCTTGATTCTTGTATGACTTGAGTGTTGGGTTATGTGACCCCTGTCTGTAATATCACGCTATGTTGGCTCTTATGAGTCATTAATGAATACTTGAGTCATAGAGTTATGTTGTGATGCCATGTTGTATCTACGCATATCGTACATATTGCGTGTATGTTTGAAATGCATTGGTATGTGTGGGATTCGACACCTAGCTATTTGCCTTTAGTATCCTTCTTTACGGGGAAATGCCTCTTTGTGCTTCCATTGAGCCCTAGTAGCTTGCTACTGCTCTGGACACATTGATTGACCGTCGTGTATCCTTCTTTGCTGATGTGTTTGTCCCTACGGGGAAATTTCATGCGGTGTAATGGAGTCCATGTAGCGTGCTATGACTTGTCTACAGACGCTGATGACCGACACATGCACTACTGGGTTAGGTATGCATGTCCCTGTACGGTTGTGCCACTTGGGTGTATAACTAGTCATGTCGACCCGGGTTCTCTGACATATGATTGCTAGCAGCATATTCATATACGTGAGCCAAAAGACGCAAACGGTCCCGGCCAAGGTAAGGTGGCAGCCGTGGGGATTACCGTGCGTGAGGCCGCAAGGTGATATGATGTGTTACATGCTAGATTCGTATGGCTTAGGATCGGGGTCCTGACGATGTTGCTATCAGAGCCTGACTGCCTATAGGATGACCAAGCCAAACTGGTCGATGTTGAGTCTAGAACTGCTTTAGTATATATGGGAATTGATTGTGAAAGGGAACGTAAGATTCTTTTTACTCCTTTCCTCGTGTCATTCTAATTCTGAGTCACCCTCTTCTTTATTCTACGGGGTTAAGAATTAGGCTTCTCATCTATCTATCAGGATGACAAGTTGCTATGCTGGAGACCTATAGGAAAGGTGTTGTCTTTATGGATCGATGTCCTCTTAAGAATTCTGTTGTTATGTTGTCAGTTTTCATGCAGGTTGGCTCATATTTCATGTCCGTATAGCCGTTATGCTATCCGAGCTATCCAAGGTTAATAAAAATCTGATGCAATTGCAAACTCTTTCATCCTTGCTTGATGTCTTTTGGCTAGACTAAGCATAGAAATTATTGTGTTGAGGTACCCTATTACCTCGACGTATTTGTTGAAGTGTTAGGAAACCATGTTGTCTCGGAAAACTACCCAACAGTCCAGTTGTGTTTTGTGTTTCCAGTGTGATGATTCTGGCCATCGTTCTTGAAAGCATCATGTGATGCTACTTAGTTAGTAGGTACTCTGTTTCGGGGTTCTTGAACCCGAGAATCATTTCGCTCACTCATATTGATAGTGTTTGCTCGTTCCTTTAGGATGATTAGTAACCTTGTTATAGTCTTCAAGGTTCGTGGTTTATTGACGTGGCTTGAGACTGCGTCGGTATTTCCCCAAAGAGGAAGGGATGATGCAGCACAACGACGGTAAGTATTTCCCTCAGTTATAAAACCAAGGTTATCAAACCAGTAGGAGGATCACCACCACCCAATAAGCAGCACCTGCACACAAATAACAAATACTTGCAACCCGACGCGAAAGAGAGGTTGTCAATCTCTCTACGGTAAAAAGATAGATTAGGTAGTGATAGATAGGAGAGATAGATCTATCAAGAACAAAAAATAAAAAGGGCAAATAAAAAGTGCAGCAATATATTTTGGGTTTTTTGGTTTTGTAGATCTGAAAACAAAGAGGCAAAAAGATAGATCGGAAAGCAATATGTTGGAAAAGTAGACCCGGGGGCCGTAGGATTCACTAGTGGCTTCTCTCATGAGTATAGCACACGGTGGGTGAACAAATTACTGTTGGGCAATTGATAGAAGATCAAATAATCATGATAATATCCAAGGCGATGATCATTATATAGGCATCACGTCCAAGATGAGCAGACCGACTCCTACCTGCATCTACCACTATTACTCCACACATCGACTGCTATCTAGCATGCATCTAGTGTATTAAGTTCATGGAAAAACGGAGTAATGCAATAAGAACGATGGCATGATGTAGACAAGATCTATTCATGCAGGAATAGACCCCATCTTGTTATCCTTAATGGCAACGATACATGCCTGCCTTGCTGCCCCTTCTGTCACTGGGAAAGGACACCGCAAGATCGAACCCTTCACAAAGCACCTCTTCCCATGGCAAGAAAAGTTGATCTAGATGGCCTAACTAAACCAAAGATTCGAAGAAGAAATACGAGGCTATAAGTAATCATGCATATAAGAGATCAAAGAAGACTCAAAAAATATTCATGGATAGAAACTGATCATGAACTCAAAATTCATCAGATCCCAACAAACACACCGCAAAAGTTTACATCAAATAGATCTCCAAGAGACCATTGTATTGAGAATCATAAGAGAGAGAGAGGAAGCCATCTAGCTACTGCCTACGGACCCGTAGGTCTATGGTGGACTACTCACGCAACATCAGAGAGGCACCTATGAAGAAGATGAACCTCTCCGTGATGGTGTTTAGATTGGATCTCGATGTTCTAGAACTTGCGGCGGCTGGAATTGTGTTTCATCGACTCCCGTAGGGTTTTCTGAATATTTGGGAATTTATAGGCGTCAGAGGCGGTGGAGGGGGGCCCCGTGGAGGGCACAACCCATCAGGGCGCGTAGGGGGCCCCCTGGCACGCCCTGGTGGGTTGTGGCCTCCACAGCCCACCTCTCTGGCACTTCTTTGGCCCACTGGGTGTCTTCTGGTCCAAAAAAATCTTTATAAAGTTTCATCGCGATCTGACTCCGTTTGGTACTGATATTCTGCAAAGTAAAAAACAAGCAAAAACAGCAACTAGCACTTTGGCACTATGTCAATAGGTTAGTCCCGAAAAATGATATAAAATTGTTATAAAATGATCGTAAAACATCCAAGAATGATAATATAGCAGCATGGAACAAGCAAAAATTATAGATACGTTGGATCAAAGAATAGTCAAGGGTTGTGTCAAATATAACAGCATGAAATCAATACTTCTAGCAAACCTAGTCCATTTTTTGTGGTGCACTCTTTGATCAATGAGTTCGGATTGTGTCAATCCTTCGCTCTTTTGAATATATCGTCTTGCCCTGAAAAGCGAGATTGTTTCCCGAGCTCAATAACATATCGGTGGTTTGTAATTTTCTGATTATCTTCTCGGAAGTATTACCAGGTTGTTCCCTGACCATTATGTTGAGTTTGTGATCAAGTTGTTTTCTTGTAAACCATCCCTTCTCCAAGAATCTATGATGGATACCCCTGAACTAGTTGGTTAAGCTAAACAACAACTTGGAGAGTTGGAAGATAAATGCTTCGCCTGACTTAGTTCATTCCAAAGAGATATCTTCATATGTGTTTGTGTGTGTAGAAGAAAGATGATATCTTGATCGGTTGATCCTTGTGATCAATTGTTGCATCTATTGTCTTGTCCAATCTTTGATATGAGTGTGGGCTATTGTCAAATCAAAATCAGAACCAAAGATTTTCCTAATGTTGTCATACTCGTGGATGCCTCCTCGAGCTTGCACCATTATATTTCTTGGCCTTACCAATGCTATCACCTTGTTCACATAGTTATGGACTCCCATCTTCATGGAAACCTCGAGGAACTGTTGTTGAGCCCATTGACAACATTGTTTATCCTCTCCACGATTCATGATGAACATAAAGCTAGTGTTGGAAACTTTTTAGGCAATATCTTCGTGTCCCATACATGAAGTATATGTTGGTGTAAGAAGTCACTTACTCAAAATTCACGTGCATTTGGTGCAAGTTTCTGCCGTGAGTTCGAGAAAAGTTATTTTGCTCCCTTTGGAATCATCCCAACTCAGTCACGCATGTGCAAAGTATTCTATGGTTTGATAGGCTCGCTACCTCTATCCCATATATGTTCCTAGCACACCAAGCCACTGATTGAGTTGTTCAAGGAAAAGAAGTTCTTTCTTAAGAGCTAATTATATGACTTATGCAAGGACTTCGTTACCTCCAATAATGGTTCCTAACCAGAACTGGGAAGTGTTTTGTTGTAAGGTTTCCCTATGATCACATTTGTCTTGGACAGTGTGTTCACGTTTGTTTTGCAATCCAACTCGTGTTTTGGAGTTGGCTTCCGCAGTTCGTTTCCCGAGAATCCTACAACGTCATCTCGTCGATTTGTGTTGCAAACTTTCTTTTTAAACATGCTTAGTCTGAAGTGTTCGTCTCCAACCAGATCTGAATCTCAGGCAGACATGATGGTTGGAACATTTGCCAAGACTTATAATATTGGTCTCAGTGTAACCCGGTAAGGTGATGTCGTGGCTAACACACCTAGCCGGAAGACCTATTATTATAATATCTTACATCAGCAACCGTAGCCAGTTTCCCATGAGGATCTTGTTTGACTTATTCTAGAAGTTGTTCCTCATGGACCCTTTCAGACCCCGAAGTCCGACCTTTATTTGATGTTCTAGATACCAAAGGTTACCTACATCAAGGAGAACATTGGAAGCGGAGTGCTAAATGTCGCTCTGTCGATCATCTAGATTTCATTCCTTGGCATAGCTAAGGTGGAATCTGAAAAGGTGTTATCTTCCTTTGCATCTGCATCCTCCATCGTTATTCATCATTGTAGTATGATGTGTTGCCAGGATCCTCAGCATGGATATTGGTAAAACCTTGATGGATATGGAGATGCTCTATTTCTGGAGAGCACGCTCAGACCCAGGGTTATATCCTCGGTATCAAATGGAATGTGTCTTCCGTTTGCCGAGTTGTCCTATAACTCTAATTTCCTTTTCGATATGAGTATGCCATTTCTTTCGGACTCCTTCAAATGATCGTTTGTGAATTACCTTAACCTGGTATTAAGAGTTCCAATGATCTTTGTGTCAAAACTAATTCTTTTTGCCACTTAAGGGAATAACTCTACGAGTCACCTCCCTAAGGTGCCCCATTATGATAAGAAGGGCAATTAACTCCTCGCTACTTTGAAACCTCATCACCATCTGTTTTGGCGCGGAATTGTTGCCTACCAATCGAACATTTGTCATCTGATTCGTTCTGTCACCCCTGATATGTGTTTTGCTTCTCAGCTCAAGAGACGTTCTTCCGTCTCACTCCATGAGTTGATCGTGAATCGCTCGATCTTCGTGAGGATCGGTTCTTGTAGAGTTCTTCGTTCCTTTGGTCGTTATGTTGGGTGAAGATCCCAGAGGAAAAGGTGTCAAGATCACCATGATGCAATGATTCACCATCTTCAAGAAGGGCAATTGGATCGCGAAGATTATGTCGGTTTGTGTCCCCTCTGTCCTCTTACCCTACACTTGAATCTCGGGACGAGATTCTTGTTTAGTCGGGGTGAGTTGTCACAACCCTAGAATTTGTTTGCAAATAATCATATTAGTTGCATCAGTGGCATCCATGCATCATGTTAAAATTCAAATGAACCTGAAATGGGGATGATAAAACCCTAGCACCAAATAAATTCAACCTGGTTCAACTTAAAAATAATTTCAATGAACTAAAATGGCCTTCCAAAATTTCCATCATTTTGGGAAAATGTTGAAAACATCAACCAGAGGTGATGCACATTTTTCCTAGTCATTTTGGATTTTTGTATTGATACATAATGTATTTGAATTGGAGCAAATAAATGGCTATAAAATTATTCATAGCTCTAATAATTCTGAAACAATTTGTGGGGTTTGTTAATAATTATATTAGCTCCCACAATAATTCTCAGAAGCATATGAAATAGTTTGGTTTGAAAACCAAATTAAAACAAATTGCAGAAAACAGAAAACAGAAATAAAAGAAAAAGAAAAACATACCTGGCCCATTAGCTGGCCCAACCCATGGGACCCTGCCAGTTGTCCCCTACCTCAGGACAGAAGGTAGAGGGCGTGTGCCCACGGCGCGCACGCACGCGCCCGGCCACCTCCAGCATGCCTGCTCGCCCTGGACGTCGCCTAAGAGCACCAGCGACCCCCGTGCACGTGTCGCTCTCCACCCCGTGCTCATCCCCTCCCCTCTCTTTCTCTCACGCGCACGACCGAAAGCGTTCGTCGCCACCGATCGTAGCCACCGCATCCACCGGCCATTTTCAGCCCAGCCAACGAGTCCAGAAGATCCGCCGTCGATCCCAGCACCTCCAAGACAAATGAATCAAGCATGGACAGCTGGAATCGCCGCCTTCGAGCTCGTCTTCCTCCTCTGCATCCGTCGGGCGCCGGCCCTGATTCGCCGCCCTCCGGTCGTCTCCGACCTCGCCGACCACCTCCTCGAGTTTGCTGTGAGCCCCGGTCTCCTTCCCCTACCCATGTGCTTGTTTTTGCCCGGTAGCCACTAGCACCGCCATGCCCGAGAGCTCCACGCCGCCATCCATGACGCCGCCATGGTCAGAGCCATCGCACGATGCGTCCGAGCACCCCACTGTGTTCCTCGCGTCCACACGAGGCTGTAGAACGCCTCAGTGCTCCGATCCGTGCACCGTAGCCTCGCGACGGCTGAGCCCGGGCTCCGGCCACCGCCACGAGCTCGTTGCCGTCGAGGTCTAGCCATCCCGCAGCCTCCTACTACCACCCAGACGCGCGCGAGCATTAGCTCCTGAACGCGCCATCTCACGTGCCAAACCGTTGCCAGACGGCGTTTCCCGACACCCTCCGCCACGTTTGTGGTCACCGGCGGCTAAACGCCGGCGGTTATGACGTGGCCATATTAGCTTAGGCTAATGACGCAATTAGTTAGTGCATGTTAGCATGACAGGTGGGGCCGCTTTTGTTAATTAGAAAATTAGTTTTAACTACCCTAATTAACCTCCCGTGTCACTGACTGACGGGCCCCATAAGATAGTTTTGACCTGACCACGTCAGGGCTGACTGGCCCCACCAGTCAGCGTCTGGAGATGACTCTGTGTCATTGACATGTGGGTCCAGCTAGTCAGGTTTGACCTGGACCAGGCCAGTTGACTGCTGATGTCACCCAGACGTATTGCTGACGCAATATATGTTTTCTGGAATTGATATAAATACTAAATGATTTAATAATTTCAGACAATGTTATAAACTTTGAAAATCATAGAAATAATCTATAGCTCGGATGAAAATAATTTATATATGAAAAATGATCAAAAAAATATGAAGAATTTGTTTATGCCATTTTCATGCATGTTTGAACAAGTTAACATCACCAACTAGGGAAAATGATGGTTAGGACAATTTCATAAATAGTGTTGGAGTTGGAATTTAGTATATATTTGAATTCCACTTCACTTAATATGACTATCCATTTCCTTAGGTCAATTCAATGCTTTAACATGATATGCTATTCATCTATTTGTGCATTGCATTGAATGTGTTCCTTGTTCTTGTTTGTCGGTGTTTTCCTTCTCGGTAGATGATGGTTCCGACGTTGTGATCGTTGACACTGATGAAGAGAAGTACTATCTTCAGAATTTTCAGGCAAGCAACCCCCCCTTGAGCATTCCGATACAATCCCACTCTCTCGCTCCTGCTCTCTTTTACTGCATTAGGATAGTAATGATTCAACTGCTACATGTTCTTGGTAGTTGAACCCATTCCTCTGCATGACCTGTCTTTGTCACAGTAAATAGTTGAAATCACTTACCATGAGTAGCAACTATTTGAGCCTTGTTGTGCTTACTCATCCATGCTTGCTTACTGTGCTGGCTATGCCTAGAGTCATGTCGGGTCTGATCCATCTAGGCGATGAATCAGAATGGATGTGTTCATGTCCTGTTGTGTGAGAGCTAAGTGTGTGAATCCGATTTGGTAAAGGTTGCGATGAGAGGCCATGTAGGAGTACATGGCGGGTTATCTCATTGGGACCGTCCTTAGGAACTGAGTTCTATGTATGTTATCCAAGACATGATACTACCATGCATTGGGCCTGAAACCAATGGACCCTCTCGGCCTCTTAATCATCTTGATCTCAGTCCAGGAGTTGCAACTAGTTTCTGGTGTTTGTAGGATGTGCTAGCGGTCATGCTTAGTGCTACCTGACGGGGTGGGCTTTGACGCGGTAGATGCACCTGTGGCCAGGTCTGCGAAGGGAGTGAACGGTCCATCAGTGGACCGGCTTGGGGCCCTGCACACATCGTTTGAGGCTGTATTGGAAGCTTGGCTGGACTTCCACTATGGGTTCAATTCTCAAATAGGTGATAAACCTGGACATGAGTCATTGTAGGTTAACATCCGTGGCCGACTACCTCGCTGGGCTTCCGCTTGAAGTTTGTCGAGGTGCCTTTTTACGTGCACATGGCGATAAGTGGCCGGAGCATGTGTGAAGAAGTACACCCCCGCACGGTTATGATCTGTTCGAATAGCCGCGTCCTCGAATATGGACTACTTGGAAAACTTATGTGGTTCATAGATAATCTAAATGGATACTCTAAAATGCGCAAGATAAGCGTGAGTGCTATGGATGGCCTTCTCGTAGGGAGACGGGAGTGGATCCATAGTGGTGTATTGGTATGGTGAATATGTGGACTCGTGTGTGCTTTCTCCCTCCAAAGAAAGTACTTGTAGTCGTAGTACAGGTTACCCAAGAGTCAAAGCTGGCTTGGTGCAATAAACTCCACAACCCCCTTTGTTGACAATGATGCATATGTAGTTAGTTCTGATGTAAGTCTTGCTGAGTACTTTTGTACTCACGATTGCTTAATTTATGTTTTTGCAGAGGATACGTAAGTCTCATTAGTCATTCTTACGACGTGAAGTTCAATGTTGACCGAAATAGCTTGGGAATCCCAGACAGAGGTCTGGCTCCTTTGGTAGGGTCGTTGTAGCTTTTCAGGCTCCTCCAGCCACTTTAGTAGATGTCTGTACCCAGACATGTTTTGCTTCCGCTTGATGCTTGTATGACTTGAGTGTTGGGTCATGTGACCCATGTCTATAATATCACGCTATGTTGGCTCTTATGAGTCATTAATGAATACTTGAGTCATAGAGTTATGTTGTGATGCCATGTTGTATCTACGCATATCGTGCATATTGCTTGTATGTTTGAACTGCATTGGTATGTGTGGCATTCGACACCTAGCTATTTGGCTTTAGTAGCCTTCTTTACGGGGAAATGCCTCTTTGTACTTCCATTGAGCCCTGGTAGCTTGCTACTACTCTGGACACATTGATTGACCGGCGTGTATCCTTCTTTGCGGCTGTGTCTGTCCCTACGGGGAAATGTCACGCAGTGTAATGGAGTCAATGTAGCTTGCTACGACTCGTCTACACACGCTGAGGACCGACACCTGCACTGTTGGATTACGTATGCCTATCCCTGTACGGTTGTGCCACTCGGATGTATAACTATTCATGTCGACCCGGGTTCTCTAACATATGATTGCTAGCGACATATTCATATACGTGAGCCAAAAGACGCAAACGGTCCCGCCCAAGGTAAGGTGGTAGCCGTGGGGAATACCGTGCGTGAGGCCGCAAGGTGATATGATGTGTTACATGCTAGATTCGTATGGCTTAGGATCGGGGTCCCGACAGAAAACGAGGTCAGTTTTCTAGGACTTGGAGTACTGGCCCAAACTCGACATGCCTCATAGCCTTGATAAAATGCAGGTCACGAAGAATATCCTCAAGATCTTGCTTGGGACATTTGTGAGCATGCCAGCAAAGACCAAGGATGGGCCGAAGGCAAGAAAATACTTGGATTTTTGGATATTAGGAAAGACCTCCAAATGCCCGTAAGAACTCGTCGGAGGAGGCAGAGACGAAGATGGAGACGGAAGACAGGGGCAAAAAAGTCAACAAGAAGTAAGAACAATAATACCCCCACCTCTTGCTTCACCTTATATCCGAAGAAGGTCAATGAATTCTTCAAGTGCCTTGCCGGAATCAAAGTTAGTTCGGGATACTGTGGGAAGATAAGCAGATATTTAGACACTAAGAAAAATGGTTCAACGGGATGAAGTCTCATGCTGTCATGTGATGATGATGTAGATACTCCCGGTTGCCCTTAGAGAGATAATGGTCACGCCTGTCCGTGATACGGTTACTGACCTATGCCACTTCTTCGACGTTGTCTCTTGAAAGTTGATCGGTGTGAAGCAGCTCTGAAGGCTACAGGAAGAGAGGTTGTCATACTAAATGAGCTTGAGATGTACTTCCCGTCCGCATTCTTTGATGTCATGGTGCATCTGTGTGTTCACATTATTGACGACGGCATCAACCTCTGGCCGACATTTGAGCACAGCATGATGTCGTTCAAGAGGATGAATGAGGTCATCAAAGGATTCATTCGTAACATGTCCCATCCGGATGGAAGTGTCACCCAGGGCTATCCAACTCAAGAGTGCATCTCCTTCTGGGAGAATTATCTAGGCTTCGGAGACCTTGTTGTTGGTTTGCCCATCAACAAGCACCTTGGGAGGCTCAGAGGAGAAGGTCACAACAACGGACGGAGGGAATTGCATGTGGACCACTCGGGACGATGCAACGACTTTAACGGAGCAAACTTAGTAGTTCTACAACACCTAAACATGTTAGAGCCTTTCGTGAAACTGCACAAAGACACCATCGCAAAGAACTGTCGTGACCAAGGGCTACACAAGACGGATCCGAAGTTATTAGGGAGCATAACTCCACCTTCTTGTGGTGGCTCAAAGAGCGAGTTCTAGCTAGTCCCCCAGACGAGGGTTGTACGGACGGAATGCTAATGTATGCCTTAGCACATGGCCCCTCGGTCAACCTCGTGACTTATCAGGCATACGATATCAACGGATACACGTTTTACATGGAGGCAAAAGATATAAACAGTGATTACCAGAACTCAGGGGTACCGATGGAAGCCATGACCAGCGACGACGACGTAACTGGAAGATACTACGAAAGGGTCAAAGAGACCTGGGAGCTAGACTACTCTGGACTGGACAATGCGGCAATGTTTCGTGTTAGATGGGCTAAGAACATGCACTAAGAAAACTGGTATTTCACTACCATGTCTATACCCGACGCCAATAGCGCTACCATGAACGTCACCGCCAAAAATGAGCGATGGGTACACGCTAAGCACGTGACACAATGCTTCTAAATAACCAACCCGAGCAATCCCAACCGCGTTGTTGTGAGGAGAAGCAAAAGGAGCATCGTCGGAATGGATGGAATTGTCACTGAGGAAGACTACTACTAGTATGGCGACCCGATGAGGGAACATGACGGTGAAGTATACATCAAAAGAATAAGCAGGACTACATTACCTAAGAAATATCATACTCCCTGGAAAAGGAACAACCACAACAAGGAGATCAATTATTCGGCAACGAACAAAAAATGAAAGAAGAAGATCACTCTGAAACGTCGTCGACGCTGAGAAACTATTATTTGTGTATCTCTTTTGTATACGCACTTAACACAGTTATCGGTCAAATGATGTAATATATATTATGCACTAATTAATATTGCTAATTAATATTGTGCACCGATCTGAGTTATATACATTGTTATCCCCTGCCTCCCAGGGTTTCGGCGAGATTCGTTCAGTGGGAGGAGATGTTCCCGTCGACTGCGACGCGTCTCTGCTGGTTGAGTCTTTCGCAGGTGAAAAAGAAATGGATAAATAAAAGAAAAGAAAATGAAAATACATTTGAGGAAAAGAACAAACAATAAAAAGAAATGAAAATGAAAAGAAAAGGAAAAAGAAGAAATAAAAGTACACTGTAGGAAAAGAAAAAGAGTAAAGAATAAATACAAAAAGGAAATGCAAACTTTGGTGTAGCGCGGGGTACAAACCCCGCACTATAGCTAAGTTATCTATAGCGCGGGATTGGTATCCCATGCTACACCTAAGTTTGCCTAGTACCGCTTCGGCTCGTCTGTCATCTCCATTCGTCCCCTCTCTCCCCCTATTCCCCTCTCTCCCCAGTTCCCTCGCCGTCGCCCAGACCCCGCACTCACCATCGCCGCCTCCATGCTCCACCCTCTTCATCTCTCATCTGACACCGACACCGACGTCGATGCCTTGCCTACGAGCCCCTCCTCGATGTCGACGCCAACGCCTCACCTCCGAGCCCCTGCTCGACACTGCCGACCATCTCCCCCGAGCCCATCCTCGACACCGCCGGCCATCTCCCTTGACCTTCCCTCTAGACCCGTAAGGTAAGCGTCCACTACCCTTAGTTCATCATCATTAGGATTATGGTTTGTTAGGATTTGGGATTTTCCAATTTAGGGTTTTGGTAATTGGGGATTTCGTTAGGGCTAGCTGATCAATTCATTCAATCCCCACCAACAAGTATATTTGTGCTAATGTTCCTGCCAAAATAAATTGTTTTGATGTCCAAAATTCAAATGAAATGTTATCCAAATGAATTTTTTTGGATGTGATATTTGTGCTATTATTCCTGTCAAAAAGAGTGCACAAACAGAGGGGCTGATGTCCATTTGCTTTACTATGAAACTCTCAAAATAAAAAGTAAATGAAAACGAGGTTTGAGCTATTTTGTGGATTTTTTATTAGGGCCATAGCTATTATGTTTTTGTTTTTAGTAGTAAATGTTCTAGAAAATTATTAGGACAGTAGATTTAGTAATTTAATAATTTGACAAAAAATAGGAAAATTTTAATTTAACTGAAGTTATTAAGAAATATTTAATTTAACAAAAATTATTAGGACATATTTAACTATTAGGACAATAGATTTAGTAAATGAAAGATTTAGTTTAACTAAAATTAGGACAGATTTGACAAAAAAATAGTAATTTGATATTATGGATACGATGTTCATCTACATATAGAATTATACCACTATAAATTTTAGTAATTTTATTTTGTGATGGATATGATGTTCTATGGATATTTTGTGATGGATATGATGTTTTATGAATATTTTGTTCTATGCAGGGAAATTCCGAGTGGCCTATGTTTTGCCGGAATGTTGATTCATTTCTGTTCTAGCAGAATTCAAGCACTCGATATGTCGTGTTTTTAGCAAAGGTCATGCCGAATTTTTTTATGAATTTCAGAATGACTTGTGCTAGAAAGTGGGACTTATTGAGTGCCCGGGATTTGCGGGAACGGGAATGAAACGACATTCTGGCAAAACATAGGCCTTTTTCCCTCATTACTCATTTATTAGTTCTAGAATTAAACGAGCAGGTCGAACCATAGGATATATGGGGAACCAAGATGACGGCGGGTGTTCTCAAGCCGCCACACACGAGGCGAACGCTTACCTCAACTATCTAGCGCAATAGGAGGAAGAACAAGGGTCGCAGGACCCCTTCTATTCACGGAGGGAGGTGGCGGCGCTGACAGCAGCACCGACACCGATGGCACCAACACCGGCACCGATTCCACCGATACCGGAACCAGCACCGGTGCCGTCACCTACGCCAGTAAAGGAATGAAGAACCGACGATATGATGCCCAAATGTCCTCAGCACCGGAAGGCTGGTGGTCACGGCGGTGAGTGCTGACGAGTTCGAGCCAATAGAGTCAAGGTCCATGTTAGCTTGTTATGGCAACCAAGTAAAATGCATCCTGCGGGAGACTGCCAACATCAATGACATGGAAATAAGGAAGAAACCACAACTGGAGCACCTCCTCCTAACAAAGTTGCACGCGAGATTCTAGTTCCCCGGCCGGGATGACACAAAACTTCCGTGTTAAAGATGATGTCATGGATAATATAAACAACAAAACCCTTGGAAAGTTCAGCAACGCACTGAGTGTCTAGAAAAGTTGAGCGAAAGGAGGGATTTTAAAGAAGAAGAAAAAACTACAACCAGAATTTTGTAGAGAATCCAATAGTTACGGAAGCAGACTAAAAAAAATTCAAGGAGACTTGCGCTTCCCAAGAAGCCATTGCCAAATCTGAGAGAGGCAAGGAACATTGGGAACCACCGCCTCGGATGCCGTGGTTACACGGGCAAGAGGCCCGTGTGGATAAGGAGGAAGGAGAACATGAAAGTCAAGGGCTACCAAACCCCTTCGCGGAGTTCACGGACGAGTTGGAGCGTAGGTTCATCAGGGGCCGGTACAAGTATGACAAGAAAACCAGGACATGGCATACGGATGCCGACGAGGGAGTTCATGAGAATACTGGTAATTATTAATTTACCACCTTATATTACCTTTTGATCAAGTCAACTACGTTATAACTAGTCACATTTTTAAATGGTTCGCGTCCCTTTCACAAAGTGAGCAACACAAGCTTGCGTCGGAAAGCGACTCGTCATCGCAGTCATCGACATAGTACCCGTGGGACACCCCTTTGAACCGGGTCATTAACATAATGTTGGTACACCCGGTGACCCAGTCGCCATAGTATGTACGTGCGATCAGCGTCGGAGACGGCGCCACCTATACGCACTACTACCACGAGGACAAGGAGGTGTGTTTGTAGAGAAGGAATTTGAGTGAAGTGACTATCAAGGAGACGATGGTGCACGAGGTCGAAAAAGCCAATGTTGCGACCGTAGAAGAGGCCAAAACAACGGCAGTCGCTGCCTATCGAAGTGATTTTATATCCTTATTGTCTTCCTATCTTACGGCTTTTCTCGAGTGGGCTAAAAAATGCAACGATAAAGGAAGAGGAGTTTCCCCTTCCTAGCTTTGTCTCCAGCAACTCAGTGAACATACCTACCGCACCTGCTAGCTCCTGCCCCGCACCAGCTCATAGCAGCCCGTCCTCCATCGGTGGAAAGCTAGGAGGGGCTTCAACATTAGTTGAGCTCGATGCCCTCATGGTAATTACGTGTCGCACCCTCATCAACACATCTAATCTTCAGTTTCCTTTGGCTTTCGGATCTCTAACGCCACACACATGTCTTCGTAGGAGGACTCAACTCCATGCACCCTACTCTACCACATCCCCGGCCAGTCGGTGAATGCAGGAAAGGGTACGATAATGAAGCCCAAGGATAGCGTGTTCTACGGCAGGCAAATGCACGATAACGCCTTCAACGTTTCCGTGGCTAATGTGGTAGCCGGCTACGAGGGTTCCTCCGCTTGTAACCGGGGGAGAGGATGATGAGAGCCCAACACAGCTGGGCCAATGCAAGAATTTTCCGATGTTGTGGCCAAAGAATATTCTCCGTGTGGACCCCGCCAGGAGCACACCAACAGGGACACCGATGCAAGGTATGACCACCCCACCTACCCAATTGTTACCACTGTCTGTCTTGTCGGTTCAGAGCGGATGAAGCGAAGAAGGGGGTCCAACCGCTCTAGTGGTTGATCATGTCACCCCCATGGACCAAGATATGGATGATGACGTGGGTGGTTATGACCCTCTGAAGTACATCAATATTGGCTATGATGACGGATGATTAATGAGTCAGCCATATGACTTGGGCTATGATCACCTTGGTGAGCGTGAAGATCAGGATGATGAGATGCCTCATGTTGTAGCAGACAGAAACGTCCTCGAGTTGAGTGCAAGAAGTCTCTATTCATACAATCCTCCAAGGACACGCCTCCTGATGCCGCCTCAACCCGGGGTCAACTAGCCGACGACTGTCATGCAGTGCTGAGCTCGACCACACTGGGTGCGGGGGTCAAGCTGGGTCTGGTAGACTCACAACCTAAACCCAAGAAGAAGCAGAGGAAGCGACCAGCGAGAAAAGGCTCTGCTGCAACCAAAGCTACTTCTAGCAGCCAGCTAGTTCCGGCGACCCGGGTTGTGAATAGTGTATCAATGAAAAATGAGTCGTTGCTCCTTATCATGGGCAAGCCGATGCTACCGCCGACAGTGCTCGAGGCCATATCAAGGGATCTCAGGATACTGCATGACCATGTGTTGTTGACAGAGAAGAGCCTTCTCCTCTTGAACGATCCAGGATACCTGCTTTACGCGGTTCATGTGCCGATGGGCAAGTGCTACGTCCATAAAAAACCCGCGAATATGTTCTTCCTAGGGTTTGATCACATCTTCAACATGTTTCACATGAGGCGGCTAGATTTTATGCCCGTCCGCCTTTTTGCGCTACATATGAACTACATCACCCGGAAAGAGCAAGTCTCAGCAATCGCAGTAGCGGACGCATACTACATGCATGAAGGCTTCTTGGTTAGTAACGATGTGGAACATGTGAAAGTGCGTTATATCGACTAGAGGGGGGGTGAATAGGCGATTTTTACAAATTCATCACTGAGGAATTTCAACTTGAGGAATTTGAAATGTGATAAATAACTAGCAGCGGAATAAGTACTCAAGTGCATATGAAGCATAGCGATCGCATAGTCATCATCATGAAATAAAGCATGCACAGATTACAGATAGCGTGATACAGGATAAACAGGTGAGGAACAAGGTAACTTGAAGAATTTGAGGTGAGGAAATTGAGAAAGTCTTCAGTCAAATTCTTCAAACAGTAACGATCAATTTCATCAACACATATATGAGGAAATGAAAGGGTTGAGGAAATAGAACCAGGAAGCTCGATGAAGACAATGATTTGATGACCCAGTTCCAACTGCTGTGACAGTCGTACGTCTGGTTTGGAGCGGCCTGGTATTTAAACCAGAGGACACACAGTCCTTACCGTATTCTCCTTGAGCTAAGGTCACACAGACCTCGCCCAACACTCGTGGTAAGTCTTCAGGGTAGACTTCCAAAACCCTCACAAACTGGTCACCCGGCGATCCATAATTGACTGCTGGATGCTCAAGACCAAGGTCACTTCGTGATCCCCAATTAACTGCAGGATGCACTAGACCATGACGCCTAACCGTCTGGAAGATACACAGTCTTCAAAGGTAACAAGCGTCGGTTCCACACAGGAACAATTTCTTCAGTGATGCTCAATCACTTTGGGTTTGGTGGTTTGGTTTGGGGTTTTTCCTCACTGATGATTTTCTCTCAAAGTCCTCGAGGAATGGGATGCTCTCAAATGACAAGTGTGAGTTCTCTCTCGGAGCAGCCAACCAACTAGTGGTTGTGGGGGGTGGCTATTTATAGCCAGGGAGCAACCTGACATGATAAGACACAAATGCCCCCAATTATATGACCGTTATGTGGATGGGATGATTGGGGACAGCTGGCACTTAGCACATCAACGGTCGGAATTTCGAACTATGAAAGTCCTCAGGCTTATCATATTCCTCACTTGTAGGCAATTCGCACTGGCGAAATCCTAACTCCTCAGTCAGACCAATTTCCTCAGAGACCAGAAGATCATCGTCTCTGTCACTGAAGAACTTGACTGAACTGCAAGAGATTTCCAAAGGCTTCACTCGAAGGATTGGATAGGTTGAGGCTTTTGAGTTGAGCATCAGCTGGAAATTTTCCTTAGTATTACCTCGGCCCCCTTTGACAGTACGGTGTTTCCTATGACTCAAAGAAAGGAAATGAAACTACGAAAACAAAAGTCTTCACGCTTCATAGTCCTCGTTCATATCTTCAAGGTCACACCAACTTCTTCTTTTTCAAAGTCTTCAGGGAATACCAAAGTCTTCAGGGAATACCAAAGTCTTCAGCAAAGTCTTCACCAAAGTCTTCAGTTGAAGACATACATTTTTAGGGGTCGATAATCTCCGAATGTATCAAACTCCTCAGCGACTTATAGAGCCTGTGTACACTTACAAACGCATTAGTCTCTTAACCTATAAGTCTTCAATACACCAAAATCACTAAGGGGCACTAGATGCACTAACAATCTCCCCCTTTTTGGTGATTGATGACAAATAGGTTAAGTTTTCAATGGGGATAATAATATGAAGTGTAAGTACTAAGTTTGAGGAATTTGATTGCAAGATATAGAAGAACTCCCCCTGAAGATGTGCATATTTGAGGAATTTCCTTTGGACTGCAAATGCACATGGCGGGTTAAAAACATGGAGAACTCCCCCTATATCTTGTAATCCATACACGCATTTAATATATATCATGAGGAAATTGAAATGCATGATGGAAAATGGGGTCTGAGGAAATTCAGCATGCGTGCATTAAGATAACTTGAGGAAATAGCATGCGGAAAGCAGTTCAAAAGCATCAGACCACCATCGGACTTAAGTTTACAACTCAACCAACAAAAGCTTTAGAAGAGCGAGAGTTGTAACTTAAACAAAAACATCCCATATATAGAGACCCGCTTGAAGATTAACTCAAATTTTCTCCCCCTTTGTCATCGAAGACCAAAAGGGATGAAAAATGAGGACTAACGCCCCTGAAGAATTTCATCTTGAAGGTGGTGGAGGAGCGCCAGCGTTGTCGGGGTCATTCATTGGTGCAGGGCCCGCATCAGTGTCGTCAATATCCTCAGCTTCATCCGCCTGGCGTGATGAAGAAAATGAGCTTGTAACCAGCTGAGGAACTTGAACTTTCTTCCATTTCTTCCTTGGAGGGATGGACCAATCAAAGTCCTGCTGAAATTCCATCTCCTTGAGTTCTTCAGGAGTCTTGAGGTGAGACAGGATGGCCCATGTGCGGTCGAAGACTTCATGAATATAATAGTGGTTCTTCCTCACAGAGTTGTGCGTGACAGTCATGTCGCGAAGAAGTGAACCAAACTGACGCTTGACCCACTTGTGATTGCGATCAATCTTCTGATGAAGACTTAGGAGAAGCTCGCGATCGGTCATCACACGAGGGGCAGCAGCTTGAGGATTTTGCGCTGAGGCTTTTGCAGCAGAATATTGGGTAGCAGATTCATCATTGGTGGAATAGGATGCAGCTTTGCGAAATTGGCCATCCAATGGACGAGTACCTTCATCAACAACAGCTTTGCCTTTTCCCTCAATTGAGGAAAATGTATTCTTGAGGACTTCAATCGGAGGCAGAAAGCTGAAGTGATTCTAAAAGTCAGCCTTGAATGGATGTGAAGACCTTGATCTGATGAATTTCATGATCCAGGGAGCGTAAGGCTTCAATTCAAATGGGGCTGAAGCAGCATTGGCCAAAGTCCTCATGAAGAAATCATGGTAATTGATGGGAATCCCATGAATGATGTTGAATAGCATGTTCTTCATGATTCCCTCCACTTCTTCTTCTTCAGAGTTGTGGCCCTTCTGAGGACTGAGGGTTTTGGTCAGAATGCGATAGACTGTCCTGGGCACATAGAGCAAATCCTTCACAAGGAAGGACGTCCTTTGAGGTTGTCCAGGAGCCAATGGCTTCATCAGCACTTGCATCATATGATTGGGCAGAGCAGGTTCATCAAACAGGCATCTTGCTCCTTCTGAGGGAATTGGTATTGTGACTGCTCGAAGTAATTCAGAGGCTGGAGCAGTGTAGTGAGTGGATCCAGTCATCCAGTCCAAGACCCAAGAATTGACATCAGAGGCATCACCTGAGATGTGCAAGGAGGCATAGAATTGAAGAATCAGCTCTTCATTCCAATCACATATCTCCGCACAGAAAGGAAGTACTTCTGCATCATGAAGGACTGCGAGCACCGGTGTGAAGCATGGGATAGTTTCCATGTCTGCATGAGGAATTTGCTGGTGCTCGAAGACTTTCTCCTTGTCAAATAGTACAGATGCATAGTAGTTCATCTGCGTAGGTGTCCAGAATCTGGTGCGACCGGCCCTTGCAGAGTCATAAGGATTTGGTCCATTGAAGAAAATGTGCCCGTTGAAGAAATTTGTCTTGATGAATTTGGGGTGCTTTGAGCTTTTGAAGGGCATATTGGGCTTCGGCTGAAGGTTTGGCTTGAAGCGGCCCACAATTTCCTTAGGCATAGGAGGAACTTCTTCAGATTGAGGAATTTGAATAGCAGTTTCCTTATTTGTAGTTGGAGCAGCAATTTCTTCAGCTGTTGCAGCTGGAATTTCTTCAGTATGAATTTCTTCAGTCTGGGCTGGAGACTGAGGAATTTGAGTGAGGGGAGTGGTCAATGGTGAATTTGGGTGTGCAGCTTCCCAATATTCATCATTGATAAGAGGAGTTGTGTTTCCAATGTCCACATCCTCTTCCATTTCTTCAACGCCGGCCTCTTCAGCAGTCAACTGAGGCAGGGGCGATGATACCAGTGGGGTTGAAGCATTTGCTTCCACCTCAATTTCTTCATCAATCTGCTCTGAGGAAGCAGCAGAATGATCTTCTTCATCCTCATCCACAAATCTGTATCTCATCCAAAACTTGAAAACTTCAATCTCACAAAACTCAACGGAACTTCGTGAGATGGGTTAGTATAATAAATATAGATCATTCACTTAGGTACTATCAAGAAAAGATTCATAATTGTTCTCACATAATACCTAATGTATTATACCATTCACATAATTTATATAACTCAATATAAGCTATGGGAACACTAAAACAAGCAAACTCAATATAAGCTATGGGAACACTAAAACAAGCAAACTATGCATGCCAAACAGAATCTGTCAAGAACAAAACAATATGTAAAGATCTGAATAAAAACCATACTTCCCTGACTCTAAAAATTCTGAAAAATTAGGACAACGCATACAATTTGCATAGCAATAATTTTTTTTAAAATCATATTATTTTTACATTCCAGTAAAATCGGAGAAATTCTGTACTGGAGAAAAAAGATTTTGTTTTTGCGCAGGATCAAATCAACAAGTATCCCAAAGGCTTTACTTGGCACATTATGGAAATAAAAAGGAACAAAACATGATCAATACAATAGCTTAATCATGTGAACACACAAAAATAGTAGGTAGAGATATTGGGTTGTCTCCCGATACTTCTGATCAAGGTTGTCGGAATCATGATTTTGAATCGGATCGGAGCTTCGATGATAGGACCGCAAATCGTAGAATCTTCACTATCAGGATCGCTGAAACATAGATTCTATGAACTAAAATCGTAGAATCAGATGGTTCAGTTTGGATCGTAAAGTTGTAGAATCGTATAACAGAATCGTGATTCTGACAACCTTGCTTGTGATCTGCGTTGGGTTTTCCGTGAAGAGGAACGGGTAATTGGAGCACAAAGTGGGTAAGTATTTCCCTCAGTTATGAAACCAAGGTTTATCGAACCAATAGTAATATCAATCCTCAACCGTCTTCAGCGGTTGCACACAAAAGAGCAAACAACTTGCACCCAATGCGGGCAAAAGGGTTGTCAATCCCCTTGATCTCGATATTTGCAAGCAAATGAGTTGTCTAGATAATTGTAGATAATTGTAAATTGCAAAATAAAATAAAATACAAATAAAGGCAGCAAAGTAATAGTAGCGTTTGTAAATTTATAAGTGAATAGACCCGAGGGGCATAGTTTTCCCTAGCGGCATCTCTCATGTAGGCAACATACGGTGGGTAACAAATTACTGTTGGGCAATTGATAGAAAAGAGGATAGTTATGCGATTTTCGCGGCAATGATCATGTGTATATAGCCATCACGTCCATAAACAAATAGGCCCAATCCTGCCTGCACCTATTACTATTACTCCACTCATCGACCGCTATCCAGCATGCATCTAGAGTATTAAGTAAAAAAGAGTAATGCATGGAGAACGATGACATGATGTAGACAAAGTAAACTCAAGCAATATGAATAAAACCCATCGTGTTATCCTTAGTAGAAACAACACAAAGACGTGTCTTGTCCCTTTCTGTCACTGGGATATAGAGCTCTGCCAGATTGAACCTACTACAACGCACCTCTCCCACTGAAGATAGATCAATCTACTTGGCCAAAGCACATCGATTGATCGGAGAGAATTACGAAGCTATAATGATCATGAAAATAAGAATATTAATATTCAGAGGTGACTTGGATACTTTTCATTAATAATCTGAACATAAACCCACAATTCATCGGATCCCAACAAATACACTGCACAATAGGATTACATCGGATATATCAAAGCGAAGATGTGATGATCATTGTATTGAAGATCAAGAGATAGAGAGATTGCCATCTAGGTACTAGCTATGGACCCGTAGGTCTATGGTGAACTACTCACACATCATCATGAGGGAAGCAAGGTTGATGAAGAGGCCCTCCATGATCGATCCCCCTCCGGCAGGGTGCCGCAACAGAGCTCCAGATGGCCTCGCGAAGGAACAGAGACTTGCGGTGGCGTAAAAAGGGTTTCGGGACTGCCTCCAGGGTTTTCAGAATATATGAGAATTTATAGTCCAGAGAACGAGGTCGGGAGAGACGCTAGGGGCCCACAAGCCATTAGGGCACGCCCTGTTTGCTTGTTGGGCCCTGGTGTGGCCCCCAGCCTTCTTTCGAACCTCCCAGGTCTTCTTTTGGTCCAGAAAAAATCATCAAAAAGTTTCGTGGCAATTGGACTTCGTTTAGTATTGTAAACCTGAGAAGTGAAAACATGCAGAACACAGCAACTGGCACTGGGCACTGGGTCAATAGGTTAGTGTTTAAAAATAATATAAAATGGTAAATAAAGACCCAAAAAGTGACTACAACAAGAAACCCCCCGTAGCAACACATACGTACCAACGAAATAATGAGATGTGTTGTTTGTATAAACAAACCTCCCAAGTTTCCCACTTGGACGTATAACCTCCCCATTCCAAAAAAAACGCTAACCTCCCTGTAGCCACCTCCGCACATATGTACAGTAAAAAATGAACCCACTAATATTTCGTTTTTCTACCCATCGTCTCTCCCTCCCCGATTCCTCCTCCATGGCCACGGTGTTGTCGCCGCCACATCTGATTCTGGATAGCTCCGGTGCTCTCTCGCTCCGTTGCTCGCCGGCCTGGCGCTCTCTCTCGGTGCTCACCTCCCATCTTCCACCGTGGACATGTCCTCCATGCCCCTGGACGCGCCCTCGCAGCAACCCTAGTCACCACGGGTCGCCGTCGCGGATCCGGCGCCTCCTGTCTTTTAGACCCACTACCCCACGTATCATCACGCGTTGTTACCGGTTCGGGAACGAAGGTGCTGCTCCACATCGGCTACCTCTACACCGACACCGATGATTCAGTAAGACACTCCTTAAATCTGCTCTTACCCTCTCAGGTGCGTTCTGTGCCATACTGCCATGATTGACTCTTTGCCGGAAACAAATGATACAGCTAGTGGGCGTTCGCATCTACTAGACCTAGATGGGTTCCTATACTGATTTCTACCCAGTAGAAATACCTTATATTTTCCATGAATGAGATGTTTAGCATTTCCTTACCTCAGTTCAAAGTATTGAGATCTGGTTAATTTTTTGCTTGATGACTCAGGAATATTGTGTCGACAGTTAATCTGGACTACAGGCTGGATCTGAATATTTTTTCCTTACACGTCTGTGATGCAGAATACAATCAGCTGCTAATGCTTTTCCTCTTTTGTTTTTGAACCTAAAACAAGCATTAAAACTATCATGAATTCAAGACTATCATCTCTGTTCTTTGTCAGCATTTTGCTACAGTTATTATGAGGATAAGGGAGTCGAAAACGACATCACTGCTATTGCTTCAAGAAAGATGGCATGCACATGAGGTAAGAGTGAAGAACACTCTGAAGATTGCTGTCAGGAAGGTTATAACCCAATGGTCATATTATTGTTTTTGTTAAATATGCTTAGGAATAATGAATGTTTAAGGACGCAGGCAGAAAATGTTCATTGATCCCATTTCCAGCTTTTTCTAAATTGCAATATAATGTTTTTATCTGCTTATTAGTTAGTGCAGTATGCATGAATTTCCCAAAAGCTTGGCTTTCCAGCTACATTTTAGGTAGTGCTTCTTATCACTTGCATTTTAGGTTATAACGCATTTTGGATTATCTTGTTTGCTGAATTTATCTGTATAGAATTGTTCCAAGTTTCTATTTTCTCGGTAAACAAGTGAATTAAGAAAGCGAATCATGTTTAACAATTGTTGGTATATACAAGTACTCTAACACTATTTAGTCTGCATGAATGTTGTGGTCTTCTAAAATGTTGGAATAATACTTATTTAGATAAGGAGAACATGATGGTTTATAACTAGCTAATGAACTTTGAGTCTAGTTAGTCTAGGTTGATCAGTTAGTTTTCTAGCATGTCCGGTTTGCATGCCGTAAGCATGTGTGTGCTTAGGTGAGTCCTAGTCCGTATAGGACAGAGTTTGCATAGCTAGGTGCCGATATGTTGTACTAGTACGTATTGGAGTCAGTGTGCCTTACTAGTTTAGGAAAAGGGTGTTTGAGTCCAAGTCATTTTAGATGCTTGGTAGAGTAGGTTTAGGTTATTTTGGTCATGTAGCAGGTCATAGTTGTGGAACGAGGTCGTGTAGAGTTTTTCCCTAAGAAAATCAAGGTTACAGAAGAGTTTTTTTTTTTGAAAAAAGAGAGTGAAGAGTTTGATTCTGTGGGCAAAACCGAATGTAGATTACCAATACCAACACGTATGCCGAGTCTGCAGGTTACAGAAACTGGATATTATTGCAAATCATTATTTTTGGCGCTAAATCTAGCAAACTACAGTGCCAGTTGAATTTACGATGAGGTATTTTCTAATTGTCGTTATATATTGTTTCTTGATCGGTTCAATATTTCTTAATATCTAGCATATGTTCCCCCCCTCCCCCCGCCCCCACCCCACCCAGTTTGCACAAGAGAACACTTATCTTGCATCCACAAATGGTCATACATCTTCTGTTAGACAAGACTCTTTGCGGCTAAATTAGGTAAAACAATTCATCAACTACTGTATGCCTGCCTTATATTCCTTTACTTCCCATAAAAAACCTCTGTTTCTATTTACATGGTTAAAATCAATAATAAAATGAACTAAGTTAGTTTAATTTAAGCTAAAATAACTATTTTCAGCTATAGATGTGATTCCTATAGATCTAACTAGTGTGGATTTTTTGTTGGGACAAATCCAACTATGTCTTCAGCCATGCTAGTGCTGACCAGTCACATTAATTTATTTGATATCAATTAGCTATGCATTTTAGTACTAAAATGTGACATGATACCTAATGAAGTTTTTCTCAATAGAGTAGATTGCTATTTCAGACTAGAAATCTAAACAAAAATGTTGCTCTTGCTACATTCCAAAGTATCGACCTAGAATATAAAGCTAAAGTTGACAGTGTTAAACTTGGCATTGCAAGTTAATCTACATTCGCAGAATCTGATAAGTTGATGCAACCACTAAAAAAATTGAAATTGTTTGTCTATCGCAAGATTAATTACCATATTGCCTTAAATCTTTGTATGTTCCTCCTCTCAATTTTGCCACCTTGTTAACTTGATATCATTTTTTTGTTGTTGTAGATTGCCAAGATAAATTGATGAGGCATGGATCGGATGTTGATTGCAAGGTCAAGAATGGGGATGCTCCTAGATAGTTTCACATTATGTTTTAGAATGCCATTTGCATGGTCAATGTTTCAAACATTTTGTTTCAGAATGACTGACTTGTTCGTTGTAATCTGTGTATTGTGTTCTTTGTAATACAACCAAGTTAATTTAATATAAGAGGCATTTTTATTTATTATTATATTGTGTCTTCTATGCACTATCGCCATATACCATATATCTATGATATAAGTAATTTCATGAATTGTTGATGCAATGTAGCAAAATTTCTAGGCATGGCAATAATCGCTTTGTACAGGGTGATCACCAACGCATGTGAAGCGTTGTTAGTATCTAACTCTATACATTGCAATCTTACAACGCTTATTCATGCGGTTTACCAACGCATGCATATATGTTGTTGTAGACTCTTCCAACGCCACCAACGGCAACGGATATTAATTCGTTGGTGTAGACCTTAGCAACGGTTATATGGACATAAGACAACGCATCAATGCGTTGCTGTAGGGGGGTTCTTGTTGTAGTGAGTATCCTAGAATGATAATATATTAGCATGGAACAATCAAAAAATATAGATATGTTGGAGACGTATCAAGCATCCCCAAGCTTAATTCCTGCTCGACCTCGAGTAGGTAAATGATAAAAACAGAATTTTTGATGTGACATGCTACCCATTATGTAATCTTTTGCATGCGTGCTCATTGAGAAACGATGAATTAACAAATATTAACATAGCAATACTTATAAGTATAAGAAACAAAATCATCAATCTTTCAAAGTATACGATCATCAAAGAATGTTTACCCCCCATTCATCTATTTATATTAGCAAGGCACGACTCCATCTTCACCACATTAATACAAATGTCAAGCACCACGGTGTCCAAGTCAGTCAATTGGATCATACTTTTCAATATGCATCAACTTTTTATTCTTCACGTAATACATGAGCGTGAGCCATTGGACATAGCATTTAGGTGGAATAGAATATGGTGGTAGATATCAACGGGGTAAAAAGTGGAGAAGATAGTCTCACATCAACTAGGCATACCAACGGGCTATGGAGATGCCCATCGATAGATGTCAATGCAAGGAGTAGGGATTGCCATGCAAATGATGCACTAGAGCTATAAGTGTATGAAAGCTCAACTGAAGCTAAGTGGGGTGTGCATCCAACTTGCTTGCTCATGAAGACCTCGGACATTTTAGGAAGCCTGTCATAGGAATACACAAGCCAAGTTTATAATAATGAAAAAGTAATTCCCACTATCATATGAAAATGACATAACATGAGACTCTCTATGTGAGGAACAAGGTGCCACTTTGAGGCACAAGTGTGGTAAAGGATAGTAGCAAAGTCCCTTCTCCTATTTTCTCTCATTCATTTTTTTTATTCAGAATGGTGGGCACATTTGGCCTCCCCCATTTTTATTTCCTCACTGGGACAATGCTCTAATAATGATGATCATCACACTTTTATTTACTAACAACTCGATATGAAGAACTGATACGAAGATATGACTCTATATGAATGTCTCTGGCAATGTACCAGGATGTGCAAAGATCTAGCGTGAAATGTATAAAAAATATGATGAACGGTGGCTTTGCCACAAATACTATGTCAGCTCTATTTGATCATGCAAAGCAGTATGATGATGAACAAACTAGTCATGTGAAGTGGCGATGGAATTTGCATGGCAATATATATCGGAATGGCTATGAACTTGCCATTATAGGTAGGTATGGTGGCTGTTTTGAGGAAGATATAATGAGGCTTATGTGCAGGAGAGCGTATCATGTCACGAGGTTTGGATGCACCGGCGAAAGTTGCACCGATCCTCAAGGTGAGAATGGGCTATGCACGATACCGAAGAGGCTAGCAAATATGAGGAGGTGAGAATGCGTATGTCCATGGTTTCACATTAGTCATAAAGAACTCATATACTTATTGCAAAGTTTTATTAGTTTTAGCACAAATCAAAGTACTACTCGCATGCCCCGAGGGAGGAGGTTGGTAGGAGTTAACCATCGCGCGCCTCTGATCCGAAACAACACTAGGATTTCAACGAGGAATAGAAATGCTCACACATCATCACCATGCCTTTTAAATTTTTAGACGAACAAGAATTTAACCTCTCTTAATATTGACACTTCTACGAATCAACAATTATGAACTCACACCTTTTTCATATTACCACGTCAATATCATTAACCCACAATTTCTCTATATGTGCTACATGATGGTTTTAATTATCACTCATTGAATACCTATTATTTCTAGACTAGTCTTATGACCCATGCAAATTACCGGCACTATTTATTTACTCTCAAACAAATATAAGTGAAGAGCGAGAGTGAAATTATTTCTATAAAATCTACACGCCACCGTGCTCAAAAAGATATAAGTGAAGTGCTAGAGCAACTTCTAAGCTCAAAAGATATAAGTGAAGCACATAGAGTATTCTCACAAATTTTGATGAAGGTGTGTCTCTCTCAAATAGGTTTTTCCAGCAAACGATGATTGTGGCAAACTAAAAATAAAAGCAAACGAAAACAAACAACGCTCCAAGAAAAACTCATATCATGTGATGAATAAAAATATAGCTTCAAGTGACATACCGATGGATTGAGACGAAAGAGGGGATGCCTTCTCGAGCATTGATGTCTACTACGCAAATTTATTCTTGTAGACTCGTGTTGGGCCTCCAAGCACAGAGTTTTGTAGGACAGTAGAAATTTTCCCTCAAGTGGATGACCTAAGGTTTATCAATTCGTGGGAGGTGTAGGATGAAGGTGGTCTCTCTCAAACAACCCTGCAATCAAATAATAAAAAGTCTCTTGTGTCCCCAACACACCCAATACAATGGAAAATTGTATAGGTGCACTAGTTCGGCAAAGAGATGGTGATACAAGTGCAATATGGATGATAGATATAGGTTTTTGTAATCTGAAAATATAAAAACAGCAAGGTAGCAAGTAACAAAAGTGAGCACAAACGGTATTGCAATGCTTGAAAACAAGGCCTAGGGTCCATACTTTCGCTAGTGCAATCTCTCAACAATGCTAATATAATTGGATCACATAACCATCCCTCAACATGCAATGAAGAATCACTCCAAAGTTCTTATCTAGCGGAGAGCATAAGAAGAAATTGTTTGTAGGATACAAAACCACCTTAAAGTTATCCTTTCCGATCGATCTATCCAAGAGTTCATACTAACATAACCAAGTTATCCTTTCCGATCGATCTATCCAAGAGTTCGTACTAATATAACCAAGTTATCCATTCCGATCGATCTATCTAAGAGTTCATACTAGAATAACACCATATGATACGCATCAACCAACTCTAATGTCACCTAGATACTCCAATGTCACCACAAGTATCCATGAGTTAATTATACGATACGCATCAAACAATTTCAGATTCATAATACTCAATCCACACAAAGAACCTCAAAGAGTGCCCCAAGATTTCTATCAGAGAAAGTAGGACAAGAACGTGTATCAACCCCTATGCATAGATTACCCCAATGTCACCGCGGGAATCCGCAAGTTGAGTACCAAAACATACGCCAAGTGAATCAATTGAACACCCCATTGTCACTATGGGTATCCGCATGCAAGACATATATCAAGTGTTCTCAAATCCAATATTCAATCCAACATAACGATATCTCAAAGGGAAAGATTCAATTCATCACAACAAGGTAGTAAGGGAAACATCATGTGATCCGACTATATTAACAAAGCCCGTGATACATCAAGATCGTGACATCACAAGAACACGAGAGACAGAGAGAGAGATTAAACACATAGCTACTGGTACATACCCTCAGCCCCGAGGGTGGACTACTCCCTCCTCGTCATGGCCTCCGCCGGGATGATGAAGATAGCCACCGGAGATGGATTCCCCTCTCCGGCAGGGTACTGGAACGTCTCCAGATTGGTTTTTCATGGATACAGAGAGTTGCGGTGGTGGAACGAGAAGCCTAGGGTTATTTCTGATGGTTTCTATATTTATAGGAATTTTTGGCGTTCGTTTAACGCGAAGGTGGGCCACGAGGTGAGGAGCACCCACAAGGGCACGGGCAGGGGGGTCTAGCGCGCCCTGGTGGGTGCTGGCCACCCTGGGCCCCTGTTGGAAATATGCCCTAGAGGCAATAATAAAATGGTTATTATTATATTTCCTTGTTCATGATAATTGTCTATTGTTCATGCTATAATTGTATTAACCGGAAACCGTAATACATGTGTGAATACATAGACCACACCATGTCCCTAGTGAGCCTCTAGTTGACTAGCTCATTGATCAATAGATGGTCATGGTTTCCTGACCATGGACATTGGATGTCGTTGATAACGGGATCACATCATTAGGAGAATGATGTGATGGACAAGACCCAATCCTAAGCATAGCACAAGATCGTGTAGTTCGTCTGCTAGAGCTTTTCTAATGTCAAGTATCATTTCTTTGACCATGAGATTGTGCAACTCCCGGATACCGTAGGAATGCTTTGGGTGTATCAAACGTCACAACGTAACTGGGTGACTATAAAGGTGCACTACAGGTATCTCCGAAAGTATCTGTTGGGTTGGCACGAATCGAGACTGGGATTTGTCACTCCGTGTGACGGAGAGGTATCTCTGGGCCCACTCGGTAATACATCATCATAATGAGCTCAATGTGACTAAGGAGTTAGTCATGGGATCATGTGTTACGGAACGAGTAAAGAGACTTGCCGGTAACGAGATTGAACAAGGTATAGGGATACCGACGATCGAATCTCGGGCAAGTAACATACCGATGGACAAAGAGAATTGTATACGGGATTAATTGGATCCCCGACATCGTGGTTCATCCGATGAGATCATCGTGGAACATGTGGGAGACAATATGGGTATCCAGATCCCGCTATTGGTTATTGGCCGGAGAGGTGTCTCGGTCATGTCTGCATGGTTCCCGAACCCGTAGGGTCTACACACTTAAGGTTTGGTGACGCTAGAGTTGTAATGGGAATTGTATGTGGTTATCGAAAGTTGTTCGGAGTCTATGATGAGATCCCGGACATCACGAGGAGTTCCAGAATGGTCCGGAGGTAAAGATTTATATATGGGAAGTCCTATTTTGGCCACCGGAAAATGCTCGGGATTTTTCGGTATTGTACCGGGAAGGTTCTATAAGGTTCCGGAGTGGGTGACCCACATGAACGTGGGTAGTGGGGGCAAGGCCCCACACCCCTGGTCAAGACGCACCAAGATCCCCCCTTAGAAGGAATAAGATCATATCCCGAAGGGATAAGATCAAGATCCCTAAAAAAGGGGATAACAATCGGTGGGGAAGGGAAAGTATGGGATTTCTTTCCTCCCACCTTTGCCAACGCCCCAATGGACTAGGAGGGCAAGAAACCAGCCCCCTCCACACCTATATATAGTGGGGAGGCGCATGGGAGCCTCACCCCTTGCCCCTGGCGCAGCCCTCCCCCCTCCTACTCCTCCTCCTCCGTAGTGCTTAGCGAAGCTCTGCCGGAGAACTATGAGCTCCACCGCCACCACGCCGTCGTGCTGCCGGAGCTCTCTCTCAACTTCTCCTCCCCCCTTGCTGGATCAAGAAGGAGGAGACGTCCCCGGGCTGTACGTGTGTTGAACGCGGAGGCGCCGTCCGTTCGGCACTTGGATCGGATCTTCCGCGATTTGAATCGCCGCGAGTACGACTCCATCAACCGCGTTCTTTGCAACGCTTCCGCTTAGCGATCTTCAAGGGTATGAAGATGCACTCCCTCTCTCTCGTTGCTAGCATCTCCTAGATTGATCTTGGTGACACGTAGGAATTTTTTTGAATTATTACTACGTTTCCCAACAGTGGCATCATGAGCTAGGTCTATGCGTAGATTCTATGCACGAGTAGAACACAAGTAGTTGTGGGCGATGATTTGGTCAATTTGCTTGCCGTTACTAGTCCTATCTTGATTCGGCGGCATTGTTGGATGAAGCGGCCCGGACCGACTTTACATGTACGCTTACGTCAGACTGGTTCCACCGCCTGACATGCACTTGTTGCATAAGGTGGCTAGCGGGTGTCTGTCTCTCCCACTTTAGTCGGATCGGATTCGATGAAGAGGGTCCTTATGAAGGGTAAATAGAAATTGGCATATCACCGTTGTGGCTTTTGCGTAGGTAAGAAACGTTCTTGCTAGAAACCCATAGCAGCCACGTCAAACTTGCAACAACAATTAGAGGACGTCTAACTTGTTTTTGCAGGGTATGCTATGTGATGTGATATGGCCAAAAGGATGTGATGAAATATATGTGATGTATGAGATTGATCATGTTCTTGTAATAGGAATCACGACTTGCATGTCGATAAGTATGACAACCGGCAGGAGCCATAGGAGTTGTCTTAATTTATTGTATGACCTGCGTGTCAATCAAAAACGCCATGTAATTACTTTACTTTATTGCTAACCGTTAGCCATAGTAGTAGAAGTAATAGTTGGCGAGACAACTTCATGAAGACACGATGATGGAGATCATGGTGTCGTGCCGGTGACGATGGTGATCATGCTGCGCCTCGAAGATGGAGATCAAAGGCGCAAGATGATATTGGCCATATCATGTCATTTTATGATTTGCATGTGATGTTTATCATGCTTTTACATCTTATTTGCTTAGAACGACGGTAGCATAAATAAGATGATCCCTCACTAAAATTTCAAGAAATGTGTTCCCCCTAAGTGTGCACCGTTGCGAAGGATAGTTGTTTCGAAGCACCATGTGATGATCGGGTGTGATAGATTCTAACGTTCGCATACAACGGGTGTAAGCCAGATTTACACACGCGAAACACTTAGGTTGACTTGACAAGCCTAGCATGTACATACATGGCCTCGGAACACGAGAGACCGAAAGGTCGAACATGAGTCGTATAGTAGATGCGATCAACATGGAGATGTTCACCATTGATGACTAGTCCGTCTCACGTGATGATCGGACACGGCCTAGTCGATATGGATCATGTATCACTTAGATGACTAGAGGGATGTTTATCTGAGTGGGAGTTCATTAAATAATTTGATTAGATGAACTTAATTATCATGAACTTAGTCTAAAATTGTCTTTACAATCTATCTTGTAGATCCAATGGCCCACGCTAATGTTGCCCTCAACTTCAACGCGTTCCTAGAGAAAACCAAACTAAAAGACGATGGAAGCAACTATACGGACTGGGTCCGTAACTTGAGGATCATCCTCATAGATTCCAAGAAAGCATATGTCCTTGATGCACCGCTAGGTGACGCACCCATTTTCCTAGCAACTCATGACGTTATGAACGCATGGCAGTCGCGTAGTGATGATTACTCCCTGGTTCAGTACGGCATGCTTTACAGCTTAGAACCGGGGCTCCAAAAGCGTTTTGAGCAACACGGAGCATATGGGATGTTCCAAGAGCTGAGAATGGTTTTCCAAGCTCATGCCCAGGTCGAGAGATATGAAGTCTCCGACAAGTTCTTCAGTTGTAAGATGGAGGAAAATAGTTCTGTCAGCGAGCACATACTCAAAATGTCTGGGTTGCACAACCGCTTGTCTCAGCTGGGAGTTAATCTTCCGGATGACTCGGTTATTGACAGAATCCTCTAGTCGCTTCCACCTAGCTACAAGAGCTTTGTGATGAACTTCAATATGCAAGGGATGGAGAAGTCCATTTCTGAGTTATATTCAATGCTGAAATCAGCGGAGGTGGAGATCAAAAAGGAACATCAAGTGTTGATGGTGAATAAGACCACCAGTTTCAAGAAAGGCAAGGGTAAGAAGAACTTCAAGAAGGACGACAAAGCAGTTGCCGCGCCCGGTAAATCAGTTGCCGGGAAGAAACCCAAGAATGGACCCAAGCCTGAGACTGAGTGCTTTTATTGCAAGGGAACCGGTCACTGGAAGCGGAACTGCCCCAAGTACTTAGCGGATAAGAAGGCCGGCAACGTCAAACGTATATATGATATACATGTTATTGATGTGTACCTTACCAGCGCTCGTAGTAGCTCCTGGGTATTTGATACCGGTGCAGTTGATCACATTTGTAACTCAAAACAGGAGCTGCGGAATAAGCGGAGACTGGCGAAGGACGAGGTGACGATGCGCGTCGGGAATGGTTCCAAGGTCGATGTGATCGCCGTCGGCACGCTACCTCTACATCTACCTTCGGGACTATCATTGTATCTGGATCTCGTTTGATGCGAGATGGCTACTCATTTAAATCCGAGAATAATGGTTGTTCTATTTATATGAGAGATATGTTTTATGGTCATGCCCCGCTGGTCAATGGTTTATTTTTATTGAATCTCGAACGTCATGTTACACATATTCATAGTGTGAATACCAAACGATGTAAGGTTGATAATGATAGTCCCACATACTTGTGGCACTGCCGCCTTGGTCATATTGGTGTCAAACGCATGAAGAAACTCCATGCAGATGGACTTTTGTTGTCTCTTGATTATGAATCATTTGACACGTGCGAACCATGCCTCATGGGCAAGATGACTAAGACTCCGTTCTCCGGAACAATGGAGCGAGCAACCAACTTATTGGAAATAATACATACCGATGTATGCGGTCCAATGAGCATTGAGGCTCGCAGTGGCTATCGTTATGTTCTCACCCTCACTGATGACTTAAGAAGATATGGGTATGTCTACTTAATGAAACACAAGTCTGAGACCTTTGAAAAGTTCAAGGAATTTCAGAGTGAGGTAGAGAATCAACGTGACAAGAAAATAAAGTTCTTACGATCTGATCGTGGAGGAGAATATTTGAGTCACGAGTTTGGCACGCACTTAAGGAAATGTGGAATTGTTTCACAACTCACGCCGCCTGGCACACCTCAGCGTAATGGTGTGTCCGAACATCGTAATCGCACTCTATTGGATATGGTGCGATCTATGATGTCTCTTACTAATTTACCGCTATCATTTTGGGGATATGCATTAGAGACTGCCGCATTCACTTTAAATAGGGCACCGTCTAAATCCGTTGAGATGACACCATATGAATTATGGTTTGGGAAGAAACCTAAGCTGTCGTTTCTGAAAGTTTGGGGATGCGATGCTTATGTCAAGAAACTTCAACCTGAAAAGCTCGAACCCTAATCGAAAAAGGGCGTCTTCATAGGATACCCTAAGGAAACTATTGGGTATACCTTCTACCTCAGATCCGAAGGCAAGATCTTTGTTGCCAAGAATGGATCCTTTCTAGAGAAAGAGTTTCTCTCGAAAGAAGTAAGTGGGAGGAAAGTAGAACTTGATGAGGTAATTGTACCCCCTCTCGAACCGGAGAGTAGCGCAGCGCAAGAAAATGTTTCTGTGGTGCCTGCACCGACTAGAGAGGAAGTTAATGATGATGATCATGAAACTTCAGATCAAGTTACTACTGAACTTAGTAGGTCCACGAGGACACGTTCCGCACCAGAGTGGTACGACAACCCTATCCTGGAAATCATGTTGTTAGACAACGGTGAACCTTCGAACTATGAAGAAGCCATGGCGGGCCCGGATTCCAACAAATGGCTTGAAGCCATGAAATCCGAGATAGGATCCATGTATGAGAACAAAGTATGGACTTTGGTGGACTTGCCCGATGATCGGCAAGCCATAGAAAATAAATGGATCTTTAAGAAGAAGACTGACGTGGATGGTAATGTGACCGTCTATAAGGCTCGGCTTGTCGCTAATGGTTATTGATAAGTTCAAGGAGTTGACTACGATGAGACTTTATCACCCGTAGCAATGCTGAAGTCCGTCTGAATCATGTTAGCAGTTGCCGCATTTTATGATTATGAGATCTGGCAAATGGACGTCAAAACGGCATTCCTCAACGGTTTCCTTAAGGAAGAATTGTATATGATGCAGCCGGAAGGTTTTGTCGATCCTAAGAATGCTAACAAGGTATGCAAGCTCCAACGCTCCATTTATGGGCTGGTGCAAGCATCTCGGAGTTGGAACATTCGCTTTGATGAGGTGATCAAAGCGTTTGGATTTATACAGACTTATGGAGAAGCCTGTATTTACAAGAAAGTGAGTGGGAGCTCTGTAGCATTTCTCATTTTATATGTGGATGACATATTGTTGATGGGAAATGATATAGAACTTTTGGAAAGCATAAAGGCCTACTTGAATAAGTGTTTTTAAATGAAGGACCTTGGAGAAGCTGCTTACATATTAGGCATCAAGATCTATAGAGATAGATCGAGACGCCTCATTGGTCTTTCACAAAGCACATACCTTGACAAGATACTGTAGAAGTTCAATATGGATCAGTCCAAGAAGGGGTTCTTGCCTGTATTGCAAGGTGTGAGATTAATCACAACTCAATGCCCGACCTTGGCAGAAGATAGAGAAAAGATGAGTGTCATCCCCTATGCCTCAGCCATAGGCTCTATTATGTATAACATGCTGTGTACCAGACCTGATGTGAACCTTGCCATAAGTTTGGTAGGGAGGTACCAAAGTGATCCCGGAATGGAACACTGGACAGCGTCAATAATATCCTTAAGTACCTGAAAAGGACTAAGGATATGTTTCTCGTTTATGGAGGTGCCGAACAGCTCGTCATAAAGGGTTACGTCGATGCTAGCTTCAACACAGATCCGGATGACTCCAAATCACAAACCGGATACGTGTATATTTTGAATGGTGGGGCAGTCAGCTGGTGCTGTTGCAAGCAAAGCATCGTGGCGGCATCTACATGTGAAGCGGAGTACATAGCTGCTTCGGAAGCAGCGCAGGAAGGAGTCTGGATGAAGGAGTTCATCACCGACCTAGGAGTGATTCCCAATGCGTCAGGCCCGATGACTCTCTTCTGTGACAACACTGGAGCTATTGCCATTGCCAAGGAGCCCAGGTTTCACAAGAAGACCAAGCACATTAAGCGCCGCTTCAACTCCATTCGTGGTTACATTCAGGATGGAGATATAGATATTTGTAAAGTACATACGGATCTGAATGTCGCAGATCCGTTGACTAAACCTCTTTCACGAGCGAAACATGATCAGCACCAGAACTCTATGGGTGTTCGATTCATCACAATGTAACTAGATTATTGACTCTAGTGAAAGTGGGAGACTGTTGGAAATATGCCCTAGAGGCAATAATAAAATGGCTATTATTATATTTCCTTGTTCATGATAATTGTCTATTGTTCATGCTATAATTGTATTAACCGGAAACCGTAATACATGTGTGAATACATAGACCACACCATGTCCCTAGTGAGCCTCTAGTTGACTAGCTCGTTGATCAATAGATGGTCATGGTTTCCTGACCATGGACATTGGATGCCGTTCATAACGGGATCACATCATTAGGAGAATGATGTGATGGACAAGACCCAATCCTAAGCATAGCACAAGATCGTGTAGTTCGTCTGCTAGAGCTTTTCTAATGTCAAGTATCATTTCCTTAGACCATGAGATTGTGCAACTCCCGGATACCGTAGGAATGCTTTGGGTGTATCAAACGTCACAACGTAACTGGGTGACTATAAAGGTGCACTACATGTATCTCTGAAAGTATCTATTGGGTTGGCACGAATCGAGACTGGGATTTGTCACTCCGTGTGACGGAGAGGTATCTCTGGGCCCACTCGGTAATACATCATCATAATGAGCTCAATGTGACTAAGGAGTTAGTCACGGGATCATGTGTTATGGAACGAGTAAAGAGACTTGCCGGTAACGAGATTGAACAACGTATAGGGATACCGACGATCGAATCTCGGGCAAGTAACATACCGATGGACAAAGGGAATTGTATACGGGATTAATTGGATCCCCGACATCGTGGTTCATCCGATGAGATCATCGTGGAACATGTGGGAGCCAATATGGGTATCCAGATCCCGCTATTGGTTATTGGCCGGAGAGGTGTCTCGGTCATGTCTGCATGGTTCCCGAACCCGTAGGGTCTACACACTTAAGGTTCGGTGACGCTAGAGTTGTAATGGGAATTTTATGTGGTTACCGAAAGTTGTTCGGAGTCTCGGATGAGATCCCGGACATCACGAGGAGTTCCGGAATGGTCCGGAGGTAAAGATTTATATATGGGAAGTCCTATTTTGGCCACCGGAAAATGTTTGGGATTTTTCGGTATTGTACCGGGAAGGTTCTAGAAGGTTGCGGAGTAGGGGACCCACATGAACGTGGGTAGTGGGGGCAAGGCCCCACACCCCTGGTCAAGGCGCACCAAGATCCCCCCTTAGAAGGAATAAGATCATATCCCGAAGGGATAAGATCAAGATCCCTAAAAAAAGGGGATAACAATCGGTGGGGAAGGGAAAGTATGGGATTTCTTTCCTCCCACCTTTGTCAACGCCCCAATGGACTAGGAGGGCAAGAAACCATCCCCCTCCACACCTATATATAGTGGGGAGGCGCATGGGAGCCTCACCCCTTGCCCCTGGCGCAGCCCTCCCCCCTCCTACTCCTCCTCCTCCGTAGTGCTTAGCGAAGCTCTGCCGGAGAACCACGAGCTCCACCGCCACGACGCCGTCGTGCTGCCGGAGCTCTCCCTCAACTTCTCCTCCCCCCTTGCTGGATCAAGAAGGAGGAGACGTCCCCGGGCTGTACGTGTGTTGAACGCGGAGGCGCCGTCCGTTCGGCGCTTGGATCGGATCTTCCGCGATTTGAATCGCCGCGAGTACGACTCCATCAACCGCGTTCTTTGCAACGCTTCCGCTTAGCGATCTTCAAGGGTATGAAGATGCACTCCCTCTCTCTCGTTGCCAGCATCTCCTAGATTGATCTTGGTGACACGTAGGAATTTTTTTGAATTATTACTACGTTTCCCAACGGCCCCCTCTTCTGGTGTTCTTTGGCCCATCTTCTTTCTTCTGGTCCGTGAAAAATCCACAAAAATCCCCGCAGCGTTTTGTCTCCGTTTGGTACTGATTTCCTGTGAAGTAAAAAACAAGCAAAAACAGCAACAGGCACTTTGCACTATGTCAATAGGTTAGTCCCAAAAAATGATATAAAGTGGTAATAAAATGATGGTAAAACATCCAAGAATGATAATATAACAGCATGGAACAAGCAAAAATTATAGATGCGTTGGAGACGTATCAGGCATCCCCAAGCTTAGATGCTTGAGTCTTCCTTAGAATATTACCTTGGGGTGCCTTGGGCATCCCCAAGCTTAGGCTCTTGCCGCTCCTTATTCCTTTGTCCATCGTGATAACACCCAAAACATGAAAACTTCAATCACACAAAACTCAACAAAACTTAGTGAGATCCGTTAGTATAAGAAACATATTGAATACTTTAGGTACTGTTATAAATTGATTCTTATTTCATAATTTCATAATAGGTACTGTATTCTAACTTCTCCATGGCTTATACCCCCCCCCCCCCATACAATCCATAGCATAATCAAAACAAGCAAACTATGCAAGCAAAAACAGATCTGTCTAAAACAGAACAATCTGTAGCAATCTGTAGAGAACCTATACTTATGTAACTCTAAAAATTCTGAAAAATTAGGACAACCTCGAAAATTTGTATATAAATACTGTGTAAAACATTAAGATCATTATCAGTAAAAAATGAAAATTCCTGTAATGGAGTCAAAAGTTTATGTTTTGTTTCATCATCGATTATACTCATCTTGTGAGTCATCCTAAAGGCTTTACTTGGCACAAACACTAATTAAAACACAAAAACATAATAATTACAGAGAAAATAATCATGTTATAAAAAACAAACAGAAAGTAAAAAGCAAAAAATAAATATAACTATTGGGTAGCTGACGGTGTCCTGGACTAGGGGGTACTCACCACGTCGTCTCCCGACCAGTGGGTCAGGACGAGGACCCTCAGGGTGATTCACTAATGGGCCACTTCGGGCAGCCCATGATGCATACAAGGAAGATTCCACAAGACTTGGCGCACAAGACAAGGACTCTTCTAAACCCTAGGCCTACGGTGCATTATATAAACCAAGGCCAGGCTAGTCAATAGACAATCTCATATTCATTACAACAATCTCGTGGTAGATGCCTGTACTATGTACTATCTCCATATCAATACAATCAAAAGCAGGAGGTAGGGTATTACCTCCTTGAGAGAGCCCGAACGTGGGTAAAATCCCGTGTCCATGTTACTATCGCTCCAAGACGCCTAGCTTAGGACCCCTACTACGAGATATGTCGGATTTGACACCGACATTGGTGCTTTCATTGAGAGCCTGCTGGAAATCACCGCGGTGCGATGGGAATTCGGATCGTCTTCGGCGTGATCTACGCGTCGGAACCGAGCTTTGTTGTCGATTTCGGCATCTTTGTTGCCGGCTCGACTCGTCACCTCGGCTGGACCGAGGATTGCGCTCCACGTAGGATCATCAAGATCGAACGGATACTTTCATCGTCATCGTCTCTGATCTCTATCAAGATCACGGGGAATCATCTACGGAGCTCAGGGGCTCAATGTTAACATCGTCCTCGAGCAACCATGCAGTTTTTCTGGACAGTGACTCGTGTTCATCGTCCCCGCTTCCTCGAGCATCGCTTTGACGATTGCTTCGGTGGAATTGTGCGGAATTGTGTCTAGAATAACCCTGTAAAATTTCATCATGTTCTGATGGAGGAATCTCCGGGAAACTCCGATCTACTGGAGCCCTGTCGAATGTGGACGAGAATCTAGACGAGTTTAGGGCGAGAAGTCCAGCGGCTAGGTAGGAAATCGTTTGCAAGATCCCACCGTTCATCTACTGTGTAATTTTCATACCGATCACCCCTCAAAATTTCAGCTCGATCCGACCGTCCAAACTCCGGGAAACGTCCGATGAGTACATCAATTTTCGGATATGTTTTTTGCACGAAAACGAATCCGACCCGAATTCATCTTTCTTCATGAATGGGATATTGGACATCCTATTTGAGGACTTTTTCTTCTGGAGTATTGTGTGTTGTTTTCAAACACGTGCCCACAAATTTTGAGGCTTTTCCAAGGCGATCTTGACCGTCACGCCGATGTCAAACCGGCCCGACCACGTTGCTCCATGGATACCTACCTACGCGAACATCGATTGCGTCGTCGCTCCATCGAGCCGACGACAACCACCTCGGATCATCACATCGGCGAGCCGACCAAGAGTTCGGTATCGTGATGGACAAATAATCATCAAGACAAGATTGTCGCCCCACGGATTGCATGGGTCGGGCGCGCCAGCATCGTCGCACGGTCTCTTCTCAAGCCAACATTGACCGCGTCGCAAATTCCGACCTGCATCGGCATCGCCACGCCGTCGCTTCTTCAAGCCGACATCCACCATGCCGACCTGCTTTGACACCTCGGCTGTCATGGGACTTCGGCATCACCAGCCGACCTGCTCCGTCACCTCGGCTAGACCGGGGGCTTCGCCATCTCTTCATCAACCTACTGCTGGGATTTCGCCGTCATCGGCCGACCAACTTCATCATCTCTCCTGGAACGGGGGCTTCGCCTCGCCACATCGGTCGTACCGCGTCGCCACTTCATCAAGCTGAGCTCTTTGCTCGGGCACTTCTGGACCGGCTTAGGGGCTAGGACCTCGATCCGCCATAAGCTCGGCCCACGTTATCAACGCCGAGCACATTAACCAGCTAAGTCCCTTTCATGCTCAACTTTTTTCAATTTTAATTTTTGTTTGGTTTGACCAAGCATTATATTTGTGTTAAATAAAAAAGTTTGTTTGATAAAAACACTTCATTTTCCCATGGTAACTGGGGGCTTCGCCGTCATGCTGCCGAACTACTCTGTCTCCTCGGCTGGACCGGGGGCTCCGCCTCGCCGCAGCAACTGTGTTGCGTTGCCACTTCTCGACCCGAGCTCTCCGCTTGATTACCTCGGGATTGGGGGCTGGGACCTCAGCTAGGCCGAGGACTACGTCTCCGTCCCGCCACAATCCCGGACCGCACCGAGCACATTAACCAGCTAAGTCATTTTCGTGCTCAGCTCTCTTTGAAAATTTACTTTTTGTTTGGGTAAACCAAACATTATATTTTTTTTAAACAAAAAAAAATTGTTAAAAACTTTGTTGGTTAAAAATTCTTTACCCGATTTAACCGGGGGCTCTTAAATTTGTATGAGCCGTTTTATAATAAATGTGTTTTCTTCTTGGTCGTTGCAAAGTCTTTTTCTACTACTCATTTTTCCGAGACTAGTGTGTGGTCAATAGACGGATAGCCTGGTTTCTTTCTAAAGCCGCTCGAGTTTAGTTCGCTAAACAGGCCTCGGAGAAACACTCCACCTTCGGGATATGGAGGTTGACGTCAAAAGCTGACCCGCTTGAAGTCCGGAGATCAGATGTATCATGTTAAAGCACGTCCGAAGCACATATTAATTTTAAGACCAATTTCGGGCACATTTCAAGTATCGACAATATTAGCGGGGGACTCCGACTAGAGCGAAACCCACCAAACGCCAAGGTACTCCTAGCAGTCCTCGGCAAAACGTTCTCGGATATTGCTTTATATGCATCAGTTTCAAATTGTGTCTTCGGTCAATAGTTGGGTTGCCCTGCTCCTGTGATTGCCTCCTACATTCCGCTTTGTTCGGCTAGGTGTGCAAAGGGAGAACCACTGCGATTGTACATCCGACTTAACTGGTCAAGTACCGCAGTGGAGAAAGCTGAAAACTGACTGTCACAATGAGCGCAAACTGGTCAGCGATCCGATGACTCTGTCAAACTATAGACCGATAGAGGTTACCCCGTGGGCCTTTCATAAAATTGGCCGAAGTGTCAATGGCTTGACCTCAGCTGACGCCGAACACTAACCAGGGGCTAGTAACTGGCCTCCCAAACTTTAAGCTCCTATGACTAAGTGAAAGTTATAAAGTCTAGATATCTGATTGCACCGTTTCCGCTAACACGACCACCTCCAGGCACCGAGACGTAGGCTAAAGGTTGTCTTGTTACTGCGGAAACATCCCTGCATAGCATCTACAAAGGGGTAGAAGCCAATGATGGGCCACTCTCAAATGATAAACGGTCCCAAAGGAGTCAAAATAGCATATAGCATAAAAGCATTTGTATTCAATATGCGAGTGCTGCCATCCATAATCATCGTTATAAAGCCATAAATATGCATCAATTTGACTTAAGATTTTGACCAAGCTGGGTTGCCTCGCTCCTGTGCTTACCCCCTACGTTCCCGATTGTTCGGCTAGAGGGTAAAGGGAGCACCTCTGTGATTGTTACTTCCGGGTCATCCGGGTTAGTACCTCAGACTGGGTGGAGCCAAAAGCTAGCCATCTTAAGAATATAATTGGTCGGCAACGACGGAAGTGAAAATTTTGGTTCATAAGACCACAAAGTTCGGGAACATTCGCCAAACTAAATCCTCAATATTTTCCTCCCACATTGATCGGAGTTGAGGTTTCACGATCATGGTCAACATGATATCCTGGTAAAAGGAACTTATAAATGAACTATTTTTCCCAGAAGATGTTTCTTACGTTAAGTAGTAATATAACATATCTCTCCACGTACCTTTGTTTATAAAATCGTATGGCCGGATTGCCTTGTTTGCTGTAAATCCTTGCCCTTATAAAGGCTTTATAAAGTAGGACAAACACTCCTCGGCTACTGGCCGAGGAGGTTGAAGCCGATGGTCGGTCAAAAAAGTCTTGTACAATGCGGATCCGAGCATTAATGATCTAAAGTACTTGGATACATAGAATCATTATACACAAATTGTGTCGAACGTAACATCGTTTGTGTCAAACAAATGTCGATCCTTAATTCGACCACCCGTGCCCAAATTAAGGCTCGGGGGCTACTGCATTACCTATTCAATGCAACAAATTCAAAGTGCAATACGATTTCCAAAGAGATTCGATCCTCAGGTTGGTCGGCCGCACCCAACCTGAGTCTCGGAAACTATGGCGCACCGTGTTTATGTTCCTAAGTATGCTGTTGGGCAAGGACTTGATCCTCAGTCCGATTTCACAAATCGACCTAAGTCTCAGGGGCTACTGGGATCTATGGTTTAATTATTTCCTTCAGGTGCATCTCTGGTTTTAGACCGACACACACCTTGAGGGCTACTGGCCATACATCTCGGTAGTAAATAAATTGCGCCGATCGGAAATAAATCCCGCAAAAAATAGCCCGAGACCAAGGTGGTGCACCACCTTGGAAGCAGTCCGACATAAAGCTTGGATGCAAGTGGCTGGCTCCATAAAGGGCATTTCTGGCATTAACCTCGGATGAACTCCTTCAAATTTTTCAAAGACCGAGCTAATCTATGACATCTCGGATGCATACCGGCGTTGGAGCTCGGCCACAAAAAAGATACCTCGGATACAGTCCAGCGTTGGACCTCGGACACAGTCCGGCGTTGGAGCTCGGCTATAAAAAGACACCTCAGACGTAGTCCGGCGTTGGAGCTCGGATGCAAGAGGAGATCACCACACGGGAAACACTTTGAGCCCGAGGTGTGGCGTAAATATTACAAGGCATTGATAAAGGCCGAGAACTTAAAGGGGCTCCTCGGATGCCCGACATGTGAATTCTTCGGATACACCTCAGCGATCCTCAAGATCGGAGATAGGAAGATGCGTTGAACCAGTTTTCAAGACAGGCCTCTGAAGACGGAGAACAGTTCGAAAGAACTGAGGAGCATCCCCAACTTGAAGACCGGTTCAGGGGGCTACTGACGGTGTCCTAGACTAGGGGGTACTCACCACATCGTCTCCCGACCAGTGGGTCGGGACGAGGACCCCCAGGGTGACTCACTAATGGGCCACTTCAGGCAGCCCATGATGCATACAAGGAAGATTCCACAAGACTTGGCGCACAAGACAAGGACTCTTCTAATCCCTAGGCCTACGGTGCATTATATAAACCGAGGCGAGGCTAGTTAATAGACAATCTCATATTCATTACAACAATCTCGTGGTAGATACCTGTACTATGTACTATCCCCATATCAATACAATCAAAAGCAGGACGTAGGGTATTATCTCCTTGAGAGAGCCCGAACCTGGGTAAAATCCCGTGTCCATGTTACTATCGCTCCAAGACGCCTAGCTTAGGACCCCTACTACGAGATATGTCGGATTTGACACCGACAGTAGCCTCCCAACAAGCGCTATTGTTTTATGCCCCTAGCTAGGCATAATGCATAGCTTCAAGTGTTGTCATCTTTGACACTCCACCCATAAGTAGCTCTCACAATTGATTCATAAGGTGGTTTAATTCTCTTTCTAGGTAAGTGTTCCATCCTTTTTTAATGGGAATTGGAACCTTATGTTTCCCTCCTTCATGTCAATAATTGCACCTATAGTTCGTAGGAAGGGTCTTCCAAGTATTATGGGACAAGTAGGATTGCAATCAATATCAAGCACAATGAAATCTACAGGCACATAGTTTTTATTTGCAATAATAATAATATCATTAATCCTACCTAGAGGTTTCTTAATGGTAGAATCCACAAGATGCAATTTAAGGGAACAATCTTCAATATTAGTGAGACCAAGCACATCACCAAGAGATTTAAGAAAAGTTGAAACACTAGCACCAAGGTCACACAAGGCATTGCATTCATATTTATTTATCTTTATTTTGATAGTTGGTTCCCACTCATCAAACAATTTTCTAGGAATAGAAACTTCAAGCTCAAGTTTCTCATCATAAGCTTTTATCATAGCTTCTACTATGTTTTCGGTAAAAGCTTTGTTTTGTTCATAAGCATTAGGTGAGCTAATAATGGTTTGCACTAAGGAAATAAATTCTACTAAAGAGCAATTATCATAATTGAAGTCCTTGTAATCCAAAATAGTGGGCACATCACTAGTTAAAGTTTTGACCTCTCCAAACCCACGTTTTTCAGTTTTAGCATCAAAATCATCACCGTCCAAGCAAACGGGACGCTTCTCAACTAGAGTTGACTCATCTCCAGTCCCTTTATTAGTCATATTCAGAGAAGTAAATAAATATTAAATAGGAGAAGTACCAATCATTTTAAGATCTTCATCATGATTCCAGTAAAAACCGGGTGGAAGAGCCTTTTTAAGAATTCCCGCTTAGCTTTCAACTCAGTGGTCCTCTCCTTACTTTCATTAATGGATATTTGGATAGATTTAATAGTCTCATTAAAATCATGCTTAGGTGGCAAAGCTTTAATTTTAAGAGTTTCTACGTCAAGAGCAATTCTTTCCATGTTTTTAGCCAAAGCATCAACTACATGCAATTTTTCTTCTACCATAGTGTTGAAAACCTTTTGAGAATTAATGAATTATTTAATTGTTTTCTCAAGATCAGAGGGTATCCTATTAGAATTGGTAGAAGAATTACCATAAGAATTTCCATAGTTGTTAGAGGAATTACCGGGATACGGTCTAGAATTGAAATTTCCTGTATAACCATTGTTATTGAAATTATTTCGCGAGACAAAGTTCACATCAATAACATCATTATTTTTCTCAATCAAAGTATACAAGGGCATATCATTGGGATCAACATGAGCATTTTTACTAGCAACCATATTCATAAGAGCATCCATTTTTTCACTCAAAGTAGCGATTTCTTCAACAGAATTTACCTTCTTACCGGTTGTAGCTCTTTCGGTATGCCATTGAGAATAATTTGTCATGATGTTGTCCAGAAGTTTTCTGGCCTCTCCTAAGGTCACATCCATAAAGGTACCACCTGCATCAGAATCTAGAAGATTTCTAGACACAAAATTTAGTCCAGCATAGAAGTTTTGGATAATCATCTACAAATTTAAGCCATGAGTAGGGCAATTTCTTATCATCAATTTCATTCTCTCCCAAGATTGTGCAACATGCTCTTGATCTTGAAATTCATTGTTTGATTTCTAAGGGATATGATTTTAGCAGGAGGAAAATACTTGGCAATAAAAGCATCTTTACACTTATCCCATGTTCCAATACTATTACGAGGTAAAGATGAAAACCAAGCTTTAGCTTTATCTCTTAGTGAAAAAGGAAATAATTTTAATTTCACAATATCATTATCATTATCCATATCTTTTTTCTTTTGCATATCACATAATTCAACAAAGGTATTAATATGTGACGCGGAATCCTCATTAGGACTTCCCGAAAATTGATCCTTCATGACAAGATTTAGCAATGAAGCATTAATATCCAAAGCCTCCGCACTAGTAGCGGGTGGTATAGGAGTACTAATAAAACAATTATTATTAGTATTTGAAAAGTCACACAACTTAGTAGTATCTTGAGACATGGTGACCGAACAAGCAAAGTAACAACCGGGATAAGTAAACTAGCAAGTAAAACGAGCAAAGGAGTAAACTAGCAACATGCAAAGATAAATATTTTTATATTTTTGATTCTTATGAAACAAACTAAATATAACAGCAAATAAAAATATGAAAAAGTGAATGATAATTTGTGTGAAGTTACTTGATAGTTGGTGATGATATTCCCCGGCAACGGCGCCAGAAATCCATCCTAATACTTCTGATATGCGTTGGGTTTTCCATGAAGAGGAACGTGTAATTGCAGCACAAAATGGTTAAGTATTTCCCTCAGTTATGAAACCAAGGTTTATCGAACCAATAGGAATATCAATCCTAAACCGTCTTCAGCGGCTGCACACAATAGAGCAAACAACTTGCACCCAAGACGGGCAAGAGGGTTGTCAATCCCCTTGATCTCGTTATTTGCAAGCAAATGAGTTGTGTAGATAATTGTAAAATGAAAAATAAAATAAAATAAAATACCAATAAATGCAGCAAGGTAATAGTAGCATTTGTAAATTTATAAGTGAATAGACCCGGGGGCCATAATTTTCCCTAGCGGCATCTCTCATGTAGGCAACATGCGGTGGGTAACAAATTACTGTTGGGCAATTGATAGAAAAGTGGATATTTATGTGATTTTCACGGCAATGATCATTTATATATAGGCATCACGTCCACAAACAAATAGGACGACTCCTGCCTACACCTATTACTATTACTCCACTCATCGACCGCTATCCAGCATGCATCTAGAGTATTAAGTAAAACAGAGTAATGCATGGAGAATGATGACATGATGTAGACAAAGTAAACTCAAGCAATATTAATAAACCCCATCATGTTATCCTTAGTAGCAACAACACAAAGATGTGTCTTGTCCCTTTCTGTCACTGGAATATAGAGCACCGCCAGATTGAACCTACTACAACGCACCTCTCCCAATGAAGATAGATCAATCTACTTGGCCAAATCACATCGATAGATCGGGGAGAATTACAAAGCTATAATGATCATGCAAATAAGAATCTTAATATTCAGAGGTGACTCAAATACTTTTCATGAAAAATCTGAACATAAATCCACAATTCATCGGATCCCAACAAACACACCGCACAATAGGATTACATCGAATAGATCAAAGCGAAGATGCGATGATCATTGTATTGAAGATCAAGAGATAGAGTGATTGCCATCTAGGTACTAGCTATGGACATGTAGGTCTATGGTGAACTACTCACACATCATCATGAGGGTAGCAAGGTTGATGAAGAGGCCCTCCGTGATCGATTCCCCCTCCTGCAGGGTGCCGGAACGGAGCTCCAGATGGCCTCGCGACGGAATAGAGACTTGCGGCGGCTTAAAAAGAGTGTCGGGACTGCCTCCAGGGTTTTTAGAATATATGAGAATTTATAGGCCAGAGAACGAGGCCAGGAGAGCCGCCAGGGGGCCACAAGCCATCAGGGCGCCCCCCAGGGCGCGCCCTGTTGGCTTGTGGGGCCCTGGTGTTGCCCCCAGCCTTCTTCCGAATCTCCCAGGTCTTCTTTTGGTCCAGAAAAAACCATCAAAAATTTTGGTGGCAATTGGGCGTGCCCTTTTAGTCTTGTAAACCTGAGAAGTAAAAAACATGCAGAAAACATCAACTGGTACTGGGCACTGGGTCAATAGGTTAGTGCTAGAAAATATTATAAATTGGTAAATAAAGACCCAAAAAGTATCCTAGAATGATAATATATCATCATGGAACAATCAAAAATTATAGATACGTTGGAGACGTATCATCTCCCAACAAGCGTTTTTTCTTTAATGCATTTTTGCTAGGCATGATGATTTCAATGATGTTCACGTAAGAATAGTCAATGAAACATGCAAAAGAGCATCATGAAACTCATGCCAAGCACATTTAAGTCTAACCCATTTCCTATGCATGGGGATTTTGAAAGTAAACAATTTATTGTAGCAAGAATCAACTTGCATAGTAAGGCAAAAAAAGCATATGATAACCCACAAGTATAGGGGATCGCAACAGTTTTCGAGGGTAGAGTATTCAACCCAAATTTATTGATTCGACACAAGGGGAGCCAAAGAATATTCTCAAGTATTAGCAGCTGAGTTGTCAATTCAACCACACCTGAAAGACTTAATATCTGCAGCAAAGTATTCAGTAGCAAGGTAATATGGAAGTAAAGGTAACAATGGCAAAGTGACAGTAGCAGTTTTGTAGTGATTGTAACAGGAGTAACGGAAAAGTAACTTAGCAAAGATCAATATGTGAAAAGCTCGTAGGCAATGGATCAGTGATGGATAATTATGTCGGATGGCATTCATCATGCAACGGTTATAACATAGGGTGACACAGAACTAGCTCCAATTCATCAATATAATGTAGGCATGTATTCCATATATAGTCATACGTGCTTATGGAAAAGAACTTGCATGACATCTTTTGTCCTACCCTCCCGTGGCAGCGGGGTCCTAATGGAAACTAAGAGATATTAAGGCCTCCTTTTAATAGAGAACCGGACCAAAGCATTAGCACTTAGTGAATACATGAACTCCTAAAACTACGGTAATCACCGGAAAGAATCCTAGTTATTGTCACCCTGGGGGATGCGGATCATAACTTGTAATAGGTGTCTACAACTTGCAAGATAGGATCAAGAACACATATATATATTCATGAAAACATAATAGGTTCAGATCTGAAATCATGGCACTCGGGCCCTAGTGACAAGCATTAAGCATAGCAAAGTCATAGCAACATCAATCTCAGAACATAGTGGATACTAGGGATCAAACCCTAACAAAACTAACTCGATTACATGGTAAATCTCATCCAACCCATCACCGTCCAGCTAGCCTACGATGAAATTACTCACGAACAACGGAGAGCATCATGAAATTGGTGATGAAGGATGGTTGGTGATGACGACGGCATCGATTTCCCCTCTCCGGAGCCCAAATCAGACTCCAGATCTGCCCTCCCGAGGAAGAACAGGAGGTGGCGGCGGCTCCGTATCGTAAAACGCGATGAACTCTTCTCTCTGTTTTTTTTCTCCACGGATGTGAATATATAGAAGTGGAATCGAGGTCGGAGGAGCCACAGGGGTCCCAAAAGCCACCAGGGCGCCATCCTGGCTTGTGGCCAACAGGTGGCCCCCCTGGCTTGATTCTTTCGCCAATATTTTTTATTAATTCCAAAATTATTCTCCGTAAATTTTTAGGACGATCCGAGAACTTTTATTTCTGCACAAAAATAACACCAAGGCAATTCTGCTGAAAACAGCGTCAGTCCGGGTTAGTTCCATCCAAACCATGCAAATTAGAGTCCAAAACAAGGGCAAAAGAGTTTGGAAAAGTAGATACGACGGAGACGTATCAACTCCCCCAACCTTAACCCATTGCTTGTCCTCAAGCAATTCAGTTGACAAACTGAAAGTGATAAAGAAAAACTTTTCCAAACTCTATTTGATCTTGCTGTTGTAAATATGTCTAACTTATGTTCAGATTCTCAGCAAAGATTATAGACTAACCACATTCACAATAACATTTAGGTCTCACATTTACTCATATCAATGGCATAATCAACTAGCGAGCAATAATAATAAGTCTCGGATGACAACAATTTTATCAAAACAATCATGATACAATATGATATAATGGTATCTCGCTAGCCCTTTCTGAGACCGCAAAACATAAATGCAGAGCACCTCTGAAGAACAAGGACTGCCTAGACATTGTAATTCATGGTAAAAGAGATCCAGTCACACTCATACTCAACATCAATTAATAACAAGGCATACAAATGACGGTGGTGCTCTCTAACTGGTGCCTTTTAATAAGAGGATGATGACTCAACAGTAAAGTAAAATAGACAGGCCCTTCACAGAGGGAAGCATTGATTTGTAGAGGTGCCAGAGCTCGAGCTTTTAAAACAGGGACGAATAATAATTTTGAGAGGTATGCTTTCATTGCCAACATAACAACTAAGAGATCTCGATATCTTCCATGCTAGATACATTATAGGCGGTTCCCAAACAGAATAGTAAAGTTTTTACTCCCCCTCCACCAATCGATCACACTCCACGGCGGGCCGAATCCACGGGTACCGTCCATACAAACACAATCCTGGGGGAGTTTTGTTTATTATATTTTGACTTAAATTTTGAGCATGGAACTGGGCATCCCGAATACCAGCCACTTTCTCGTGAATGATAGTGAATCAACACGTATCGTGAGAATAACCCACCTAGCATGGAAGATACTGACAGTCCCCAGTCGCCACATGAGCGATTTTGGCATACAAAACGGAATATTTAGTTGAAGGTTTGGAGTATGGCACGTGCAAATTTACTTGGAACGGCAGGTAAATACCGCATATAGGTAGGTATGGTGGACTCATAAGGAACAACTTTGGGTTTATGGAGATGGATGCACAAGCAGTATTCCCGCTTAGTACAAGTGAAGGCTAGCAGAAGACTGGGAAGCGACCAACTAGAGAGCGACAACAGTCATAAACATGCTTTGAGATTAACCAACATTGAATGCAAGCATGAGTAGGATGTAAATCACCATGAACATAAACATCGTGGAGGCTATGTTGGTTTTGTTTCAACTACATGCGTGAACATGTGCCAAGTCAAGCCACTTGAATCATTCAGAGGAGGATACCATCCTATCATACTACATCACAACCATTTTAACATGCATGTTGGCACTCAAGACAAACCATTATACACTCTTAGCTAATTAAGCATGGCATGAGTAACTATAATCTCTAATTGTCATTGCAAACATGTTCAATCCATAACGGGCTGAATTCAGAACGATGAGCTAATCATATTTACAAAAACAAGATAGGTCGAGTTCATACCAGCTTTTCTCCATCTCAGTCATTTCATCATATATCGTCATTATTGCCTTTCACTTGCACGACCGAATGGTGTGAATAATAATAAGAGTGCACGTGCATTGGACTAAGCTGGAATCTGCAAGCAATAACTCAAAGGAGAAGGCAAAGTAATATGGGCTCTCTGATAGATAAACAATTAATGCATATGAGAGCCACTCAACATGTCATCGTGGTCTTCTCCTTACGACCCAAAGAAGAAAGGAAAATTATTTACACGGGAAAGCTCCCAACAAGCAAAAGAAGAACGAGAAATCTTTTTGGGTTTTCTTTTAATACTACAACTAAACAAACTAGAAAGTAAAGCTAGAACTAATTTTTTTGGATTTTCTCAAGATTAATTAAACACACAAGAAGAAAACGAAAGGGAGAAATAAACTACCATGGATGGTACAATGAAAAAGTATGAACACCGACAACTGAAGTAAGTGTGTGAACATGAATGTAATGTCAGTGAGAAATACATACTCCCCCAAGCTTAGGCTTTTGGACTAAGTTGGTCTAGGGCCATGGCTAAAAATAACCCTCTCCTGGATACTCCGGAGGATACTGAGGGTTCCACTGGTTTACGAGCTCCTGTGGCTCCCACTGAAAAACTGGAGTCTGATATGGATAAAGGGCTGGTACCGGCTCAGGTGCCGGGGGTTGCGACAAACCCCAATATCTGTAGATGTCGTCAGGCATAATAGTGTACATGCCTGAATGAATATCGAACAAAGAAGAAGCAAGCAGAGTAATAATCTCACAAGTACCCTGACTAAATACTAGGTTGTAAAGCAGTCTCCTATCCTTATCTTTCCTAATAAAATCATGTGCTACCATACTATCATAGTCTAAATACCTCGTGGGTAGTAAAAATTCCTCTTCCTCGTCAAGCCTAATGGGTATCTTAAAATGTTTGGCTAAGCGAGATGCATAGATACCTCCAAATATGGGACCCTTTGAATGGTTTAAGTTCAACCGTTGGGACACTATAGCGCCCAGACTAAAAGTTCTATCAGCAAGTAAAGCGTGGCGCAAAATGGCGAGGTCAGGTGCACTGAGGCTTCCACTCTTCCCCCGACCAACTAAACATCTCCCCGCAAATAATGAATAATAGCGTAGAACAGGAAAATGTAAACTAGCCGCTCTCGCCCTTGACACCCCTCTCTCTTCCCCCACAGTGATTGAGGCAATGAAGTTCTCCATGTCTCTAGGACATGGTTCACTGATGCTGCCCTCATAAGGTATTTTGCAAACTTTGCAAAAATCGTAAAGTTCCATCTCCTTAGGCACATTATATAAGTAAAATTCTACCATGGGAAGATCCTTCCTAGGATAAAAGTGAAAATTTTGCACGAAGGTATTAGTGAGTAAGAGGTACTGGTCACACTTATCGTTGAGGAAGTCTGTGATGCCTGCATTCCTTGCCAAATAGTAAAAATCTTCATAAATTCCGGCCGCCCTCAAGAATGCATCACTTGGCAATTCACATGGATGAACCTTCGCAACGCGAGGGAGATTATATTTAGGCTTCTTTTCCACCTCATTTTCATCCTCTTTCGAGCCTCGGCTTGAAGAACCTCTTAATAATCTCCTCAACATTTTTCTGAAAAAATTCTGAAATTTTTAGTGACTCAAAATAAAGGTAAACAAAACTCAACAAAACTCATAGCAACTACTCCCACAAGTGCCTAGAAGCTATATCATGCATCAAAACTACTTGGGACCATACAAATTTGACATGCAAGCTCAAGAACAAGGTCACCACAGCAGCAAGAAATTGCAATATATAAAACACTAGAACAAAAACTAATTGGACCATTGGAGGAGTCACATACCGATGAGCAATCCCCTAAAACAGTTTTGCAAATGGAGCTTTGAGCAAGGAGATCGAAAATGGCAGCAAAATGAGCTAGAACACGAGTTTGAGCAATGGTGGGATTTTTTCTGGAGGAAGACGAAGTGGATGGTGGCTGGAATAAGTGAGGGGGCCCCACATGGGACCCACAAGCCACCAGGGCACGCCCAGGGGGGTGGGCGCGCCCTGCAGGCTTGTGGCCCACTGGTGCAGCCCCCTGATGTGCTTTTAATGCCAAAAATTCTAAAATATTCCAGAAAAAAATCATACTAAATTTTCAGGGCATTCTGAGGACTTTTATTTTCAGGTCATTTTTCTATTGCAAGGATAAATCAGAAAACAGAGAAATAATAGCAATTTTACTTAGTTTACTCTAAATAACAGAAAGTAAAAGTTGGGTACAGAAGGTTGTGTCTCCTAAATTCATTCATCTCATGCTCATCGAAAAGAATCCATCAATAAGGTTGATCAAGTCTTATTGAGAAACTTTTTTCGAGTAACACGGAACCGGAGAATTTTCGAATGACACTTGGTTACCTCAATGGGGATATGCATGTCCCCAACAATAAGTATATCATAGCAGTAGATAGAGGGAATTTGAAACCTCTAATAATAATCGTTGGAATTTTTCCAATGGAGTTGATACTATGAACTTGAGGTTGTTTCTTTGGAAAATGTACCGTATGCTCATTACCATTAACATGAAAAGTAACATTGCCTTTGTTGCAATCAATAACAGCCCCTGCAGTATTCAAAAAGGGTCTACCAAGGATGATCGATATACTGTCGTCCTCAGGGATATCAAGAATAACAAAGTCCGTTAAGATAGTAACGTTTGCAACCACAACATGCACATCCTCACAAATACCGATGGGTAATGCAGTTGATTTATCAGCCATTTGCAAAGAGATTTCAGTAGGTGTCAACTTATTCAAATCAAGTCTACGATATAAAGTGAAAGGCATAACACTAACACCAGCTCCAAGATCACATAAAGCAGTTTTTACATAATTTCCTTTAATGGAGCATGGTATAGTAGGTACTCCGGGATCTCCTAGTTTCTTTGGTATTCCACCCTTAAAAGTATAATTGGCAAGCATGGTGGAAATCTCAGCTTCCGGTATCTTTCTTTTATTTGTCACAATACCTTTTATATACTTAGCATAAGGAGACATTTTCGGAATATCAGTCAAGCGTATACGCAAAAAGACAAGTCTAAGCATTTCAACAAAGCGCTCAAAGTCCTCATCATCCTTTTTCTTGGATGGCTTAGGAGGGAAGGGCATGGGTTTCTGAACCCATGGTTCTCTTTCTCTATCATGCTTCCTAGCAACAAAGTCCCTTTTATCATATCTTTTGTTCTTAGGTTGTGGGTTATCAAGATCAACAGCAGGTTCAATCTCCACATCATTATCATTACTAGGTTGAGCATCATCATGAACATCATCATTAATATTATCACTAGGCTCATGTTCATTACCAGATTGTGTCTCAGCATCAGAAATAGAAATATCATTTGGATTCTCAGGTGTATCTATAACAGGTTCACTAGCAGCATGCAAAGTCCTATCGTCATTCTTTTTCCTACTATTACTGGGACGACTAGGTGCATGAGTATTAACTCTCTGAGAATCTTGCTCAATTCTCTTAGGGTGGCCCTCAGGATACAAAGGTTCCTGAGTCATTCTACCACCTCTAGTCACAACTCTATCAGAATGATCATTGTTCTTATTAATCATCTCATTAAGCAAATCATTATGCGCCTTAAGTACTTGTTCTACTTGAGTAGTTACCATGGAAGCATGTTTACTAATAAGCTTAAGATCATTGACAGTTCTACTCAAATATTCACCCAAGCGATCAAGCATGTAAGCATTATGTTTCAGTTGTCTACTAACATAAGCATTGAAATTTTCTTGTTTAACAATAAAGTTATCAAATTCATCCAAGCATTGACTAGCAGACTTATTATAAGGAATATCACCTTCATCAAATCTACGGAGAGAATTTACCTCTGCTACCTGTGTCGGGTTATCAAGACCATGTATTTCTTCAATAGGTGGTAGATTCTTAACATCTTCAGCTTTAATACCTTTTTCCTTCATAGATTTCTTTGCCTCTTGCATATCTTCAGGACTGAGAAATAGAATACCTCTTTTCCTCGGAGTTGGCTTTGGAGGTGGTTCGGGAATAGTCCAATCATTATCATTGCTCAATATATTATTCAATAGTAGTTCAGCTTGTTCAACAGTTCATTCCCTGAAAACACAACCAGCACAACTATCTAGGTGGTCCCTAGAAGCATCGGTTAGTCCATTATAAAAGATATCAAGTATTTCGTTTTTCTTGAGAGGGTGATCAGGCAAAGCATTAAGTAGCTGGAGAAGCCTCCCCCAAGCTTGTGGGAGACTCTCTCCTTCAGTTTGCACAAAGTTAAATATTTCCTGCAAGGCAGCTTGTTTCTTATGGGCAGGAAAATATTTTTCAGAGAAGTAATATATCATATCCTGGGGACTACGCACACAACCAGGAGCAAGAGAATTAAACCATATCTTAGCATCACCCTTTAGTGAGAAAGGAAACAACTTAATAATATAGTAATAGCGAATTTTTTTCCTCATGAGTGAATAGGGTGGCTATATCATTCAATTTAGTAAGATGTGCCACAACAGTTTCAGATTCATAACCATGGAAAGGATCAGATTCAACCAAAGTAATTAACTCAGGATCGACAGAGAATTCATAATCCTTATCAGTGACAAAGATAGGTGAAGTAGCAAAATTAGGATCATATTGCATTCTAGCATTCAAAGATTTTTCTTTCCACTTGCATAGCAATTTCTTAAGATAATCTCTATCTTTAGAAGCAAGAAAGTCCCTAGCTACCTCTCCTTCCATAACATAACCCTCAGGTATATCAGGCAATTCATATCTAGGAGAGCTAGGTCTAGCAGGTGTATCATAGTGTTTAGTTTCAATAATTTCATCAGATTCAGAAATATTATCAGTTTCAGCATTGACTCTAGCAATTTGTTCATCAAGAAATTTACCCAGTGGCACAGTAGTATCAAGCAAAGCAACATCATAAGCATCATGCATGGCAGAAGTAGCATCATCGATTACGTGCGACGTATCAGATTCAATGGCAGGTGGCGGTGTCGCAAATTTACTCATAACAGAAGGTGAATCAAGTGCAGAGCTAGATGGCAGTTCCTTACCTGTCCTCGTAGTTGAGGGGTAGATCTTGGTTTTAGCATCTTTCAGATTCTTCATAATGATCAACAGATATAAATCCCAAGTGACTCAGAGAATAGAGCTATGCTCCCCGGCAACGGCGCCAGAAAAAGGTCTTGATAACCCACAAGTATAGGGGATCGCAACAGTTTTCGAGGGTAGAGTATTCAACCCAAATTTATTGATTCGACACAAGGGGAGCCAAAGAATATTCTCAAGTATTAGCAGCTGAGTTGTCAATTCAACCACACCTGAAAGACTTAATATCTGCAGCAAAGTATTCAGTAGCAAGGTAATATGGAAGTAACGGTAACAATGGCAAAGTGACAGTAGCAGTTTTGTAGTGATTGTAACAGGAGTAACGGAAAAGTAACTTAGCAAAGATCAATATGTGAAAAGCTCGTAGGCAATGGATCAGTGATGGATAATTATGTCGGATGGCATTCATCATGCAACGGTTATAACATAGGGTGGCACAGAACTAGCTCCAATTCATCAATATAATGTAGGCATGTATTCCATATATAGTCATACGTGCTTATGGAAAAGAACTTGCATGACATCTTTTGTCCTACCCTCCCGTGGCAGCGGGGTCCTAATGGAAACTAAGGGATATTAAGGCCTTCTTTTAATAGAGAACCGGACCAAAGCATTAGCACTTAGTGAATACATGAACTCCTCAAACTACGGTAATCACCGGAAAGAATCCTAGTTATTGTCACCCTGGGGGATGCGGATCATAACTCGTAATAGGTGTATACAACTTGCAAGATAGGATCAAGAACACATATATATTCATGAAAACATAATAGGTTCAGATCTGAAATCATGGCACTCGGGCCCTTGTGACAAGCATTAAGCATAGCAAAGTCATAGCAACATCAATCTCAGAACATAGTGGATACTTGGGATCAAACCCTAACAAAACTAACTCGATTACATGGTAAATCTCATCCAACCCATCACCGTCCAGCAAGCCTACGATAGAATTACTCACGAACGGCGGAGAGCATCATGAAATTGGTGATGACGACGGCGTCGATTTCCCCTCTCCGGAGCCCAAATCAGACTCCAGATTTGCCCTCCCGAGGAAGAACAGGAGGTGGCGGCGGCTCCGTATCGTAAAACGCGATGAACTCTTCTCTCTGATTTTTTTCTCCACGGATGTGAATATATAGAAGTGCAATCGAGGTCGGAGAAGCCACAGGGGGCCCACAAGCCACCAGGGCACACCCTCCTGGCTTGTGGCCAAGAGGTGGGCCCCCCTGGCTTGATTCTTTCGCCAATATTTTTTATTAATTCCAAAATTATTCTTCGTAAATTTTCAGGACGATCCGAGAACTTTTATTTCTACACAAAAATAACACCAAGGCAATTATGCTGAAAACAGCGTCAGTCCGGGTTAGTTCCATCCAAATCATGCAAATTAGAGTCCAAAACAAGGGCAAAAGAGTTTGGAAAAGTAGATACGACGGAGACGTATCAGCATAACTTCAATATTAACAACACATAGAGAGGAAACTTGATATTAATGCAATACCTACAAACATATGTTCCTCCCTCATTATAATTTTCAGTAGCGTCATGAATGAATTCAACAATATAACTATCACATAAAGCATTCTTTTCATGATCAACAAGCACAGAAAATTTATTACTCTCCACATAAGCAAAAGATTTCTCATTCATAATAGTGGGAGCAAACTCAACAAAACAACTATCATGAGATACTTGATTGGCATAACCAAATTGAACATTGAAATCATGATGACAAGTTTCATGGTTATCATTTTTCTTTATAATGTACATATCATCATAGATAAGAGGCATGCTATCATCATAATAAATTTGCTCATCAAAAGTAGGGGGCCAAAAAGACCATCTTTATCAAATATAGCACCCCCAAGCTTATGGCTTTGCATATCATTAGCATCATGGATATTCAGAGAATTCATACTAGAAACATAGCAATCATACTCATCATTCAAGGAATTCACATTAAACATTTTGTTAAATTCTTCCTCTAACAATTGAGCACAATTTTCTGATCCATCATTTTCATGAAAGACATTATAAAGGCGAAGCATATGGGACAACCTAAATTCCATGTTTTGTAATTTTCTTTTATAAAATCAAACTAGTGATAAAACAAAAACTAAAATATTCAATTACAGGATCTACAGATAAACCTTCAAGCACTCACTTCCCCAGCAACGGCGCCAGAAAAGAGCTTGATGTCTACTACACAACTTTATTCTTATAGACTCTTGTTGGGCCTCCAAGTGCAGAGTTTTGTAGGACAATAGGAATTTTCCCTCAAGTGGATGACCTAAGGTTTATCAATCCGTGGGAGGTGTAGGATGAAGATGGTCTCTCTCAAGCAACCCTACAATCAAATACAAGAAATCTCTTATGTCCCCAACACACCCAATACAATGGCAAATTGTATAGGTGCACTAGTTCGGCGAAGAGATGGTGATACAAGTGTAGTATGGATGATAGAAATAGGTTTTTGTAATCTGAAAATATAAAAATAGCAAGGTATCAAGTAGTAAACAGCGAGCAAAATGATATATTAATGATTGGAAATAAGGGCTAGGGTTCATACTTTCACTAGTGCAATCTCTCAACGGTGATAACATAATTGAATCATATAACCATCCCTCAACGTGCGACAAAGAATCACTCCAAAGTTCCTATCTAGTGGAGCACATAAGATGAAATTGTTGTAGGTAGCAAAACCACCTCAAAGTTATCCTTTTCGATCAATCTATTGAGCCATCCCTATAAGTGTCACAAACAGCCCTAGGGTTCGTACTAAAATAACACCAATGATACACATCAATCAACCCTAATGTCACCTAGATACTCTAATGTCACCTCAAGTATCCGTGGGTTAATTATTCGACATGCATCAAACAATTTCAGATCCATCATATTCAATCCAACACAAAGAACTTCAAAGAGTACCCCAAGATTTCTATCGGAGAAAGCAGGACAAGAACGTGTATCAACCCATATGCATAGATTACCCCAATGTCACCGTGTGAATCCACAGGTTGATTACCAAACATATATCAAGTGAATCAATAGAATACCCCATTGTCACCACAGGTATCCACATTCAAGACATATATCAAGTATTCTCAAATCCAAAATATTCAATCCAACATAACGAGATCTCAAAGGGAAAGACTCAATTCATCACATCAAGATAGAGAGGGAAGAACACCATATGATCCAACTATATGAACAAAGCTAGTGATACATCAAGATCGTGCCATCTCAAGAACACGAGAGAGAGAGAGAGAGAGGGAGAGATCAAACACATAACTACTCGCACATACCCTCAGCATCGGGGGTGAACTACTCCCTCCTCATCATGGAACCGCTGTGATGATGAAGATGGCCTCCGGTGAGGATTTCCCCCTCCGGCAGGGTACCGAAAAGGGATTTGGATGAGATTTCTTCGATACAGAGAGTTGCTGTAGTGGAGCGGAAGTTCTAGGTTGACTTTCGAGGGTTTTTGAATATATAGGTATTTTTGGCGTTGGAATCACACGAAGAGGTGCCACACGGGGCCCACTAGGTAGGTCGGCACGGCCACCCCCCTGGGCACGCCCAACTGCCTTTTGGGGCCCCAGTGGGTCGTCTGATACTCCCTCGAACCTTCCCGGGTCCCTTTCCTTCTAGAAAAAATCGTCAAGATTTTCGTTCAATTCCGAGAACTTTCATTTTCTGCACAAAAACAACACCATGGTAATTCTGCTGAAAACAACGTCAGTCCAGGTTAGTTCCAATTAAATCATATAAAGTGCATCAAAACCATATAAAAATATTGTAAACATGGGTAAATATGGCATGAATAAATTCAAAAATTATCGATACGTTGGAGACGTATCAGCGCGCTACGGGTAAGTAGCAACAACATGGGGCACACCGACGCTACTAGTAGAAGATTTAGCAGCAACGTGGGTTCCATCCCCGCGCTAGTGCTAAATTTTGTTGTAGCACCCTAGCAATAGCGCGGGGACCCCGCGTTACTGCTACTCCTTGGACACGTGCTACTATTTTGGTTTTCCCTAGTAGTGGTCATGTCTTCTTTTAACTATACGGCTACCTTTAATTCACAGTCATTAGTTTGCCACTTAATCAAGTGACCCAAATTGATCTTCTTATCCAAAAAAATCATTTTTAATTAACACTTTGTTAGTTATGAAATTTTGCAAAAAAGACACTAAACCTTAGAGCCATCACAACTTTTTACCTAGAAGTCATAATGAGGTGATTCCTGTTTGCATATTAACCCTCTTGAAATGCAATATTCAACACAACCAATTCATTTCACAATTCAGAATTCAAATTTGAATAAGAAACTTTGTTAGGGCCTAATTTGCAAATCATATGTACAATTAGAGCAAACCCTTTCGCAGATGGATCCTTAGGATGTACACTTTCAAATAGGACCCTTACATTCACAAATCTCACATTTGAAAGTTGAACTAGCCTAAATTTTGTAGTAGTTCAAAAAATGTAGCTATGTCTAGCAATTTTGCTGCCATGACAGAGTGTTCAAGAATACTACCATGATAGAGCTTTTGTAACCAATTCAACTTGTAAATTGAATTTGTCATAAATTTTTATATATTGCTTCATTTAAAAATGTGTTTTGTCTCTGTCAAAAAAATCACGAGTTCCCATTAGAACCTTATCGCCCTAGTTTGAACTTTTCAAGTAAAATTTAATTGAATTTGAATTCAGTCCTTGTTTGAAACTAGAATTTAAACCACAAGTCCGCATCAAATGAATTTTTTCAGTTGGTTCAAATGATGATGACAACCTATTGAACCATTTTGGAACCAAACATATTAATTTTTAAAATTTGAATTCAAACCTAGTTTGAATCATAACGTTCAAACCCATTGAAATTTAACATGAATCCTTTGTAAATTGATTTGGATGTTGAACCCAAACCATTCAATCCTTTGAAGTTCAACTATAGCCATTCAAATTTGAATATGAACTTCATTTGGAATTAATTCACAAAGTGCACACCCAAAAAGCAATGATTATTTTTGCACATTGAATCATGCATTGCCTCTTGTCTAGTATATTACCAATGTGAGTTCTTATTTGGCTCTTCTTTCTGCTCATGCAAGTTTTCCTTTTGTATGAATTATTGTTTCTTATGTGAGTACTGTTTTAACATATAGATAGCGAGGAGTGCACACTTGTGATTGTGAGGAGTGCACCTTTGACAGGAACAACCAAGGCAAGTGGAACTTTGATCATGTCACCTTATTTTCAACATGCGTGTAGTATGCCATGATAGGGCGGGTGTTTAGACTATTCTACTATTGGGATACACCTAGTGGGATAGCTGTGATAGCATGGCTTAATAGGGATGGTAGACTACTCATATCAATAAGGAATTTGTTCTTTTCTGGGAGCCTATTCAGAAAGAACTCCAAAGTGAAACGTGCTCATCTAGGAGCAATTTCAGGATGGGTGACTCACCGGGAAATTGGTCCCAGGTGCGCACGAGTGAGGATAAAGTGCACAGGAAAGACTAGCGTTCATCTGTGGGGCCAGTCTAGATCCCCCCAGGAGTAATGCCTAGTAACTGACGGGTGTGTCCGGGACGTTGCTCCCAAACGTGAGATTTCGATCTCTTTGCTCGGAGCTCTGTTTTCGAAACTGTTTTGAGGGATTGCTCCTTGGTATGTGACTCCTCCATTGCTCCAATTAGTTTTTGCTTTAGTGGATTATATTTTGCATATTTTGTTGCTCTTGGTGCTACTAAAAATGAGCTTGCATGTTGAATTCTTTGAGTTCCAAGTAGCTTGAATGCTTGATATAGCCTCTAGACATCCATATGAGTAGTTGTTATCAATCTTATAAAGTTTTGTTGACATAACTTTGTGGTCCAATTTTTTTAGAAATTTGTCCTTAGGAAAATGAACTTCTTTCGGAGAGGTTCTTTGAGCAGGAGTGCCAAGGGAATCATTGGGGATGCCCAGGACCGTGACCTTAATATTCCTCGTAGGACGAAGGTTCAGCCGTGCGAGTGGCCACACAATGCCTTCATGATCGAAGCTAGATTTCACCAAGATTCATGCAATTCATTACAAATGCCGGGATGACCGACTTCCTCACAGATGAGTGTGATCAATACCACACCCTTACAAATTCCTTTGTGCAAAATTTCTATTTCTTGCATAGGCTCAAAATTCCCATGGTACACTTTGATTTATATGTTGAACATCATGAGATACCGCTTATTGAGTTATGTCAGATATGTTTGATCCCTTCTGATGGGTATTAAGAGAGCTGCGACCGGAGGAGTTCGATAACTTTCTCCATACTTTAACTGTGGGAGAATGTAGGGGCGTGTCGAGAACCAGAGCTACTAGCTTGCATTTTCCTGCTACTTTGTTTATTCATAGGGAAATGTTTTACTGCTAAGGAGGAAGGTGGCATGCTCAGTGCCCCTGACCTCGCCATTTTACACCATGCACTTTTCAATGACAACACATATAGCTTAGGAGCTATCATTGCACGCCGCCTGCACACTAACATGACTAGGGGTAGAGTTCATTGTGGTATCTATGCGACTCGCTTGGGGAGACATTTTAATGTTAATATACGCCACAATGATTACTTGCTGCCTAAGGTTTATCTGGATCACCAGGCTATGATAGATCACCATTATATCGATAACCATTAGTCTCCTCACCATATTCGCAATAACTTGGTATTTAGCGAGAATACTCGCGATATTATTGTGTTTCCTGCACCTTATTTGTTTGACTCTCATGCCAGGCATGGATATGTCATCATGCCATTGGACATCAGTGCTTACCGGAACAAGTTAGCCGCGGCAGAGAACGAGACCCAGGATTGGGACATGCTACTTGTGAGTTGTGTAGAGATTTTCCCCGAAGAGGAGAGGACATGCAACATAGTAGAGATAAGTATTTCGCTTAGTGAGAACCAAGGTTATCGAACCAATATGAGAACCAAGCAAACTCCTTTCAACAACACCTACACACACAAAACCAAACACTTGCAACGAACACAGGCAAGAGGGTTGTCAAGCCCCTTGAACTCGTTACTTGCAAGGACTAAATCTTGATAGAAATAGATATTGTAAAGGTAAAATAAAATAAAAGTAATTAAATTGCATAAAAGTATTTTTGGAGTTTTTGTATTTATGTGTAAGTAGACCTAGGGGCATAGTGTTCGCTAGAGGCTTCTCTCTCGAAAATAGCATACGGTGGGTAAACAAATTACTGTTGGGCAATTGACAGAATTGCACATAGTTATGACATGTTATATGTGTCGGCGATCTAGGAACGGGGGTACCCAGACCCGCCTGTCTGCGGCCCAGGGCATGGCCCACTTCGTCAGCCAAACACAACCAGACACAGCCCCACTCAAGACAAGGCCCTCGCGAGGACCCTAGGCTCGTGAGGGAGAGCAGCGCCAAGATTGGCAAGAGGAGGGCCTCCCCAGGCCCCCTCCGGAGCGGCGGAGATCTCTATGCAGGGCCCAGCCTCAGGAGTCAAAGATGACGCAAGGAAGGACAGGCGGGTGCCAGCGCGCCAGGCGGAGCAGTTTCCCCTTTGGTGCAAAGGCGGCAAGGACGTACGCGGGTTCCCAAAGCACCCCCAAAAGGTTTCCATTCCGGTGCAACAAGACCACGACCACGAGCCCCGCAGGACGGATGTCATCGCCGAGCCCACCTCTGCATCATCGACATCTGCTTTGCAGGCGAAGACCGCCTTTGGACAGGGCGGGGATGTACTCCTGTCCCCCTTCAAATTTGGCCGTTGTGGGATCCCTTCCCGCCATTGCGATAAGGGAAGAGGGCCCGGGCCACCGCTATATATAGAGGCTAGGCTGCACCGTAGAGAGGGATCGGATCCGAGACCAGTCGATCCACTTAACCCACAACAAAGCCAGCGAAGGGCGAAGAACACCTCAGGGACGCCCTCGTGAGGCTCCTCAACCTTGTACTAGTGCATCCACCATACCTTCACGAGAGGCTATCCACCAAAGCAGGAGTAGGGTATTACGCTTCGCAGCGGCCCGAACCTGGGTAAACCACCGGGTTCATCTTCTTCCTCGTCATCGTGCGAGTTCGTCGTCTTAGCCATCGAGTAGTGAGCTGGGTAGGGCGAAGCTGCAGGGAATCTCCGCACACACCCCTGTGTTCGAACCTTGAGGGTTTTGCGGAGCCCGAAATCCGACATTTGGCACGCCAGGTAGGGGGTGTGTCGGAGTCTTCCCCAAGCCAAGATCTCCTCCCACCTCGCCGTTCCAATGTCTGACGCTTGCCGAGCGCCGAGCTACCCGCGTCGCCCAGACGGCACCTATGGGCCGCGCCGACGCGCGTCGGTCACCCTCGCCTGTGGCCAATGCCGCCACGGGCCCGGACACCCACGAGCAACAAGACTCCTCCCAGCCGGTCACCGCGCAGCGCAACGGCCACACAGCCACTCCGTCGATCGTTCCAGCTTTCGGGTCGTCCTCCCACGCTCGGCCCGGGCCGGTGCGCGGTTCGGGTGCACTCGCCATGGCGAACGAGCTGCTTCGCTACCGCCCTGCCCCCGACCGCTACGATGATTGGCTTCGGCGCATCGCGGAGCTCGTCAGTGCTGCCGGCGACGCTTCAGCGCTCTCCTACTCGCTCCGACCCCGACCTTCCCTGGCAGACGATGTGGCCCATGATGCGCCACCGCCCCATCCGCAACGCGACGTCGACCCCGAGCCTAGGCGAGAAGTGCGCCCCCGCAACCAGCCCCGCGAACTGCGAGCAAGGGCAAGAGAGGAAGTAAGCTGCCAGGTGGTTCCCCGGCCACGCGTCGACGCGCGTGCGCTCCCCGCGCTGCCGACCCAATGCCGCGACCGGGCACCACTCGAGGTGGCCCCACAGGAGCATCAAGACCGGGTCCCTCCCGCGCACGCAGCACCCGTCGAGCCGGTGGGGTGCCTCGCCATCGCCCCGGAGCTCCACCCAACCACGTGGCCCTGCAAGTTCAAGCCTGACCTACCCCCTCTCTACGATGGCACCCCAGATCCTCCTGAGTTCCTACAGCTCTACTCGCTGAGCATCCGGGCGGCCGGTGGAGATGACAAGGTCATGGCGTGCTGGTTCCCCATAGCGCTCAAAGGTGGCGCGCTCTCCTGGCTCCTCAACCTCCCGGAGAGGTCCATCACCTCCTGGGACGACCTGCACAAGCGTTTCCTCGCCAACTTCCAAGGCACCCGCGACCAAGCGCTCACCGAGAATGACCTATGGCGTGTAAAGCAGCAGGACGGGGAGACCCTGCACAAGTTCATACAACGCTTCACGACTACGCGCCTCAAGATCCCGAAGGCGTCGGACGAGGCTATCATCTCTGCGTTCAATGACGGCATCACGGACCTCAAGATGAAGGAGCAGATCGCCATGAACGACAAACTCTGCTCAGCCCTGAAGATTTTCAATCCGGCGAACAGGTGCGCCAAGGCTGAAGAGGGCCTCCTATCGCTCCGCGGGCCTCCGACGGCAGAGCCAGAGGAAAAGAAGACCAAGTCCAAGGAGGCGAAGCGCAAGGCCCCAGCGGTGCTTGCGGCCGAGCCTGAGGCGAAGCGCAACCGGGGTGAGGAGCACCCCGCAGGAGGAAGGCCGACCTGCATCTTCCATGGCACCAACAACCATGACACCGTCGACTGCCAGGAGCTCAGGCTGGTCCGCACCGAACACTTAGGTCGGCGCCTTGGACGCGCTGACCGTGGCTTCGGATGAGGCGGAGCCCGCGGTGGAGGCCATTGGGACAACCGGGAACCGCGTCAAGGGTGGCGCGATCAGCCTCAGGAGGACCGCTAGCGCGATCAGCCTCGGGAAGACGCTGGCGCGATGACCCACCTGAGGGGTCACGCCGCGGCCAGCCTCGTGAGGCCCGACCTCATGAGGCCGGCCTACCACCACTACCACCACCACCCAGAAGGAAGGAAGAGGACAGGCAGGACGATGGGGCGGGGGGCTTCCAGGAGGTCAGGGCGGTAGCCTGTATCCTGGGCGGCGCCCAAGCCCCAGCATCAAACCGCGTCTTCAAGCAGTTCGCGCGGGAGGTGAACACGGCTCTCCCAAGGCCCGAGGCCATGCATCCCCTCAAGTGGTCCCAGACTGCAATCACCTTTGACTCAAGGGATCAGCTCAGGTGCTCAGCCATGGCCGGCAAGCTCCCCATGCTGTGCACTCCAACCATCAGCAACGTCCTCGTCACCAAGACCCTCATCGACAGTGGAGCAGGGCTCAATGTCCTCTCCATCGAGACCTTCGAGACGCTCCAAGTACCGTACGAACAGCTCATGCCGACCAAGCCCTTCTCAGGAGTCACAGACGGGTCCACCGTCCCCATCGGGAAAGTGCGCCTGCCCGTCACCTTCGGCGAACGCGAGAACTACCACACCGAGGTCATCGTCTTCGACGTCGCGCACATCAACCTCCCATACAACGCCATCCTCGGGTACCCGGCCCTCGCCAAGTTCATGGCGGCGACTCATCACGGCTACAACGTCCTCAAGATGCCAGGGAGTGGAGGCGTCATCACCGTCGCCTGCGATGAGAAGGATGCCGTCTGCTCCCTCGAGCGAGCTTACCGCGCTGCAGCGGCCGAGCGCTCGGACGACGAGGAGGAAGCCCCGCCTCGAGAGGACACACGCAAGAAGAAGAAGCCGCTCACCCCCGCGGAGCGCCAGGGGGCTGGTACCTCCAAGGGCGGTGCCTCGAGCTCTGCACCCAGGGGCGGGGCACCACCCTCCATCGCATAGGAAAGCGCGCTCGGCGCCCCCCTTGGGACGGGCTCGAGGGCTTCCATCCAGGAGGCCCCCGGCTTGACCGGTGAGACATGGGAGGCGTTCGGGCACAACCTGAAGGCGCGTCCTGACGCGCGGCTGCCCAAGCTAGGAGCGCGGCGCGTGGCGCCGAGCTCGCAAGAGTCAGTCATCAGAGCGACCGAGGAGCTTCAGGAAGAGCAGGCCACGCCAGGCGGAGACTGCCCAGCACCACCAATCGCAGCCGCCATCATCGACACGACCGACCAGCCACGCATCTGCGTCAGCACGCCCGTGATCAACAGGGCCGCGTCCCAGGGCCCCTTCTGGCCAACGCGCGCCAATCATGGATGGGTCTACCCGCACAACTACGTCCGCATGCCCTTCGGCCTGGCGAACGCAGGCGTCACGTTCCAGCGCCTTGCCCGAGCCATGCTCATACCTTGCCTGGCGGGGCGCGGCGAGGAGTTGGAGGAGATGCTCGGACCAAGTGAAGGTCCCGAGCCCCAGGAGACGACGGGCCCGTGAGGGTCGCGCTCGTGGAGGTGTAAGATTAGGCTACGACGGCAGCTTCGTCTCTTCAGCGGCACGGCCGGCAGGTGACTTTTTGTTGGCCGTTGCCAAGTAACTTTTTGGTTTACTCCATTTGAGGGCGCCCATCGGGCCGCATCATCCTCAGGCAATCAGGGCACACACCTGAAGCCACCTCAATTATGCATATTTCAATAGTTTCTCATGCATATGATTTGTCTCCTAACGCTTTACCTTGCCTGCACAGCTCATTGTCGGCGTGGATGTCGCCCCGAGGCACCTCAGAACTGGATGGCAATGCCCTGGAGCCTTAGGGACTTGCATCGTTGGGCAGTCAGCCCCCACTCGGGGGCTCCGACCGCAGCACGGCATCTCAGCGTGGAGTCTCGGGAGGCCCCAGGGCCTCCTGAGGCAGCAACCAGCAGGACGGAATGGGGTTTGCTCGAGCGTCAAAGGGGGCTCCTGAGCAACGTGCCTCAGGAGCCTTACCAGTCATATAGATACTCGCCCCTTGGTGTCATCCTTGGTGATCCGGTCGGCATCAAGGGTGTCGAGGCCTTGCCTTGTAGTTGCGTCCTTGGTGATCCGGTCGTACACTACGGTGGTAAGGAAATGTGCGGTACTGGGACCTGCCGACGTAGAGCCGCTTGAGCGTCAAGGGGGGCTCCTGAGAAACGCGCCTCAGGAGCCTTACCGGTCATAAAGGCACTCGCCCCTTGGTGTCGTCCTTGGTGATCCGGTCGGCATCAAGGGTGTCGAGGCCTCGCCCCGTAGTTGCGTCCTTGGTGATCCGGTCGTACACTACGGAGGTAGGGAAATGTGCGGGACTGGGACCTGCAGACACAGAGCACCGAAAAGGGCAACCAAACCGTCCCACAAACAAGGAGGAAAGGTCTTAGGCGGGACCGTGGGTTATCTGGACAACCCGGCCGCGCCTCGGAGATCTCAAGGCGGAATCTGCAGGATCTCAAGACAAGAAGACTCAGGCGCAAACCACCTTAGAGGTAGGGACCTCGCGAGGCCAAAGCGCCCTCGCGAGCTCCCAGATACACCTCCCAGTTCTGCCGTGCGAGCCACGCGCACGAACTCAATGGGTTGTACACGCCCGGAGCCCCCCAAGGACGCGGAGGGGTTCCTTCCCACGCAATGTGGAAGCCACAGCTCCATGCTGGCGGACAACATGGCCCTCTAATGGCTATGCCCACGCAAGGTGGAAGCCACAGCTCCGTGCTGGCGGACAACACGGCCCTCCAATGGCTATGCCCATGCAATGTGGAAGCCCTTCGCTCCGTGTTGGGGATAAACAACTGAGGGCGCCCCAGCGGCTGCATCCAACCTCAGGAAGGCCCCTCGCGGCCCCGTCTTGCTGCGTTCCCCTGTGATGTACACGTGAGGGGGCTGCACGGGGGCTACTACCGGGTCAAGCCTGGTACACGCCACCTTCCCAGGTCCGCCAAACCTGGTCTTCACGCGCCCAGCTCAGGAGAAGCTAACGAGGAAAGGTATGGGAGCCGCTCGTACGTCAAGGGGGACTCCTGAGCATCGCGACTAAGGAGCCTAACTGGCCACGTATCCCCTCACCCCTTGGAACCGTCCTCGGTGATCCGGACGGCCCAACAGCGGCTGAGGTATGCGCGGGGACGGGCCCTGCCGACGCAGAGCTCAGAAGTGCTCAAACCCCTAAGGAGAACGCCGGAGCTCGTACGTCAAGGGGGACTCCTAAGCATGGCGACTCAGGAGCCTCACTGGCCTCGTAGCCCCTCACCCCTTGGAACCGTCCTTGGTGATCCGATCGGCCCAACGGCGGCTGAGGTATGCGCGGGGCCGGGCCCTGCCAACACAGAGCACAAGGTGTTCAAAATTTCCAAGTCAAGAAGGATGCTGGAGCTCGTACGTCAAGGGGGACTCCTGAGCATCGCGACTCAGGAGCCTCACTGGCCCCGTAGCCCCTCAACCCTTGGAACCGTCCTTGGTGATCCAGTCGGCCCAACGGCGGCTGAGGTATGCACGGGGCCGGGCTCTGCCGACGCAGAGCGCAAGGTGTTCGAAATCAAGCCAATCTTCACCATGTTCCCTTCATGAGGTCTGCTCGTACGTCAAGGGGGACTCCTGAGCATCGCGACTCAGGAGCCTCACTGGCCCCGTAGCCCCTCACTGGCCCCGTAGCACGATGGACATTGCAGGAAAGGAACGAGGGAAAGGAATCAGGAGGAGCCGCCGTCACCGCTCGTCCCGTCCCCAGGGAACTCGTCGTCGACATCACTGGCGTCGTCTTCTTCGCCGCTAACCCCCGCAGCATCAGGAGGCGGAGGAACGGTGACTCGGGTGAACCTCTTCACCAGTGCCTCCACGGTGCCCTTCACCGCCGCCGCAGCACCGGCGCGGTCCTCGGGGGCGACCGAGCGGATCACGGAGTCGAAGTCAAACCCTGGCTCGCGCAGATGAAGATGGCTGAAGACGCGCATCGCAGCCTCTGAAAAGAGGTCACGGCATTCGCTCTCCAAGATCCCCTCCACCTTGACAACGGCGCCTTCCAGCGCCTCGACAAGCTTCGAAGCGAGCCCCGCGAAGACACTCTCTGGAGCCGCGAGGTGCTCCGCAAACCCATCACGGTAGAGGGAGTGGAGCGCTTGGTGAAGCTTGAGCTTGACGGAGGAGAAGGCCCTGAGCTCCGCGGCCTTTGTCTCCTCAGCCGCGGTGAGAGCCTTCTCCCTGGTGTCAAGCAGGGCCTTCCCCGAGGCGACTTCCCTCTCCAGTGCGTCCAGGCGCTCCCGCTCCGCGGCGTGGCGGGTCACCGCCTGGGAAAGCTCGGAGTCCCGAGCGGCAAGCTTGGCCTCGCGGGTCTTGAGGGCTTCCTCCTGCTGACGTAACTGCTCCGCGAGCTCAGACTTCTCCTCCTGGAGAGCCTTCAGGCGGGCATCCACCTCTTCGCGGCGCCTGACGGCGGACGCCGCGCCGGCCAGTGCCTCCTCGCGTGCTATCCTGGCAGACGCGGCCTCCTTCTCGCTCTTCTCCACGGCGGCCTCGGCCTGGCCCCAGACCGCCACGACAGAAGCGTCGGCCCGGAGCCACCCGAAAAGGAGTCCCAGGCTCCCACTCGCGAGGCGCTTGTCGGTACCCGCGAGGGCGTCCCGGACCTGACCCAGGGCGGTGAAGGCCCCGTCTAGGACGTCGAGGCCGCTCGACGAAGGCACCAAGGCCTCCTCCGAAGGAGTCGCCTGTGCGATCGCAGACGACGTCCCCCGAGAGACAGCGGCACAAGGAGCAGGAGGCTCCGGAGACTGCGCAGCGACCACTGACAAGACGGATGCAGACGGATCGACGGGCGGCCGGCCCTCTGGGGCTGGCCCCCCGGACAGTGGCACCGACGCGCCCTCAAGAGGAGGAGCAACCACGTCAACAGGCATTAGGGCTCGGGGGGCTCCGCGGCGGCGACCCTGAGAGCTGCCTCGTGAGCCTCCGCCCCCTTGCCCGCAGGAACCACGTCGGGCGACAGTGGCACAACAAGAGCGGCCGGTGCATCGGAAGACGCCTTCGGCTTGACGCCCGCCTTCTTCTTCCTCATCTTCAGCACGGCGGCGTTCCTAGTTGCCAGGCGAAGGAAAATCATCAGTACTCAAGCTACCAGCAGGCGACCAAGGCCGAGCCGGATTACTTACTCCTCAACGTCGACCCATTTCCTCTTCCTCTCCTCCCCGGCGACGACGGGAGCGCCCTCGCCTCTCTCGGTGAGGGCGCCACCACGCCGGGGAACAGGGGCACTGTCCGCAAGAGCAGCCGCCAGAGGGATCGCCATGGCCCCGGCCTTGCCCACCGCACCTGCGAGCTGCGGTTCGGGCGAGGGCGAGGCGGGCGCTTCAACCGCCTTGCCGACAGAATTAGGGCGCACCGGAGGAGGCCCCGCTCCGCACTTCTTGGAGGTCAGCACGCAGGCGGACCGTGTGGCACGAGGAGCCGGTCCTAGCCCCCTGAGGACCTCGGCGGGACCCGGAGAGCCAGCGGCAGCGGCTTCACCAGCATCATCGTCGTCCTCGAGGTCGCGCAGGAGCATGCTCTGCGACGGGGGAGACGCCCCTGCCAGGTCGTCGTCGGCTGTCTTCTTCGAATCCTCCCCGCCCGTGGTGTCGCCAGAGGACACCATCACCGGGGAGCCAAGGCCCTCAGCTGGGGGGATCCCCAATGCGTTGAAGACAGGCATCGCGGCAACCAGATCGGCTCCGTAGTCGCGGCAGTACAACGGGGCGTAGGCGTTGGGGAGATCACCGGGGTCACCGTTGAGCAGGGTCGCCACAGCCCTGCTCAGTTCCTCGGGGGTTATGCATGCGGACCGAAGCCTGAGGTTGTCGCCGCTGCCCTGGTAGTCCCATAAGGGCCTGGAATGGGACTGGAGGGGCGCCAGGCGCTGCGTCAAGAACTCCTTCACTATCATCCCCCAGTCAGCTTCCTGGCATTAATATCGTGGGAAATCCGCTCCAAGACGGGCCCGGCCCGGGGGTCGGAAAGCTTCGCAGAACTCCACGCGGAGGTCTTCTCCGGCAGCCCCTTCGGCAGATCCAACCGGGGGTTGGTATCTTTGAGGTCCATGAGGACCCAGCGGTGCCTAAAGTTCTCCACCTTCTTCCCGGCCTTTAAGAGCATGTTACCGCTCTGGACCACGACGAAGGAGACGCACGCCGACCGTTGAGCGCCATCATGCACGCGCAAGCTGAAGAAATGGCTGAAGAGGGCCACCGAAGGCTTCATGCCCACGAAAGCCTCGCAGTAGAAGGCAAAGACGGACAAGAGCAGGATGGAGTTGGGCTGGAGATGAAGGGCTTGAATCCCATAGTGGTCGAGGATGGCGGTGAAGAACGCGGAGAAGGGCGGGACGAGCCCGGCGAAGACGCTATGGAGAAAGAAAGGGTAGACCTTCCTGGACGAGGGCCGCTTCTCCGAGGAGCCGCCCCATATCAAGGTCCGCCCCTGCTCGTTGGTCCCATCCGTCGTCCATGGGAGCACCGGGACAAGCTCCTCGTCCTTGGCGATGGTGGACCCCGAGAGCGCCGGTGAGATGGGAGCGAAGGCTGAGCCCTAGGCCTCTGGCTTTTGTTTGCCGGCGGGAGCCATCGGGAAGTTTGCGGGGCCGGAGCGGCAAGGAGGAGGACGGAGCGACGCCGGATCTGGAGAGGCCTCTGTTAGGGCCAGGGATCCGAGAAGCAAGAGCAGGTGCGTAGAAGGGGAAAGCAATAATGGCCCGGCGCTGGAAGTCGGGCTCTTGTCGACTCGGGCGATGGCCGAAGGGACAAAGGACACAAGACATCAACCAGACGACGCGCGCCAGCCCGGCCCGCAGGCGTTTGGGCCCCGCGGCGCTCCGGGCCATCCTCCAGGCTTCACCCAGAAGCCAGCTCGAGCGCGCCTTGGGCCCGGGGGCTACTGTCGGCGTTCTGGGAACGGGGGTACCCAGACCTGCCTGCCTGCGGCCCAGGGCATGGCCCACTTTGTCAGCCAAACACAACCAGACGCAGCCCCACCCAAAACAAGGCCCTCGCGAGGATCCTAGGCTCGTGAGGGAGAGCAGCGCCAAGATCGGCAAGCGGAGGGCCTCCCCAGGCCCCCTCTGGAGCGGCGGAGATCTCTATGCATGGCCCAGCTTCAGGAGTCAAAGATGACGCAAGGAAGGACAGGCGGGTGCCAGCGCGCCAGGCGGAGCAGTTTCCCCTTTGGTGCAAAGGGGGCAAGGACGTACGCGGGTTCCCAAAGCACCCCCAAAGGTTTCCATTCCGGTGCAACAAGACCATGACCAGGGGCCCACAGGACGAATGTCATCGCCGAGCCCACCTCTGCATCATCGAGAGCTGCTTTGCACGCGAAGGCCGCCTTTGGACAGGGCGGGGATGTACTCTTGTCCCCCTTCAAATTTGGCCGTTGTGGGATCCCTTCCCGCCATTGCGATAAGGGAATAGGGCCCGGGCCACCGCTATATATAGAGGGTAGGCTGCACCGTAAAGAGGGATCGGATCCGAGACCAGTCGATCCACTTAACCCACAACAAAGCCAGCGAAGGGCGAAGAACACCTCAGGGACACCCTCGCGAGGCTCCTCAACCTTGTATTAGTTCATCCACCATACCTCCACGAGAGGTAATCCACCAAAGCAGGAGTAGGGTATTACGCTTTGCAGCGGCCCGAACCTGGGTAAACCATCATGTTCATCTTCTTCCTCGTCATCGTGCGAGTTCGTCGTCTTAGCCATCGAGTAGTGAGCTGGGTAGGGCGAAGCTGCAGGGAATCTCCGCACACGCCCCTGTGTTCGAACCTTGAGGGTTTTGCGGAGCCCGAAATCCGACAATATGATCATGTATATAGGCATCACGTCCAGTAACAAGTAGACCGAAATGATTTTGCATCTAGTACTATTACTTCACCAATCGACCCACTCATGCCTCCATATATGGTATTAAGTTCACGACAAACAAAGTAATGCTTGGAGCCAAGTGACATGATGTAGGCAAAATAAGACAAGCAATATGTTTAGATCCCGTCGTTTTATCCTTAATGGCAACAATACAAATACGTGTCTTGTCCCCTTCTGTCACTAGGATATAAAGAACCGCAAGAATGAACCCATTACAGATAAATCTAGTTGGCCAAACCAAACCGATAAATCAGAGAGAAATACGAAGCTATAATAATCATGCATAATAGAATTCAGAAAAGACTCAATTACTTTCAATGAATAATCTGATCATAAACCCACAATTCATCGGATCCCAACAAACACACCGCAAAAGAAGATTACATCGGATAGATCACCGCGGGAATCACGGTGAACATGGTATTGAAGATCATGTTGGAAATATGCCCTAGAGGCAATAATAAATTGGTTATTATTATATTTCCTTGTTCATGATAATTGTTTATTATCGATGCTATAATTGTATTGATCGGAAACTCATATACATGTGTGGATACATAGACAACACTATGTCCCTAGTGAGCCTCTACTATACTAGCTCATTGATCAAAGATGGTCAAGGTTTCCTGACCATAGACATGAGTTGTCGTTTGATAATGGGATCATATCATTAGGAGAATGATGTGATGGACAAGAACCAACCGTAAGCATAGCATTTGATCGTGTTAGTTTATTGCTACTGCTTTATCCATGTCAAGTATCTATTCCTACGACCATGAGATCATGCAACTCCCTGACACCGGAGGAATGCCTTGTGTGTATCAAACATCACAACGTAACTGGGTGACTATAAAGGTGCTCTATAGGTATCTCCAAGGGTGTCTGTTGGGTTGGTGTGGATCGAGACTGGGATTTGTCACTCCGTATGACGGAGAGGTATCTCTGGGCCCACTCGGTAATACAGCATCACAAGAAGCTTGCAAGCAATGTGACTAAGGAGTCAGTCATGGGATCTTGTATTATGGAACGAGTAAACAGACTTGTCGGTAACGAGATTGAACTACGTATGGAGATACCGACGATCGAATCTCGGGCAAGTAACATACCACTGGACAAAGGGAACTGCATACGGGATTGACTGAATCCATGGCATCGTGGTTCGACCGATAAAGATCTTCGTGGAATATGTGGGAACTGATACGTCTCCAACGTATCTATAATTTTTTATTGTTCCATGCTGATATATTATCATTTTAGGATACTTTTTGGGTCATTATTTACCAATTTATAATATTTTTGAGCACTAACCTACTGACCCAGTGCCCAGTGCCAGTTGTTGTTTTCTGCGTGTTTTTGCCTTTTCAGTTTTAGTGTACCAAACGAAGTCCAATTGCCACGAAACTTTTTAATGATTTTTTCTGGACTATATGAAGACCTAGAAGCTTCCCGACGTCCCTCTTCGTCCTATAAATTCTCTAATGTCCAAAAAATCCTGGGGGCAGTCCCGAAACCCTTTTTCCGCCACCGCAAGTCTATGTTCTGTCGTGAGGCCATCTGGGGCTCCGTTCCGGCACCCTGTCGGAGGGGGGACCGATCACGGAGGGCCTCTTCATCAACCTTGCTGCCCTCATGATGATGTGTGAGTAGTTCACCACAGACCTACGGGTCCATAGCTAGTACCTAGATGACAATCTCTCTCTTTCTCTCTCTATTATGATCGTCAATACAACGATCATCGCATCTTCGCTCTATCCGATGTAATCTTATTGTGCGGTGTGTTTGTTGGGATCTGATGAATTGAGAGTTTATGTTCAGATTATTCATGAAAAGTATTTGAGATGCCTCTGAATTATATTATATCTTAAGTGCATGATCATTATAGCTTCGTAATGCTCTCCGATCTATTGATATGCTTTGGCCAGGTAGATTGATATTTCATCGGTGGGAGTGGTGCGTTGTGGTAGGTTCAACCTAGCGAGTTCCTATATCCCAGTTACGAAGTAGGGGACAAGATGCGTCTTTGTGTTGTTGCTACTAAGGATAAAATGATGGGGCTCATTCATATTGTTTGAGTTTACTTTGTCTACATCTTGTCATCGTTCTCCAAGCATTACTCTGTTTTACTTAATACTCTAGATGCACGTTGGATAGCGGTCGATGAGTGGAGTAATAGAAATAGGTGCAGGCAGGAGTCGGCCTATATGCTTATGGACGTGATGCCTATATATACATGATCATTGCCGTAAACATCGCATAACTATCCGCTTTTCTATCAATTGCCCAACAGTAATTTGTTAACCACCGTATGCTACCTACACGAGAGATGCCGCTAGGGAACACTATGCCCCCCGGGTCTATTCACTTATATATTCGCAAACGCTATTATTACCTCGCTGCCTTTATTTACTTTTTATTTATTTTACAATTTATATTTATCAACAATTATCTACAAAACTCATTTGCTTGCAAATAACGAGATCAAGTGGATTGACAACCCTCTTACCCGCGTTGGGTGCAAGTTGTTTGTTCATTTGTGTGCAGCCGCTGAAGACGGTTGAGGATTGATATTCCTATTGGTTCGATAAACCTTGGTTTCATAACTGAGGGAAATACTTATCCGCTTTGTGCTGCAATTACCCGTTCCTCTTGACGGAAAACCCAACATAGATCACAAGTATCGGGAAGGATTTCTGGCGCCGTTGCCGGGGAATATCATCATCAACTACCAAGTAACTTCACACAAATTTTCACTCACTTGTTCTTCTTTTTCTTTGCTTTTATATTTAGCTTGTCTCATAAAAATCAAAAAATACAAAAATATTTATCTTTGCTTGTTACTAGTTTACTTCTTCGCTTTCTTGTTTATTTGTCTTGCTTGTTACCTTGCTCATTCGGCCACCATGTCTCATGATAGATTCCACAGTATCACTTTTTACCAAGTAATGTCGGAAATAGAGAATTCTATGAAAACTTTCATGACTTCACAATATGAGCATAATAGATCCTTCGCCTCTGAAATTGAGGAACATTCAACGCTGCTTGACGCTATTAGTAAGAAACTTGATGAGGTTAATAAGGAAGTATCTAATCTCCAATCACAATTTTCTCAAACCGAAGAGTTGTTAGGAAAGATCTCCGATAAGCAAACCACTCTAGTTAATAGGATGGCTGCTAAACCGGAATCTCTACTCAACCGGAATCATGATGAAGATCTTAAAATGATTGTTGTTTCTCCTATTGAATCTTTATTTACCTCTCTGAATATAAATGATAAAGGGACTGGAGATGAGTAAACTTTAGTAGAGAAGCGTCCCGTTTGCTTGGAGGGTGATGATTTTGATGCTAAAACTGAAAAATGTGGGTTTGGAGAGGTCAAAACTTTCACTAGTGATGCACCCACTATCTTGGATTAGAAGGACTTTAATTATGATAATTGCTCTTTAGTAGAATGTATTTCTTTGTTGCAATCCGTTATTAGCTCACCCAATGCTTATGAACAAAACAAAGCTTTTACCGAACATATAGTAGAAGCTATGATAAAAGCTTATGATGAGAAACTTGAGCTTGAGGTTTCTATTCCTAAAAAATTGCATGATGAGTGGGAACCTACTATCAAAATAAATATCAATAAATATGAATGCAATGCTTTGTGTGACCTTGGTGCTAGTGTTTCAACTATTACTAAAACTCTTTGTGATGTGCTCGGTCTCACTAATATTGAAGATTGTTCCCTCAACTTGCATCTTGCGGATTCTACCATCAAGAAACCTTTAGGTAGAATTAATGATTTGCTTATTATTGCAAATAAAAATTATGTGCCTGTAGATTTCATTCTGCTTGATATTTATTGCAATCCTTCTTGTCCCATAATACTTGGAAGGCCTTTCTTACGAACTATAGGTGCAATCATTGACATGAAAGAGGGAAACATAAGATTCCAATTCCCATTAAAGAAAGGGATGGAACACTTCCCTAGGAATATAATTAAACCACCCTATGAATCAATAATGAGAGCCATTTATGGGTGGAGTGTCAAAGATGACAATACTTGAAACTATGCATTATGCCTAGGTAGGGGCATAAACCAATAGCGCTTGTTGGGAGGCAACCCAATAGTTATCTTAAAATTTTGCTTTAAACTTTCTGTTTATTTTTAATAGAATAATTATTGACTCTGTAATTATTATTTTTTTGTGTTTAAATTAGTGTTTGTACCAAGTAAAGCCTTTGGGATGACTCACAAGATGAGTAGAATCGATGCTGAAAAAAACAGAAACTTTTGACTCCATTACAGGAATTTTCATTTTTTCTGGAACATGATAATGATCTGAAATATTTACATAATCTTTATATACAAATTTTAGATGTTTTAATATTTTTTTGAATTTTTTTAGAGTTATATAAGTATAGTCTCTCTACAGATTGCTACAGACTGTTCTGTTTTAGACAGATTATGTTTTTGCTTGCATAATTGTTTGTTTTGATTATGATATGGATTGTATCGGGGGGTATAAGCCATGGAGAAGTTAGAATACAGTACCTATTATGAATTTATGAAATTTGAATCAATTTACAATAGTTCTTAGAGTATGCAATATGTTTCTTGAATAATGGATCTCACGATGTTTTGTTGAGTTTTGTGTGATTGAAGTTTTCAAGTTTTGGGTGTTATCTCGATGGACAAAGGAATAAGGAATAGCAAGAGCCTAAGCTTGGGGATGCCCAAGGCACCCCAAGGTAATATTTTAAAGGATACTCAAGCGTCTAAGCTTGGGGATGCCCTGGAAGGCATCCCCTCTTTCGTCTCAAATCCATCGGTATGTCACTTGGAGCTATATTTTTATTCGTCACATGATATGAGTTTTGCTTGGAGCGTCATTTGCTTTTGTTTGCTTTTACTTTTAGTTTGCCACAATAATTGTTTGATGGACAAACCTATTTAAGATAGACACACCTTCATCACAATTTGTTAGAATACTCTATGTGCTTCACTTATATCTTTTGAGCTTAACAGTTGATCTAGTACTTCACTTATATCTTTTTGAGCCCTGTGGCGTGTAGATTTTATAGAAATGATTTCACTCTCGTTTTTAACTTATATTTGTTTGAGAGTTAATCAATAGTGATGGTAATTTGCATGGGTCATACAAACTAGTCCAAGAATATTTAAATACATTATAACTGAGCACTAATCCAGCCTTCTCAGGCCATTAGCATTTTGAACCGTTGGATCTGCTGTTCTGGACATTTTTGGCCGTTAGATGCACATTCAACCCCGTTAGGAGTGCTACATGGGCTGGGCCGATGCTCCCGTAACAAAATCGACGATCAGGTATTGTTCGGGCCTGCTGGGCTATGTGATCCAGTTTCTATCCGCCCGCGAGAAAACTAAGAACACACGCACCACACACGCCTCACAGAATCACGGTCGTGGCTAGGCAAAGAGGAGCGTGCGAGGCGAGCGCCTCGAGCCTCGCTGCCGGCGTGGAGATGCGCCTGGTCAGCGAGACCCGGGCGAGAGGTGCGGTGACAAGAGCAGCGAACGGTCGCTGCCGATTGAAGTCCATTAGCTGGAGATTGCGGACGAAAATCAATGTGGCTACAAGACTTTAATGACGAGCGATGTGCGCACCCGCCGGCGGTGGATAATTATAGGTCAGTTACCATGTCGATCGCTCTTTTATAATCCTCCTACACCCATCCATACAGCTTCCCCCGCCCCTTTATTCCGTCCATACCCTCTTCATCACTTCGGCAGACTATTGCTTCATCTTCTCCCCTCCTTCCTCTCCCTCCTCTCTCCATCAAATTTGGAATTCATCTTTTATTGATTCTATTTTTTCTACTCCTTGAATGGATATGCTCTTAGTTGACGGATTTGAGATCGACTTGGCAGGCAGAGCTATGTACAGCGGCAACGATGGTGGGTGTGAGGCCACGGCGGCGGCGGTGACTTGCCCGTTGGAGCTAAGGAGGGGCGACGAAGAAGGTGGGCACGGGGTAACAGCGGCGGTGGCGGCTCCCGCGCGAGGAGCTTCTTCACTACCCATGTCGCCATCTTACTGCAGGTCTAATTGCCATCTCGCTGGAGGTCTGAATGTCTGATTATTATTCCAACCACCATACTGTGCAGCAGAACCATGTATGTAAAAATGGCATGATGGTCTCAAAGGCGAGGCGGGAAAGCCCATGGGACCCTAGATAGATCACCTCACTCCACCATGGCACCATTGCCCCGAAGTTGGAACTCAGTGAAGGTGTCCAAAAGGGGAGAACGGACGGCGTCCACATGATGCGTCCCTGCCTTCTTCCAGCCTGGTTCCATTCCTTCACCATGGAGACTCCTGCCAGATTCTTGCGTCGCTCAATGCCTAGGTGTGGGCGTGTGGGCATGACATTTCTTCTTCTACCTCATCTGTCACTGACCATGGCATTATGGTGACTAACGGTGGTGAGTAACTGTGCAGCTGTCCCTCTCCAGCTCGCATGCCCTCTTCTTGGGGTGACGCAAGTAAGTCATTTAGGATGTGTTGGTGTTTCTTAGGTCCGGATTTGGTTGAATGGGCCTGGAAAAAATTGAATTGGTTTCAATGTTTCCATGTGGAGCCATATATGTTAATTTCTTGTTGATAGATATTATTTGTTCATATCTGGTTGTCGTCTGAGTAGGTGCGTATTTCCCTCTTGACACTTTGACTGTAATGACTGTGTGTTAGCAGTTATGACCAAAAAAATAATTAAAAAATGGGGACTCACCTTTAGACATGTTTGGGCGTTTGGGGTTTATATATAATCTGCATCTGCAGGTTTCTAGAATTGCTTGACCGAGTGAGACAATGCTTCCCTAGCGACACCGATCAAAATGTATTCAAGGTTACTCGTATCAAGTCTGAACCTACAATTCCTTTTCATGAACAGATCCTTTATAAATAGTTCACACAGTACAAGTACAGTCATGTGGTTGTTTGATTATCTGTTTCATTACCTCAAATCAATCAAATAAGATATCCGAAATTTGTTTGCTAATAATGTTGATTATATAGATAGATTGTATGCTTAATGCTCCACATTCTTAACTTTATGCAACTATTTTTTTTATATCCTGAGACATCGAAGCAGCTAAATGTTTTGTATTAAATATCAATTTTCTTTTTAGTAGGATATGTTGCCTGTGCTGGATGGACGCAATGCCGTCCTTGATTCCGTGTGTTCATCCTACGAAGGCCACATCCACCACTGACTCCTATGGTGCTCGAGTGGCTACGGCTGGTGAGGTCATTTGCACGACAATTGCACTCCTCTTACCTCCTTCCTTCCTGGCAGGATAAGAGGATTGAGACCATGGTAACAGATACGAGACCAACTTACCACCCAATTTCAATGCTCCAAGGTCCTATATTGATCTCGATCAGACGTGTGAAATGGGCTAACAAAATGTAAACAGATTCCTCTCATGCCCTGTACCAGTTTATATATGAACGGCGTAGCCGAAACAAATGAACTTGTGAGTTTGTGTTCAAATCTTTTTCTTCATTGACTCTGTGTTGTTAAATGTTCCCTGGACACTACAGCCAGGCCAGCAATTAGTATGTTTGTTGTATAAGTGTCTGAAATTACCAAAGTTATTCAATGTTAACAGAAGTGGATCTGATCACCATCAACTGGTCCCAAAGCTTTCTCTTTATTCTTGCTTGTGAGCCCTCCTGATATGGTTGAATAACAAATGTCTAATAAAATGCTCATGTTATCTGCCTAATATGTGCTACAGATGTGTCCCAATATTTTTGGTTTTGTAAGACGAAAATATTGAACTCTCTTTGTAAGATGGTAATATTTCCCACTTTGATTGTTAACAGGGAAAATTTATCCTGTTTTATGACTTGCACATATTTATGGAAATTCCTACCATTCAATCCTAAATGGACGGGCGCGGCAACGCGCGCCATCATGGTCTAGTTAGGTATTTAAAGAGTTACAATCAAAACCATCATGTAGCACATATAAAGAAATTGTGGGTCAATGATATTGATGTAGTAATATGAGATAGGTGTGAGTTCATAATTGTTAAACCATAGAAGTGTCGATATTAAGAAGGGTTGACCTTTTTGTTCATCTAAAAATTAAAGAGGCATGGTGATGATGTGTGAGCATTTCTATTCCTCGTTGAAATCCTGGTGTTGTTTAGGGTCGGAAGCGCGCGATGGTTAACTCCTACCAACCTCTTCCCTCGGGCATGCGATTAGTACTTTGATTTATGATAAACTAATAAAACTTTGCAATAAGTATATGAGTTCTTTATGACTAATGTGAAACCATGGACATACGCAATCTCACCTCTTTCATAATTTGCTAGCCTCTTCAGTACCGTGCATAGCCCGTTCTCACCTCGAGGATCGGTGCAACTTTTGCCGGTGCATCCAAACCCCGTGACATGACACGCTCTGTTGCACATAAGCCTTATATATCTTCCACAAAACAGCCACCATACCTACCTATCATGGCATTTCCATAGCCATTACGGGATATATTGCCATGCAAATTCCATCGTCACTTCACATGACTAGTTCGTTCATAGTCATATTACTTTGCATGATCATATAGAGGTGACATAGTATTTGTGGCGAAGCCACCTTTCATAATGTTTTTGATACATATCACGCTAGATCATTGCACATCCTGGTACACTGCCAGAGGCATTCATACAGAGTTATATCTTCATATCAGTTCTCCATGTTGAGTTGTAAGTAAATAAAAGTGTGATGATCATCATTATTAGAGCATTGTCCCAGTGAGGAAAGAATGATGGAGACGACGATTCTCCCATAAGTCGAGACGAGACTCCGGACGAAAATAAAGATGGGGGCCAAATGAGCCCACCATCCATTTCAAAAAATATGAGAGAAAATGAGAGAAGGGACTTTGCTACTATCCTTTACCACCCTTGTGCCTCAAAGTGGCACCATGTTCCTCATGTAGAGAGTCTCATGATATGTCACTTTCATATGCTAGTGGGAATTACCTATTCATTATTACAAACTTGGCTTGTATATTCCTATGACGGGCTTCCTCAAATGCCCGAGGTCTTCATGAGCAAGCAAGTTGGATGCACACCCCACTTAGCTTCAATTGAGCTTTCATACACTTACAGCTCTAATGCATCATTTGCATGGCAATCCCTACTCCTTGCATTGACATCTATCGATGGGCATCTCCATAGCCTGTTGGTACGCCTAGTTGATGTGAGACTATCTTCTCCACTTCCTACCCCTTTGATATCTACCACCATACTCTATTCACTCAAATGCTATGTCCAATGGCTCACGCTAATGTATTGCGTGAAGAATAAAAAGTTAATGCATATTGAAAAAGTACGAGCCAATTGCCTGACTTGGACACCGTGGTGCTTAACATTTGTATTAATGGGGTGAAGATGGAGCCATGCCTTGCTAATACAATAAGATGAATGGGGGGGTAAACATTTCTTAAGGATCGTATACTTTTAAGAATTAACAATTATGTTTCTTACATTTCAATTATTGCTATGTCAATATTTGTTGATTCATCTTTTCTCAATGAGCATACATGCACAAGATTACATAGTGGATAGCATGTCACATCAAAAATTATGTTTTTATCATTTACCTACTCGAGGAAGAGCAGGAATTAAGCTTGGGGGTACTTGACACGACTCCAACGTATCTATAATTTTTTGTTGTTCCATGATGATATATTATCATTCTAGGATACTTTTTGGGTCATTATTTACCAATTTATAATATTTTTGAGCACTAACCTATTGACCCAGTGCCCAGTGCCAGTTGATGTTTTCTGCGTGTTTTTGCCTTTTTCAGATTTACTGTACCAAACGAAGTCCAATTGCCATGAAACTTTTTGATGATTTTTTCTGGACTATATGAAGACCTAGAAGCTTCGGAAGGAAGCCAGGAGGTGCACGAGGGCCCCACCACACATCAGGGAGCGCCCTGGGGGGGCGCCCTGATATGTGGTGGCCCCCTCGGGCGCCTCCCGACGCCCCTCTTCGGCCTATAAATTCTCTAATATCCTAAAAACCCTGGAGGCAGTCCCGAAACCCTTTTTCCGCCGCCGCAAGTCTCTGTTCCATCGCGAGGCCATCTGGAGCTCCGTTCTGGCACCCTGCCGAAGGGGAGTCGATCAGGAGGGCTGATACGTCTCCAACGTTTCTACTTTTCCTCACTCTTTTGCCCTTGTTTTGGACTCTAATTTGCATGATTTGAATGGAACTAACCCGGACTGACGTTGTTTTCAGCAGAACTACCATGGTGTTGTTTTTGTGCAGAAATAAAAGTTCTCGGAATGGAACGAAACTTTTTGGAGATTTATTTTGGGAAATATAAAAAATACTGGAGCCAAAACCCACCGGAGAGGGGGCCCGGGCTGGGCACGATACACCAGGGCGCGCCAGCCCCTCCCGGCGCGCCCTGGTGGGTTGTTCCCACCTCGGGGCCCCACTTGACCTATTTCCGCCACTATAAATTCCTAAATTTGGAGAGAAAAAATCAGGGAGAAAGAATTATGGCGTTTCACGAGACGGAGCCGCCGCCACCTCCTGTTCTTCATCGGGAGGCCAGATCTGGAGCCCGTTTGGGGCTCCGGAGAGGGGAATCTTCGGTCTTCATCATCACCAACCTTTCTCCATCGCCAATTCCATGATGCTCCCCACCGGGAGTGAGTAATTCCTTCGTAGGCTTGCAGGTCGGTGAGGAGTTGGATGAGATTCATCATGTAATCAAGTTAGTTTTGTTAGGGCTTGATCCCAAGTATCCATTATGTTTTGAGATTGATGTTGCTATGACTTTGCAATGCCTAATGCTTGTCACTAGGGCCCGAGTGCCATGATTTCAGATCTGAACCGTTTATGTTATCATCTCTATATCTATGTTCTTGATCCGATCTTGCCTTGTCATATGCACCTATTACGTGTTATGATCCGTCAACCCCATAGTGATAATATTTGGGATACTTCGCAGTGATGACCGTAGTTTGAGAAGTTCATGTATTCACTATGTGTTAATGCTTTGTTCCGGTTCTTTATTAAAAGGAGGCCTTAATATCCCTTAGTTTCCTTATGGACCCCGCTGCCACGGGAGGGTAGGACAAAAGTTGCCATGCAAGTTCTTTTCCATAAGCACGTATGACTATTTACGGAATACATGCCTACATTACATTGATGAACTGGAGCTAGTTCTGTATCGCCCTAGGTTATGACTGTTACATGATGAATATCATCCAACGAGTTACCAATCCAGTGCCTACGACCTTTCCACTTATTGTTCTTGCTAAGTTACTACTGCTGTTGCTGCTGTTCCAACTGCTACAAAACTATTTCTATTGTTACCGCTACTGTTACTATTGCTACTACTATCAAACCTATCATATTACTGTGCTACTGATCACTTTGCTGCAGATATTTATCTCCAGGTGTGGTTGAATTGACAACTCAACTTCTAATACTCTCAAGTATTCTTTGGCTCCCCTTGTGTCGAATCTATAAATTTGGGTTGAATACTCTACCCTAAAAAACTGTTGCGATCCCCTATACTTGTGGGTTATCAAGACCTTTTTCTGGTGCCGTTGCCGGGGAGCATAGCTATATTTGTTGAGTCACTTGGGATTTATATCAATCTATCACTATGAAGAATCTGAAGGATCCAAGGACCAAGATTTTTCCCTCTACTACGAGGGGAGGTAAGGAACTGCCATCACATTCTGCACCTGATTCACCTTCTGTTATGAGTAAGCTTGCAACACCACCACATGCTAGTAATCCTGATATGTCACAAGTTATTGATGATGCTACCTCTGCTATGAATTATGCTATTGATGATGCTAGTACCATGCTTGATGATAATGTGCCACTAGGAGAATTTCTTGATGAACAAATTGCTAGAGCTAAAGAGGATGAAACTACTGAAACTGATGAGATTGCTGAAACTGATGAAGCTTATGAAGCTGATTATGATTATGAAACTCCTATTAGTCCTAGCTCTCCTAAGTTTGAAATGCCTAAGATACCTGAAGGTTATGTTATGGACGAAGAGATAAGTAGAGAAATTCTTTCTTGCAAGGATAGAGATGATTTTAAGAAATTACTATGCAAGTATAAGGAAAAGACTTTGAATGCTAGAATGAAATGTGATCCTAAGTTTGCTACTTCACCTATATGTGTTGACCGATAAGGATTATGAATTCTCTGTCGACCCAGAGTTAATTACTTTGATTGAATCTGATCCTTTCCATGGCTATGAAACTGAAACTGTAGTGGCACACCTTACTAAGCTGAATGATATAGCCACCCTCTTTGCTCATGATGAGAAGATTCGCTACTATTACATCCTTAAGTTATTTCCGTTCTCATTAAAGGGTGACGCTAAGACATGGTACAATACTCTTACTCCTGGTTGTGTGCGTAGTCCCCAGGATATGATTTACTACTTCTCTGAAAAATATTTTCCTGCTCATAAGAAACAAGCTGCCTTACAGGAAATATTTAACTTTGTGCAAATTGAATAAGAGAGTCTCCCACAAGCTTGGGGGAGGCTTCTCCAATTGCTTAATGCTTTGCCTGATCATCCTCTCAAGAAAAATGAAACACTTGATATCTTTTATAATGGACTAACCGATACTTCTAGGGACTTCCTAGATAGTTGTGCTGGTTGTGTTTTTAGGGAACGAACTGTTGAACAAGCTGAGGAATTATTGAATAACATAGTGAAGAACTATGATGATTGGACTCTTCCCGAACCACCGCCTAAACCCACTCCAAAGAAGAGGGGTATCTTATTTCTCAGTCCTGAAGATATGCAAGAAGCAAAGAAATCTATGAAGGAAAAAGGTATTAAAGCTGGGGATGTTAAGAATCTGCCACCTATTGAAGAAATACATGGCCTTTACACACCACCACCTCCACAGGTGGTAGAGGTAAATTCTTTATTAAAGTTCAATGGAAGTGACATTCCTCACAATAAACATCCTAGTCAATGCTTATATGAGTTTGACAACTATATTATGAAGCAAGATCATTTCAATGCCCATGTTCTGAAACAATTGAAATACAATTATGATATGATTGCTTGCTTGAGTGACTTGCTATTTAGAATCAGTAATGATGTTAGAGGCGTAGGAAAGCATGCCTCTATGGTTCAAACTCGGTTAGAACAAGTTGCTAAGTCTCAAAAAGAATTGCTTGATGAAATGAATAGTAATATGCATGATTTTGCTGCTAGAGTAGTAACTGGAGGAGGTAGAATGACCCAAGAACCACTTTATCCTGAGGGTCATCCTAAAAGAATTGAACAAGATTCTCAGAGAATTAATAGTGATGCACCTAGTCCTTCTAGGAAGAAAAAGAAAAAGAAAAATGATAGGACTTTGCATACCTCTAGTGAACCTGAGACACAGAAACCTCCTGGTAGTAATGATGTCTCTATTTCCGATGCTGAAACTCAGTCTGGTAGTGAACATTCACCTAGTGATAATGATAATGATAATGATGATTCTCAACCTAGTAATGATAAAAAACCAGATAATGATGTTGAAATAGAGCCTGCTCCTGATCTTGATAACCCACAACCTAAAAATAAACGTTATGATAAAAAAGACTTTGTGCCTAGGAAACATGGTAAAGAAAGAGAGCCATGGGTTCAGAAACCCATGCCATTTCCACCTAAGCCATCTAAGAAAAAGGATGATGAAGAATTTGAGCGCTTTGCTGAAATGATTAGGCCAGTCTTTTTGCGTACCCGCTTAACTGATATTTTGAAGATGGCCCCTTATGCTAAGTATATGAAAGACATCATCACTAATAAAAGAAAGATACCAGAAGCTAAAATCTCCACCATGCTTGCTAATTATTCCTTTAAGGATGGAGTACCTAAAAAACTTGGAGATCCGGGAATACCGACTATACCTTTCTCCATTAAGAGAAACTATGTCAAAACTGCTTTGTGTGATTTGGGAGCCGGTGTTAGTGTTATGCCTTTCTCCTTATATAAAATACTTGATTTGAATAAACTCACACCTACTGAGATATCATTGCAAATGGCTGACAAATCAACAGCCATACCTATTGGTATTTGTGAGGATGTGCCCATTGTTGTTGCAACTGTTACTATCTTAACGGACTTTGTTATTCTTGAAATGCCCGAGGACGACAACATGTCGATTATCCTTGGTAGACCCTTTTTGAATACTGCAGGGGCTGTTATTGATTGCAATAAAAGCAAAGTCACTTTTCATATCAATGGTAATGAGCACACGGTGCACTTTCCGAAGAAACAATTCCAAGTGAATGGTATAAATGTTATTGAAGAATCTCCGACCATTACTACTGGAAGTTTTCAATTACCTCTACCTACTGCCAAAAAGAAATATGATATACTTATTGTAGGGGATATGCACATCCCCATTGAGTTAACTTAGTGTTCTACGAAAGTTCTTCGGTTTCATGCTAATCGGAAGTGGTTGTTAATAAGACTTGATCAACCTTATTAATGAATCATTTTTGAGAGGTATGAAGTTGAGGAATCTAGTAAGCACCATTCTCTGTTCCCACCTTTTATTTTCTGTTTTTGTTAGTTAAATAAAATAAAATGCCATGATTATCCTGTTTTCTGTTTTCTCCGTGCAATAAAAAAATGACCCAAAAATAAAAATTCTCAGAATGCCCTGAAAATTTAACACGATTTTTTTCCGCATATTTATGAATTTTTGGTGCAAATAATACCAGAGGGGGGTGCCCCTGGTGCCCACAATACACCAGGGCGCGCCAGCACCCCCAGGCGTGCCCTGGTGGGTTGTGGCCCCCACGTGGGCCCCCCACTTATCTCTTTAGCCCACCTTGTCACCTACCTTCTGCAAAAATTCACCACAGCCACCATTTTCGTGTTCTTGCTCTCAAACCCGCGGATTTCGATCTCTTTGCTCGAAGCTCCGTTTCCGAAACTATTTGGAGGGATTGCTTCTTGGTATGTGACTCCTCCATTGCTCCAATTAGTTTTTGTTTTAGTAGGTTATTCTTAGAGTGATTAGCTACTCTTGGTGCTGCTGTAGATGAGCATGCATGTTGAATTCTTAGAGTTCTAAGTAGTTTGAATGCTCAATATGGCCTCTATGCATGTTTGGGAGTAGGTGCTAACAATTTTACAAAGTTTTGTTGACAAAATTTTTGTGGACTAAAATTTTTCAGAAATTTTATAGGAATAAAAAAGCAATTCTTTAGGAGTTCTTCGAGGAGGAGATCCTCGAGAGCCTCATCAAGTGGAAGCTCAGTTCGACAGTCTTATGTTGAACCAAGCGAAAGCTTGATGCGAGATGCCGCCACCAAATCATGCTTGTGGCCTTGCGACGAGTTCATGGAAGGAGCAGGTATTAAGGAGGAATTTGATCAATTTATTCGCAACACAGAGCTTGTCTCCTTCATCGCAAATAAGTGTCCCCAACACCTCGAGCTTAGGAAAACCTTCACAAAGAAATTTAAATATTTTCCTCGTGAGTCTAGAGTTTCGTTTAACCTGCATGATCATTCCTTTACCATGCCCTCAGAGATGTTTAGCGATGCATGTAAACTTCCATTTGAGGGTTCCCTCGATGAACCCACAAAATCTGAGTACGAGTCATTTTTAGTTAATCTTTGCTTTGGCGAAGATAGAGGGGTTACGCAAGGGAGAATTAACAGTATCCATTTTCCATCACTACAATATTTTGCGCACTTTAACGGTAAATGTGTTGTAGGCAAACAAGATTGTAGTACATGTTGGGGAACGTTGCATGGGAAACAAAAAAAATTCCTACGCACATGCAAGATCTATCCATGGTGATGAGCATCTACGAGAGGGAGAGTGGATCTACATACCCTTGTAGATCGGTAAGCGGGAAGCGTTAAGAAACGCGGTTGATGTAGTCGAACGTCTATGCGATCCAAATCGCTAGCCGTCCCGCGATCCAATCACGGTCTAGTGCCGAACGGACGGCACCTCCGCGTTCAGCACACGTACAGCTCGATGACGATCTCCGCCTTCTTGATCCAGCAAGAGGGAGCGGAGAGGTAGATGAGTTCTCCGGCAGCGCGACGGCGCGGCGACGGTGGTGGTGGAACAATTCCGGCAGGGCTTCGCCTAAGCACTGCCGAAACTAGAGGGAGACGATCTATTGGGAGAGAGGGCTGCACCGTGGCCTTTAGGGTTGGGTGCGGCTGCCCTCTCTCCCCTCTAGTATATATAGGAGGGAGGGGAGGGGCTGTCCGCCCTAGGGATCCTCCTAGGAGTCGGCCGCAAGGAGGTGGAGGTGGAGGAGTCCACCTCCAATCCTACTCCTAGTAGGACTCCTTCCCTTCGCCACTTGGGTTTTCCTTTTCCCCACAAGTCCAGCCGCATAGGCCCTCTAGGGCTGGCCACCCAGCCCACCAGGGGCTGGTGCGCCACCCTAAGGCCCATGTGACCCCCTTGGGGTGTGGTGGCCCCACTTGGTGGACCCTCGGAACCCATTCGTCACTCCCGGTACACTGCCGGAAATGCCCGAAATCTTTCCGGAGTTCAAACACCACTTTCCTATATACCAATCTTTACCTCCGGACCATTCCGAAGCTCCATGTGACGTCTGGGATCTCATCCGGGACTCCGAACAACCTTCGATCACCACCATACATAACTCAATACTACCGAAACGTCACCGAACATTAAGTGTGCAGACCCTGCGGGTTCGAGAACTATGTAGACATGACCGAGACACCTCTACGGTCAATAACCAATAGCGGGACCTAGATGCCCATATTGGTTCCTACATATTCTACGAAGATCTTTATCGGTTGAACCTCTATGTCAAGGATTTAGTTAATCTCGTACGCTGTTCCCTTTGTTCTTCGGTATGTTACTTGCCCGAGATTCGATAGTCGGTATCTCCATACCTAGTTCAATCTCGTTACCGGCAAGTCTCTTTACTCGTTCCGTAATACAAGATCCCGTGGCTAACACTTAGTCACATTGCTTGCGAGGCTTATTGTGATGTTGTATTACTGAGTGGGCCCTGAGATACCTCTCCATCATACGGAGTAACAAATCCCAGTCTTGATCCATGCCAGCTCAACACACACCTTCGGAGATACCTGTAGAGCATCTTTATAGTCACCCAGTTACGTTGTGACGTTTGATACACACAAGGTATTCCTCTAGTGTCAGTGAGTTGCATGATCTCATGGTCATAGGAATAGATACTTGACATGCAGAAAACAATAGCAACAAACTGACACGATCATATGCTACGTTCATAGTTTGGGTCTTGTCCATCACATCATTCTCCTAATGATGTGATCCTGTTATCAAATTACATCTCATGTCTATGGCTAGGAAACCTTGACCATCTTTGATCAACAAGCTAGTCTACTAGAGGCATACTAGGGACACAGTGTTGTCTATGTATCCACACATGTATTAGTGTTTCCAATCAATACAATTATAGCATGGATAATAAACGATTATCATGAACAAGGAAATATAATAATAACTACTTTCATTATTGCCTCTAGGGAATATTTCCAACAGTCTCCCACTTGCACTAGAGTCAATAATCTAGCTCACATCACTATGTGATTTACATTGTAATGAATCTAACACCCATACAGTTCTGGTGTTGATCAATTTTAGCCCTTGGAAGAGGTTTAGTAATCGGATCTGCAACATTTAGATCCGTGTGCACTTTGCAAATATTTATGTCATCCTCCTTGAAGTAATCGCAGATGGAATTGAAACGTCACTTTATGTGTCTGGTCCTCTTGTGAAACCTTGGTTCCTTGGCTAGAGCAATGGCACCTGTGTTGTCACAGAATAGAGTCATTGGGTTTAGTGCACTAGGCACTACTCCAAGATCTGTCATGAACTCCTTCATCCAGACACCTTCCTTCGCCGCCTCCGAGGCAGCGATGTACTCCGCTTCACATGTAGAATCAGCTACCACGCTCTGCTTGGAACTACAACAGCTTACCGCACCCCCATTGAGAATAAATATGTATCCGGTTTGAGACTTAGAGTCATCCGGATCAGTGTCAAAGCTTGCATCGACGTAACCCTTTACGACGAGCTCTTGATCACCTCCATAAACGAGAAACATGTCCTTAGACCTTTTCAGGTACTTTAGGATATTCTTGACCGCCGTCCAGTGTTCCATTCCTGGATCACTTTGAAACCTTCCGGCCATACTTATGGCAAGGCTGACATCGGGTCTTGTGCACAGCATTGCATACATGATAGAGCCTATGGCTGAAGCATAGGGGATGACACTCATCTTTTCTCTATCTTCTACAGTCACTGGGCATTGAGTCTTACTCAACTTCACACCTTGCAATACAGGCAAGAACCCCTTCTTGGACTGATCCATTTTGAACTTCTTGAAAACTTTGTCAAGGTATGTGCTCTGTGAAAGTCCTATTAAGCGTCTCGATCTATCTCTATAGATCTTGATGCCTAATATGAAAGCAGCTTCTCCTAGGTCCTTCATTGAAAAACACTTGTTCAGATATTCCTTCACGCTATAGAGCTCCCACTCACTTTCTTGTAAATACAAGCTTCTCCGTAAACTTGTATAAACCCGAACGCTTTGATCACCTCATCAAAGCGAAGATTCCAACTCCGAGATGCTTGCACCAGTCCATAAATGGATCGCTGGAGTTTGCAAACTTTGTTAGCATTCTCTGGATCGACAAAACCTTCTGGTTGCATCATATACAACTCTTCCTTAAGGAAACCGTTAAGGAACGTTGTTTTGACATCCATCTGCCAAATTTCATAATCGAAAAAGGCAGCTATTGCTAACATGATTCTGACAGACTTAAGCATCGCTACGGGTGAGAAGGTCTCATCGTAGTCAAATCCTTGAACTTGTGAAAAACCCTTTGCCACAAGTCAAGCTTTATAGACGGTGACATTACCGTCCGCGTCCGTCTTCCTCTTAAAGATCCATTTGTTCTGAATGGCCTTTCGCCCTTCAGGTAATACTTCCAAAGCCCATACTTTGTTTTCATACATGGATCCCATCTCGGATTTCATGGCCTCTAACCATTTCTCGGAATCCGGGCCCATCATCGCTTCTCCATAGCTCGTAGGCTCATCGTTGTCCAACAACATGACCTCTGAGACAGGGTTGCCGTACCACTCAGGAGCAATACGTGTCCTTGTCGACCTACGAGGTTCGATAGCAACTTGATCCGAAGCTTCATGATCATCATCATTAACTTCCTCTTCAACTGATGTAGGCTCTACAGAAACATCTTTCTGCGCCGCGCTACTCTCTGGTTGAAGTAAAGGTTCAACAACCTCATCAAGTTCTATCTTCCTCCCACTCAATTCTTTCGAGAGAAACTCTTTCTCAAGAAATGTTCCGTTTTTAGCGACAAACACTTTGCCTTCGGATCTGAGATAGAAGGTATACCCAACTGTCTCTTTTGGGTATCCTATGAAGATGCATTTCTCCGCTTTGGGTTCCAGCTTTTCAGGTTGAAGCTTTTTGACATAAGCATCACATCCCCAAACTTTAAGAAACGATAACTTTGGCTTCTTGCCAAACCACAGTTCATATGGCGTCATCTCAATGGATTTCGATGGTGCCCTATTTAAAGTGAATGCAGCTGTCTCTAATGCATAACCCCAAAACAATAGTGGCAAATCGGCCAGAGACATCATAGATCGCACCATATCCAATAAGGTTCGATTACGACGTTCGGACACACCATTACGCTGTGGTGTTCCAGGCGGTGTCAATTGTGAAACAATTCCACACTGTCTTAAGTGACTGCCAAACTCAAAACTCATATATTCTCCCCCTCGATCAGATCATAGGAATTTAATCTTCTTGTTACGATGATTCTCAACTTCACTCTGAAATTGCTTGAACTTTTCAAACGTTTCAGACTTGTGTTTCATTAAGTAAATATACCCATATCTACTTAAGTCATCAGTGAAGGTGAGAAAATAACGATATCCACCGCACACCTCAATGCTCATCGGACTGCACACATCAGTATGTATGATTTCCAACAAGTCACTTGCCCGTTCCATTGTTCCAGAGAACGGGGTCTTAGTCATCTTGCCCATGAGGCATGGTTCACATGTGTCAAGTGATTCAAAATCAAGTGACTCCAAAAGTCCATCAACATGGAGCTTCTTCATGCGTTTTACACCAATATGACCTAAACGGCAGTGCCACAAGAAAGTGGTACTATCATTATCAACTCTACATCTTTTGGCATCAATGTTATGAACATGTGTATCATCACTATCGAGATTCAATAAGAATAAACCCCTCACATTGGGTGCATGACCATAAAAGATATTACTCATATAAATAGAACAACCATTATTCTCTAATTTAAATGAGTAACCATCTCACAATAAACAAGATCCAGATATAATGTTCATGCTTAACGCATGCACTAAATAACAATTATTCAGGTTCATCACTAATCCCGATGGTAATCGAAGAGCGAGCGTGCCGACGGCGATCACATCAACCTTGGAACCATTTCCCACGCGCATCGTCACTTCGTCCTTTGCCAGCCTCCGTGTATTCCGCAGTTCCTGTTTTGAGTTGCAAATGTGAGCAACCGCACCGGTATCAAATACCCAGGCACTACAACGAGAGTTGGTAAGGTACACATCAATAACATGTATATCATATATACCTTGTTTGTTGTTGGCCGCCTTCTTGTCAGCCAAATACTTGGGGTAGTTCCGCTTCCAGTGACCAGTTCCCTTGCAATGAAAGCACTCAGTTTCTGGCTTGGGTCCAGCCTTGGGTTTCTTCACGGGAGGGGCAACTGCTTTGCCACTCTTCTTGGAGTTACCCTTCTTACCCTTGCCATTCTTCTTGAAACTAGTGGTTTTATTGACCATCAACACTTGATGCTCCTTCTGAATCTCAGACTCAGCGACTTTCAACATCGCAAACAGCTCGGCGACTGACTTGTTCATCCCGTGCATGTTATAGTTCAACACGAAGCTCTTGTAGCTAGGTGGCAATGATTGAAGAACTCTGTCAGTGATCGCCTCTGGCGGAAGGGGCATACCCAATTCAGCCAGACGGGTGGAATACCCAGACATTCTGAGTATGTGTTCACTGACAGACCCGTTCTCCTCCATCTTGCAAGCATAGAACTTATCGGAGGTCTCATACCTCTCGATCCGGGTATTCTTCTGAAAGATAAACTTCAACTCTAGGAACATATCATATGCTCCATGACGTTCAAAACGTCTTTGAAGTCCCAGTTCAAAGACATACAACATTGCACATTGAACCATTGAGTAATCATCAGAACGTGCCTGCTAGGCGTTCACAACGTCTGGGGACTCTACTGGAGCATGTGGTTCACCAAGTGGTGCATCAAGGACATAAGCCTTTTGGGAAGCCGTAAGGATAATCCTTAGATTACGGGCCCAGTCCACAAAGTTACTTCCATCATCTTTCAACTTAGCTTTCTCTAGGAACGCATTAAAATTCAGGGGTGCTACTGCGCGAGCCATTGATCTACAACATAAATATTGCAAAGACAACTTAGACTATTGTTCAAGATAATGAGTTTAGTTAATCATATTACTTAAAAACTCCCACTAAAATTGACATCCCTCTAGTCATTCGAGTGTCACATGATCCAAATTCACCAACTCAAGTCCGATCATCATGTGAGTTGAGGTGGTTTCAATGGTGAATATCTTCATCTTGATCATATCTACTATATGACTCATGTTTGACATTTCGGTCTCTTGTGTTCCGAGGCCATGTCTGTACATGCTAGGCTCATCAAGTTTAACCCGAGTGTTCCGCACGTGCAACACTGGCTTGCACCCGTTGTATGCGAACGTAGAGTCTATCACACCCGATCATCACGTGGTGTCTTGAAAAGGCGAACTTTCGCAACGGTGCACACTCGGGGAGAACACAATTTTATCTTGAAATTTAAGTGAGGGATCACCTTATAATGCTACCGTCGTCCTAAGCAAAATAAGATGCATAAAAGGATTAACATCACATGCAAATCATAAGTGACATGATATGGCCATGAACTTGTCCTTTTGATCTCCATCTCCAAAGCACCGGCATGATCTCCATCGTCACCGGCATCACACCATGATCTCCATCATCTTGATCTCCATCAACGTGTCGCCATGAGGTTGTCGCGCCAACTGTTGCTTCTACGACTATTGCTAACTCTTAGCGATAAAGTAAAGCAAAACGGCGAAAATAAATTAAAGACAACCCTATGGCTCCTGCCGGTTGCAGTACTCATCGACATGCAAGTCGTGATATTCTATACAATACATGATCATCTCATACATCACATATATCTCATCATGTAATTGGCCATATCACATCACAACATACCCTGCAAAAACAAGTTAGACGTCCTCTAATTATTGTTGCAAGTTTTACGTGGCTGCTACGGGTATCTGGCAAGAACAATTCTTACCTACGCAAAAACCACAACGGTGATACACAAATTGCTATTCAACCTTCTCAAGGACCGCCTTTGTCGAATCCGATCCAACTAAAGTGGGAGGGACAGACACCTGCCAGCCATCTTTATGCAATGAAGTTACATGTCAGTTGATGGAACCGGTCTCTCGTAAGCGTACGAGTAAGTTTGGTCTGGGCCGCTTCATCCCACAATACTACTGAATCAAGAAAAGACCAAGGGAGGAAGCAATCTGAATATCAATGCCCACAAACTCCTTTGTGTTCTACTCGTGATTTCATCTACACATAGACCTAGCTCATGATGCCACTGTTGGGGAACGTTGCATGGGAAACAAAAAAAATTCCTACGCACACGCAAGATCTATCCATGGTGATGAGCATCTATGAGAGGGAGAGTGGATCTACATACCCTTGTAGATCTCTAAGAGGGAAGCGTTAAGAAACGCGGTTGATGTAGTCGAACGTCTACGCGATCCAAATCGCTAGCCGTCCCGCGATCCAATCACGATCTAGTGCCGAATGGACGGCACCTCCGCGTTCAGCACACGTACAGCTCGATGACGATCTCCGCCTTCTTGATCCAGCAAGAGGGAGCGGAGAGGTAGATGAGTTCTCCGGCAGCGCGACGGCGCGGCGGCGGTGGTGGTGGAACAATTCCGGCAGGGCTTCGCCTAAGCACTGCCGAAACTAGAGGGAGACGATCTATTGGGAGAGAGGGCTGCACCGTGGCCTTTAGGGTTGGGTGCGGCTGCCCTCTCTCCCCTCTAGTATATATAGGAGGGAGGGGCTGGCCACCCTAGGGCTCCTCCTAGGAGTCGGCCGCAAGGAGGTGGAGGTGGAGGAGTCCACCTCCAATCCTACTCCTAGTAGGACTCCTTCCCTTCCCCACTTGGGTTTTCCTTTTTCGCACAAGTCCAGCCGCATAGGCCCTCTTGGGCTGGCCGCCCTGCCCACCAGGGACTGGTGCGCCACCCTAAGGCCCATGTGACCCCCTTGGGGTGTTGTGGCCCACCTGGTGGACCACCGGAACCCATTCGTCACTCCCGGTGCACTGCCGGAAATGCTCGAAATCTTTCCGGAGTTCAAACACCACTTTCCTATATATCAGTCTTTACCTCCGGACCATTCCGGAGCTCCTCGTGATGTCCGGGATCTCATCCGGGACTCCGAACAACCTTCGGTCACCACCATACGTAACTCAATACTACCGAAACGTCACCGAACATTAAGTGTGAAGACCCTACGGGTTCGAGAACTATGTAGACATGACCGAGACACCTCTACGGTCAATAACCAATAGCGGGACCTGGATGCCCATATTGGTTCCTACATATTCTATGAAGATCTTTATCAGTTGAACCTCTATGTCAAGGATTCAGTTAATCCCGTACGATGTTCCCTTTGTTCTTCGGTATGTTACTTGGCCGAGATTCGATCGTCGGTATCTCTATACCTAGTTCAATCTCGTTACCGGCAAGTCTCTTTACTCGTTCCGTAATACAAGATCCCGTGGCTAACACTTAGTCACATTGCTTGCAAGGCTTATTGTGATGTTGTATTACTGAGTGGGCCCTGAGATACCTCTCCGTCATACGGAGTAACAAATCCCAGTCTCGATCCATGCCAGCTCAACAGACACATTCGGAGATACCTGTAGAGCATCTTTATAGTCACCCAGATACATTGTGACGTTTGATACACACAAGGTATTCCTCTAGTGTCGGTGAGTTGCATGATCTCATGGTCATAGGAACAGATACTTGACATGCAGAAAACAATAGCAATAAACTGACATGATCATATGCTAGGTTCATAGTTTGGGTCTTGTCCATCACATCATTCTCCTAATGATGTGATCCTGTTATCAAATGACATCTCATGTCTATGGCTAGGAAACCTTGACCATCTTTGATCAACAAGCTAGTCTACTAGAGGCATACTAGGGACACAGTGTTGTCTATGTATCCACACATGTATTAGTGTTTCCAATCAATACAATTGTAGCATGATAATAAACGATTATCATGAACAAGGAAATATAATAATAACTACTTTTATTATTGCCTCTAGGGCATATTTCCAACAGTACACTGTGCGCTCATGATTTGAGTCTCCTACACACTGCCGTAAGTGGGAATAAGGATTATAATCTTGGTGCAATTGTTGCATGGAGGTTGCAGCTTAATGCTGCTAGTGGTAATTTTTATGGAGGAATCTATGCTTCTCGTGTAGCTGAGAGATTAAATGTGTCACCATGGCCTAATGACCCCATCCTACCCACTCAGTATTTAGACTTTGATGCTATGAAGCGTCATAAGTTCCTTACGGACACGGCCACTAACTATACCTATAACTTGAGATTTTATAAGAAACCCGTTGTGCCTGTTGTTTTGCCTGCTCCTGCTCTCTTGGATTTTCACGCTAGGGGAAGATATTATGTTCTTGAGAGTGAAGCCTATGAGTACAACACGGAGGTTGAAGCTGCTAGGAGGGCCGCGGAGACTGCTCCGAGGTTCTCAATGAGCCATCACCCAGATTATTATTCATACGGATGGTGATTACCAAGGTAGGCCAAAAGCCTAAGCTTGGGGGAGTACGTATTTCCACCGACATTTACATTCATCTTCACACATTTCATTTCAATTGTCGGTGTTCATACTTTTTCATTGTATTATCCATGCTTGATTTGTTTTCTCGCTTTCTTCTTGCATGTTTGAAAAACTTTAAGAAAATCCCAAAAATGTTTCCTGCTTCTTTTTAGCTTTTCTTTCTAGCTTAGTTTAATTGTAGCATCAAAATAAAACCCAAAAAGATTTCTCGCTTCTTCTTTTACTTGTTTGGACCTTTCCCGTGTAAATAGTTTTTCTCGTTTTTGTTTTCTTTAAATCGCTTGTTTCATGAAAAATCAAAAACTCCAAAAATATTTCAGTGTGTTTCTCTGAAATTCTTTTCTTTTTACTTGAGTCGTACCGAGGAGAAGACCACGATGAAATTGTTGAGTGGTTCTCACCTGCATTATTGTTTATCTAACAAAGAGCCCATGTTACTTTGTCTTCTTCTCTTTAATAAAATGTTTGCAGATTCCAGCTTAGTCCACGACACTCTTTCACTATTATTATGTTCTTATCGTTCAGTCGTGCAAGTGAAAGGCAATGATGACGACATTTGATGAATTGACTATGGCAGAGAAAAGTGGGTATGAACTCAACTTGTTTTTGTTTTTGTAAATATGTTTAACCTAGTATCCCTTGATTCATCTCATTGTGATCAAACATGTTTGCAATGACCATTAGAGATTATAGTTGTTCATGCCATGCTTAAGTAGCTAGGAGTGGATAATGATTTATCTTGGGTGTCAACATGCATTAAAATAGTTGTGATGCCGTATGATGATATGGTATCCTCCTCTGAATGTTTCAAGTGGCTTGACTTGGCACATGTAAACGTATGTAGTTGAATCCAAACCAACATAGCCTTGATGATATTTATGTTCATGGTGTCCATATCCTACTCATGCTAGTATTCAATGTTGATTATATGTAATGCATGTTCATGACCGTTTTCGCTCTCTAGCTGGCCGCTTCTCAATCTAATTGCTAGCCTTCGCCTGTACTAAGTGGGAATACTGCTTGTGCATCAAAACCCTTAAACCAAGTTAAGCTAGATGAGTCCACCATATCTACCTATATGCGGTATTACCCTGCCGTTCCAAAGTAAATTTGCATGTGCCACCTCTAAAAATTCAAATGAACATCTGTTTTGTGTGCCTGGACCGCTCATGAAGCGACAGGGGGCGGTCAGTATCTTCCATGCTAAGCGGGTTATTCTCATGACGAGTGTTTATTCACTTGTCCTTACATGAGAGGGGCGGTAATAGGGATTCCCAGTCCCGAAATCAAAACTCAAAAACAATTAAACAAAACTCCCCCAAGAATGTTGTTTGTTTGGACGGTACCCGTAGATACGGCTCGCCGTGGAGTGTGATTGTTGGTGGAGGGGGAGTAAACCTTTACTTTTACCGCTTGGGAACCGCCTCTAATTTGTTTAGCATGGAAGATATTGATAACTCTTGGTCGTGACGTTGACAGGAAGGGTGTACCTCTCAAAATTATATCTATCCCTGTTTTAAACTTTGAGCTCTGGCACCGCTGCAAATCCATGCTTCCCTCTGTGAAGTTGATGTTGAGTCATCACCTTCTTAAATAAGCGCTAGACCTGAGAGCACTATTGTCATCCTCATGCATTGTGTATAGTTGATGTTGGGTGCATCATGACTGGATCTTTTCTACCATGAATTACAATGTTTAGTCGCTGCTTGAACTTTGGAGGTGCTCTGCATTTATGTTTTGCGGTCTCAAAAAGGGCTAGCGAGATACCACTATTGTCATATTTTATCATGATTGTTTTGACAAAGTGTTGGCGCTTGAGATATCTTATTATTGCTCGCTAGTTGCTTATGTTACTGATATGAGTAAATATAATTCCTAAGAGTTATTGTTGGCATGGTTAGTCATAATCTTTGCTGAAAACCTGGGTGCTACTTAAGCATATATATGTAAACAAGAACAAAAGAGCTCATAAAAGTTTTTCTTTATCACTTTCAGTTTATCAACTGAATTGCTTGAGGACAAGCAAAGGTTTAAGCTTGGGGGAGTTGATGCATCTCCAACGTATCTACTTTTCCTCACTCTTTTGCCCTTGTTTTGGACTCTAATTTGCATGATTTGAATGGAACTAACCCGGACTGACGCTGTTTTCAGCAGAACTACCATGGTGTTGTTTTTGTGCAGAAATAAAAGTTCTCGGAATGGAACAAAACTTTTTGGAGATTTATTTTGGAAAATATAAAAAATACTGGAGCCAAAAACCACTGGAGAGGGGGCCCAAGCTGGGCACGATACACCAGGGCGCGCCAGCCCCCTCCCGGCGCGCCCTGGTGGGTTGTGCCCACCTCGGGGCCCCACTTGACCTATTTCCGCCACTATAAATTCCTAAATTTGGAGAAAAAAATCAGGAAGAAAGAATTATCACGTTTCACGAGACGGAGCCGCCGCCACCTCCTGTTCTTCATCGGGAGGACAGATCTGGAGCCCGTTAGGGGCTCCAGAGAGGGGAATCTTCGGTCTTCGTCATCACCAACATTTCTCCATCACCAATTCCATGATGCTCCCCACCGGGAGTGAGTAATTCCTTCGTAGGCTTGCTGGTCGGTGAGGAGTTGGATGAGATTCATCATGTAATCGAGTTAGTTTTGTTAGGGCTTGATCCCTAGTATCCATTATGTTCTGAGATTGATGTTGCTATGACTTTGTTATGCCTAATGCTTGTCACTAGGGCCCGAGTGCCATGATTCCAGATCTGAACCGTTTATGTTATCATCTCTATATCTATGTTCTTGATCCGATCTTGCCTTGTCATATGCACCTATTACGTGTTATGATCCGTCAACCCCATAGTGACAATATTTGGGATACTTCGCGGTGATGACCGTAGTTTGAGGAGTTCATGTATTCACTATGTGTTAATGCTTTGTTCCGGTTCTCTATTAAAAGGAGGCCTTAATATCCCTTAGTTTCCGTATGGACCTCGCTGCCACGGGAGGATAGGACAAAAGATGTCATGCAAGTTCTTTTCCATAAGCACGTATGACTATTTACGGAATACATGCCTACATTACATTGATGAACTGGAGCTAGTTCTGTATCGCCCTAGGTTATGATTGTTACATGATGAATATCATCCACCGAGTTACCGATCCAGTGCCTACGACCTTTCCACTTATTGTTCTTGCTAAGTTACTACTGCTATTGCTGCTGTTCCAACTGCTACAAAACTATTGCTACTATTGTTACCGCTATTGTTACTATTGCTACTACTATCAAACCTATCATATTATTGTGCTACTGATCACTTTGCTACAGATATTTATCTCCAGGTGTGGTTGAATTGACAACTCAACTGCTAATACTCTCAAGTATTCTTTGGCTCCCCTTGTGTCGAATCTATAAATTTGGGTTGAATACTCTACCCTCGAAAACTATTGTGATCCCCTATACTTGTGGGTTATCAAGGGCCTCTTCATCAACCTTGCTGCCCTCATGATGATGTGTGAGTAGTTCACCATAGACTTACGGGTCCATAGCTAGTACCTAGATGGCAATCTCTCTCTTATGATCTTCAATACAATGGTCATCGCATCTTCGCTTTGATCTATCCGATGTAATCCTATTGTGCGGCGTGTTTGTTGGGATCCGATGAATTGTGGGTTTATGTTCATATTATTCATGAAAAGTATTTGAGATGCCTCTGAATTATATTATCTCTTAAGTGCATGATCATTATAGCTTCGTAATGCTCTCCGATCTATTGATATGTTTTGGCCAAGTAGATTGATATTTCATCGATGGGAGTGGTGCGTTGTGGTAGGTTCAACCTGGCGAGTTTCTATATCCCAATGACAAAGTAGGGTACAAGATGCGTATTTGGGTTGTTGCTACCAACGATAAAACGACGGTGTTCATTCATATTGTTTGAGTTTGCTTTGTCTACATCATGCCATCGTTCTCCAAGCATTACTCTGTTTTACTTAATATTCTAGATGCATGCTGGATAGAGGTCGATGAGTGGGGTAATAGTAATAGGTGCAGGCATGAGTCGGCCTATTTGCTTATGGACGTGATGCCTATATATACATGATCATTGCCATGAAGATCGCATAACTATCCGCTTTTCTATCAATTACCCAACAGTAATTTGTTACCCACCGTATTGTGCCTACATGAGAGATGCCGCTAGGGAAAACTATGGCCCCCGGGTCTATTCACTTATATATTTACAAATGCTATTATTACCTCGCTGCCTTTATTTACTTTTTATTTATTTTTCAATTTATATTTATCAACAATTATCTACATAACTCATTTGCTTGCAAATAATGAGATCAAGGGGATTGAAAACCCTCTTGCCCGCGTTGGGTGCAAGTTGTTTGTTCATTTGTGTGCAGCCGCTGAAGACGGTTGAGGATTGATATTCCTATTGGTTCGATAAACCTTGGTTTCATAACTAAGGGAAATACTTATCCGCTTTGTGCTACAATTACCCGTTCCTCTTCACGGAAAACCCAACGAAGATCACAAGTATCAGTGGGCTTTTCTCTTTTTTCTGCCTCCTCCATTTCTTTATTTTTTATTTTTTTTGTTCGGAGTCTCATCCCGACTTGTGTGGGAATCATCATCTCCGTCATCCTTTCCTCACTGGGATAATGCCCTAATAATGATGATCATCACACTTTTATTTGCTTACATCTCAATATTACAACTCAACATAAAACAATATGACTCTATATGAAATGCCTCTGGTAGTGTACAAGGATGTGCAATGATCAAGTGTAACATGTACAAAATGATGAACAATGACTTTTCCACCAATACTATGTCAGCAATATGATCATGCAAAGCAATATGATTATGAACACACAAGTCATGTGACAGAATGGTGGAAGTTGCATGGCAATATATTTAGGAATGGCTACAGAAATGCGATAATAGGTATGTACGGTGACTGTTTTGAGGAATATATAAGGATGCTTATGTGTGATAGAGCATATCATATCACTGGGTTTGGATGCACCGGCGAAGGTTGCACCGACTCTCGAGGTGAGAATGGGCAACGCACAGTATCAAAGAGGCTAGCAAATACAGAAAGGTGAGAGTGCGTATATCCATGGATTCACATTAGTCATAAAGAACTCATATACTTATTGTAAAACCTTATTAGCTATCTCGAAGCAAAGTACTACCGCATGCCCCTAGGGAGGAGGTTGGTAGGAGTTAACCATCGCACGCCCCCGATTCGAACAACATGATAGGATTTCAGTTCAGACATAAAAATGCTCACACATCATCACCATGGCATAGTTAATACTTAGATGAATAACAAATAACAAACTTTAATTACCGATATTTCTACTAACCAATAATCATGTAATGATGCCCTTTCATATCACTACATCAACATAATCAACTCATGTTTCTTCTTTAGGGAGGTACATGAATGTTTTTATTATATCCCCCTTGATTACCTATCCTTTTTGCACTAGTCTTATAACACGTGTCCATTACCGTTCTTATTTCTTATATACTCACAAAATGATTTAAGTGAAGCATGAGAGTTCAATTATTTCTACAAAATCTGAATGCTGCCGTGCTCTAAAAAGATATAAGTGAAGCACTAGAGCAACTGCCTAGCTCAAAAGATATAAGTGAAGCATATAGAGTATTAACAAATTATGATGACCGCGTGTCTCTCTCATATATGTGTGTCCAGTAAACAATGATTGTGTCAAACTAAAACAAAAACAAAATATAACACACGATGCTCCAAGCACAACACATATCATGTGATGAATAAAAATATAGCTCCAAGTGATATACCGATAGATTGGAGACAAAAGAGGGGATGCCTTTCGGGGCATCCCCAAGCTTAGAGGCTTGGGTCTTCCTTAATATTACCTTGGGGTGCATTAGGCATCCACAAGACTAGGGTCTTGCCCCTCCTTATTCCTTCATCCATCATTCTCTCACTCAAAACTTGAAAACTTCAGCACACAAAACTCAACAAAACCTCGTGAGATCCGTTAGTATGATAAACATATCAAATATTTTAGGTACAGTTATAATATGATTCATATTTCATTATTGCATAATAGTTACTGTATTCTAACTTCTCCATGGCTTATACCCCCCGATACAATCCATAGTATCATCAAAACAAGCAAACTTTGCAAGCAAAAAATAGAATATGTCTAAAACAGAACGGTTCGTAATGATCTGTAGTAAAACCATACTTCTATAACTCCGAAAACTCTAAACAAATAGGAAAACCTAGGCAATTTGTATACCAATACTGTGTAAGAAATTCAGATCAAAAAGACATTCCAGTAAATCAGAGGAATTCTGCACTGGACGCAAAAGTTTTTGCTTTTGCACCGTATCAATTCTACTATCTTCCAAATCATCCCAAAGGCTTTACTTGGCACAAACACTAATTGAAACATAAAAACACAATCATTAAAGTAGCAATAATCATGTCAACACACCAAAACATAAATTAAATCAAAAATTTAAAGATAACTATTTTGTTGCCTCCCAACAAGCGCTATTGTTTTATGCCCCTAGCTAGGCATAATGCATAGCTTCAAGTGTTGTCATCCTTGACATCCAATTCCTTCACATTCTTATATATAATATCATCATAAGAGTTTCTCACTAATTCTCTTTTTTCGGCAATAGACTTTCTGCTAGGAGAACTCAAGTAAAGGAATGGACTATCCTTCATAACTCTTATCTTTTGTAAATTTGACTTTTGAGAAGTTTGGTCATCAAGGGACTTTTCATAAGCAATTGTAAATTCATCATCTATAAGGACCTTAGCTCTATCAAGGCATTCCCCATCATACCCATCTTTATTACCATGGGCAATCCAATAATATTGTTTATTAATGCCATCAAATACTTGTTGGATCAAGTCAAGCTTAGGTACTTCCTTTCTAGCATTTTCTTCAAAGGCAAGATGGTCTCTGGACCTATATCTCCATATAAGATCTTCATCATAAAGAATTTCATCTATAATAGGGAACTCATAGTTCACCTCATAATGATCAAAAAATTCTCTAGCTTCGCGGATGATATAATCAAATTCATGAATAAGAGCAATTGTGGCTATCTTTTTATCTCTTGGATCACTTATCACAGGTAATTCAAAGAGCAATCTTTGCAAAGTAGGATGGGTACAAATAAATATCCTTTCAAGTTTGATAATAAGAGCTGAAATAGCTTGAGATAACTATTAGTTCTTTTAAGAATAGGCTCATCATTATTTGCCAAGGCTCCCTTACAAGTAAAGAACTCTTGAATAGCACTTTTTCAATAATACTCCCACTTCCCGTTACAAAAGTTTTACTATCTACCTTAACGGGAGGTCCTCCTTACTAGGATCATTATCCATATTTTCACCTCTAGCAATAACAGATTCAAACATGATAGCAACTCTCAAACAAGCAAGCAAACAAGTAAACTAGATTACTAAGCAAACAAGCAAATAGAAATATTTACGATTTCTATATAAAGCAAAATTAATAGCAAATAAAAAGTAGAACATGTGAAAGATAATTTATGTGTAGGGACCCGACGAGAGTTTGATGATGTCTCCCCGGCAATGGTGCCAGAAATTGGCAAGTTGACGGGTGACTACTTTCGTACCTCCTCCCCGGCAATGGCGCTGGAAATTCTTTCTGCTACTTGTGATCTGCATTGGGATTTTCCCCGAAAAGGAGGGGAGATGCAACATAGCAGAGATAAGTATTTCCCTCAGTGAGAACCAAGGTTATCGAACCAATAGGAGAACCAAGCAAACTCATTTCAACAACACCCACACACACAAAACGAAACACTTGTACCCAACGCGGGCAACAGGGTTGTCAAGCCCCTTGAGCTTGTTACTTGCAAGGATTAAATCTTGATAGAAATAGATGTCATAAAGGTAAAATAAAAGTAAATAAATTGCTGAAAAGTATTTTTGGTGTTTTTGTATTTATGTTTAAGTAGACTCGGGTGATGGTGTCCTGGTCTAGGGGGTACTCACCACGTCGTCTCCCGACCAGTGGGTCGGGCCGAGGACCCCCATGGTGGTTCACTAATGGGCCAGTTCGGACAGTCCATGATGCATACAATGGAGATTCTACAAGACTTGCCGCACAAGACAAGGACTCCTTTAAACCCTAGGCCTGTGGGTCATTATATAAACCGAGGCCAGGCTAGTCAACAGACAATCTCATATTCATTACAACAATCTCAGGGTAGATACTTGTACTATGTACTCTCCCCATATCAATACAATCAAAAGCAGGACATAGGGTATTATCTCCTTGAGAGAGCCCAAACCTGGGTAAAATCCTGTGTCCATGTTACCATCGCTCCAAGACGCCTAGCTTAGGAACCCTACTACGAGATATGTCGGATTTGACACCGACACCGGGGGCCATAGTGTTCGCTAGAGGCTTCTCTCTTGAAAATGGCATACGATGGGTAAACAAATTACTGTTGGGCAATTGACAGAATTGCGCATAGTTATGACATGTTATTCACGGCAATGATTATGTGTATAGGCATCACGTCCATAAACAAGGAGGTAATATCACCGGTAGTCACTAAATTTGCGTTCGATGTGCAGTTTGGTGCTACAACTAAAAAAAATACGGTTTTTCGATCACTAAACTTGTGTTTAGGTGCAGAAACGGTCAGTCCGGTCGACTACGCGTGTATCCGCCGCTGGCATGGCATGCCACGCAAGCATAGGCCCACTGTCAGCGTCATGGGCTGCACGGGGGGGACTCAAGCATGGTCTTTTTGCTAGGAGCCCCATGAACTTAACATTTTTTACGCAAAAAGGTCCCTGAGCAAGCAAGCCGTGCATATTTGTCATGTGGTACCACAAAGGGGGCTAGCGATCAATTTGACTCTCCACCGCTTCATCTTCCGATCATACACAGAGGCGGAGGCGGAGGTGCCGGTGCGTGACGGTGGCCGTTGCCGCAAAAGATGAGTGAACTGCGTCGTCGACGTCCGGGTGAAGCAGCGCCATCCTATGGTACGTCTGCCACCTCCCCCACCCCCTGCTCTCTGTCGTCTCGTTTGTGTCCTCTATCCCCATCGTCTTATTTGTGCCGCCCGTCGCATACCTAGGGTTCATGTGGTAGGCGATTAGTAGCTTTTTCGTAACTAACGTTGGATGTATGCATAAGATTTCGAAGGTCTAGCTCCCTTGTTCGCAACTCAAATCGAGTTAGGGTTTAGGAAGGGGTTTTCAAAGGAGGCATATTTTTTGTGTGAGAAATATTGATAAAATCATTGTGTGTAGTATGGTTTATGGTCATGATTGGTTGGATTGTTAGGCATGAATTATGGTCCTCTGAATTGTGTATGTGATGTTAGTGAGATGGATTTTATGCAGCAGGAAATCTGAATTTCTGAAACTGCATGCAGTTAACTGAATTTTATGGACACCTGAATTTGTGATAGTGTTGTAGTTAACTGAAATTGGTATGTGGACATTATGTGCACTGTACGTCAACTGAAATTGGTATGTGAACAACTAATGTAAGGATGAATAACTAATAGTTAATGTATATCTAATTTGTTAACTGAATGTGTACTGTATTTCTAATTTGTTAACTGAATGTAAACTGACTATTAATTGAATGTGTACCCTGCTAACTGAATATGTGTTGTTTTAACAATGCAGGTGATTTTGTTGGGTTGTTTAGTGTTCAGATCTACTACAAGGGGTTCTTCTGTGGGAGTGAGAGCAACAAGACATACATGGATTATGAGGTTGACTGGTTTGACATGTGTGAGAGTGACACATGGTCAATGTTATGGATCAAGGATTTTCTGTCACAACTTGGATATGACATGGAAGCCTCCAAAGTAGATGTGTATTGGTGCCAACCAGGGAAGACAGTTGCTAATGGCCTTATGCTTCTGACTTGTGATGCAGATATGGGGCTTATGATTACTGCAACAGTAGAGCACAAGAACCTACTACTTGTATTAGATCATGGTGAAACTTTCCAGTCATCATATGGTGATGTTCTTATTACTGGAGTGACAAAACTGCCTAGGGTCATTACTCCCACAAAACCCAATGGAAAAGACAATGTTAGCTGCTCAGAGCAAGGACGGAGTCCAAGACAGGAGGTATCAAGGAAATAAAAGAGGAGGATGGCATATGGTGAGGGATCTAGTTCAGGGTTTGCAGCTGAAGTGGATGAGGATGGAGAGAGCAGTGAAGAAGAGGGTGATGTTCAGGAAGAGTTAACAGATGAGGATTTTTATGAGACTGACTTTGATGTCGAAGATGGAGATGATGACCTGTTTGATGCACATGTTGACAAAAATGTAGATGATCACAGAGAGAAGACTGAATTTCCTAACTATGAAGCGGAAATTCCAGAAGATGCATTGGAGAACAGTCATTTGAATATGTCAAGAGAAGAGAAAGAGAAGCTGAAGCATAAATTCAGTGTTTTCAACCCTAGCACAAACCTAAATGCACCAGTGTTTAAGCTAGCTATGGTATTTGCAGACATGATAGAGCCGAGACATGCTCTCAATGCATATAGTGTGAGAAATAGAGTGAAGGTGAGGAAGCTCAGAAATACTAGCATGTCATTAGAGGTTGTATGCAAGGATGACTGTACTTGGTACTTGAAGGCAGGCAAAGACAACAGATCCAGCAACATTCAAATCAAGAAGTATACTGGCAAACATACTTGCACCAAAGCTTGGGATCTGAAAGTTCTTACTGCTCCATTTCTTACTAAACAGTTCAGAGAAGAGTTCGGAGGCAATGAGAAAATGCCCTTACTGAAATTTTCAGAGAAGGTGCAACAAGAATTTAACTTAGTTGCTAACAGGAGTAAGCTAGGAAAGGCAAGAAGAGCAGCTATTAAAGAAATCAGAGGAGAAGATTATGATCAATACAACACTTTGTGGGACTATGGGAAGGAGTTGAGAAGGAGCAATCCAGGAAGCCTATTTTTCTTGTGCACAAAAGAGGTGTTTGATGACAAGACAAAGATGACAAAGGACTACTTCTCAACATTATATTGGTCTTATGATGCATGTAAGAGGGGCTTTTTGAAGGGCTACAGACCAATAATTGTCCTTGATGGTTGTCACATCAAAACAAGATATAAGGGAAATATACTCACAGCTGTTGGGATAGATCCAAATTATTGTATCTTCCCTATAGCATTTGGCATGTGTGAAGTGGAGCCAACACATAGTTGGGAGTGGTTTCTAGCCTCTTTGAAGGATGATCTAAATATAATCAACACATCAGCCTTCACCATTATGAGTGACAAGCAGAAGGTAAGATATAGTTTCTTTGTTCATTTTCAGTGTAAGCACTAAATTCCAATGCTATGCAGCTAACCATGAGAGTCTGTGATGTTTATGTTGTTTTGTAGGGTTTGATAAATGTTGTGAAGAAAGTTTTCCCTGATTCGGTACATAGAAACTGTGTTAGGCACATTTACCAGAATTTCCACAAAGTACACAAGGGTGAATAGCTGAAGAATGACCTCTGGGCCATAGCAAGATCCACTAATGAAACTTCCTACATGAGAAACATGGATAAGATGAAAGATCACAGCTTTGCAGCATTCAGTTGGGTTGAGAACTTGTCCCGAAGAACATGGATCAAAGCATTCTTTGACGCTTTTTGCAAGTGTGATATTGCTAAATAACATGTGTGAAGTGTTTAATAGGTTAGTTTCATTGATTGCAAGTATGATTTATTGCTTCATTTGTATTGCATTTGCTTTCATTGATTGTGTTGACACATTTTGTGCAATTTTACAGCTACATTTTGGATGGTAGAGAATTGCCAATTAAGTCAATGCTGGATTACATCTTCTAGAAGATAACAAATAGGATTGTTGGTAAGCAAAGGGAGACGAAAAAGTGGACAGGCAGGCTTTGCCCCAAGATACAGATGAAGCTGGACAAGTATGTTGAGTGGGCAAAAAACTGCAAGGTGAGGGAGTATGGGAGAGGCGTATTCCAGGTTATCTCATTGAATAACACTTACATAGTTGATCTAAACATGCTCAGCTGTAACTGCAAAAGGTGGGAATTGTCTGGTATACCTTGTCATCATGCAATAGCTTGTTTTAGACATGAGAGAATTGAGCCTGAGACCATGGTGCATTGCTACTACACTGTTGAGGAGTACAAGAAGTGCTATGGCTTCAATATGAGGCCAGATCAAAAGGAATAGGAGAAGATGCATGTCACTCCTGTTTTTCCGCCCATATACACCAAAGTGATGGCCAGGCCAAAGAAAAGTAGGAAAAAAGATCCAGAGGAGAAGAAGGATAAGAAAGGAGTGAGGAAGTTGAGCAAGCATGGTGTCAGCATGCATTGTTTTGTTTGTGGGGGTGCTGACATTAGGAAGAAAGGTCATTACAAGTATGTCAATCAACCACCTACCGAGGAAGCACCTGGGGAATCAGAAGAAGAATATGATGATCCAAGCATCATTGTTGTAAGTTTGGTAGTTATTGTGTTAACTTCTGTTTTTACTCATGCATACAATACATTGATATATTACTTGTACTTATGTAGAACATTATGCCACACAGAGTTTATCCACAGCTTGATCCAACACAAACTCCAGACTCTATGGTTTACAAGATGCAGGAAAGGGAAAAATATTTAGTGTTGTTATTTTGTAATTTTTTATGTGTGTTATAACTTGCTCATATGCTATGTTCTCTGTTTATTATATTGGCACGAAAAATTTACATACCCAACACCTATGGACTTTGGCCCCTTGCCTGAGTCTAGCTTTATTGCTAATGCTAGGGACACAATCCCTCTAGGCAGGGTGACAACAGCCATGTCCAGGGGCAGGGTGAGAGGAGGTAGAAGTGCAAGCAATGCAAAAAGGGGTGGTACAAGTTGAAGCGATGCAACAAGGGGTGGTACAAGTGGAAGCAATGCAAAAAGGGGGGGAAGAAGTGCAAGCAATGCAACAAGGGGTGGAAGAAGTGGAAGAAATACAACAAGAGGTAGCAGAAGTGCAAGCAATGCAACAAGGGATGGCAGAAATGCAAACAATGCAACAAGGGGTGGCAGCAGTGGAAGCAATGCAATGATGGGAGGCATAGCTCCAAGTGCCGGTGGCAATCCTCCCAGAGCAACAAGGGTTGCTACTCCAGGCTTCTACAACTTGGTTTTTGGATCTGATGGACAAAGTAGCCAACAACCACCACTTTTTATGAAGGGAGAAGAAGAGGTTCTTGTGAGCCAAAATGCACCCCAAGATGGTCTGTTTGCAGATGGCTGGCCTCAAGACATGCATGATTTCCTATCTCTATAGTTAGATGACCAAGTGATGAAGTTCATGAATGAACTTTTGTGTAAAATAGTCCATGAATGAACTGCTCCTATTTTTGGGGTAAAGAAGGAAAAAAACCTTGTCTTGTTTAGGTTTGTGATAACAAATGAACCATGCTTTTGTCATTAGTAATTTCCCTATTTACTATGGATGATATTCGGTTAATATTCATCTTGGAGTTATATAGCTTCCTGTACATGTGCATTTTTGTGTTCATTTAATATACTGCTGATGTACTAAGATTTTCATGCCCAAATTCAAACTGCAGATATATTCACTGTGATAAATAAAAAAATACCGTACAGAAAAATGAGGGGACTGGGATTTGAACACACGACATGCTTGCAACAGCCCACACCATCTAGCCACTACAGCAACGAAAGTATTTAGTTCAGTTTTGTTCCGTCCACTATTTACTAGCAACGATTTGTACCATCACTACTGGAATCAGGGAATTTGCCGTATGCCAGTTCTTTGCCGTCAGCCAGCGGACGGCAAAGAAGGCCATTGCCGTCTGTTGGCAAAAAGCAAACGGCAAAGAAAGGCTAGATGGCAAAGAATGAATTTGCCGTAGGCCAGTTCTTTGCCGCCACCACCACCTGCGCCCGCCGCGCCGCCGCCAGCCCCCTCTCCGCCCATTCGCCGCCCCCGCCGCCGGCATCCCCTGCCCTCCCTCCCCGGGGCCCTCCTCCACCGCCGCGCCCCCCTCCCCGCGCCCCCCTCGCCGCCGCCACCCCCTGCTCCTGCCACCGCCACCACCGCGCCCCCTCCCCGCGGCGAGCCCCCCTCCCGTGGCCCTCTCGCCGTCGCCACCCCCTGCCCCCGCCGCCGCCACCACCATGCCCCCCTCCCCGCCGCCACCCCCTGCTCCCGCCACCACCACCACCGCGCCCCCTCCCCGCGGTGAGCCCACCCTAACGGCGGCGAGCACCCCCTCCCCGCGGCCAGGCTCCACCACCGCGACGTCATCCTCGCGCCGGCCCTCCTCCCTGCACCGACCCTCCTCCACCGGCCCTCCTCCGGTGAGTTCTTGCATCTTCTTTTTTTTTCTTTTTTTCATTTCATTGCATCGGTTAGTTTAGGTTACTGTTATAGTTAATTGGGTTAGTGTTAATTAGGTTAGTGCAAAAAAATAAGAAAAGAAGAATAAGTAGAAGAAGAGGATAAAGGAAAAAAGGAAGAAGAGGAAGAAGAAGAAGAGGAGGAGGAGGAGAAGAAAAGAAGAAGAAGAAGAAGAAGAAGAAGAAGAAGAAAGAGAAGAGGAGAAGAATAGGAAAAAGGAAAAGAAGGAAGAAGAAGAAGAATAGGAGGAGGAGAAGAAGAAGAAGACCCCCGACCGTCGATGCCCGACGCCACTAACCCCCACTGACCCCCGACGCCACTGACCCCCGACCCCCGACGCCACTGACCCCCGACCCTCGACGCCACTGACCCCCGACCCCCGACGCCACTGAACCCCGACGCCACTGACCCCCGACCCCCCTAACCCCCGACCCCACTGACCCCCGACCCCCGACCCCCGATGCCACTGACCCCCGAGATGGTGTGCGGATAAGATGGATTGTTGGGAGGCGCTGGTGGATGGGTGGTGCTCAGAACAATGGCTAGCCGTCCACAAAAATGCCAAGGACCGGCGTGCCAAAATGGTTGGTGTGCCACACCATCAAGGGAGCGCCAACTTAAATCAGTTTGGTCAGAACTGGGTATGTGGTTTGCTTCATGATTCATGCAATTCATTCTTGATTCTAGCTTGAGCCCTTTACTAATACTTTGTTCCTCTCTCTCTCTTTTAGGCGCATCTCAACAACACGTCAGTGCCACAGATGTACGATCTCTATGCGATCACCCATACTGCCTCGTAAAAGAAGGTCAAGGCATTCTCTGAGTCTGACCTCGATCATCCCGAGAACTTCACCAACATCTCCTCCCACAACAAGCTCGTGAAGTACAGAGATGTGGGGAAGGCGTTGAACGGGGAGGACTTTAACCCGAGCCAGCATCCTATTGATCCAGAGCTGGTGATGATAGCTGGCAGCGGGAGGCCCCATGGCTCGATGGCCATTGGAGATGGCCTTATACGTTGTCCTAGCACTCTCTCGCAGATCAAGGCGCGCCAAACGAGCTCCTGTCCTGAGATAAGGCCTCGTCCACAGCCAATCGAGCTCGCCATCGAGGTTAGTTATACGGACTCGGGTATCTTTCCTCATTTCGTTGTGTGTGTGAACAAAGATGATTACAATGCTAACAAGGAGTTGTATTGCAGGCTGCTATTCAGAAAGAGAGAGAGAGGCAACGACGAGGCTTATGGTGGCGAAGGAGAAGGACATGGAGGAGAGGACGGCTAGGTTGTTGGAGGAGGAGAGAGCACGGAATGATGCGTGATAACCCACAAGTATAGGGGATCTATCGTAGTCCTTTCGATAAGTAAGAGTGTCGAACCCAACGAGGAGCAGAAGGAAATGACAAGCGGTTTTCAGTAAGGTATTCTCTGCAAGCACTGAAATTATCGATAACAGATAGTTTTGTGATAAGATAATTCGTAACGGATAGCAAGTAACAAATGTAACAAAGGTGCAGCAAGGTGGCCCAATCCTTTTTATAGCAAAGGACAAGCCTGGACAAACTCTTATATAAAGCAAAGCGCTCCCGAGGACACATGGGAATTTCTGTCAAGCCAGTTTTCATCATGCTCATATGATTCGCGTTCGTTAGTTTGATAATTTGATATGTGGGTGGACCGGTGCTTGGGTGCTGCCCTTACTTGGACAAGCCTCCCACTTATGATTAACCTCTCTCGCAAGCATCCGCAACTACAAAAGAAGTATTAAGATAAATCTAACCATAGCATGAAACATATGGATCCAAATCAGCCCCTTACGAAGCAACACATAAACTAGGGTTTAAGCTTCTGTCACTCTAGCAACCCATCATCTACTTATTACTTCCCAATGCCTTCCTCTAGGCCCAAACAATGGTGAACTGTCATGTAGTCTATGTTCACATAACACCACTAGAGGAGAGAGAACATACATCTCATCAAAATATCGAACGAATACCAAATTCACATGATTACTTATAACAAGACTTATCCCATGTCCTCAGGAACAAACGTAACTACTCACAAAACATATTAATGTTCATAATCAGAAGAGTATTAATTATCATTAAGGATCTGAACATATGATCTTCCACCAAGTAAACCAACTAGCATCAACTACAAGGAGTAATCAACACTACTAGCAACCCACGGGTACCAATCTGAGGTATTGAGACAAAGATCGGATACAAGAGATGAACTAGGGTTTGGAGAGGAGATGGTGCTGATGAAGATGTTGATGGAGATTGACCCCCTCTCGATGAGAGGATTGTTGGTGATGACGATGGCTTCGATTTCCCCCTCCGGGAGGGAAGTTTCCCCGACAGAAGAGCTCCGCCGGAGCTCTAGATTGGTTCTGCCCAAGTTCCGCCTCGAGATGGCGGCGCTTCGTCCCGAAAGCTCCCTTATGATTTTTTCCAGGTCAAAACCCTCCATATAGCAGAAGATGGGCACCGGAGGCCTGCCAGGTGGGTCACAAGCCACAGGGGCGCGCCCAGGGGGTAGGGCGCGCCCCCCTGGCTTGTGACTGCCTGGTGGGTCCTAGATTTTTTATATATTCCAAAATAATTCTCCGTAGATTTTCAGGACTTTTGGAGTTGTGCAGAATAGGTATCTCAGATTTGCTCCTTTTCCAGTCCAGAATTCCAGCTGCCGGCATTCTCCCTCTTCATGTAAACATTGTAAAATAAGAGAGAAAAGGCATAAGTATTGTACCATAATGTGTATTAACAGCTCATAATGCAATAAATATTGATATAAAAGCATGATGCAAAATGGACGTATCAACTCCCCCAAGCTTAGACCTCGCTTGTCCTCAAGCGAAAGCCGAAATCGATAAATATGTCCACATGTTTAAAGATAGAGGTGTCGATAAAATAAAATACGGACATGAAGGCATCATGATCATCTTTAGAACAGCAACATATATTGACATATAATTTCTTATGCTAGAGTAACAAATCGTTCACAAGATAAAGTATGAATCAAGAACTCTATTGAGAACCAACAAACTATGATCTTAGTCATTGAAGCAATTCCAATTTGTCATAACGTCGGAAAGAGTCAATATAAGAGCTTGTAAAGCAAATCTACATACTCAATCATCTTTTAGTCTTTCATAATTGCTAACACTCACGCGGTACCTATGAGGTCAAAGCTTCAATCGGACACGGAGAAAGATAGGGGCTTATAGTTTTGCCTCCCAACTATTTACCTCAAGGGTAATGTAAACAGAAATAACTCATGCTTACCCACATCCGAGTGGATATATGTGTCTAGATCATTCCCCAACACATGACACTTGCCAAGAGATAAATGCGAAATAAAGGAAGTGATGAAGATCACCACGACTCTTGCATAAAGGTAAGTACTAGAAAGTAAAGGTAACAGATAGGCCCTTCACAGAGGGAAGCAGAGGTTGTCATGCACTTTTATAGTTGGATGCACAATCCCTTAATGCAAAAGAACATCACTTTATATTGCCCCTTTTGATAGAGAACTTTATTATATAGTCTGTCTCTTTTATTTCTTCCATATCACAAGTTCGTATAAAGTTTATTTTCCTCACACTAATAGATCATACATATTTAGAGAGCAATTCATTATTGCTTGCACCGATGACAACTTACTTGAAGGATCTTACTCAATCCATAGGCAGGTATGGTGGACTCTCATGGCAAAACTGGGTTAAGGGTGTTTGGATGCACAAGTAGTATCTCTACTTGGTGCAGAAGTTTTGGCCGATATGGGGTGGAAGCAAGCGTCACATGTTGAAGGATCTATAACCATATAACTTCTATTCGGAAATAAGCAAACATAACTCATTATGTTGTCTTCCTTGTCCAACATCAACTTCTTAGCACAAAATATTTTAATGAGTGCTCACAATCATAAAAGATGTCCAAGATAATATATTTGTATGTGAACCTCTCTTTCTTTATTATTTCCCTTTTTATTGCCACAATGACTAATAGCTATGTTTGTCAACTCACAACAAATTTCAATCGACATACTTCTTATATGTGAAGTCATCACTCCCCATAAGATCATCATATATACTCTTTGCTTTTATTCTATACTTCTTTCTATTTCTTTTTCTCAAGATCATAGCAAACAAGCAAAGCCTCAACTCAAAACTACTCTTTATTATATAACTCTCGGACTTGCTTACATAGGGGGAACATAAAGCAAAACTCAAAACTAGATCACTCTAAAAACTTTATTCTACTAGATCAAGATATAACCAAAAGGATTGGACTAAGAAAAACGATAAAAGTAAAAGATGTGATGGTGATACGATACCGGGGCACCTCCCCCAAGCTTGGCACAAGCCAAGGGGAGTGCCCATACCCATGTGTTTAGTTGTCTTGCTTCGGAGGTGGTGATGTTGGAGTTGTTGATGAGGTTGGAAGCTTGTCCTACGTCTTCCAAGGCATAGGCTCACCATTGTAAAAAGATGAACGAGTCTCCGGGATCCTCAAATCTGCAGCCAAACTCATTCTCTTAAATCTGTATTCATACTCACAGTTTTGGTTTTGCAGGTCATAGATCTGGGCTTGGAGATGCTCGATTTTCTCGTAAAGCTTGAAGATGTGCTCCCCGATGTCCTTGGCGTCCAGCTTGTGCTTATGGGTAAACTCCGCGATCATCATGTGATTGGCATTGAGTCCTCGTTCCACCATCCCTTGGCACTTGAAGACTTGTTGCTCCATTGCTTCGAGCCTTGTCTCCACGCTTCCGGTCTTCTTTGGCCCCTCAACATCACGGATGTGCAGCACCCCCTCACGCATCTCAATGGTTTGAGGGTGTCGCAGCACCTCCGCAAGGTAGGGGTTGATGACCTTCTCGAAGAACTTGTCCTTCGAAGCACTTGGGGACGTCATGTTGATCTAAATCTGCTGCAGAAACAGCTCAAAACAAAAACAGGAAGTATTGTCGTGATACGAAGGTCAAAACCTTCGGGAGATTATATAATGAATTTTTACCGACCCGAAGGAGTATACCACAAGAAAACGGAGTCCGGAGGGTACACGGGGTGGCCACAGGCCACAGGGGCGCGCCCAGGGGGGTAGGGCGCGCCCCCTGGCTTGTCGCCTCCTCGTGCACTCTTCGGACTACTTTAAAATTTCCTAATTTTTTAAATATTCCAAAACGGAGAAAAATTGTTGTTGAAAAAGTTTTGGAGTCGATTTACTTACCGTACCACATACCTATTCCTTTTCGGAGTCTGAAACGTTCTGGTAAGTCTCCCTAATGTACTCCTCCGGAGTTATGGTATTGATAATATTGGTTTCAACATTTATGGGAGTACCTGAGATATAATGTTTGATTCTTTGGCCGTTTACCACCTTCGGATTTGTGCCTTCGGCGTTGTTGATCTTGATGGCACCGGAATGATATACTTCCTCAATAATATAAGGCCCTTCCCATTTAGAGAGAAGTTTTCCTACAAAAAATCTTAAACGAGAGTTGTATAGCAAGACATAATCGCCTACATTGAATTCACGCTTTTGTATCCTTTTATCATGCCATCTCTTGACTTTTTCTTTAAACAACTTGGCATTCTCATAGGCCTGGGTTCTCCATTCATAAAGTGAGCTAATGTCAAATAACCTCTTCTCACCAACAAGTTTGAAATCATAGTTGAGCTCTTTAATTGCCCAATAAGTTTTATGTTCTAGCTCTAGAGGTAAGTGACATGCTTTACCATAAACCATCTTATACGGAGACATACCCATAGGGTTTTTATAAGCAGTTCTATAAGCCCATAATGCATCATCAAGTTTCTTAGACCAATTCTTCCTGGATCTATTAACAGTCTTCTGCAGGATCAATTTAATTTCTCTATTGCTCAATTCTACTTGACCACTAGACTGAGGATGATAAGGATATGCAATTCTATGATTAACATCATACTTAGCAAGCAATTTACGGAAAGCACCATGAATAAAGTGTGAACCACCATCAGTCATTAAATATCTAGGGACTCCAAATCTAGGGAAAATAACTTCTTTAAGCATTTTAATAGAAGTGTTATGATCAGCGCTACTAGTTGGAATAGCTTCTACCCACTTAGTAACATAATCAACAGCAACTAGAATATGAGTATACCCGTTAGATTGTGGAAAAGGTCCCATATAATCAAAACCCCAAACATCAAATGGTTCAATAATAAGAGAGTAATTCATAGGCATTTCCTGACGTCTACTGATATTACCAATTCTTTGACATTCATCACAAGACAAGACAAACTTACGAGCATCCTTGAAGAGAGTAGGCCAATAAAAACCAGATTGTAATACCTTGTGTGCAGTTCTATCTCCAGCGTGATGTCCCCCATAGGCCTCGGAGTGACACTTGCGTAGGATCTGTTCCTGTTCATGCTCAGGTACACAACGTCTAATAACACCATCTACTCCTTCTTTATAAAGGTGTGGGTCATCCCAAAAGTAATGTCTTAAATCATAGAAGAACTTTTTCTTTTGTTGGTATGTGAAACTAGGCGGTATAAATTTAGCAACGATGTAGTTAGCATAATCAGCATACCAAGGAGCATTGCGCGAAGCATTTATGACAGCTAATTGTTCATCAGGAAAGCTATCATCAATAGGTAGTGGGTCATCAAGAACATTTTCTAACCTAGACAAGTTGTCTGCTACAGGGTTATCAGCACCCTTTCTATCAATAATATGCAAATCAAATTCTTGTAGCAGAAGGACCCATATAATAAGTCTAGGTTTAGCATCTTTCTTTTCCATAAGATATTTAATAGCAGCATGATCGGTGTGAATAGTTACTTTGGAATCAACAGTATAAGGTCTGAACTTATCACAAGCAAACACAACTGCTAAAAATTCCTTTTCAGTGGTAGCATAGTTTCTTTGAGCACTGTCTAGAGTTTTACTAGCATAATGAATAACATTTAATTTCTTATCAACTCTTTGTCCTAGAACAGCACCAACAGCATAATCACTAGCATCACACATAATTTCAAAGGGTAGGTTCCAATCAGGTGGTTGAACAACAGGTGCGGAAATCAAGGCATTCTTAAGAATTTCAAATGCTTCTACACAATCATCATCAAAAACGAATGGAACATCTTTTTGCAGAAGATTAGTGAGAGGCCTAGAAATCTTAGAGAAGTCTTTAATAAACCTTCTATAGAAACCAGCATGACCAAGGAAACTTCTTATACCTCTGATATCCGTAGGACACGGCATTTTTTCAATAGCATCAACTTTGGCTTTATCAACTTCAATACCTCTTTCGGAGATTTTGTGCCCCAAGACAATACCTTCATTAACCATAAAGTGGCACTTTTCCCAATTCAAGACAAGATTAGTTTCTTCGCATCTCTGCAAAACTCGATCAAGGTTGCTCAAGCAATCATCGAAAGAAATTCCGTAAACGGAGAAATCATCCATGAAAACCTCAACAATCTTTTCACAAAAGTCAGAGAATATAGCCATCATACATCTTTGAAAGGTAGCAGGTGCATTGCATAAACCAAAAGGCATACGTCTATAGGCAAAGGTACCGAAAGGACAAGTGAAAGTGGTCTTCTCTTGATCCTCTTTTGACACAGGTATTTGAGAGAAGCCAGAATAACCATCTAGAAAGCAAAAGTGTGTATGTTTGGATAGTCTTTCTAGCATTTGATCAATAAAAGGTAGAGGGTAATGATCTTTCCTAGTAGCTTTATTTAGTTTCCTAAAATCAATTACCATTCTATATCATGTAACAATTCTTTGCGGGATCAATTCATTTTTATCATTAGAAACAACGGTAATACCTCCTTTCTTAGGAACACAATGAACGGGGCTAACCCATCTACTATCAGCAATAGGATAAATTATACCTGCCTCCAGAAGCTTTAGTATTTCATTCCTTACCACTTCTTTCATTTTAGGATTTAACCATCGTTGATGATCAACAACTGGTTTAGCATCAGGCTCCATATTAATTTTATGCTGACATAGAGTGGGACTAATGCCCTTAAGATCATCAAGAGTATATCCAATAGCAGCATGGTGCTTCCTCAGAGTTTTCAATAATCTCTTTTCTTCATGCTCTGAAAGGTTAGCACTAATAATAACAGGATATATCTCCTTTTCATCAAGATAAGCATATTTCAGAGTATCAGACAATTGTTTAAGCTCAAACACGGGATCACCCTTGGGTGGAGGAGGATCCCAAAGTATTTCAACAGGTAGGTTGTGTTTCAAAATAGGCTGCTGATCAAAGAAAATCTTATCTATTTCATTCCTTTCATTCATATGCATATCGTTTTCATGGTCTAGCACATATTGTTCTAAGGGATCAGTAGGAGGCACATCAATAGAAGCGAGACCAATAATTTCATCCTTACTAGGCAATTCCTTGTCATGGGGTTGTCTACGAAATTTAGAGAAATTGAACTCATGAGACACATCCCCAAAACTTACAGTAACAGTTTCTTTCTCACAATCAATCTTAGCATTAACAGTATTCAAGAAGGGTCTACCAAATATAATGGGACAAAAATCATCTTGTGGGGAACCAAGAACAAGAAAATCAGTAGGATACTTTATATTCCCACACAAGACTTCAACATCTCAAACAATCCCAATTGGTGCAATAGTATCTCTATTAGCAAGCTTAATGGTAACATCTATTTCCTCTAGTTCAGCTGGTGCAATAGCATTCATAATTTCTTGGTATAAGGTAAAGGGAATTGCACTCACACTAGCACCCACATCACATAAGCCATGATAACAATGATCTCCTATTTTAACAGAAACAACGGGCACGCCAACAATAGGTCTATGTTTACCTTTAGTATCAGGTCTGGCAATTCTAGCAGCTTCATCACAGAAATGAATAACATGCCCATCAATATTATCAACCAAGAGATCTTTAACCATAGCAATACTAGGTTCAACTTTAATTTGTTCAGGGGGCGTAGGTGTTCTAGTACAACTCTTACGAACCACAGTTGAAGCTTTAGCATGTTCCTTTATTCTAACAAGGAAGGGTGGTTTCTCAATATAAGCAGTAGGAACAACAGGATCAACATTATAAGTAATGATTTCTTCTTCAACTTTAATAGGTTCAACTAATTTCACTTCAATGGGAGGATGATATTTAAACCACTTCTCCTTAGGGAGATCAACATGAGCGGCAAAAGATTCACAGAAAGAAGCTACTATCTCAGAGTCAAGTCCATATTTAGTGCTAAATTCACGAAAAGCATCGGTGTCTATAAAGGATTTAACACAATCAAACTTAAGGTTTATACCTGACTCCTTACCTTCGTCGAGTTCCCAATCTTCAGAGTTGCGTTTAATTCTTTCCAATAAGTCCCATTTGAATTCAATATGTTTCTTCATAAAGGAACCAGCACAAGAAGTATCGAGCATGGATTGATCATTACGAGAAAGCCGAGCATAAAAATTCTGAATAATAATTTCTCTCGGGAGCTCATGATTGGGGCATGAATATAACATTGAATTAAGCCTCCCCCAAGCTTGAGCGATTCTTTCTCCTTCACGAGGCCAAAAATTATAAATATAATTCCAATCACAATGAACCAGATGCATAGGATAAAACTGCTGATGAAATTCCAATTTCAATCGGTTGTAGTTCCATGATCCAATATCATCACATAGCCTATACCATGTCAATGCCTTCTCCTTCAAAGATAAAGGAAAGACCTTCTTCTTGACATCATCCTCGGACAAACCTGCAAGCTTAAATAATCCACAAATTTCATCCACATAGATTAGATGCAAATCAGGATGTAGTGTTCCATCTCCTGCATAAGGATTAGCTAGTAGTTTCTCTATCATACCCGAAGGAATTTCATAATAAATATTTTCGGTAGGTGCATTAGGTTGAGGAGCATCTCTTTGTGCTTCCGGTCGAGGTGAAGATACCCCGAACAAGCCCCTCAAAGGATTATTTTCCATAGTAACAAGTGACAGTAAATTTCAGCACACTATATAAATTTTTCCTTACCAAGTTCCACTCACCAAAGGGGCTTCACTCCCCGGCAACGGCGCCAGAAAAGAGTCTTGATAAACCACAAGTATAGGGGATCTATCGTAGTCCTTTCGATAAGTAAGAGTGTCGAACCCAACGAGGAGCAGAAGGAAATGACAAGCGGTTTTCAGTAAGGTATTCTCTGCAAGCACTGAAATTATCGATAACAGATAGTTTTGTGATAAGATAATTCGTAACGGATAGCAAGTAACAAATGTAACAAAGGTGCAGCAAGGTGGCCCAATCCTTTTTATAGCAAAGGACAAGCCTGGACAAACTCTTATATAAAGCAAAGCGCTCCCGAGGACACATGGGAATTTCTGTCAAGCCAGTTTTCATCATGCTCATATGATTCGCGTTCGTTACTTTGATAATTTGATATGTGGGTGGACCGGTGCTTGGGTGCTGACCTTACTTGGACAAGCCTCCCACTTATGATTAACCTCTCTCGCAAGCATCCGCAACTACAAAAGAAGTATTAAGATAAATCTAACCATAGCATGAAACATATGGATCCAAATCAGTCCCTTACGAAGCAACGCATAAACTAGGGTTTAAGCTTCTGTCACTCTAGCAACCCATCATCTACTTATTACTTCCCAATGCCTTCCTCTAGGCCCAAACAATGGTGAAGTGTCATGTAGTCGACGTTCACATAACACCACTAGAGGAGAGACAACATACATCTCATCAAAATATCGAACGAATACCAAATTCACATGATTACTTATAACAAGACTTATCCCATGTCCTCAGGAACAAACGTAGCTACTCACAAAGCATATTAATGTTCATAATCACAGGAGTATTAATTATCATTAAGGATCTGAACATATGATCTTCCACCAAGTAAACCAACTAGCATCAACTACAAGGAGTAATCAACACTACTAGCAACCCACAGGTACCAATCTGAGGTTTGGAGACAAAGATCGGATACAAGAGATGAACTAGGGTTTGGAGAGGAGATGGTGTTGATGAAGATGTTGATGGAGATTGACCCCCTCTCAATGAGAGGATCGTTGGTGATGACGATGGCTTCGATTTCCTCCTCCGGGAGGGAAGTTTCCCCGGCAGAAGAGCTCCGCCGGAGCTCTAGATTGGTTCTGCCCAAGTTCCGCCTCGAGACGGCGGCGCTTCATCCCGAAAGCTCCCTTATGATTTTTTCCAGGTCAAAACCCTCCATATAGCAGAAGATGGGCACCGGAGGCCTGCCAGGTGGGTCACAAGCCATAGGGGCGTGCCCAGGGGGTAGGGCGCGCCCCCCTAGCTTGTGACTGCCTGGTGGGTCCCCCCTGGTATATTCTTCGCCCAGTATTTTTTATATATTCCAAAATAATTCTCCGTAGATTTTTAGGACTTTTGGAGTTGTGCAGAATAGGTATCTCAGATTTGCTCCTTTTCCAGTCCAGAATTCCAGCTGCCGGCATTCTCCCTCTTCATGTAAACCTTGTAAAACAAGAGAGAAAAGGCATAAGTATTGTACCATAATGTGTATTAACAGCCCATAATGCAATAAATATCGATATAAAAGCATGATGCAAAATGGACGTATCAATGCGTCTTGATACGTCTCCAACGTAACTATAATTTTTGATTGTTCCATGCTATTATATTATCGGTTTTGGATGTTTTATATGCATTTATATGCTATTTTATATTATTTTTGGGACTAACCTATTAACCTAGAGCCCAGTGCCAGTTTCTGTTTTTTTCCTTGTTTTTGAGTTTTACAAAAAAGGAATATGAAACGGAGTCCAAACGGAATAAAAATTTACGGCGGTGATTTATGGACCAGAAGAAGCCCAGGGAGCATTGGAGGTGGGCCAGAAGAGCCACGAGGCGATCACAAGCCTAGGGGGCACGCCCCCCCTAGGGTGCGCCCCCTGGCTTGTCGTCGCCTCGTGGATCCCCCTGACGTGATTCCAACGCCAAGTACCCCTATATATCTAGTAACCCCCAGAAAGAAACGAAGATCGGGAGTGCCGCCGCCGCAAGCCTCTGTAGCCACGAAAAACCAATCGGGGGCCCATTTCGGCACCCTGCCGGAGGGGGAAACCATCACCGGAGGCCATCCTCATCATCCCGGTGGTCTCCATGACGAGGAGGGAGTAGTTCACCCTCGGGGCTGAGGGTATGTACCAGTAGCTATGTGTTTGATCTCTCTCTCTCGTGTTCTTGAGATGACACGATCTTGATGTACCGCGAGCTTTATTAATATAGATGAATCATATGGAGTTTTCCCCTCTCTATCTTCTTGTGATGAATTGAGTTTTCCCTTTGAAGTTTTCTTATCGGATTGAGTCTTTAAAGGATTTGAGAACACTTAATGTATGTCTTGCGATGGGATATCCGTGGTGACAATGGGATGTTCTATTGATCCACTTGATGTATGTTTTGGTGATCAACTTGCGGGTTCCGTGACCTTGGGAATCTATGCATAGGGGTTGGCACATGTTTTCGTCTTGACTTTCCGGTAGAAACTTTGGGGCACTCTTTGAAGTTCTTTGTGTTGGATTGAACATGATGAATCTGAAATTGTGTGATGCATATCGTATAATCAAGCCCATGGGTACTCGTGGTGACATTGGAGTATCTAGGTGACATTAGGGTTTTGGTTGATGTGTATCTTAAGGTGTTATTTTAGTACGAACTCTAGGGCTGTTCGTGACACTTATAGGGATAGCTCATAAGATTGATCGGAAAAGATAACTTTGAGGTGGTTTTGTACCCTACAATAATTTCTTCGTTTGTTCTCCGCTATTTGTGACTTTGGAGTGAACTCTTTGTCGCACGTGAGGGATTTACATATGATTCAACTATGTTAGTATTGTTGAGAGAACTTGCACTAGTGAAAGTATGAACCCTAGGCCTAGTTTCCGATTATTGCAATACCGTTTTTGCTCACTTTTGTTACTTGTTACCTTGCTGTTTTTATATTTTCAGATTACAAAAACGTATATCTGCCATCCATATTACCCTTGTATCACCATCTCTTCGCCGAACTAGTGCACCTATACAATTTACCATTGTATTGGGTGTGTTGGGGACACAAGAGACTCTTTGTTATTTGGTTGCAGGGTTGTTTGAGAGAGACCATCTTCATCCTACGCCTCCCACGGATTGATAAACCATAGGTCATCCACTTGAGGGAAATTTGCTACTGTCCTACAAAACTCTGCGCTTGGAGGCCCAACACGAGTCAATAAAAAGAAGGTTGCGTAGTAGACATCAAGCTCTTTTCTGGCGCCGTTGCCGGGGAGGTGAGTGCTTGAAGGTATATCTTTAGATCTTGCAATCAAATCTTTTAGTTTCCTGTTTTTCACTAGTTTGGTTTTATAAAAGAAAACTACAAAAAAATGGAGTTTAGGTTGCATCAATTGTTTCGTCTCTTTAATGTCTTTCGTGAAAATGATGGTTCGGAAAATTGTGCTCAATTGGTAGAGGAAGAATTTATGAAAATACTTGATGAGAATTCCTTGAATGATGAGCATGATAGAAATATTGTTAGTATAATTTCTCTAAATATCCATGATGCTAATGATATGCAAAGCCACAAGCTTGGGGATGCTATGTTTGATGAATATGATATTTTTAGTCCCCCAAGTTTTGATGAGCAAATTTACTTTGATAATGGCATGCCTCCTATCTATGATGATTATGATAATGACATGTATGCTATAAAGAGTGATAGTAACCATGAAACTTGTCATCATGATTTTAATATTGATTGTGGTTATGTCAATCAAGTGTCTCATGATAGTTATTTTGTTGAGTTTGCTCCCACTACGATGAATGAGAAGAAATATGCTTATGTGGAGAGTAATAAATTTTCTATGCTTGTAGAACATGAAAAGGATGATTTATGTGATAGTTATGTTGTGAAATTCCTTCATGATGCTACTGAAATTTATTATGAGGGAGGAACATATGCTTGTAGGAATTGCAATAATATCAAGTTTCCTCTCTATGTGTTCAAAGTTTTGAAGTTATGCTTGTTTTGCCTTCCTATGCTAGTTGATTCTTGCTCCCATAAATTGTTTTCTCACAAAATCCCTATTAATAGGAAGTGGGTTAGACTTAAATGTGCTTTCCATGAGATTCATGATGTTCTTTTGCATGTTTCAACTACTATTCTTATATGAGCATCATTGAAATCATCATGCCTAGCTAAAAGGCATTAAAGAAAAGCGCTTGTTGGGAGACAACCCAACACTTTTCCTTTCTGTTTTTGTGTGATCACATGATTAAGCTACTGCAATAATCATGTTTTGTGTCTTTTATTTCAATAAAGTGCCAAGTAAAGCCTTTGGGATGACTCACAAGATGAGTAGAATTGATGCTAAACCAAAACAGAAACTTTTGACTCCAGTACAGGAGTTTTCATTTTTTTACTGGAGCGTGATAATGATATGAAATTTTTACACAGTCTTCATATACAAATTCTTCAGGTTGTCCTAATTTTTCAGAATTTTTAGAGACAGGGAAATATGGTTACACTACAGATCTTCACAGACTGTTCTGTTTTTGACAGATTCTGTTTTGCATGCATAGTTTGCTTGTTTTAGTGTTTCCATAGCTTATATTTAGTGGTATAAATTAGGGGAATTATGGAATACATCAGGTATTATGTGAGAAAAATTATGAATCTTGTCTTGACAGTACCTAAGTGAGTGATCTATCTTTACTACACTAACCCATCTCACGAAGTTCCGTTAAGTTTTGTGTGATTGAAGTTTTCAAGTTTTGGGTGAGACACCGATATGAGGAGAATAAGGAGTGAAAAGAACCTAAGCTTGGGGATTCCCAAGGCATCCCCAAGGTAATATCCAAGGAATACTCAAGCGCCTAAGCTTGGGGATGCCCCGGAAGGCATCCCCTCTTTCGTCTTCAACACTATCGGTATATCTTACTTGGAGCTATATTTTTATTCGTCACATAATATGTGCTTTGCTTGGATCATCATTATATATTTTTTAATTCTATGTTAGGTGTTATTTATAATCTTGTTTTTTCAATAAAAAGTTTCAAGAATTGCATTAGGATGCTTGCATTGCATGTGTTGATATGTGCTGTGTAAAAACAGAAACTTTTGCTGTAGTGTTTGAATTTTCATATTTCACTGGAACGTGGAAAGTTTCTGAAATTTTTACACAGTGTTTTCATATAAATTATTTAGCATGTCCTAAATTTTCATAATTTTTTGAGTTACAAAAGTACACTGTTTTCATAAATTGCTACAGACTGTTCTGTTTGGACAGATTGCTGTCATAGTTTTGTTATCTACTTATCCTATAGTTTCCATAGCCTATATTGGTAGATATAAATTGTGGAAATGATAGTAAACAGTAGATGATGTTTGATAATTATTGTGCAACTTGTCTTGGCAGTACATGAAGTGTTGATTTATTCTTATGTGTACTAACCTATCTCACGAGTTCTTGGTGAGTTTTGTGTGGATGAAATTTATAAGAATTAGGGAAACCATGATATGAGAGGAATAAAGGAGACACAAGAGCTCAAGCTTGGGGATGACCAAGGCATCCCTAATTAATATTTCAAGAAGTCTCAAGCATCTAAGCTTGGGGATGCCCCGGTTGGCATCCGACCTTTCTTCTTCAACAATTATCGGTTAGTATCGGTTGAACCTAAGTTTTTGCTTCTTCACATGATATGTGATATCCTTGGAATGTCATTTTATTTTGTTTTGCTGTTTGAATAAAGTACTTAAGATCTGAAATTCTTAGATGAGAGAGTCTTCACATAGTTATTTAAATTTTTGACTACTCATTGATCTTCACTTATATCTTTTTGGAGTAGTTTGTCAATTTGCTCTAGTACTTCACTTGTATCTTTTTTGAGCACGGCGGTGGTTTTATTTTATAGAAATTGTTGAACTCTCATGCTTCACTTATATTATTTTGAGATTCTCTAAATAGCATGGTAATTTGCTTAGGTTATGAATTTAGTCCTAATATGATGGGCATCCAAGAGAGATATAATAAAAACTTTCATATAAAGTGCATTGAATACTATGAGAAGTTTGATTCCTTATGATTGTTTTGAGATATAAAGATTGTGATATTAGAGACATGCTAGTGAGTAATTGTGGATTGGTAGAAATACGTTAGTTAAAGTTTGTGATTCCCGTAGCATGCACGTATGGTGAACCGTTATGTGACGAAGTCGGAGCATGATTTATTTATTGAATGTCTTCCTTTGTGTGGAGGTCGGGATCGCGCGATGGTTAACTCCTACCAACCCTTCCCCTATGGGCATGCGTCTAGTACTATGTTTCGATGACTAATAGACTTTTGCAATAAGTATGTGAGTTCTTTATGACTAATGTTGAGTCCATGGATTATACGCACTCTCACCCTTCCACCTTTGCTAGCCTCTCTAGTACCGCGCAACTTTCGCCGGTACATTAAACCCACCTTCCTCAAAACAGCCACCATATACCTTCCTCAAAACAGCCACCATAGCTACCTATTATGGCATTTCCATAGCCATTCCGAGATATATTACCATGCAACTTCCACCGTTCCGTTTATCATAACACGCACCATCATTGTCATATTGCTTAGCATGATCGTAAGATAGCTAACATGATGTTTTCATGGCTTACGCTAGATGATTGCATATCCCGGTACACCGCCGGAGGCATTCATATAGAGTCATATCTTGTTCAAGTATCGAGTTGAAATTCTTGAGTTGTAAGTAAATAAAAGTGTGATGATCATCAATATAGAGCATTGTCCCATGTGAGGAAAGGATGATGGAGACTATGATTCCCTCACAAGTCGGGATGAGTCTCCGGACTTTATAAAAAAAAAGAGGCCAAAGATGCCCACCAAAAGAAAAAAAATGAAAAAAAAAGAAATAAAAAAATGAGAGAAAAGAGAGAAGGGGCAATGCTACTATCCTTTTTCCACACTTGTGCTTCAAAGTAGCACCATGATCTTCATGATAGAGAGTCTCCTATATTGTCACTTTCATATACTAGTGGGAATTTTTCATTATAGAACTTGGCTTGTATATTCCAATGATGGGCTTCCTCAAAATTGCCCTAGGTCTTCATGAGCAAGAGAGTTGGATGCACACCCACTTAGTTTCTTTTTGAGTTTTCATACACTTATAGCTCTAGTGCATCCGTTGCATGGCAATCCCTACTCACTCACATTGATATCTATTGATGGGCATCTCCATAGCCCGTTGATACGCCCAGTTGGTGTGAGACTATCTCCTTCTTTTTGTCTTCTCCACAACCACCATATTCTATTCCACCTATAGTGCTATGTCCATGGCTCACGCTCATGTATTGCGTGAAAGTTGAAAAAGTTTGAGAATACTAAAGTATGAAACAATTGCTTGGCTAAAACCGGGGTTGTGCATGATTTAATACTTTGTGTGATGAAGATGGAGCATAGCCAGACTATATGATTTTGTAGGGATAACTTTCTTTGGCCATGTTATTTTGAGAAGACATGATTGCTTTATTAGTATGCTTGAAGTATTATTGTTTTTATGTCAATATTAAACTCTTGTTTTGAATCTTATGGATCTGAACATTCTTGCCACAATAAAGAAGATTGCATTGATAAATATGTTAGGTAGAATTCCACATCAAAAATTCTGTTTTTATCATTTACCTACTCGAGGACGAGCAAGAATTAAGCTTGGGGATGCTTGATACGTCTCCAACGTATCAATAATCTTTGATTGTTCCATGCTATTATATTATCGGTTTTGGATGTTTTATATGCATTTATATGCTATTTTATATTATTTTTGGGACTAACCTATTAACCTAGAGCCAAGTGCCAGTTTCTGTTTTTTTCCTTGTTTTTGAGTTTTACAGAAAAGGAATATCAAACGGAGTCCAAACGGAATAAAAATTTACGGTGATCATTTATGCACCAGAAGAAGCCCAGGGAGCATTGGAGGTGGGCCAGAAGAGCCACGAGGCGATCACAAGCCTAGGGGGCGCGCCCCCCTAGGGCGCTCCCCCCTGGCTTGTCGCCGCCTCGTGGATCCCCCTGACGTGATTCCAACGCCAAGTACCCCTATATATCCAGTAACCCCCAGAAAGAAATGAAGACCGGGAGTTCCGCCGCCGCAAGCCTCTGTAGCCATGAAAAACCAATCAGGATCCCGTTCCGGCACCCTGCCGGAGGGGGAAACCATCACCGGAGGCCATCCTCATCATCCCGGTGGTCTCCATGACGAGGAGGGAGTAGTTCACCCTCGGGGCTGAGGGTATGTACCAGTAACTATGTGTTTGATCTCTCTCTCTCGTGTTCTTGAGATGACACAATCTTGATGTACCGCGAGCTTTATTAATATAGATGAATCATATGGAGTGTTCCCCTCTCTATATTCTTGTGATGAATTGAGTTTTCCCTTTGAAGTTTTCTTATCGGATTGAGTCTTTGAAGGATTTGAGAACACTTGATGTATCTCTTGCGATGGGATATCCGTGGTGACAATGGGATGTTCTATTGATCCACTTGATGTATGTTTTGGTGATCAACTTGCGGGTTCCGTGGCCTTGGGAATCTATGCATAGGGGTTGGCACACGTTTTCGTCTTGACTCTCCGGTAGAAACTTTGGGGCGCTCTTTGAAGTCCTTTGTGTTGGATTGAACATGATGAATCTGAAATTGTGTGATGCATATCGTATAATCAAGCCCATGGGTACTCGTGGTGACATTGGAGTATCTAGGTGACATTAGGGTTTTGGTTGATGTGTATCTTAAGGTGTTATTTTAGTAAGAACTCTAGGGCTGTTTGTGACACTTATAGGGATAGCTCATAAGATTGATCGGAAAAGATAACTTTGTGGTGGTTTCGTACCCTACAATAATTTCTTCGTTTGTTCTCTGCTATTTGTGACTTTGGAGTGAACTCTTTGTCGCATGTGAGGGATTTACATATGATTCAACTATGTCAGTATTGTTGAGAGAACTTGCACTAGTGAAAGTATGAACCCTAGGCCTTGTTTTCAAGCATTGCAATACCGTTTTTGCTCACTTTTGTTACTTGCTACCTTGCTGTTTTTATATTTTCAGATTACAAAAACCTATATCTACCATCCATATTACACTTGTATCACCATCTCTTCGCCGAACTAGTGCACCTATACAATTTACCATTATATTGGGTGTGTTGGGGACACAAGAGACTCTTTGTTATTTGGTTGCAGGGTTGTTTGAGAGAGACCATCTTCATCCTACGCCTCCCACGGATTGATAAACCTTAGGTCATCCACTTGAGGGAAATTTGCTACTGTCCTACAAAACTCTGTGCTTGGAGGCCCAACAAGAGTCTACAAGAAGAAGGTTGCGTAGTAGACATCATGTCTCACCGGGCCATCTACGAGCTCTTGGTGGTAAGTTTCTTCTTCATATTTGTCAAATCTTGCATTTAATGTTCGTTTCATTAATAACTATTATCATTGACTTGTGAAATCCAAATGTGCAGTCTATGTGCGAGAAGACTGGCCAGATCCCTCCGTCGATGCCAGTCATTACCACGGCTGGAACGGTGAGTTTCATTTGAATGCAATGATATTTTCAGTGTCATCATGCTAACGAGACATTGCAAATCATCTTTGGTGCAGAATATCTCCCGAAATGCATCGCACGACCCTTCTCCAGGGCAGCCTTCTCCAGGTGAAACCGGCCCGAGCAACCCCGGTGCTTCACCTCCGTGATGACGAGGATGGTATGTCGGTGTACTAAAGTTTGGGTCCTTTAGTACCCCATACTTGTGCACGGACGGTTGTAGCCACAACAGCGGCAAGGCCTGTCAGGGGACAGCTGAATACAAGTACAACAACGTCAAGAAGGCATTCAAGTTAACAATCATAAGATAGAAGACCGAAGGCTGGGCGCCCGGCAAGATCTTGCCGGGCTGGCCCACGGAGCCTCGGCAAGATCTGCACCCGGCAAGACCTCGCCACCCTGTCACCGCTCCAGCACAGCGACCAGCTTGTCTTTTAGCTGTTGTCCTCCTGGTAACGTGTCAGACGCTAACAGTGGAGGGGGGTTAAGCGGTGCTGATGGGACGGGCTCTTTTCCCGTCCCCAAGACGCTAAGGGACACCTCGACGGAGCATTTAATGCGTTTGTCCTAAATCGTCAGTATTAGGCATGATAACACTGTAGCAGCTTTACACCTCATGTATGTACTATACGCCACTGTTGGTGACCCCTTCGAACGTATAAAAGGAGGCCCAAGGCGTAGCTACAAGGGAGAGGACCTTCTGGCCCATTTTGCATGCGTAGCGGCTGTGTACTGTTCATCGCATAGCGCTCCTGAAGCCTGGGCTTAACACATCTAATACAACTAAAGCAGGAGTAGGGTTTTACGCTTCTCAGCGGCCCGAACCTGGGTAAAAATCCTTCGTGTTGATCGTTGGATCTGCTCTTTGTGCAAGCCTTTCTCCCTGCCGAACTGTAAAGGGATCTACATGATCCCATAGGTGTCGTACGCCGACATCTTTGGCGCGCCAGGTAGGGGGAAGAGGTTGTGTGAACTTGATCTAGCGATCAGCGCGCCAGTTTCTTCATCATCTTCATCGCCATGGCTCCTAAGAAGAAGGGTTTTACGGCGGTGGGTCCATCCGCATCCGGCGTCCCTGTAGCTTCATGGACGGGCGACGGTGTGGACGCAGGCGGAGGAGGCGGAGGTTCTGAGCTTCCACCACGTTCTGGTGATCAAAGCCAGGCGAGCGGTGTCGTCCGCGGCGGCGACGGCAACCCGCACGCCGCTAGATCTAAGGACGGAGCTGTACTGCCTACGGGCGGCGTAGCGAACTCCAGAGACGGAAGGGCGCCTTCTAAGAAACCTACGCCGGCGCATGCACCGCGGCCTTCTCAGGTCGCGCGCGATGAGCAGCGCCGCGACGTTGGTGGTTCCAAGCGTCCCCATGGAAAGACTCCTGAGCATCACTTTCGAGATGCGCGGGTCCAGCATGCACGTCAACATGTTGGTGGAAGCGGCGCGCGGTCGCGGGATCGTGATGGAGCTCCTTCTAACACGGTTAGGAGTCAGAGCACCTCATGTTCCTCGCACCTTTCGCCGCCGCCTACACCAGCAGAAGCGTTGGCGCGAGCACAGCTGCTCCTGAATTTTCCTCCTGCTGCGGACAAGCTCGAAGAGTGGAGAGCTGCTATTCAGAGCCTCGTCGGCCTCGCTAATGATGATAGGCCGCAGCAGGCGGAGCCTTCGCGGCGCCAGTCCATCGAGCCGGCGCGCGCCCATTGCAAGAAGACCGGAGGCGGAACGACCACGGTGCACTCTCCTCCACGACGGCAGTAGCGGTCGCTGACTCGGCGGCTTGACGCCTGTCATGATGATTCAACAGTGTCGTCCGATCCGCGAACTCGCCGCGATCAACGTCAAGTTCTTCGGGAACGAAGCAAAGAAGACGCTCGGACTACCATCGAGCGGCGGCGGGAAGCGTGCTATCAATCTGATAAGCGCACAGGACCCACTGTAGATAAGCCTGCACCGGGGTATTACGATGACTTACCTTATGAGGTGGGTTGTCCAGCTTTTACCCGTGAGCTGCGGCGAGTCCAGTGGCCCAATTCTCGCACATTCAAATTGGAGGTCCCGGAGAAATATGACGGCAAGACTCACCCGTCGGAGTTCTTGAGCATCTACACCATCGCGGTGTAGGCTGCCGGGGCTCGCGACGACAAGATACTTGCCAACTACTTCCCATTGGTGCTTAAGCCCAACGTCAGGTCGTGGTTGATGCATCTGCTGGAGAATTCCATTTCTTCCTGGGCAGATCTGTGTCATGAGTTTGTTGGCGCCTTTACCGGAGGCCACCAAGCTCCTGGCCAAGAAAGTGATTTGCATCTCATCCCCCAGAAAGAGGGCGAAACTTTGCGCAAGTACATACAGAGATTCAGCCGAGTACATCACAACATTCCAGACGTTCATCATGCCGCTGTTGTCAGCGCGTTCCATTAGAACGTGCGCAACCGCAGGATGCGCGAAGAGCTAGCGATGAACAAGGTCAGGGATGTTGCCGAGCTCTATGCTCTGGCTGATAAGTGTGCTCGAGCTGAAGAAGGGAGGAGATTCCCCGGCGAGGATGCCGGTGCAGGAATCGACTATGAAGACGAAGACGCTGCCGCCCCGGCAAAGAAAGGCCGGGGGTGTAACAGGAAGAGCAAGGGCAAGGCCGTGCCTGCCGTCGAGGGATCCAGCAACCCCGACACCGCCAAGAAGATCAAGGTTGATGGCCCCGGCAAGGATATTGCCGGGTGCGCCTCCTGTCAGGCCTTGGCAGCTGCCGACAAGCCGGAGGGCTCCGACAAGCAGTACTGCAAGATCCACCGCACCAAGGGCCATGATCTCCAAAACTGCCGGCAAGTTGAGCAGCTTGTCGAGAAGCAGAAGGCTGAATATGAAAGGCGAGATAAGGAGAAGGGCCAGGATGGTGCAGAGGGGTCCGGCAAGAAACGCGGTGGTCGAGGAGGTCGCCGCGGCAAGGACAAGCAACAGAAGGAGAGGCCCGCTCGAGGCCGCGACAAGCAAGAGTGGGGTGACGATGACAATGAGGAGGACGACGAGTCCAATGAGCAAGAATTTCAGAAAGCTACAGACACCATGTGCGTTGACGGGGGCGCCTCGTTGCATTCTTCCCACCGCCGACTTAAACAGTGGGCGCGTGAGGTTAATGCGACACAGCCATCTGTCGATGCCCGGAAGCCATTGAAGTGGTCCAACATGCCTATCATTTTCGACGCTGAGGATCACCCTGATCGCACAACTGCGGTCGGGTGTTTGCCATTGTTGGTTTCACCAACGATTCGCAACCTCAAAGTGACGAAAATGTTAGTTGACGGTGGGGCCGGTTTGAACCTGATCTCACCCGACGTGCTCAAAAGGTTGCAAATTCCTGATGAAGATCTCGAGGAGACGGGCACGTTTCAAGGGGTCAATCCAGGAAGGATCCAGCCGAAGGGTAAGATCACACTACCGGTAACATTTGGTAGTGACCTGAACTTCAGGACAGAGAAGATTGTTTTTGACGTCGCCAAGATTCCATTGCCAAATAACGGGATCCTCGGCCGCCCAGCGCTGGCCAAGTTCATGGCGGCATCGCACTACGCTTACAATACTTTGAAGATGCCCAGGCCGATGAGCGTCATCACTATCAACTCTGACAAGAAGGACACGCTTATCTGCACCGACCAGCTCTACCGGGAGGCAGTTGCAGCATCTGCCGCCAAGGCACTTGCTCCTGCCGCTGAAGCTCCCGGGGGGAAGAAGACCAGCAAGACCTCTCGCACACACTCCGGCAAGTGCGCCTCCTCGGGTTGCTGCGCTCCCATTGAGGATGTGCCAAAGAGCTCCACCGGCAAGAGCAAGAAATCCAAGGCAGCTCCACCAGAAACTAAGAAGGTGCCCGCCAAGGAGGATGGTACGGGAGGAACTTTCACCATAAGTTCCACCCTCGACGACAAATAGGAAAGCGCGCTCATTGATTTCCTGCGGGAGAATATCGATGTGTTTGCATGGCAACCATCTGATATCCCCGGTGTTCCCAGGGAGGTGATTGAGCACCACCTTGCTGTCTGTCCTCACGCACGGCCCGTCAAGCAGAAGGTCAGGAAGCAGGCTTTGGAGCGGCAACAATTTATTGCCGAGGAAATCAAGAAATTGGAAGCGGCAGGTTTGGTTAGAGGAGTGCTCCATCCAACATGGCTGGGCAATCCAGTTGTAGTGCGCAAGGCAAATGGAAAATGGAGGTTGTGTATTGATTATACAGACATCAATAAAGCCTGTCCAAAAGATCATTTTCCCTTGCCGCGCATCGACCAGATTGTGGACTCCACTGCCGGCTGCGATTTGCTTTCATTTCTTGACGCCTACTCAGGATATCATCAGATCTTCATGGCTAAGGAAGACAAGAGAAAACCGCATTTATCACCCCATGTGGTACGTATTGCTTTTTGCGTATGCCTTTCGGGTTGAAAAGTGCTAGTTCGACATTTGCAAGAGTGGTCCAGATTGGTTTTGAGCCCCAACTACATAGAAATATGGAAGCTTATATGGATGACATAGTGGTCAAAACCAAGGACAAAGCGACACTCATACAAGATTTAGAAGAGACATTTGCAAATCTGCGCAAGATCAATTTGAAGCTCAATCCTGAGAAGTGTGTGTTTGGCGTCCCATCCGGCAAGCTTCTCGGGTTCTTTGTATCTCAACGTGGAATCGAAGCAAATCCCGACAAGATCAAGGCAATTGAGCAGATTGAAGCGCCAAGACGTGTCAAAGATGTGCGTCGACTTGCCGGCTGTGTTGCTGCTCTGAGTAGGTTCATCTCCAAATCTGCTGAGCACGCCCTGCCCTTTTTCAAAATTTTGAAAAAGGCAGGTCCGATGAAGTGGACTCTGGAAGCGGAGGCAGCGCTGCAGGATTTGAAGAGATACCTCTCCTCTCCGCCAGTACTAGTCGCGCCAAAACCACAAGAGCCGTTGCTGCTATATCTAGCGGCAACAAATCAAGTGGTGAGTGTCGCGTTAGTAGCAGAGAGAGAAGTTGATGAAGAAGCAGCGGCAGCGGCAGGTCCGCCAAGTGACAAGTTGGGATCTTCCCCGGCAGAGTCTGGTGCTGATAAAGTAGGATCTGCGCAGTCAAATGAAGCGACACAGAAGAAGAAGATGGTGCAGCGCCCAGTTTATTTTGTCAGCTCCCTTTTGCAGGGGGCTAGGTCAAGATATTCTGGCGTGCAGAAGTTGCTCTTCGGCCTCCTTATGGCCTCGAGGAAGCTGCGCCATTACTTTCAAGCACATGAGATCACCGTCGTCACTCGCTTTCCGTTACAGCGGATTTTGCGGAATCCAGATGCAACCGGCAGGATTGTGGAGTGGGCTTTGGAATTGTCAAGTTTTGGTCTCAAGTTTGAAAGTACTTCAACCATTCAGAGTAGAGCTTTGGCGGAGTTCATTGCGGAATGAACCCCAACGCCAGACGAAGAGATTCCGCAGACTACTCTCCCCGGCAAGGAAACGAATCAAGAGTGGATTATGTATTTTGATGGGACTTTTTCGCTGCAAGGCGCCGGTGCTGGTGTGCTGCTTGTCGCACCCACCGGAGAGCACCTCAAATACGTGATTCAGATGCACTTTCCCCGGGAGAGATCGACAAACAACACTGCAGAGTATGAAGGACTGCTTGCCGGTCTCAGGATCGCGGCGGACCTTGGAATTAAGAAGCTCATCGTCAGAGGTGATTCATAGCTTGTCGTCAAGCAAGTCAATAAAGATTATCAGAGCCTATTGATGGAAGCTTACGTAGATGAAGTGAGGAAATTGGAGGAGCGCTTTGACGGTCTACAAATGGAGCATGTTCCTCGTGCGGAAAACAGCATTGCTGATGACTTGTCAAAGCGCGCTGCCCTTAAGTTACCTGTGGAACCAGGAACTTTTGTGCTCCGATTGACTCAACCATCAGTAACACCTTCGATGGGGCAACAAAAAAGAAGGAAGTTGAGTTCCGGCAAGTATTTTCCGGCAGGGCTCCCAGAGGCCGCCGGCAAAGAAGTTGCCGGGAACGACACCAAGTTTGCCGGTGAGCGAGAGGCTCCGGTAGGGCCTCAGGCTCTTGCCGTAGAGACAAACGCTCCCGCCAAGCTTGCCGGGGAGCAACAGGCTCCGGCAGGGCCTCAAGCTTTTGCTGTCGAGACAAACGCTCCCACAGCAGAGGACATGCCTTTAGTCCTTGTTGTCGAGCCCCAGGCTCCAGCATGGGCACAGCACATCGTCCATTTCCTTCAAACATGAGAACTTCCCGAAGAACAGGAAGAAGCAAAAAAAGTAGCCCGTCAGTCTAATATGTACCAGTTTGTGGACAATGTCCTATACAGAAAGAGACCGAACGGTGTGAAATTGAAGTGCATTCCTCGGGAGGATGGACTGGAGCTGTTGGCAGAGATACATGGAGGCGTATGTGGCTCCCACATAGGATCAAGAGCTCTTGTTGGTAAGGCATTCCGGCAAGGTTTCTTTTGGCCCACTGCTCTCCAGGATGCAACTGCACTAGTAACCAAGTGTGAAGCGTGCCAGTTCCATTCAAAGAAATTGCATCAGCCAACTCAAGCTCTTCAGACAATCCCTCTTTCCTGGCCATTTTTGGTCTGGGGGCTCGACATCTTGGGCCCTTCCCCCCGTGCTACCGGGGGCTTTGAGTACTTGTATGTTGCAATCGACAAGTTCACAAAGTGGCCGGAGGTGGAAGCAGTGAGAAAGGTGACAACACAGTCAGCCGTCAAGTTCTTCAAAGGACTAGTTTGCCGTTTTGGTGTACCAAACAGGATCATCACTGACAACGGCACACAGTTCACGAGCCACACCTTCATGCAGTACGTCCAAGATCTTGGCGGCAAGATCTATTTCGCTTCTGTTGCTCATCCAAGGAGCAATGGCTAGGCGGAAAGGGCAAATGCTGAAGTGCTACGAGGACTCAAGACAAGAACTTTCGACAAGCTGCGCAAGTGCGGAAGACACTGGATTGATGAGTTGCCGGCAGTTCTTTGGTCAATCAGAATGACACCAAATCAAGCCACCGGCCAGACACCCTTCTCCCTAGTATACGGGGCGGAAGCAGTTCTCCCCATGGAACTCACATACGGGTCACCTCGAGTGCTCGCTTATGATGAGCTTGAGCAAGAGCAGTTGCGGCAAGATGACGCTACGCTCCTTGAGGAAGATCGTCTTCAGGCTGCTGTGCGAGCTGCACGCTACCAGCAAGCCTTGTGCCACTACCATAGCCGCAAGGTTCATGCCCGGAGTCTTGAGGAAGGCGACCTTGTTCTTCGGCGCGTTCAGTCGGCCAAGAATTCCAACAAGTTGACGCCGAAGTGGGAAGGCCCTTATCGGGTAGTACGAGTCACCAGGCCTTGCGCAGTCCGCCTGGAGACCGAAGATGGTGTTCCAGTGAGCAACTCCTGGAATATCGAACATCTTCGTAAGTTCTATCCATAAGGCGCGGTTGCCGGGTCCCCCGGCAACCACCTTTTATACGAGTCTTGCCGCCAAGGCATGTAATCCTTTGTACAAAGCCAGGCGCAGACCCTGTGCATAGTTGAATAAGATTAAGTGTTTTACAATTCTTGTCGATTTTCATGTTCACTTATATGCATGATTGACTGAGATATTGTATTACGCTTATTTCCAGCAAGTATTAACGAACCGCCAAGGTTCCATATCTATTTTCTCTTCTTTCTTTTTCTCAAAGGACAGAAGGTTCCCTCGCATGCAAGTTTGCCGGGGGGAATGATGGTATGGATACCGACAGGCGACGTTCAAGGTTGACATCTTGCCGGAAGAAGTATAGCAATGAAAGAAAAGCTAAGTTGCAGAAACTTTAAAAAAAAATTTATTTTGTAAGGTTATTCTCCTTGAACGATTTCGACTTTTGTATGGAAAACCTGCACGCGAAGGAACCTTGTCATGATCGGTTGTGCCCTTACTCTGTTTCGAGTCCGCTCAACAGTTTTAAGTGGCTGCACTGAGAACGTCAAGGTTTCTTGCCGGTAGCAGCACCTCCAGTAGGCTGCTAAAGTCCCGCACCTAGCGCTCGCGGCAAGGGTGCGCGCGCTGGCAAGTTTCCAATAAAGCATAGGGTGTATACCATACAGAAAGAAATTAGACAAGGGAAATAGCATACATTCATCCAGAGAATAGCCAGTTATATTACATGAATAGCTGCCGTGATTCTAACATAAGACAAAATTGTCTTTGGCATGGAATGGTGGCGACAACAAGAAGTGAAGCAGCTAGTCCCTGCGCTGGTCTTCGACCCTCTTGACTTGGCCCACCTTGTCGGCGATGGGCGCGACAAGCTCCTCGAGTGCCTTGAGGTCCACATCCTTCGGCAAGCGGTCGAGCACATTGGTGAGGTTGATGCCAGGGTTCTTGTGCACCACTTTGGTGAGCACCTTGAGGAGGACGGCCCGGCAGAGTTTGCGGGATTCGTTGGCCAGATGGGTTGCTCGATCAGAGTGGAGCAGCTTCAGGGCGTCAACCATGCCGTCAAAGAACATGGTCAACTTGGCGCTCGTAGACACCCTATCGTCGGAAGAATAGTTGAAGCCTTGCAGGCCCATGGTGGACAGTTGTGCTGCAAGCCTCTCCGAGACGTCGATAAGGCGCTCAGTCCAGATCTGCGCACCTGCCACATAGTCGTTATGGGTGACGGCGGCGCTCTTGAGCAGGTCCTTTTCATTCTGGAGATCTTTGATCAGGGCCTTCTTGCGAGCCTCCATGACCTCAAGAGTCTCCTTCAGCGTGGTCAGCTTCAGCTTCAGATCGGCGATAGAGTCATTGGCTGAGGAGAGCTGCTTGATCTTGTCGGACATGGCAATTTGTATCTCAGCCAAGCTGTAGAGAGCCTTTTCTCTTTCTTCCTTGAGCGTCAAGATCTTCTTGCCGTGATCCTCAAGGTCCGCCTCCAGCCTCTTCACTTTATCGTCAAGCTCGTTCTTGGCGGCCTCTACAGCTTCGGCAGCATTGACGGCTTCCTTCAGCTTGCCGGCGTGGTCTGTGACCAGAGCTTCAAGTGCTTCCTTGTGCTTCTGCTCCAGCTCTTGGGTCCGCTGCGCGACAAGCTTTTCGATTTCTTTATCCTTGCCGCGAAGCTTGTCGGCAAGCGCCTTCTCGTGAGCGGTAAGGTCCTCTTCATAGGCGTCAAGCCCGACGCGGCGCTCTGTCAAGCGGGCTTCATCTGCAGCGGCCTGTTGTTTAGCCTCCTCTTGTGCCTTCTCAACATCAGACTGCTTCATGAGGAGCTCGTTCCAGCTTTGGCTCAGCTGCTCTTGACTCGTCCTCAGCTCCTGAAAGGCCTCAGCGTACCAGGTTTGGGTCTCCTCGACGCGCTTCTGGAAATCTGCCTCCGCTGCTTTGACAACTGCTGCCCTGGAGTCCAGCTTCTCTTTCCGGGCGCGGTAAAGTGCTTGGAGCTTCTGAAAGTTGCTGCTCATGGCCTGGAGGAGTTTTTCTTCTTCGGATTTGCTGCTGCTGGTGCATGGCTCGTCGACAATCTCGAGCCCGGCAGCGGCGATGACGTCCTCGTCAAGGATTTCCCCTTCAGTTGGCACCCCAATGCTTGCCATTCCTGGTATGCTGACGAACAGGTTGTCGCCAACCTTGAGGTATTTGCTTGAAGAGGGGGCATCAGATGTTGATGGCTGGTCCTCAACAGCCGCCTCGCCGGCAACTGGGGGCTCCGTGGTCGGCGTAGCATCTGGCGCTCCTGCGGTAGGAATGCCGTCGGTATGGCCACCAGCCTCCTTGTCGGCCCTCTCAGCAGACTTCTTAGTGGCCTCTTCGTGTGCGGCCTTGGCGGCAGCATCCTTGGCGGCCTCGGCGGCAGCATTCTTGACGGCCTCGTCAGTGGCGGTTCTGTCGGCATCAGCGGCAGCATCCCTGGCGGTCTCCTCGATAATGACATCAACGTCCATGTGTTCCGTCGAGTGAAGATCTGAAGGCCAAGAAAACAAACAAGATAAGGCTGAGGAGGAAGTTCAAGAAGACAAAAAGAAGACAAGTACCCTGAGGCAAACGGTTTACCTGTGTCGAGCTGTTGAGAGGTGGCTTCTCCTTTCCCGGCAACACCAGTTGTTGAAGCAGGACCACCAGAGCCTGCGCTTGCCGGCTCCTCTTCATCGCAATAGAGCTCACTAGAGGAAGCCTTTGCCGAAGATCCATCTCTGGGCAATGTGGTTGACGGAGGTGGCACGTTAGGAGTGGCTTCTGATGATGCTCCTTGTTGCCGCTCCTCTCCTACACGCCCGGAGATGTCAGCAGAAAAGATACACACCCCGACACTTGCCAGTGGAAAGTGAGTAGTGAACTCACGCTGGGGGCTGCGTCGGGGGCTACGTTGAGGGCTTGACTCTAGGCTGATGGTGGTCGACTCTAGCGCACCTGTGGTGCTTGCCGGTGGCTCATCGCCCGTTGAAGTCTTCGCCCTCTTCGCCATCCTTTGCGCCAACGTTTCCATATCTCTGCGGGGACAGGCCAAGGCAAGACAAATCAGTTAAGCAAAACTAGAAATCCAGAAGATAAAGATGTTACAGGACCCTTACTCTTCCTGTTCTCCTTCCGAGCTAAAGGCGGAGAGGTCGAAGTCAACCTCCGCCATGGTGTCCATGGGAGGAGGAGAAGGTGTGGTCCTAGGTCGCTTGGCTGCGGCAGAGGCGGAAGCTTGGTGGGTTGAGGCACCAGATGTGGCCCTCCGAAGAACACGTTTCTTCTTCTTCTCTTCAGGAGCTGGGGGCTCCTCATGCAGCTGTCCTTCGGCTGTATCCTCGGCAGAAGGGCCCCCGGCAGCTGTGCCACTGTGCTCCCCGGCAACCTCGCCCTGCCCGGCAAGTTTTTCCTCTGACATCACTTCTTCTTCGCTGGCTTCCCCTTCCGTGTAGCCAGCGCTGCCAGCTTCCGCGGCAAGATTCGCCTCTTCCACCCTGCTAGCGATATACGCCACTTCCTCCTCGGTAGTGGCGCGGATGAGGTTCGTTTCTGCCCGGGTGGTTCTCTCCGACAAGTTGTCGAAGAATTCATGTGCCTGCTCTGCGGATGGCTCGTCCCAAGTTCCGTCAAGGCCGTGAGCATTGCACACCGGCATCATGGCGATGATTGAGGCCAGGGCGGAGTTGTTGCACAAGGGAATTACGCCAGCCGACAACTTGTGCTTCGCGTCAGGTCTGAACAGCTTTTGGCAGAGAGCCGTGTGTTGCATGACCGTCAAGTTGTTGTTCAACCCAGGGCGCAGCCTCATGATGTCTGCCGCATTCCGGAATTCCCAGGCTGGTCTCCCCTTGTTCTGCAGAGGGGCGATGCGCCGGCGAAGGAAATCAGCGCCAACCATCTCTATTGAGAGCCCGGCAGCTTTGAGGCGGTGAATTCTGGTAACTGCAATTGTGAGCTTCTCATCTTGAAGATCGAAGGCGCTCCAATCAGTACCGCGCGCCATTTTTGTTTGTCGAAGCGAACAGAAGGGCTGAGGGTCTGTCTCCTGAATCCAACACCACTTGGCTCGCCATTCTTCCCACTTCTCGTGGTAGACCCCGTCTGGGTATATCTCTTTATTCCATGCCCTTGGAATCCAGGCGATAGAACCAGAAAGGGCGTCTCCCTTTTGGATGTGGGGAATGAAGTAATGGCGAAAGAGGGCTGTACTAGGAACTACTCCGTCAAAAATTTCGCAAAGATGAGCAAAGGTTGACATGTATGTCACGGCATTCGGCGTAAAATCCAAGAGTTGGAAGCCGTATGTGTACATGATGTCGATGAAGAAATCAGAAAATGGAGGACAGAGCCCGCAGTAAAAATAATCGGCAAAGAAGTGGAATTTATCTGGACCACCCTTGGAGGAACCTGGGCTCACGCGAGTAGCAGGATGAGCCTTCGTCTCCTTCGTCCACATGCACTGGTATCGCTCCCTCAGGGCGCCCGCATCGAGCACCGGGGTGAAGACAGCGTGCTCCCTCCGCATCTTCGCCAGATCACCCTCCGAGATGGCGGTTTTCACCCCCTTGCCCTTGCTCGCCTTGGGCGGCATGGCGGCAATGGGAGCAGAGGCCGAGGATGGAGAGGGCGTGGAGGCGACGGATGAATGGGAGGGGCTCTGTTTCGGGCTCGAGGAAGGAGACGACGGCGGTTCCTAGATTGGAAAGGATAGGTGGTAACTGAGCAGCGCCTCTGCGGATTCCTTTTTACGGGGAAGACGCGAAATTGCCTCTTTACTAGTCAATATGAAAACGCTTTTACAAGCGCACTGCAGTTACGGCCGCTCCGCGCACGTATCCCACGTCCCGCATTCGATGGGCATCGTGGGGGGCGCAGTAAGTGGAATGATTACAGCAGTTAACTCTTGCCACACGTGCCCGTGCACTGTTTGGGCCTAGCCCAACAACGCCTCGCACCCGTGTATGGCCTAGGCCCGGGGGCTCCTGTCGGTGTACTAAAGTTTGGGTCCTTTAGTACCCCATACTTGTGCACGGACGGTTGTAGCCACACCAGCGGCAAGGCCTGCCGGGGGACAGCTGAATACAAGTACAACAATGTCAAGAAGGCATTCAAGTCAACAATCATAAGATAGAATACCGAAGGATGGGCGCCCGGCAAGATCTTGCCGGGCTGGCCCGCGGAGCCCTGGCAAGATCTGCACCTGGCAAGACCTCGCCACCTTGTCACCACTCCAGCGCAGCGACCAGCTTGTCTTTTAGCTGTTGTCCTCCTGGTAACGTGTCAGACACTAACAGCGGAGGGGGGGTTAAGCGGTGCTGATGGGACGGGCTCTTTTCCCGTCCCCAAGACTCTAAGGGACACCTCGACGGAGCATTTAATGCGTTTGTCCTAAATCGTCAGTATTAGGTATGATAACACTGTAGCAGCTTTACACCTCATGTATGTACTGTATGCCACTGTTGGTGACCCCTTCGAACGTATAAAAGGAGGCCCAAGGTGTAGCTACAAGGGAGAGGACCTTCTGGCCCATTCTGCATGCGTAGCGGCTGTGTACTGTTCATCACATAGCGCTCCTGAAGCCTGGGCTTAACACATCTAATACAACTAAAGCAGGAGTAGGGTTTTACGCTTCTCAGCGGCCCGAACCTGGGTAAAAATCCTTCGTATTGATCGTTGGATCTGCTCTTTGTGCAAGCCTTTCTCCCTGCCAAACTGTAAAGGGATCTACGTGATCCCATAGGTGTCGTACGCCAACACGGTAAGCCATAATATGCCACTTACTTGGCTCATTTTCTCAAAGAAGACAAACTTAGCACTTAGACAAAATTACGTACTTTCGGTCTGTCGGAGTTCCTTGTGAGAATTTCATGTCTCTTCTTGATGGAGGAATCCCGACTGTTGTCGCGGGGGTCGTTTCTTCTTCTCCTTCTCTCGATATATACCTTGGTATATTGCGGGAGAGAAGAAGGGGAAACGACCATCACCAACGGTCGAAATATTAGTGTTAGGTAGTGTCCACCAACATACACCACCACATAAGTGTGAGTGAGTGCGCACCATACACACCATGAGGCATGAGAGTTTTTCTAAGGAAAACCTCAAAAGACCGAAAGTGAAGCTGAACATATGGCATAATTAATAACCTTGGTTAGCTCATAAATGTCATATTTTACCTAAGTTAGCTTTGTTTCCTCTAAAATGACATAGTAAGCTTACTTACCTCCAAAATGACCTATTTTACCTAAGTTAGCTCTAAAATGACCTATACTTAGCTTTGCTTCCTACAAAATGAGATAATATGCTCACTTAGTTCCAGAATTACCTATACTTATCTTTGTTTCCTCCACAATGACATAATAAGCTTAGTTAACTCAAAAATGGCATAATAGACTTGGTAACCTCATAAATGGCATATACTTAGCTTATTTTCTTGCAAAATGACACAATAAGCTTAGTTAGGTCAAAAATGGGGTAATTACCTAGGTTAGCTCTAAAATGACACAAATAAGCAATAAGAAGAAGAAAAACAAGAGGAGAAAGAGAAAGAGAAGAAAAACGCTTCTTCATCTTCTTCTTCCTCTTCTTCTTCTTCTTCTTCTTCTTCTTCTTCTTCTTCTTCTTCTAGTCTTCTTCATCTAACTTACTTATTTACCATTTTGCAGATTAGATTCACTTCACGGAAGCTTGCATTGATGGAGTGCTTGTGGTTGATAGAGTGCTTGTGTTACTTGTTTTTTTGATTTTGTATCGATGAACAATGTGAAACTTGCTACATATGGATGAAACTATGTATGTATGGATGAAACTATTGCAATATGGTGAACAATGTGACATTTGATACTTTTGATTTGGTATGTTTGTTGGATGATCATCAGTATGGCAAGAATATGGTTTCTGTGAAATATATGTATATATATATATCATATTTTGCCTGTGAAAATTGTTGGATATAACAAAAAATAGAAAAAACAGGGGCAATACTGCCTCTTTGCCGTCTGCCACAGACGGCAAAGGCGGCACATGGCAGTCCCCTGTACAACCTGGGAGCAGCAGGCCTGAGGCCATTTGGTCTCTTTGCCGTCCGGGGGCAGACGACAAAGGGCCGTGTGGCATGGCCGTCCGGGGGCAGACGGCAAAGGGCCGTGTGGCGTGGCCGTCCGGCTGCAGACGGCAAAGGGACGTAGCTCTTTGTCGTCAGTGGCAGACGGCGAAGGCTACCGTTAGCCACTAATGGAGCTAACTCCAGTGATAGGCCGTCCAGCCTCTTTGCCGTCTGCAGGCTGATGGCAAAAAGTCTTTGCCGTTCGCTGAGCCGAGGCAGACGGCAAAGCACCCCTTTATCGGAGTTCACATTGCCAAAATTTTGGCCGTCTGCTGGTGGATGGCAAAGGCTTTGTCGTCAGTGGACCTACCCTTTGCCGTCCGCCGTGGCGGACGGCAAAGCACCTGATTCCAGTAGTGCATCTCTTTCCTCTGCTCTGCTTCCCGTACGTCTGACAGACGTGAGAGACACGTGGCGGCGACACTCGTGACTTCTCCTGCCTTCGCAAGCTCATTCGCGCCATCGCAAGCTCATTCCCGCCCACTGGTCCTACTCCCAAAGCCATTTCCGTCCATTAGCTCGCTCGCCACAGTGCCATTTCCCGCCCTTGACGCACACTATATAAACACGCCGGTGACCACGCTCTAGGGCACAAACCTGGATGATACGTCTCCAACATATCTACTTTTCCTCACTCTTTTGCCCTTGTTTTGGACTCCAATTTGCATGATTTGAATGGAAATAACCCGGACTAACGTTGTTTTCAGCAGAACTACCATGGTGTTGTTTTTTGCGCAGAAATAAAAGTTCTCGGAATGGAACGAAACTTTTTGGAGAATTATTTCAGAATATATAAGAATTATTGGAGCCAAAATCCACCGAAGAGGGGGGCCAGGGTGAGAAGCACCCACCTCGTGGCCCCACTGACCCTAATTCTGCCACTATAAATTCCTATTTTCGGAGGAAAAAATCAGGGAGAAAGTTTCATCGCGTTTTACGATACGGAGCCGCCGCCACCTCCTGTTCTTCATCGGGAGGCCAAATCTGGAGCCCGTTTGGGTCTCCGGGGAGGGGAATCTTCGGTCTTCGTCATCACCAACCCTTCTCCATCGCCAATTCCATGATGCTCCCCACCGGGAGTGAGTAATTCCTTCGTAGGCTTGCTGGTCGGTGAGGAGTTGGATGAGATTCATCATGTAATCGAGTTAGTTTTGTTAGGGCTTGATCCCTAGTATCCACTATGTTCTGAGATTGATGTTGCTATGACTTTGCTATGCCTAATGCTTGTCGCTAGGGCCCGAGTGCCATGATTGCAGATATGAACCATTTATGTTATCACCATTATATCTATGTTCCTCATCCGATCTTGCCTAGTCATATGCACCTATTACGTGTTATGATCCGTCAACCCCATAGTGACAATATTTGGGATACTTAGCAGTGATGACCGTAGTTTGAGGAGTTCATGTATTCACCATGTGTTAATGCTTTGTTCAGGTTCTCTATTAAAAGGAGGCCTTAACATCCCTTAGTTTCCTTATGGACCCCGCTGCCACGGGAGGGTAGGACAAAAGATGTCATGCAAGTTCTTTTCCATAAGCACGTATGACTATTTATGGAATACATGCCTGTATTACATTGATGAACTAGAGCTAGTTCTGTATCGCCCTAGTTTATGACTGTTATATGATGAATATCATCCAACGAGTTCACCGATCCAGTGCCTACGAGCTTTCCAATTATTGTTCTTGCTAAGTTACTACTGCTGTTGCTACTGTTCCAACTGCTACAAAACTATTGCTACTACTGTTACCGCTACTGTTACTGTCACTACTGCTATCAAACTATCATATTACTATGCTACTGATCACTTTGCTGCAGATATTTAATCTTCAGGTGTGGTTGAATTGACAACTCAACTGCTAATACTCTCAAGTATTCTTTGGCCCCCCTTGTGTCGAATCTATAAATTTGGGTTGAATACTCTACCCTCGAAAACTGTTGCGATCCCCTATACTTGTGGGTTATCAAGACCTTTTTACGGCGCCATTGCCGGGGAGCATAGCTATATTTGTTGAGTCACTAGGGATTTATATCAATTTATCACTATGAAGAATCTGAAGGATCCAAAGACTAAGATTTTTCCCTCTAAGACGAGGGGAGGTAAGGAACTGCCATCTAGCTCTGCACTTGATTCACCTTCTGTTATGAGTAAGCTTGCAACACCACCACATGCTAGTAATCCTGATATGTCGCAAGTCATTGATGATGCTACCTCTGCTATGAATTATGCTATTGATGATGCTAGTACCATGCTTGATGATAATGTGCCACTAGGAGAATTTCTTGATAAACAAATTGCTAAAGCTAAAGAGAATGAAACTACTGAAATTGATGAGATTACTAAAACTGATGAAGCCTATGAAACTGATGATGACTATGAAACACCTACTAGTCCTAGCTCTCCTAAGTTTGAAATGCCTAAGATACCTGAAGGTTATGTTATGGATGAAGAGGTAACTAGAGAAATTCTTTCTTGCAAGGATAGAAACGGTCTTAAGAAATTGCTACGCAAGTATAAGGAAAAGACTTTGAATCCTAGAATGAAATGTGATCCTAAGTTTGCTACTTCACCTATCTTTGTTACCGATAAGGATTATGAGTTCTCTGTCAACCCAGAGTTAATTACTTTGGTTGAATCTGATCCTTTCCATGGCTATGAAACTGAAACTGTAGTAGCACACCTTACTAAGCTGAATGATATAGCCACCCTCTTTGCTCATGAGGAGAAGATACGCTACTATTATATCTTGAAGTTATTTCCATTCTCATTAAAGGGTGATGCTAAGACATGGTACAATACTCTTGCTCCTGGTTATGTGCGTAGTCCCTAGGATATGATCTACTACTTCTCTGAAAAATATTTTCCTGCTCATAAGAAACAAGCTGCCTTCCAGGAAACATTTAACTTTGTGCAAATTGAAGAAGAGAGTCTCCCACAAGATTGGGGGAGGCTTCTCCAGTTGCTTAATGCTTTGCCTGATCATCCTCTCAAGAAAAATGAAATACTTGATATATTTTGTAATTGACTAACCGATGCTTCTAGGGATTTCCTAGATAGTTGTGATGGTTGTGTTTTCAGGGAGCGAACTGTTGAACAAGATGAGGAATTATTGAATAACATATTGAAGAATTATGATGATTGGACTCCTCCTGAACCACCGCCTAAACCCACTCGGAAGAAGAGGGTATCTTATTTCTCAGCCCTGAAGATATGCAAGAGGCAAAGAAATCTATGAAGGAAAAAGGTATTAAAGCTGAGGATGGTAAGAATTTGCCACCTATTGAAGAAATACATGGCCTTGACACACCACCACCTCCACAGGTGGTAGAGGTAAATTCTTTACTAAAGTTTAATGAAAGTGACGTCCCTCACAATAAACATCCTAGTCAATGCTTATATGAGTTTGACAACTATATTATGAAGCAAGATCATTTCAATGCACATGTTCTGAAACAATTGAAATATAACTCTGTTATGATTGCTCGCTTGAGTGACTTGCTATTTAGAATCAGTAATGATGTTAGAGGTGTAGGAAAGCATGCCTCTATGGTTCAAACTCAGTTAGAACAAGTTGCTAAGTCTCAAAAAGAATTGCTTGATGAAATGAATAATAATATGCATGATTTTGCTGCTAGAGTAGTAACTAGAGGAGGTAGAATGACCCAAGAACCACTCTATCCTGAGGGTCACCCTAAAAGAATTGAACAAGACTCTCAGAGAATTAATACCGATGCACCTAGTCCTTCTAAAAAGAAAAATAAAAAAGAAAAATGATAGGACTTTGCATATCTCTAGTGAGCCTAAGACACAAAAACCTCCTGATAATAATGATGTCTCTATTTCTGATGCTGAAACTCAGTCTGGTAATGAACATTCACCTAGTGATAATGAAAATGATAATGATGATGTTCATAAAGATGCTCAACCTGATAATGATATAGAACCAGATAGTGATGTTGAAATAGAGCCTGCTGCTGATCTTGATAACCCACAACCTAAAATTAAACGTTATGATAAAAGAGACTTTGTGGCTAGGAAACATGGTAAAGCAAGAGAACCATGGGTTCAGAAACTCATGCCATTTCCACCTAAGCCATCTAAGAAAAAGGATGATGAAGAATTTGAGCGCTTTGCTGAAATGATTAGGCCAGCCTTTTTGCGTACCCGTTTAACCGATATTTTGAAAATGGCCCCTTATGCAAAGTATATGAAAGATATCATCACTAATACAAGAAAGATACCGGAAGCTGAAATCTCCACCATGCTTGCTAATTATTCTTTTAAGGATGGAGTACCTAAAAAACTTGGAGATCCTGGAATACCAACTATACCTTGCTCCATCAAAAGAAACTATGTCAAAACTGCTTTGTGTGATTTGGGAGCCGGTGTTAGTGTTATGCCTTTCTCCTTATATAAAAGACTTGATTTGAATAAACCCACACCTACCGAAATATCATTGCAAATGGCTGACAAATCAATGGCCATACATATCGGTATTTGTGAGGATGTGCCCGTTGTTGTTGCAAATGTTACTATCTTAATGGACTTTGTTATTCTTGAGATGCCCGAGGACAACAACATGTCGATTATCCTTGGTAGACCCTTTCTGAATACTACAGGGGCTGTTATTGATTGCAATAAAAGCAAAGTCACTTTTCATATCAATGGTAATGAGCATACGGTGCACTTTCCGAAGAAACAATTCCAGGTGAATGGTATAAATGTTATTGAAGAATCTCCGACCATTACTATTGGAAGTTTTCAATTACCTCTTCCTACTGCCAAAAAAAATGATATACTTATTGTTGGGGATATGCACATCCCCATTGAGGTAACTTAGTGTTTTACGAAAGTTCTTCGGTTTCATGCTAATCGGAAGTGGTTGTTAATAAGACTTGATCAACCTTATTAATGAATCATTTTTGAGAGGTATGAAGTCGATGAATCTAGTAAGCACAATTCTGTGCTCCCACCTTTTATTTTCTGTTCTAGTTAGTCAAATAAAATAAAATGCCATGATTATCCTGTTTTCTGTTTTCTCCGTGCAATAAAAAATGACCCAAAAATAAAAGTTCTCAGAATGTTCTGAAAATTTAACACGATTTTTTTCCGAATATTTATGAATTTCTGGTGCAAATAATACCAGAGGGGGGTGTACCTGGTGCCCACAAGACACCAAGGCGCACCAGCGCCCCCAGGCGTGCCCTGGTGGGTTGTGGCCCCCACGTGGGCCCCTCACTTATCTCTTTAGCCCACATCATCCCCTACCTCCAGAAAAAATCACCACAGCCACCATTCCCGTGTTCTTGCTCTCAAACCCGCGGATTTCGATCTCTTAGCACGAATCTTTGTTTCTGAAACTGTTTGGAGGGATTGCTACTTGGTATGTGATTCCTCCATTGCTTCAATTAGTTTTTGATTTAGTGGGTTATTTTTAGAGTAATTAGATACTCGTGGTGGTGCTGTAGATGAGCTTGCATGTTGAATTCTTAGAGTTATAAGTAGTTTGAATGCTCAATATGGCCTCTATGCATGCTTGGGAGTAGTTGCTAACAATCTTACAAAGTTTTGTTGACAAATTTTTTGTGGACTAAAAATTTTCAGAATTTTTTATAGGAATAAAAATGCAATTCTTTAGGAGTTCTTCAAGGAGGAGATCCTCGGAAGCCTCATCAAGTGGTAGCTCGGTTCGACAGTCTTATGTTGAACCAAGCGAAAGCTCGATGCGTGATGCCGCCACCAAATCATGCTTGTGGCTGTGCGACGAGTTCATGGAAGGTGCAGGTATTAAGGAGGAATTTGACCAATTTATCCACAATACAGAGCTTGCTCCCTTCATCACAGATAAGTGCCCCCAACACCTAGAACTCACGAAAAACTTCACAGAGAAATTTAAGTATTTTTCTCGTGAGTCTAGAGTTTCATTCAACCTGTATGACCATTCCTTCACCACGCCGTTAGAAATGTTCAATGAAGCATGCAAACTTCCATATTGGGGTTCCCTCGAGGAACCAACAAAATCTGAATATGAGTCATTTTTAGTTAATCTTTGCTTTGGTGAAGATAGGGGGTAACACAAGGGAGAATTAACAGCACCCATTTCCCATCGATACAATATTTTCTGCTCTTTAACGGTAAATGTATCGTAGGCAAACAAGATTGTAGCACATTGTGTGCTCATGATTTGAGTCTCATATATACTGCCATAATTGGTAATAAGAATTATAATCTTGGTGCAATTGTTGCACGGAGGCTGCAGCTCAATGCTGCTAATGGTAATTTTTATGGAGGAATTTATGCCTCCCGTGTAGCGAAAAGATTAAATGTCTCACCATGGCCTAATGACCCCATCTTACCTACTCAGTATTTAGACTTTGGGGTACGGACACTAACTACACCTATAACTTGAGATTTAATAAAAAAAACATTGTGCCTGTTGCTTTGCCTGCTCCTGCTCTCTTTGATTTTCACAGTAGGGGAAGATACTATGTCCTTGAGAGCGAGGCCCATGCGCACAATGCGGAGGTTCAAGCTGCCAGGAGGGCCGTGGAGTTTGCACCGAGGGCCTCGGTGAGCCATCGCCCAGATTATGATTCATACGGATGGTGATTACCAAGCTAGGCATTACATTCATGTTCACACACTTCATTCCAGTTGTCGATGTTCACACTTTTTCATTGTAATATCCATGCTAGATTTGTTTTCCCGCTTTCTTCCTGTGTGTTTGAAAAACTTTGAGAAAATCCAAAAATATTTCCTACTTCTTTTTAGTTTTTCTTTCTAGCTTAGTTTAATTATGGCATCAAAAGAAAACCCAAAAAGATTTCTCGCTTCTTCTCTTACTTGTTGGGAGCTTTCCAGTGTAAATAGTTTTTCTCGTTTTTTTTCCTCTTTAATTTGCTTTCTTCAAGAAAAAACAAAAACTCCAAAAATATTTCAGTGTGTTTCTCTGAAATTCTTTTCCTTTTATTTGAGTCGTACCAAGGAGAAGACCACAATGAAATTGTTGAGTGGCTCTCATCTGCATTATTGTTTATCTAACAAAGAGCCCATATTACTTTGTCTTCTCCTCTTGAATAAAATGTTGCAGATTCCAGCTTAGTCCACGGCACACTTGCATTATTATTATCTTCTTATCATTTGGTCGTGCAAGTGAAAGGCAATAATGACGATATTTGATGAATTGACTGTGGCAGAGAAAAGCGGGTATGAACTCAACTTGTTTTTGTTTTTGTAAATATGTTTAACCTAGTATCCTTGATTCAGCATATTATGATCAAACATGCTTGCAATGACCATTAGAGATTATAGTTGTTCATTCCATGCTTAAGTAGCTAGGAGTGGATAATGATTTATCTTGGGTGTCAACATGCATTAAAATGGTTGTGATGCGGTATGATGATATGGTATCCTCCTCTGAATGTTTCAAGTGGCTTGACTTGGCACATGTTCACGCATGTAGTTGAATCAAAACCAACATAGCCTTCATGATATTTATGTTCATGGTGTCCATATCCTACTCATGCTAGTATTCCATGTTGATTATATGTAATGCATGTCCATGACCGTTTTCGCTCTCTAGCTGGCCGCTTCCCAATCTATTTGCTAGCCTTCGCCTGTACTAAGCGGGAGTACTGCTTGTGCATCAAAACCCTTAAACCAAGTTGTGCCAGATGAGTCCACTATATCTACCTATATGCGGTATTACCCTACCGTTCCAAAGTAAATTCGCATGTGCTACCTCTAAAAATTCAAATGAACAACTATTTTGTGTGCCTGGACCGCTCATGGAGCGACAGGGGGCGGTCAGTATCTTCCATGCTAAGCAGGTTATTCTCATGATGAGTGTTTATTCACTTGTCCTTACACGAGAGGGGCGGTAATAGGGGTTCCCAGTCCCAAAATCAAAAATCAAAAATAATTGAACAAAACTCCCCCAGGAATGCTATTGGTTTGGACGGTACCCGTGGATACGGCTAGCCGTGGAGTGTGATTGTTGGTGGAGGGGGAGTAAACCTTTACCTTTACCACTTGGGAACCGCTGCTAATTTGTTTAGCATGGAAGATATTGATAACTCTTGGTCGTGACGTTGACAGGAAGGGTGTACCTCCCAAAATTATATCTATCTCTGTTTTAAGCTTTGAGCTCTGGCACCGCTGCAAATCCATGCTTCCCTCTGCGAAGGGACTATCTATTTACTTTTATGTTGAGTCATCACCTTCTCAAATAAGCGCCAGACCTAAGAACACTATTGTCATCCTCATGCATTGTGTATAGTTGATGTTGGGTGCAGCATGACTGGATCTTTTCTACCATGAATTACAATGTTTAGTCGCTGCTTGAACTTTGGAGGTGCTCTGCATTTATGTTTTGCGGTCTCAGAAAGGGCTAGCGAGATACCATTATTGTCATATTGTATCATGATTGTTTTGACGAAGTGTTGGCTCTTGAGATATCTTATTATTGCTCGCTAGTTGCTTATGTTATTGATATGAGTTAATATAATTTCTAAGAGTTATTGTTGGCATGGTTAGTCATAATCTTTGCTGAAAACCTGGGTGCTACTTAAGCATATATATGTAAACAAGAACAAAAAGAGTTCATAAAAGTTTTTCTTTATCACTTTCAGTTTGTCAACTGAATTGCTTGAGGACAAGCAAAGGTTTAAGCTTGGGGGAGTTGATACGTCTCCAACGTATCTACTTTTCCTCACTCTTTTGCCCTTGTTTTGGACTCTAATTTGCATGATTTGAATGGAACTAACCCGGACTAACGCTGTTTTCAGCAGAACTACCATGGTGTTGTTTTTGTGCAGAAATAAAAGTTCTCGAAATGGAACGAAACTTTTTGGAGAATTATTTCAGAATATATAAGAATTATTGGAGGCAAAATCCACCGAAGAGGGGGCCCAGGGTGAGCAGCCACCCCACCAGGGCGCGCCAGGCCCCCTAGGCGCGCCCTGGTGGGTTGTGCCCACCTCGTGGCCCCACTGACCCTAATTCCGCCACTATAAATTCCTATTTTCAGAGAAAAAAATCAGGGAGAAAGTTTCATCGCGTTTTACGATACGGAGCTGCCGCCACCTCCTGTTCTTCATCGGGAGGCAAGATCTGGAGCCCGTTTGGGGCTCCGGAGAGGGGAATCTTCGGTCTTCGTCATCACCAACCCTTCTCCATCGCCAATTCCATGATGCTCCCCACCGGGAGTGAGTAATTCCTTCGTAGGCTTGCTGGTCGGTGAGGAGTTGGATGAGATTCATCATGTAATTGAGTTAGTTTTGTTAGGGCTTGATCCCTAGTATCCATTATGTTCCGAGATTGATGTTGCTATGACTTTGCGATGCCTAATGCTTGTTGCTAGGGCCCGAGTGCCATGATTTCAGATCTGAACCGTTTATGTTATCACCATTATATCTATGTTCTTGATCCGATCTTGTCTAGTCATATGCACCTATTACGTGTTATGATCCGTCAACCCCATAGTGACAATATTTGGGATACTTCGCGGTGATGACCGTAGTTTGAGGAGTTCATGTATTCACCATGTCTTAATGCTTTGATTCGGTTCTCTATTAAAAGGAGGCCTTAATATCCCTTAGTTTTCTTATGGACCCTGCTGCCACGGGAGGGTAGGACAAAAGATGTCATGCAAGTTCTTTTCCATAAGCACGTATGACTATTTACGGAATACATGCCTACATTACATTGATGAACTGGAGCTAGTTTTGTATCGCCCTAGGTTATGACTGTTATATGATGAATATCATCCAACGAGTTCACCGATCCAGTGCCTACGAGCTTTACACTTATTGTTCTTGCTAAGTTACTACTGCTGTTGCGACTGTTCCAACTGCTACAAAACTATTGCTACTACTGTTACCGCTACTGTTACTGTTACTACTGCTATCAAACTATCATATTACTGTGCTACTGATCACTTTGCTGCAGATATTTAATCTTCAGGTGTGGTTGAATTGACAACTCAACTGCTAATACTCTCAAGTATTCTTTGGCTCCCCTTGTGTTGAATCTATAAATTTGGGTTGAATACCCTACCCTCGAAAACTGTTGCGATCCCCTATACTTGTGGGTTATCACTGAAGCACAATGGTGAGGAAGTTATTCACTTGTAGGGTGTCCACTGCTGGGCCGGTGCCCGACACTGCTGCGCCGGCGCCCGACGCGGGCGGCTCAAGCTCCAGGGCGGGCGGCTCAAACATGTTACATTGTCTTATCCTTTGAATAAATATTTTACAGATTCCAGCTTAGTCCAGAACACATTTGCACTATTATTATTTTCACGTCATTCGGTCATGCAAGTGAAAGACAATAATGACGATAATTTGATGAAGTGATTGCGGTAATGGAAGCTGGTATGAACTCTTCTTGTTTTCCCTTTTTGTAAATATGTTTAGCTCTAACGCTCTTGATTTAGCATATTATGAGTAAACATGTTTGTGATGACAATTAGAGATTATAGTTGCTCATGCCATGCTTAAATAGCTAGGAGTGGATAATGATTTATCTTGTCAACATGCATTAAAATGATTATGATGTAGTATGTTAGCATGGTATCCTCCTCTGAGTAATTCGAGTAGCTTGACTTGGCACATGTGCAAACATGTAGTTGATTCAAAATCAATGCAGCCTTCATGATATTTATGTTTAGAGTGTTTATATCCTACTCATGCTAATGTTCAATGTTAATTAGTCGCAATGCATGACTATGACAGTTCTCGCTCTCTAGCTGGTCGCTTTCCAGTCTGTTTGCTAGCCTTCCTCTGTACTAAGCAGGAATGCTGCTTGTGCATCCAAAATCCTTAAACCAAAGTTATTACATATGAGTCCACCATATCTACCTATATGCGGTATTACCCCTGCCGTTCCAAGTAATTTTCATGTGCCAACTCTAATCATTCAAATAAATATCTGTTTTGTGTGCTCGTACCGCTCATGGAGTGACGGGGCGGTCAGTATCTTTCATGCTGAGCGAGTTATTCTCACGACGGTGTTTATTCACTTGTCATTACACAAGATAGGTTGGTAAAAAGGATGCCTAGTCCTACATAATCAAAAATAAATAAAACAAACTTCCCTGGAAAGATGAATGTTGGAGGGCACCCATGGATTCGGTCAGCCATGGCTTGTGTATGTATTGTGGAGGGGAGTAAACTTTACAATTCCATTTGGGAACCACTTATAATGTGTTTAGCATGGATAATACCGAAATCCTTTGTCGTGACATTGACACGAAAAGCACAACAACAACAACAACAACAACAACAAAGCCTTTAGTCCCAAACAAGTTGGGGTAGGCTAGAGGTGAAACCCATAAGATCTCGCAACCAACTCATGGTTCTGGCACATGGATAGCAAGCTTCCACGCACCCCTGTCCATGGCTAGTTCTTTGGTGATGCTCCAATCCTTCAGATCTCTCTTTATGGACTCTTCCCATGTCAAGTTCGGTCTACTCCGGCCTCTTTTGATATTTTCAGCATGCTTTAGCCGTCCGCTATGCACCGGGGCTTCTGGGGGCCTGCGTTGAATATGTCCAAACCATCTCAGACGATGTTGGACAAGCTTCTCTTCAATTGGCGCTACCCCAACTCTATCTCGTATATCATCATTTCGGATTCGGTCCTTCCTTGTGTGGCCACCCATCCATCTCAACATGTGCATCTCCGCCACACCTAACTGTTGCACATGCCGCCTTTTAGTCGGCCAACACTCAGCGCCATACAACATTGCGGGTCGAACCGCCGTCCTATAGAACTTGCCTTTTAGCTTTTGTGGCACCCTCTTGTCACAGAGAATGCCAGAAGCTTGGCGCCACTTCATCCATCCGACTTTAATTCGATGGTTCACATCTTCATCGATATCCCCATCCTTCTGCAACATTGACCCCAAATATCAAAAGGTGTCCTTCTGCGGCACCACCTGCCCATCAAGGCTAACATCCTCCTCCTCCTCGTGCCTAGTAGTACTGAAAGCGCACCTCATGTACTCGGTTTTAGTCCTACTAAGTCTAAAACCTTCCGACTCCAAGGTTTGCCTCCATAACTCCAACTTCCTGTTGACCCCCGTCCGACTCTCATCGACTAGCACCACATCGTTCGCAAAGAGCATACACCATGGGATATCTCCTTGTATATCCCTTGTGACCTCATCCATCACCAAGGCAAAAAGACAAGGGCTCAAAGCTGACCCTTGATGCAGTCCTATCTTTATCGGGAAGTCATCAGTGTCGCCATCACTTGTTCGAACACTTGTCACAACATTATCGTACATGTCCTTGATAAGGGTAATGTACTTTGCTGGGACTTTGTGTTTCTCCAAGGCCCACCACATAACATTCCGCGGTATCTTATCATAGGCCTTTTCCAAGTCAATGAACACCATATGCAGGTCCTTCTTTTGCTCCCTATATCTCTCCATAAGTTGTCATACCAAGAAGATGGCTTCCATGGTCGACCTCCCAGGCATGAAGCCAAACTGATTTTTGGTCACGCTTGTCATTCTTCTTAAGCGGTGCTCAATGACTCTCTCCCATAGCTTCATTGTATGGCTCAACAGTTTAATTCCACGGTAATTAGTACAACTCTGAACATCCCCCTTGTTCTTGAAGATTGGTACTAATATACTCCGTCTCCATTCTTCTGGCATCTTGTTTGCCCGAAAAATGAGGTTGAAAAGTTTGGTTAGCCATACTATCGCTATGTCCCCAAGGCCTCTCCACACCTCAATGGGGATACAATCAGGGCCCATCGCCTTGCCTCCTTTCATCCTCTTTAAAGCCTCCTTGACCTCCAACTCCTGGATTCGCCGCACAAAACGCCTGCTAGTATCATCAAAGGAGACGTCCAAATCAATGGTAGAGCTCTCACTCTCCCCATTGAACAGCTTGTCAAAGTACTCCCGCCATCTATGCTTAATCTCCTCGTTTTTCACCCAAAATTATACTTTTATCTCTGTTTTAAACTATGAGCTCTAGCACCTTTGCAAATCAATGCTTTCATGTGCGAAGGGCCTTTCTATTTACTTTCACGTTATTTTCTTTTATTGTTGAATCATCATCTTCTCATCAAAAGCACTAGTCCTGAGAGCGATATTGTCATTTTTATGCATTGAGTCTAGTTAATGTTGGATGCGAGCATGACTGGATCTCTTTTACCATGAATTACAATGTTTAGTCGCTGCTTGAACCTCAGAGGTGCTCAGCATTTATGTTTTGAGGTCTCAGAAAGGGCTAGCGAGATACCAGGTTATCATATTATATCATGATTGTTTTGATAAATTATTGGCATCCGAGATATATTATTATTGTTCGCCAGTTAGTTATGTTATTGTCATGAGTAAATATGAGACTTAAGTGTTATCATTGACAATGTTAGTTCATGATCTTTGCTGAAAACCTGAACATTGAGTTAAGTATATATACAACAACGAGAACAAAAGAGTTTGTAAAAGTTTTCTTTGTCACTTTCAGTTTGTCAACTGAATTGCTTGAGGACAAGCAATGAGTTAAGCTTGGGGGGAGTTGATACGTCTCAAACATATCTACTTTTCCAAACACTTTTGCTCTTGTTTTGGACTCTAATTTGCATGATTTGAACGGAACTTACCCGGACTGACGTTGTTTTCAGGAGAACTACCTTGCTGTTGTTTTTATGCAGAAATAAAAGTTCTCAGAATTGGACAAACTTTTAGAGTTTTTGAATGGAATATATAAAAAATACTGGAGTGAAGATCCACCGGAGGGGGGACCACCAGTTGCCCACAAGGCAACAGGGTGCGACCACCCCGCCAGGGCGCGCCCAGTTGCCTTGTGGGGTCTACGTGGCTCCGCTGACCCTAATCTCAAGCCTATAAATTTCTTTTCCCTGAGAAAAAAAATAGAGAATAAGTTTTCATCGTGTTTTATGAGATGGAGCCGCTGCCACCTCATGTTCTTCCTCGGGAGGGCTGATCTGGACTCCATTTGGGGCTCCGGAGAGGGGAATTCGTCGTCATCATCATCAACAGCCCTTCTCCATCAGTAAGTCCATGATGCTCACCACCGGGAGTGAGTAATTCCTTTGTAGGATGGCTGGACAGTGATGAGATTGGATAAGATTTTTCATGTAATCAAGTCAATTTGTTAGGGCTTGATCCTTAGCATCTACAATGTTCTGAGATTGATGTTGCTATGACTTCGCTATCCTTAATGCTTGTCAGTAGGGCCTGAATGTCATGATTTCAGATCCGAACCTATTATTTTTCTATGAATATGAGAGTGTTTCAGATCCTATCTTGCAAGTTGTATGCACCTATTATGAGCTATGACCCGTAGACCCCAAAGTGATAGAAATTGGGATCATCTCCAGTGATGGCCGTAGTTTGAGGAGTTCATGTATTCACCATGTGTTAATGCTTTGTTCCGGTTCTCTATTAAAATAAGATCTTAATATCCCTTAGTTTCCCTTTGGACACCGCTTCCACGGGAGGGTAGGACAAAAGATGTCATGCAAGTTCTTATTGTAAACACGTATGGCTATATAGAGAATACATGCCTACATTATATTGATGAATTGGAGCTAGTTCTATATCGTTCTAGGTTGTTACTGTTACATGATGAATGTCATGCAAGTCAAATATCCATCACTGATCCAATGCCTACGTTTTTCGCACATTGATCTCCGTTAAGTTACTTTCACTACTGCTACTGTTACAATCACTACAATCTACCACTTTCCGCTGTTTCCGTTACTATTGTTACTGTGCTACTAAACACTTTGCTGTAGAAAAGATATCTCCAGGTGTGGTTGAATTGTCAACTCAACTGCTAAGGCTCATAAATATTCATTGGCTCCCCTTCTGTTGAATCAACAAATTTAGATGAAATACTACCCTCAAGGACTGTTGCGATCCTCTATACTTGTGGGTTATCAGCGCGCCACCTGGGCTTGTGAGAGTCTCATGGGTCTTCTAGTCTCTCCCCGGATCTTCTAATGTTCCATATATTCCAAAAAAAATCATCGTAAATTTTTAACGTGTTTGGACTTCTGTAGGTATGGTTTTTCTGCGAAACCAAAAGTAAGCAAAAAACAGGAACTAACACTAGACACTAAATTAATAGGTTAGTACATAAAAATAATATAAATGACATGTAAAGCATAAAAAAGTGATAATATAGTAGCATTTAACAATAGAAAAGTTATAGTACGCTGGAGACGTATCAACACTCCTTCCCCTCCGGGGTCTGCCAACGGCCTCCATGCTCTAGGCATCGAGGAGACCCTTTCCTCATTCTTTTCTTGCGCACGACTTCTTCTTTCTCCTTCCCCGCCGCCTCCACCACTCCACCTCCATGTTGTTATCGGCGCTGCGGGTCCGCACATGCTCCTTCTCTTGTTTCGTCACCCACCTCTCATTGGTCACTCTCGCCAAGTCGGGGTGCCACCACGTCATCTCTCCTTCCCTTCGTTACTTCCCGACGTTCCTCTTCTTCTCTTTCGCCCCCTCCCCCTACGCTTTCTCCGCTACTCATCTTCTCCCTATGAACGCAAGTGATGGTCTAGTTTGATGGGCTGACACCCGCTATAAAGATAGTTTGTTGTTTATGAGATATGAAAACACAAATGCAATGATACCTCTAAATATATAAAAAAACAATTTTCTCACAATTGAAAATCTTAACAAGGAATTTTTTTTCACTACCCTCTTACTCGACACAAAGATTATGCTCCTTATATTCTCAAAGAAGAAGAATAATATGCTCCATGCAAACTCAGAACACGTGTAACATTGGCGGGTAAAAACCGAGCAACAAACCTAAAAGCAAACCGATAGCAAACCTAAAAATAACATGTCTGCTAAAACCAACCAAACCATCATGTGCATTGCCCGGCTTACGTCTACGAACGGCACGAGCAACACACGACGGAATGCAAATTCGTCCAGCGCATTCTTATCCATCTTTTTCATTTCAGCGAATTCCAACCCACCCCCCTTCCGTCCGCTCGGACACACCCTCCTCATTTCTCTCTCTTCTCCCTCCTCACGAACAGCACCGCACCTCCCCTCTCCCTCTCTCTCCTCTCCCGTGCGAGCTGCCGCCCCCCCACGAGCGCGCCCGTGAGAGAGGCAGGGGGAGCCCGGGCGCCGGGGGGAGGAGGCGATGGATCTGGAGAGATCGCCGCCGCCCGATCACGCGGCGGAGGCGGCAGGGGGCGGGGCGTGCTCCATCTGCCTGGATCCGGTGTCTGGGCGCGCTGGGGGCAGGTCCACCGCCAAGCTGCAATGCGGCCACGAGTTCCACCTAGGTCAGATTCCTTCGCGCCCACCGCCCCTGCTAGCTAGGCCGTGCTGTTTTCAACCGGATCTGTGCGCGAGAGATGGACGCGGGTTAGCTCACGTAATTCGACGTGCTGGAGAAGCTTAGGCGGTTTGATTTTAGGCTGTGGACTGTAAAAATGGGCGATCGGTGTGTTTGAATTTTACTACCATGGAAAGCTCGCAGGTATGGACGTCTGGATGGTGATGGAGTGGAATTGCATGTCAAAGTGCTCGTGGTGAGTTTGTGTGTCCCTGTGGGAGCTGTGAGGCCTGCATGAGCTAGGGTTATTTCAAGCATATGTATTTGAGGGTGATTCCAATTCGAGCTGTGTTCGTTGATGATACTTAGATTTATTTATGGTGGGCATTTTATTCTATTTTATTTTATTTTTGCGATAACATGAGATGTCACGGCATTGTTTTACCCAAATGATAAGTGACGCTCCGGTCCTAACGTTTTTTACAACTAAAGTTACCATCCGAAAAGAAAAAAACAAAGCCAAAGAAAAAAAAACTAAAACTTGCCATCCGAGAAGAAAGTTGCCATGCTTGACAACTAAATTTGCCATCCTCGCATCACTAAACTTGCCATAAAAACATTAGGAATTGCCATGTGTTCGTGCCACACGTGTGGCACTTATCATGGTCCTCTTGGTGCTTGTTGCTCCAATTTGATCCATGCAGTCTATGCGTTGTAAGGGCTATATAAGAGCATCTACAGCCGCGGACACCAAATCCGGCCCCTCAAACGCCCGTGGACGTTTCCGGGTGCGTCCGCGGGCATTGACCGGTTACGCCCCATATTTGCTGCTTTGCATTCTAGTACCTCATATGTCATCCTCTAGATTCATACAAACCATGCAAAAGAAAACCTACGTACTAGTATAAACTACACTTTGTCGTTGTCAAAGATGTCCACGGCGTCCGTGTCGGGTGCCTGGAAGTTGGTCTCGTCGGAGGGCTCCGGCTCCTCCTCCTCATCCATCTCGTCGACGTCTGGGGCACCCTCCGCCTCAGCCTCCTGCAGACGACGACGCTTGGCCTCCCCAGCCGATTCCGACTGGAGGAAATCGAGGATCGCCTGCAGATCCGCAGCCCCAATGTCTCCCACGTCCTCCTCCTCCTTCCCTACCTCCCCCTCCTCCTCCAAGTCCTCCTTCAGATGTGGTGGATCCGGAGGTAGCCCCGCGGTGATCCGGGCTTCGTGCCTTGCCAGGATCTGCTCAAAGAGCTGCAGCCGACGCTTAGACGTTAGATACGTTGCCCGGCGGCGTGGGGGCATGGCTACTAGCGGAAAATGGCGGACGACGAACGGAAAGTGGCGGCGACAGCGGACGAGAGGGGGGAAATGCGGATGGATAGGGTTTCGGTGCCGGCGGTCGGCTTAAATGGCCAGGCTAGGGCACTACGTGGCCTGCCGGAGCGGCACCATGTGGCTACGGAGGAAACACCCGTCGGACTGTTGGGTTTTTGGGTGATTCTGTGTGGGGCCCGACCGTCAGTCCGACGCGCCTGGTCGCGCCCGGGCCTCCCCATATCCGCCTCATATTTGGGCAGGATATGAGGGGTGCCAGTTTGCCCGGGCGTTTGAGGCTCGTTTGAGGCGCCCGTGTGGATTGGGTTTTTCTCACCGGTCACTGACGGCGCCCGTGTGGGTCGGGTTTTTCTGACCGGTCACTGACCGGGCCGTCCGCCGGGGCGTTTGAGGCGGGTTTGGGGTGCCTTGCTGTAGATGCTCTAATCCCCAGTCGCTGTTCATGGGTTGGATGCGGTGCTTCGGTTACCGTCATTTATCAGGGTGTTCCACGTTGTTCCCTGTAAAGCAGACAAGTGCTGTGGTGGTTTCCTGAATCACGAGCGTACGTTGAGGGTTTTGTCGCTGCCTGGTCCGTTATTTGTCCGTTTCTTTGTTAGTTAAATTGTATCTGCTGTTTGTTTTGGGAACTGGCAAACTCAACTTCCAAATTATTATGTATTAACCTTGGCATAACATAGGTGAATGCTCTGAGTGTATTGGATAATATGACCTACGATGCACATTAATTTTATCTGGCTATTAAACCCCCCCGAATAATAGTGAATTGAGGGAATTAATTAATGATGTGCACTAGTCTAGGAACCAAACTAGACATTTTTCTTTTCAAGTTCCATCACAAATCACGTAATCACTCGGGTAAATCATGCATGCAAGAAATAGTGGCACATTATTCTGGAATCGACTCAAGCATCTTCAAACAACAGTTATACCTCTACACATCATGTGTTTTTGCTAGTGAATAAATTTGCCTTTTATACCATGATGAAGAGACTAGCTTGAATTAAGCCCATCTTCAGCCTATATTGATTCAAGCACAATCTGTGAACATCACATGCTAATTAGTTCAATTTTGTATTGCTATTATATAGTACACTTAGGGCATCTACAACCACACTAGGCAAATTTGGCACCTCAAACGACCGTGGTCATGTCGGGCATGCCGTTTTGAAGCCTCCATTTGTGCATGCATGCAGCCATGTCCCCTACTTTGTTCCCAAATTGCCCGGTCAAATGCATGTGATTGGTGGGGATGGGGAGAGAGAGAGAGAGAAAAGAAAGAATAAAGAAAGAGAAATGGTGGTCCGGGGTGGGGCACATCCTACGTGAAGGACTGCCTGGACATGCCCGGACATCCCCAAATCCTCCCCATATATGGTGAGGATATGGGGATTTGCGGACGGCCCAGGCATACGGGGATAGAGTGGGGTGCCTTTTTTTCCTTCTCTCTCCTGTCCGGGCAGTGACCGGGCTGTCCGCCCGGACGTTTGGGGAAGATTTGAGTGGTCCGATTGTAGATGCTCTTAGCTTTTACTTTGGATGTTTAATGCCTCCTAGTATGTGTGTATCACTTCCTCTGCGTGCATCTTCATGCATTCGTAAAAATATAGTTGAACTAAACAACTTCTTTTTCTGCTAGACTGCATTGGATCAGCATTCAATGCGAAAGGGGCAATGCAATGCCCTAATTGCCGGAAGATAGAGAAAGGCCGCTGGCTTTATGCAACTGGACAACGTCCATCTCCTGATATTGATATAGGTGGCTGGGTGACTGGTGAAACCTATGACATTGCTTCTGATCTTGTAAGTGCTCTTGTGAGTTGTGATAGTAAATAGTAATACACATCTAAGGGTTCAAAACAATATTAAGATGTGTTATGTTGTTCAAGTTTCTTCTTAAATAGTGACATTTATTGGTTTGTCTAGCATATGCATACCACGAGGTATCATATGAGCCTCGTGCCTTACGGTTTTTATGTGCTGCTTGCATTCATTTTGCTGGTACAGAAGGCATTTTCAGTTTTGGAATGTCGTTGGCATCTGACATCATTTCACATGTCTCATATTTTATGTTCTGATATATCTGTTGTATTGACTTGCAGCCATTTGGATTTCAGTGGTGCCCTTTTAATGGATTCACACAACTAGCATCCGTTTTTGAGTAAGGATGTCTCCTCACATCTTAATAGATATAGTTTTTGGAACATGTGGTTAATGATCTAAAAGCAAGAAGGGAAATGGGCTGTTACTTAATTGCATAAGAGAATATGATGTGGTTTATGCCATATCGATGGGTATGTTGATATTAATTGTTCAAATTGTTCGAGATGCTGCCTCCTTGGTCGCCTCTCTTAAACCTTATGTCCCAAAGCATTAATGTAATGTGAATGCTAAACCGTAAGTTGAATGGAACCTATCTTTCCACAACCTATTACCTAAAGAGAAGCCATTTTTTGGTTCCTAATATGACATTGAGAGCTGTCATGCATGATTTGGTATAATGTTTGCAGTTGATTTGGTATAATATTTGCAGTTGTCACCCAGCGCAATTTCTTGGTGAATGGTTAGATTTGAATTCCTAATCTGTCTTGTCCACATCGTGCATTGCCCTTTCCTTGGTTTACCGGTCACTGTCAGTTATTAATACTGGAACTTATGTATTACAAAACCTTAGCTTGTTCACCTATGTTGATACTGTACACTTCAGCAGGTTCTTCAAAGAATTTTATATCTCAAATATTCAAGTTCTGAATTTTTCCTGTACTTCTTTTGCAGGGAGGGTGAAGCGGAGCCACCGTCTTGTAAGCATGTTGACCCAGATTTTTAACTAACGAAATTTCTATGTCGTTTATTGATTTTTTAAATTTTATGAAGATCATACAATCGCAGACCATTCGAGTGCTGCAAGCAGTTCACTTGTTTGTCCTTATCTTTCACTGCGTGGTTTTCTCCATCCCGTGCATATGCCTCTTGGTTCAAATTCTGGTGCTGAAGGTGCTTCATTCCATCGCCATCCAACTAGCTTGGAAGGCCATGCAGCTCCTGATTTGGGCAATGCCCAAGCTTTCCATGCAGCCGAGCCAAGAAATCTTGATAGTGAGCACAGATATTTGAGTAATCTTCCTGTATCGGGCATCCCGGATCATTCTGTAGCTCCATTTGGTATAGGACTTCCCAGATATGAAACTAGCAGTCAACAAAGATCAAGACCATATGTACATCACCATCCCCTAGTCCACAGGTATGCTCAATTCATGAATACCATCTAACTGTGAATCTTTACTTTGTAGACTAGATAAACCCCTCTTCAAAACTTTAAATGTACATATGCTTCACCAGTCACCACATAGGTGGTGTCTAATAGACTAGTATGATCTAAATCCTTGTGAAAAATTCATTTACAAAATCCTGAGAAGATGATTTTTTCTGTCTGATCTATGGTTTCGGTGGGCTGTTTGGAAAGCTAAATAAATCTTAGATAGGTTCCGCAGGTCATGCCTATCTCTTCCTATGGTAAACCACCTATTTGCTTAGCTCTTACGAAGTTATAATGTCCAAATACTACAGGCCCACACCTCGCAACGGAAGCAATCTGGTGGCGCCATTAGGGTCAGTTCCAGCTGTTATGGGCGAGACTAGAGGCCATGGCCATGGTGCGAGGGGCCACATGTATCAACATTCGATGCACTCCTCAATGCAGAGCAGTCCTTTCCCTCCTACAGCTAGGAGGGTTAGGCCGAGGGCTTTGACGATCACGTCTTTCATTGCAGCAGCAGCAGCGTCGTCGGCCGAGGTTGGAGTGCCCCATGGATTCGCTCCACCTGCAGCTGTGAACAGGAGCCTTCCCTCTGACGGTGAAGGTGTCTCTAGACCACCTGTTGATCGATCATACGCGTGGGGCCGGGAGGGTTTTGGCCCATTTCCGTGGGTCCCTGTCGACGGTGAGCCTCACTGGTGGGGCACGTTCAATCCGATGCAGAACCATACACATGGAGGTTTCACTCGACGACCTGCTCCCGGGGAGCGGATACCGCAGAGCCACCCGGACAATGTTTACCAACCTGTGCCTCCCCAGAGGATGCCGCCATTCTTGTGAAGATCATTTCTCCCATCGCTGTGTATATCGGGAATTATTTGTTTCGAGAGAGGTCGAGTTTAGACTGTTGAAGGGAACCCGAACGATGCCACCAGCGTGTGCTTGGTGTATTTAGGGTTCTCTTGCCAGCGGACCTGGATTTCGTTGAACTGGCTGTGGTGACTCTTATGAGATCGTGAATGTTGCGGTGGTCGGAACTGTTTGTAAACGCTTGCCGAAACTGCTGCCATTGGACATGATTGTGATGCCATTACTCATTGCTGCAGCTGTTTCTCTCAGGTCGTGATTTCCTTGATCTTGCATGGGTTTTGCTACCGGTTGTGTGTTTCTTCTTTTCTTGCGTGGGCTGTGCTACCAGATCACCGGACACAGGAGGTACACGACTAATATGGGGTACACGGACTCAAACTGTAGTTGAAACATTCCCATCGAATGTTTGATTCGGTGAACTCTGCTTAAAAACATCCCATCCCCCCTCACATAGAGGGGGAGAAGCAACTAGCCATATAATCCTATCCATCATGGTGGGAGCCAACCGCCTGGGATTTTACGGTCTGGCGCGGCGGCCGAAGCTCGCCTCGACGCCCCGCCTCACCGGTGGCCAGTTACAACCACGCCGTTGCATCGTCGGAGGCCACGCACCCTCCTCTTCCTGAGTCGGCCATCGGCAATTGCTGCACCTTCACTGGTACCACGCTGCCTGCCTTCTAGAGAGACACATCCCTGGAACCCCAGAAATTTATTACAACAGCCCTAAACGCACTTAGAGGGAGGTTTTTGAGGGAACTGATAGAGGTGCTCCACAAACACCAAAATCCGCCCCCCAAACGCCCGTGGACGTGCCTGGATAGTACAATAAAAACGTCGCCACAACCATGAACCTCAAACTTCATTCCTCAAATACTAGCCATGCGATAAAAACCTACATACTACGTACATAGCTAAAACTACTCAATGTCGGAGATGTCGAAGATCACCGTGCCCGGTGCCAGGTAGACGGGTAAGTACGACAGCTCCTGCATGGCTCCGGCTCCTCATCCCCCTCCGCCCTCACGTCCAGTTCAGCGTACAGCGCCTCCGTCGCCGCCTGTTCTTGCCAGATGAATCGCCGGTTGGCCTCGGCGTAGGCCTCGTCCTGGATGGACTCGAGGATGATGGTCTGCTCCGCGATCTTCATCGCTTGGGCGGCCTCGTAATCCGCTTCTCGCCCGCCATGGCGAAGCACGCTGCCAGCCCCTCCTCCTCCTTCTCCTCCTCTTCCTCCCTCGGGCTTAAATAGTCGGCCTCCTCCCTCGGGCGACAAGACGGAACGGCGCCACGCAGCGTGGAGCGGAGGAGGCGCCCGTTGGACCAGCGATCTCACCGTATCCCTGCGTGGGTCCTATCGGTTAGTCTGACGTGGCGGACCGGAAAAGGCATTTTCATTCGCGTTCCATCCACAGCTCGTATCTCCACCGCTCAAACATGCCCATACCTCACAGATGCATGTAAGAAAGCTGACATGGGCACCTGCAGAACCCGTCATCCTCGTCGCATGCATGTGAGGTAGTAGGTGTACTGTTCCTAGATTCTTGCATGTCGCCTATTATATCTCCAGCCCATTACAAGAGTAATTCCTGTGATTATCTTTGATGGCAGCTGTAGACCAGCACACAAACACAATTTAAATGCCACAAAATTCAAATATTATTTCGTTTAAGTTTGTCTGAATGAATGTTCTCTAAATAGTTTCAAAGAGAAATAAAATTTGTTAAATTGGTCTTTGAACTTTGCCATGAAAAACAAAAGAACTTTTGAAAATCTCTCGCATAGCTCATAACTTTTGAAAATTAGTTAGAGAACTTTATTAACTCTTTTTTGGACTTTACCTTCAAAACTCAAAGAACTTTTGGTTTTTAGCGATTTTTTCAAAAGTTCTTCTGATTTTATTGTAAAGTTCAAACACACCCTTCACACCGTTCTTAAGAAATGTATACTTGTGATTAGTGGTTAGTTATGCATACCAGATAAAATTGCTATGCATATGATAAAATTAGCAAATAGACTATTAATTTGTCCATCCCACGGTAATTAGCAATGAGCATGGGAACGAAAAGGTACAGGAAATGCGCAGTACCTAGTAAAAAAGCTGACATGTACAGACTCTATAGCGGTATAGCCCGTGGCCTCACGTTTGAGTGGACCCACCACGTCCTTCCCTTGCATGCAGCGCTCATCCCAATGCACGGAAGAGCGGTTTAGATTCCCTCTGTGAATGGAACGCGAACGAAAAAAACCACGTCCGTGACGGACATGCCCCAATGCATCTGGGCCTCACCATATCCGCCCTACGTATGGGCCGGATATGGGGAGTGTCAGCCAATCAGGGCGTTTGGACCAACTGTGAAGAGCCCGGTTCGGTGGCCAAAATCGTTCGGGCACTGGCCCGGCAGTCTGTCCGGGTGTCTGAGGCGGGTATGGGGTCCGGTTGTAGATGCTCCAACGAGCTGACAATGACATTCTAGTGTACCCATTAATCAAATAATCACATCCTACATAATATTATATACAAAATGTATATCTTGCATAATATTAATGTGTAATAAAATTAATATCTTGTCTAATATTAAATGGAATCGTACACAATTACTAGTAGTAGAAAAAAAAAGAGAAGCGTAGCTGCTTTCTCAGTGTCAACCTTCGGTATCCACGTGAAACCCCAAAATTCAAATCAAAAGCAAACCAAACAGGACCCCTCTCTTCTCGGCCGCCATCTGTTTGCTTTCTCGCATACGCCGCCCCGCCGCCGCTCAACCTCACCCCACTCCACTCCACCAGCCACGTACACGTACCGCTCAGAGCATGGCGACGCCGGAGATCGTCGACGACCTCCTGCCGGAGATCTTCGTCCGCCTGCCCACCCCAGAGGACCTCGCCCGCGTCGCCGCCGTCTGTCCCTCCTTCCGCCAAGTCGCCAGCGACCACGCCTTCACCCGCCGCTTCCGCAGGCTCCACACCCCTCCACTCCTCGGCATCGTCGACGGCGCCGGATTCCACCCCACCCTCCCGCCCCACCCCTCCGCGCCCGTCGGGAGCGCCCTCGCGCTCGCCCCCGCCAAGGACTTCTCGTTCTCCTTCCTGCCTTCCCCCGACCGCTGGGTCATGAAGGACGCCCGCGACGGCCGCGTCCTCCTGGACCGGGCTCCCGAGGACAACAAGGACGCGGAGTTCACGGAGGTCGTCGTGTGCGACCCCCTGCACCGGCGATACCGCCTGCTCCCCCCGATCCCTCAAGACCTGATGACCAGTTTCGTGGGGAACCCGCTCTTTATAGCACACGGGCCCTTCCTCGCTCCCCCCAGCGACGAGGAGGCGGCGGAGGCGCCAGAGACGTCGTTCCGAGTGATGTGGACATCGCGCTGCGAGGCTAACCTGATCGCCTTCGTCTTCTCGTCCAGCTCCGGGCAATGGCGAGCGGTCGCGTCCCAGAGCTGGAGCGATCTGTTTGCCGTCGACATTGAGCTGCCAGGGGGGGGCTTGCTTGGGCGAGCGCCACTACGCCTATGGCTTCTTCTACTGGGAAACAAATTTTCGGGAAATGTGGCTCGTGCTTGACACCCGAACCATGGACTTCTCCGTTGTTGACATCCCATGCACAGCCGGAGGTTGTGGGCTAGACACAGCCGTCGTGGAGGCAGGGGAAGGCAGGCCTGGGATGTTCGCTATTGCATTTGTACACGGCGAATATTACATCTACTATACCGTTAGGGAAGCAGGCAACCAGTGGCAGCTGAAGCAGACAATATCGCTGGGTTGTGGGTACTGGTATTGCCTCCTAGGTGCAACGGATGCATACTTGCTCCTATTAAAGCATGCTAACAACTGGTCAATGGAGGCGAAAGGTGATTGCGAATGTTTCTCACTGGACATCAAGACGATGCAGCTTGAGCGGATGTGCTCCTTGAAGAAATGGGGCATAGGTGCACAAATATATACCAACTTCCCACCATCGTTGCTGTCATCGCCGACAATATGAGATAGGTACAGCTTTCTATTGGCTCAAAGTTGTCTCGTCTTGATGGTTATCACATGCCTTAGTTAGATGATGCTTATAGTTCATTGTTGCTTTTTTAGATTATTATCCATTGTTGTATTTGGTGGTAGTTCACTCATTCTTGTTTGCATGCGAGTATATTTATCTGGTGGTAATTTATCCATTAATTCTTATGTTCTTCCATAGAAGATTGGAGTACCAATGTAACCTAACACTCAATTTTAAGGGTCAATATAGTATTTTCCCTTGATTACAAAACTTTTTTTAGAGCATAATTGGCGTCGAAACTAATCTAATCTCCAATCAAGTGTGATTCTTGTACGATACGTTCTTCTCCGGGGCCAAACTCGTTAGAAGTTGTCTTCTCTCTCTCTCCTGGTGGCTCGCACAACTAACATCTCCTCTGCGCTACTCGTTTACCCGTGTGCTCACAAGATTAGGATTTACAGCTGAGATTGACCAGAAGAGATGATCAAACAATTGTTCCTTTTATTGACAATCGCACTGGAGTTGTGCTTATAGGTAACATTTCTAGGTTAGGGTTACACCCTCAATGTCATGGTACATTGGCACTCCTTAACATTTGGGGACAATACAGCATAACACTTATTTGGTTGGAGTACTGGTTAATCTTATCAACTGGATTTGACTAAATGGAGTGTCTATTTCACTTGAGGGTACCTTAAAAGAACACACATGCATGATTTAGTAGTAGTGGTTGTCTTTTCTGTGCTTGTATCTTTCTTCGCTGCTCTGATTAACCAGTGGTCGAACGACAGTTTATGCGTCAATGCATGCCTGTTTAGCCGCATTGTATGATCATACATATTAAGTTAGCTGCCGTTCAACTGTTAATCTTGAAGCAGTTCTGTATTCGGAACTCTCGAGGCGGTAGCTATACCATTGAATTAGTGTTATGTGTGCATGTTGAAGCTTGCTATTACTTGCTTGAATTTCAATTGCTGATCTTATATTTCTCACCAGCATACTTGGGCTTACACATGTTTTCGTATGCATCCATATCATTACCATAATGAAGATTAGGTCCTATATATGACAAGTTTATCATCCATCCTTTAACATCACAATGGTTCAACAAATATATGTGTGCCTTGAGACTCGTTTGGCGTGTGACCAGTTGTTTGATTTGCTGGAATACAAAACTTCAACTGGAAAATGCGCCAGTTTGGAATACAAAGGAATTTTCTGTTCCTAATAGATCAATTGTATTCACCCGCAAAAAAAAAAAAAGATCAATTGTATTAACTTCTCCTCGGCAAAAAAAAGATGTATAGACTTTTGGTTATCATCGTATTGAGTATTGGCTACTTATCTTGTCAGTTGTGTCTATTGTTCTGATGCACAATTTCATCCACACTGACCCTTGTTTTGTTTCCTTTGTTACTTGAACAGAGATTCCAATGTGAAGGACAAGGATACCAGGAAGTCGTTGGATGACATCTACGTCAGCGATAAGGGCGCCGTCGCTGCTGCATTTCATTGGTATCTTACTAGTTTGTGCTGGTTGAGGAGGGAAGCAAATACTATGTCGTTCGATGCATGTTTGGGCTATATGCCCTGTTTGATGTTTGCCTGCTTGTTGTGGTACACAAGTAGAATATCTTGTTCGTTGCGGATTGATTAGGTTTTGGTTAGCAGTTGGTGCACACAGCTGCTAAATGGAGGCTATATACGTTTATTTTTTGATGAAAGTGGAGGGTGAAAAGATTGTTATGTCTGCCTGCAGCTCGTGGAAATCCAATTTGGCTCCCGGGAGCACGTGCTCCAGTGTAAAAAAGTAATTTTTCAAATATCAAAAAAATCCTAACAATTTTTTTATGTATTTTGTAGTCACGTCTGAATGCTACCTGCACAAGTTTTAGGTAAAAAGGTACATTTTGGCATGTACGGAAAAAATAAATTTGAACACCAAATGTTACCCCAAATTTATTTTTCTCACCGACTAAACACTACTGTTCACATGAAAATTGTCAAGCATGCTTGCAACACTAACACGAACATCCAAAAAAATTAGATTTTTTCATAAACATTTTACCACTTCTTTTGTAGTACTGTTCATCCGGGAGCAAATGTTCTTGGGAGCCAAAATACCCCTCCCCCGGTGCTAATAAAATGATTCATAAGTGATGGTAATAAAATGATTTTTCTTGTGTGTGGAGATGGTAATAAAATGATTGGAAAGGATAGAATCACACTTGCGTGCTTGCTAGCTCTGCTCCGTAGAAATGGCTCAGGAGCTACTAGGCTTCTCCATTGAAATGAAAGTTGTACTGGATAGGGACGAGTCCGGTGGCTTGCTGTAGCCAAGGTCAACACCACCAAGACTCCAAGACCTTTAGCAACGCAGCTCTAAAGGAAACGCTAAAGTTTGTGTGGAATGTTAGCTCATGTGCGAGAGATCAGAGAAGTGTTCGTCATACAGGTTTTCTGCCTGGGCGATTGGAAGCATGCGATGCACCAGGGCCTTTGGATCTTCCGTGGCCTAATGGTCTTGTATTTGTCAAACTTGAGAGGATGTCTGTATGGGCACAAATACACAAGATACCGGACCTTTACCGGAAGGAGCCAATTGCAGATCGATCGACAAGGGAGGATAGGGATCATTAGGAGTGTGGAGTTAAACCCTGCATGATGTTTCGAAGGAAACTATGTGCGAGACCATGCCAGTATTGACGTGACCAAACCCTTATCCGTTGGGCACCATTGAATTTAGCGGGAGACTCAAGTATGAGAAGATCGGTTTTTTTGTGCAGTTTGTGGGCTCCTGGGTCATGATCCTGAGGAGTGTGCACACGATGTTCATCTGCAGGAGAGCAAGCAGTAAAACAAATTTCTAGTGGCAAAGAGCAGGACGTGTAGATGACCCAAGAGAATGACCGCAGGGATAGATCCTTCTTCCCCCAGGGGGTGTTGGCGCCGCCTCGACGCAACGCCGCTTCTTCTTCCTCCCCGGAACTCTCTTTTCTTCTCTCAAGAACACACACGGTGAGTAGAACTCAGCAACACACACACACGCACCAAGGAAGAGCTCATAGGCTTTGCGTAGAGGCTCTGCTCCTCGGTGTACACACAATGGCTACATTATTCTGCTGCAGCCATCACAGCCTTATTTTCTCATTCCTTTTCTCGACTTAAATAGACAGTACAAGATAGCAGCTGACTTACACATCTCCCGATCCTAAACTTACGCCAAGACCATGCACCCCTGGAATCTCTCCAGTATGCACATGACTCGGCCACCACGTCCAGTACTTGCGCGACGTTCACTCAACGGCCAGCATGCACATGCACATGGCTAACTGCCTAACTAACCAACTCCATGCGTGACTAAATCAACTAACTAATCTGACCCACTACTAGCTTGCATGCACACACATGATCACATCTTATGTGAGTACACTACCGCAGCTTAGTGAATGGACAAGAATACATGCATGACACAATGCAAAACAAATTAAACATGATCTAATCTATGCACTTAATATTAATCACAAGATTAGTTCCAACATTCACCTCCCTAATCTTGTTAACTTATTTCTCTCTTGAAGCCCGGGGTCGTTGATGTCGCCGATGCAACACGGAGACGGCCGCCATTGCCATCTTGTCACACCGATCACCGCTGCCGCCGTTGGCCTTGATGAGAGCCACACCTCCTACGCCTTCACCACAAGCGCCCTGCCGTGGCACGGTCGTTGTCGCAAGTTTGTCACCGGTGTCGTAACTCGCCGGTGACTCGCCTCCATGTTCGCCGATGACGCACCTTGTCGACGACTCGGACATGGAACTCCATGTGGCAATGGCCTCCGCTCCATGGCCATCACCTCCTTGCCGCCGGTGACGCAACTTACAGGGCAGCATACCTTTCTCCATCGCCGTGACGCAGCTCGGCGATGATGGAGACACGCACCGGCCGCTAGCAGCACCCCGCCGCCAACGGCGTCCACCTTGCGCCGCTGACGTCCCCCTCACATGGAGTCCGCCGCGCCATCACCACCGTCTCCGATCGGCAAGGCTCTGATGCCAATTGTTGGCGCCGCCTCGATGCAACGCCGCTTCTTCTTCCTCCCCGGAACTCTCTCTTCTTCTCTCAAGAACACACACGGTGAGTAGAACTCAGAAACACACACACACGCACCAAGGAAGAGCTCATAGGCTTTGCGTAGAGGCTCTGCTCCTCGGTGTACACACAATGGCTACATTATTCTGCTGCAGCCATCACAGCCTTATTTTTCCCATTACTGAATATGACATATATATACACAAGTGACTCACGCACGCACTAAACCCAGCCAGGCCACTAAGTCACGTACTCACACATGACCCTCTCTCTCCCACGAAGATATATAGCTAGCTCAATGACCCAGCCAATCTCTAGGCCAGTAACATGATAGGCAGACATGCACGTCCACACATGTTAAGATTAATTCCAACATGGGGTAGATACGGCGGCAGAGGCCGTAGGTTCAGTAGGGAAAGTCTAATGGTGCACGTTTTGAGGACAATGATTTGCATGGCACAACTGAATGCCCCGCAAAACTTGTAACGTCCAATATACGGTCCTATCCTGACGGAAAATTGAAAGTCTCAATAAGGATAGAAGCGCATACCGAAGACGTTTTAATAAGGTGGATATTGTCACAAATACATGTACTGAAGAGAAGAGTATACAAGATATGGCTTACACTCGCCACAAGCTACAACATGAATATCTTGTCAGTACATAGCAATCATCATACAGAAGAGCGGGATCCGATTACTGATGAAATCAAACGAAAGAAGACGACGTCCATCCTACTAATCTCAGGCTGCCAACTTGGAACTCATCCTATGATCGTCGAAGAAGAAGAAGAACTCCAAATACAACAAGCATCGCTCTCACGTTAATGCATCGTGTTACCTGTACCTGCACCTGTTATTGTAGTAATCTGTGAGCTACGGAGACTCAACAATCTCATTACCAAGGGTATCAAGACTAGCAAATCTTAATGGGTAACAAATGGTTAAGTGATGAGGTTGCAACAAGCACTAAGCATTTTTATCTGGGTAACTTAGTAGCTCAGGATTTTTGCAACCGATTTGGATGGCGACCAAAAATAGATTAGGTGTTTAGTCATCTTAACATATTGTTGCCGGTTGTGTCGCTTTACCTTTTTTTACCTCCTTTACTTTCATTTCAGCTCGGAATGAGCTTGTACTCGTACTTCGAGATTGTTTACTTTCTTGCTTAATAATATGGCCGCATGCATCGTGCTGATGCAGAGACCGGGGGTCTTTCCTCTTTTCCAAAAAAAAAACCTTATGAGTACAAGAATAAAAAGAGTGATTTACGCATAAACGGACGTGATCTAGTAATGATCAAGAAGTGATCCTGAATACCTACTTACCAACTTATGATTAAATCATAACCCCACCGTCTTCTCTTCTTGGTTCAAACCTCACAAGAAGAGACGGTCATGGTTACGCACACGGTTGGTGTATTTTAATTAGATTTAGTGTCAAGTTCTCTATAACCGGATATTATACATTTCCAAATCGCCACATAACCACGGGTACGACTTTTCAAAAGATTTAACCCCGCAGGGGTGCTCCAAGTAGTCCATTATAAATTAGCACACACATCCGATGGAAAACCTCACACCGTGATAACACGATGCTTACAATAAGGAATCGCAGTGTACAAGCCACTCGTCAAAGGTAAAACTAAACCAGCAAGACCGCCCAGTACTGGGAGAGCGTCCAGATGTACTGCCATAATTAGTATCGTTGTGATTACGAGGGTCCGAGGTAGATGAGTTTACGAGGTTTCTCTGGTTATGTGTTGATAGATGTGATACACTAGAGGTGTAGTATTATTGCTAGGAGTTGACCGATTTATTCAGTAATTGCTCCGTGTATCCGTTGGACCAGATTGCATAACCAGAAAAATTTCAGAAGTTCTTAGGTGGGAATTCAAGTAGTGACCTAGGATTATCCTCCCTACAAGTGCATAATGGGTTATGTATTTGTTTCCGGCTTAATTTGCAAGCCTCATCCTTTGTTTTGTTGGAGTATGGTAATTCGAGATGCTTCGATGTCAAGTGTTGATTTCATATCTTTCCTAAGCGGTGTTCTCATATTTCTATGGGAGTGCTAATCCCTTTTGCTCATTCAAATTTTCATCTCAAGTATTTTCCATCAGTAGTGCTTCCCTTCAAGTTAATTCAATCCTATTTCCAATATTTGCAAGATCAATTCTCTTATTTCTTTACGGAGTTCGTTTCATCCGTCCTAAGTTTTCTTTGTTTTCCCACCCTCCTGCCCTTTTCTTCAGCGAGTAAATTATCATCCAAGTGCCTTTCTTTTCATGTGATGCTTCCGCTATCTTTTCTTCCGTATCGTATCCGGTGATTCATTGTGAAGATGCGTAAGTGCTAAGTTCATCATCCTTCGTTCTTGTTTTCTTCCCAGTGGATTAGATTCAACCTCTCGGTGTTCATCATATCCTTTTCATTCGCTAAATGCATTCCCATGTTGGAAGTTTTAGCCAACCCTCTTTCTATTCTTCACCGGAGTTTTCAGCATATCTGATTCGGATTTACGTTTCATTGTTAACCCCGATGGCGGAAACCGACCGGTAGGGGTAGGTTGTGTCACGACCTCATCGATTCAGAAAACATAGCCATATCGATCCCCATGTGCAGTTGATCTTATCAACCGTGCACATAGCCTATCTCATAAACGACGACAAATCTCATCTGTCGCCTCCACATATCATATATGCATCCGATCTGAATCCAAATCCTATAACAAAGGCTCTGATACCACTGTTGGGTTCTACCGTAGGTGCATCGCATGCGAATTAAAATTTTCCTACGCGCAGAACATCCAAGAACATGCTACGGAGATGGATCACAGCTCGTTACCACTAGACGCGCAGTGCCGTGTAGCGGAAATAGAGTTGGGGCAGCGCGTTCGCGTGGTTCGTCTCCTCCTCGTCCGATCTCCCTCGAACAGCCGGTCCGATCTCCCTCAAACAGCCGGTCGCCGGATCACACGTACAGGTTCGCCGGAGCGGCGCAAGTGCACCACGCCGGTTCGCCGGAGCCGGTAGCCGGATCCCACGTACAAATTCGGCGTGATCGGAGTACAGATTCGATCTGTGACCGCCGTGTGCGTAGCGCCTTGTATTTCGTACACGATACACAAACCGGTAGAATGCGATTCTATGCATAACTTTGTTTTGCAGGTTTGATGTGAATAGTATGGCTCATATGTATGTGATGCATGTGTGTAATTTAACATGACCTGCGTGTCATGATTGTCAGTCGGCAGGAGCCAAAGTGCTGTCATTATATTGTATAACGACCTGCGCGTCAATTTGTGATTCTCTGTAAATTCATTACTAGTTGTAGTAGTTGGAGGACAGAGATCAAGTTCGAGGTTTTGGGGTCCCGGCATGACGAACAAGATGGAGTTCCGCCCTGGTCATCGGAGTTGGAGCCGGCCTGGAAGGATGTCCATGAAGGAGCCATACTATTTCACATATCTATGTTTATATGTGATTGATTTTGCTTCTTGTTTCTATGCATGTTAAAATGGTAGAAAGACCCCTCGTTAATATCAAGCACATTGCCATTCCGGATGTTGCACCTTCGCATGTCAAGTAGGTCTAGTGGTGGGCTCATAAAATTGAGGTGCCACTAGGTGTCCTTGAACTGGAGGGTTCGTGCCGGACACGGACATGCACTGCATCAGGTTAACTTGACAAGGCTATCAAAACGGTTTTGGGCCTTGTGGCAAAGAAGGTTGGGAGCCGGGGTATAATATACCTACCCAATCGACATGAGTCGTATAGAGATACGATTAGCAAGGAGTTGCTTACCAAATAGGCAAGTTGGCTAGCAGTGATGCTAAAGCTCACTAGTCGCTCGCGCTAGACGGATCCTGAATCATTGAGAGTTTGCGGAGGGATGCCGACTTCAGTGGGAGTAGTTCTGTTTAAGGCTTGAATTACTCCACATAAACACATTGCTTAGTGATTGCATATTTTTCTGTTGTAGATCAATGGCACCGCCTGCTCAACCCAACTTTGCATTGAAATCAATTCTGGAAAAGGATAGACTGAATGGAACAAACTTTACCACCTGGTATAGAAATTTGAGAATTGTTCTCAAGCACGATAAAAAGGAACATGTTCTAGAGGATCCACTTCTAGAGGAACCTGCCGATAATGCTAATGCCACAACCAAGAATGCCCACCAGAAACTCGTTGATGAATCAAACGAGATTAGCTGCCTCATGCTGGCTTGTATGGAGCCCGATTTGCAACAACATTTCAAAAACGTTGAGGCTGTCGATATGATCGAGAGTCTCAAGAGCATGTTTCAGGTACAGGCTAGGACTGAAAGGTTCAACGTCTGGCAATCCTTGATGGATTGTAAGCTGAAAGAGGGTGATCCACTGAGCCCGCATGTGATCAAGATGATCGGGTACGTGCAAGCTTTGGATCGGTTAGGCTTCCCACTTGGGGACGAGCTATCCACGGATGCAATTCTGGATTCTCTTCCACCTAGCTATGGGACGTTCGTCTCGAACTATCATATGCATGGCATGGATAAGAAGCTCACTGAATTGCATGGGATGCTTAAGGTGGCAGAGCAAGATATTAAGAAAGGCACACATCAAGTGTTGATGGTGCAGAACTCGGCTAAGTTCAAGAAGAGTTGGTCCAAGAAAAAGGGTAAGGCAAAGGGCAAGGGGAAGGTTGTCTCCGCCGCTGCGCCGAAGCTTGGACCGGACTCAAAGACCATTTGCTTTCATTGCAAGGAAACTGGTCATTGGAAAAGGAACTGTAGCAAGTGGCTTGCTGAGCATGGCAAGAAGGCCGGAGATGCTTCTTCAGGCAAAGGTACACTTGTTACATATGTTATAGACATTTACCTTGCTCACATACCTAGTAGCTCTTGGGTATTTGATATCGGATCGGTTGTTCATATTTGCAACTCGATGCAGGGGCTGATAAGAACTAGGCGTGTGGCACAAGGGGAGATTGACATCAGGGTCGGCAACAATGCAAGAGTTGCTGCGTTGGAGGTCGGTACGATGCAGCTCAAGCTTCCTTCTGGATTTATTTTGGAATTGAATAATTGTTATTACATTCCTGCACTTAGTCGGAACATTATTTCTGCCTCATGCTTGATGAGTCAGGGTTATGAATTCAGTTTAAAGGACAATGATTGTTCATTTTATTTGAATGGAATGTTCCACGGCTATGCACCCATTGTAGATGGGCTATTTATTTTCAATCTGGAAACGGAAGCAGTCTATAACATGAATGTCAAGAGGCATAAGCCTAATGAGATAAATCCGACATACTTCTGGCATTGCCGGCTTGGACACATTAGTATGAAACGCATGAAGAAGCTCCATGATGATGGACTCCTAACTTCGTCCGACTTTGGGTCGTTTGAGACATGCGAATCATGCTTGCTAGGCAAGATGACTAAGTCTCCTTTTGCAAAGAGTTGCGAAAGGGCGTCCGAGTTGTTGGAGCTTATACACAGTGATGTGTGTGGTCCAATGAGCACAACGGCCAGAGGTGGCTATCAGTACTTCGTGACTTTTACCGACGACTTGAGTAGATATGGATATATCTATTTGATGAGGCACAAGTCGGAAACTTTTGAAAAGTTCAAAGAGTTTCAAAACGAGGCTGAAAATCAGCTCGGCAAGACAATAAAGCTTCTACGATCAGATCGTGGAGGTGAGTACATGAGCCAGGAGTTTGATGATCATCTGAAAAGCCGAGGTATAGTACCTCAGCTCACACCTCCAGGAACGCCACAAAGAAACGGTGTGTCAGAACGGAGAAATCGAACCTTGTTAGACATGGTCCGATCGATGATGAGCAAATCGGATTTACCCTTGTCATTCTGGGGATACGCTCTAGAAACTGCAGCTTTCACACTTAACAGGGTACCATCAAAATCCGTAGATAAGACACCACATGAGATGTGGACTGGGAAGATTCCTAGTTTGTCTTTTCTAAAGATTTGGGGTTGTGAAGCATTTGTCAAACGACTCATGTCGGACAAGCTTACACCCAAGTCGGATAAATGCATATTCATGGGATATCTGAGGGAAATCTTGGGATACAGTTTCTACAACCAAGAAGAGAACAAAGTGTTTGTTGCTCGGAACGGGGTTTTCCTAGAGAAAGAGTTTCTCAGTCGGGAAGCCAGTGGGAGAACGGTGCGACTCGAAGAAATTCGAGAGCCACTCGGGGATGACTCGGCTAGTGACAAGATCATACCGGAGTTGGTCAGGGAACCCGTAGTGGAATCGGCACCGGAGACACGGAGGTCGGAAAGATTGCGCAAAGTGCGCGATGTGTTGTTGCTAGAAAGCGACGAGCCGGCCATGTATGCGGAAGCGATGGTGAGCCCAGATTCCGAGGCATGGCTGGAGGCCATGAGATCCGAGTTAAAGTCCATGGATGATAATCAAGTCTGGGACTTTGTTGATCCGCCACCTGGCGTAATTGCATTGGTTGCAAATGGGTCTTTAAGAAGAAAACCAATGTGGATGGAAATGTTCAAATCCACAAAGCTCGGCTTGTCGCTAAAGGTTATGGACAAGTTCAAGGAATTGACTACGACGAGACCTACTCGCTGGTAGCGACGCTAAAGTCGGTGAGGATCATACTAGCTATAGCTGCATATTTCGATTATGAGATATGGCAGATCGATGTCAAATGGCTTTCCTTCGTGGAATATTAAAGGAGGATGTATACATGATACAACCTGAAGGTTTTGTCGATACAGATAATGCTGGTAAAATATGCAAGCTCAAGAGATCCATTTATGGATTGAAGCAAGCAGCTCGGAGTTGGAACATTCGTTTTGATGAAGTCATCGTTGACCTTGGTTTCATCAAGAACGAAGAGGACTATTGTTTATACAAGAAGTCTAGTGGGAGCTCGGTAGTATTTTTGATCCTGTATGTGGATGACATACTACTGATCAGAAATGATGTTCCGATGCTGAACTCAGTCAAGGAATCATTGAATGGCAAGTTTTCGATGAAAGATCTTGGAGAAGCAGTGTACATTTTAGGCATAAAGATCTATAGAGATAGATCGAGAAGGCTGCTCAGCTTAAGCCAGAGCACGTACATAGACAAAGTGTTGAAGCGGTTCAACATGAGTGAGGCTAAGAAAGGGTTCTTGCCCATCTCACATGGTATAAGGCTAAGCAAGACTTAGAGTCCTACGAATTCTGATGAGCGAAACCGGATGAGTAGGATTTCCTATGCTTTGGCAATAGGATCCATCATGTATGCCATGCCATGTACTCAGCCTGATGTTGCCTATGCAATAAGCTTAACAACAAGATACCAGGCGGACCCAGGTGAGAGTCACTGGGCAGCGGTGAAAACTATCCTGAAGTACCTGAAAAGGACTAAAGAGATGTTCCTAGTTTATGGAGGTGAGGAGGAGCTCTACATAAAGGGTTACGCGGATGCTAGTTTCCAAACCGATAGGGTTGATTGTCGATCGCAAACGGGATTCGTGTATGTCATGAATGGAGGAGCAGTGAGCTGGACGAGTTCCAAGCAAGATACGGTGGCCGACTCCACAACAGAGGCAGAATACTGATACGTCTCCAACGTATCTATATTTTTTGATTGTTCCATGCTATTATATTATCTGTTTTGGATGTTTTATATGCATTAATATGCTATTTTATATTATTTTTAGGACTAACCTATTAATATAGTGCCTAGTGCCAGTTTCTGTTTTTTCCTTGTTTTTGAGTATTGCAGATAAGGAATATTAAACGGAGTCCAAACGGAATAAAATCTTCGGAATGATTTTTCTTGGACCAGAAGAAACCTACCAAGCTTGGAGACCAAGGCAGGAGAGCCGCCGTGTGGCCACAAGCCACAGGGGCGCGCCCAGGGGGTAGGGCGCGCCCCCCTGGCTTGTGGGCCCACGACAGCCCTCCTAACCCTACTGTTCGGCCTATAAATTCACAAATATTCCCTGGATACCAAAAAGAGCCACGAAAACACTTTTTCGCCACCAGGAGCCTCTGTTCCCGTGAGATCCAATCTTGGAGCCTTTTCCGGTAATCTGCCGGGGGGGGATTCCATCACGGAGGGCATCTACATCTACTCCATTGCCCCTCCGATGATGCGTGAGTAGTCCACCACAGACCTTCGGGTCCATAGCTAGTAGCTAGATGGCTTCTTCTCTCTCTTTGCTCTTCAATACCATGTTCTTCATGATCTTCATGGAGATCTATCCGATGTAATACTCTTTTGCGGTGTGTTTGTCGAGATCCGATGAATTGTGGGTTTATGATCAGATTATCTATGAATATTATTTGAGTCTTTTCTGAATTCTTATATGCATGATTTCATATCTTTGCAAGTCTCTTCGAGTTATTGGTTTGGTTTGGCCAACTAGATTGGTAATTCTTGCAATGGGAGAAGTGCTTAGTTTTGGGTTCAATCTTGCGGTGTCCTCACCCAGTGACATAGTAGGGGTAGCGAGGCACGTATTGTATTGTTGCCATCGAGGATAAAAAGATGGGGTTTTCATTATATTGCTTGAGTTTATCCCTCTACATCATGTCATCTTACCTAATGCGTTACTCTGTTCTTCAAGAACTTAATACTCTAGATGCAGGCAGGAGTCGGTCGATGTGTGGAGTAATAGTAGTAGATGCAGAAACGTTTCGGTCTACTTGACACGGACGTGATGCCTATATGCATAATCATTCCCTTGGATTTCGTCATAACTATGCGCTTTTCTATCAATTGCTCGACAGTAATTTGTTCACCCACCGTAATATTTGCCTTCATGAGAGAAGCCTCTAGTGAAACCTATGGCCCCCGGGTCTATTTTCCATCTTATATTTTCAGATCTATTTACTTGTGTTTTTACTTTCCGCAATCTTTTCCATCTATCTCTATCAGATCTCATCCTTGCAAGTAACCGTGAAGGGATTGACACCCCTTTATAGCGTTGGGTGCAAGTGTTTGATTCTTTGTGTAGGTACATCTATTGGGGACTTGCTTGTATCTCCTACTGGATTGATACCTTGGTTCTGAACAACTGAGGGAAATACTTATCTACTTTGCTACATCACCCTTTCCTTTTCAAGGGAAAACCAACGCATGCTCGAGAAGTAGCAAGAAGGATTTCTGGCGCCGTTGCCGGGGAGATCTACATCAAGCCATCCAAGTACCCATCACAAACTCATCTCTTGCATTTACATTATTTGCCATTTGCCTCTCGTTTTCCTCTCCCCCACTTCTAAAACGATTTTCCAAAAAGATTCGCCTTTTTATTCGCCCTTCTTCCGTTCGTCTTTTCGTTTGCTTTCCGTTTGCTTGAGTGTTAGATCGTTTAAACTCATGGCTAGCCTTGCCACTATCGCTATTACTCCCGAGAATGCAGTTCTTAAGTTTAAGCAAAGAGAGGGAGAGAATTTAAAAGATGCTTGGTATAGAATTTGCAATGCTCAAAATAGATCTACTCGTAAGCAATCTACTACCGTTCTCCTTCGCAATTTTTATGTGGGTGTTTCTCCTTGGAATAGATATGTTTTGGATACCATTACGGGAGGGAATTTCTTGGGAAGCAATACCTTTGATTCTTATAACGCTATGACAAATTTGGTAGGTTCACCCCCGCTCATGGTTAATGAAACAATCTTAACTTTGGAACATGTGATGCGAAGGCTTGATATCATTGAAAATAAAGTTGCTACTATAGATCTCATTGAAAACTTGGATAAAAAGATCCATAATCATATCACTCAATATGGATCTAAGGTAGGAGTTACTCTAAAAGACCTAAGGGAAAAAGAACCCAGAGTTAATGAAAAATTGGATCAAGATTCCTCTAGAATTGGAAAGCTAGAGAACATTATTACCAACTTGGGTTCCGCTTTTGCATCTGTTCAAACTACCCCAAAATCTCCTCCTCCTAAGACTGCCAAGTTTATTTATGTTCCCAAGAATAAGGGTGAATCCTCTAGTAGAGGGGAGGATCTTAAGATGATAAGTGTTCACCCTAGTTTTATTAATATTGTCCGGGAACCAATTTCTACAAGTGAGTTTCTTGATTTCTTTCCTAGGAGTATGATTATTGATAAAACCAAAGAATGTCCTAGGGTTTACAAGTGTGCAATTGAGGAGTTGCATACCAAAGATGACAATACCTAGATCTATTGCGTTTTGCCTAGCTAGGGGCGTTAAACAATAGCGCTTGTTGGGAGGCAACCCAATTTTATTTTTGCTTTCTGTTTTTTGCTTCTGTTTTGGTGTGTTTTTCACATTATTACTTCTGTAGTAATTGTGTTTTTATGTTTCTATTAGTGTTTGAGCCAAGTAAGACATTTGGGATGGTCTACGGTGTTTGTTGATTTGATTTTGCTGAAAAACAGAAACTTTTGCGCTCAGTACAGGAATTTTATAAATTCACTGGAACGTGCTTTTGATCTGAAATTTTTACAAAAGATTTCTATGCAAATTGCCCTGGTTTTCCTAAATTTTCAGAATTTTTGGAATTACAGAAGTATTCGAAGTCTACAGATTGCTATAGACTGTTCTGTTTTTAACAGATTCTGTTTTCTTTGTGTTGTTTGCTTATTTTGATGAATCTATGGGTTGTATCAGGGGGTATGAACCATGGAGAAGTTAGAATACAGTAGGTATTAAAAAAATATAAATAAAGAATGAGTTCACAACAGTACCTAAAGTGGTGATTTATTTTTCTTATACTAACGGATCTCACGAGTTTTCTGTTGAGTTTTGTGTTGTGAAGTTTTCAAGTTTTGGGTAAAGATTTGATGGACTATGGAATAAGGAGTGGCAAGAGCCTAAGCTTGGGGATGCCCAAGGCACCCCAAGCCATATTCAAGGATACCAAAAAGCCTAAGCTTGGGGATGCCCCGGAAGGCATCCCCTCTTTCGTCTTCAATCCATCGGTAAATTTACTTGAGGCTATATTTTTATTCACCAGATGATATGTGTTTTGCTTGGAGCGTCTTGTATGATATGAGTCTTTGCTTTTTAGTTTTCCACAATCATCCTTGCTGCACACATCTTTTTGAGAAGTACACGCTGAATCGTGAATTTATTTGAATACTCTATGTGCTTCACTTATATCTTTTGAGCTAGGCAATTTTGCTCTAGTGCTTCACTTATATCTTTTAGAGCATGGTGGTGTTATATTTTATAGAAATAATTGAACTCTCGTACCTCACTTATATTATTTTGAGAGTCTCTAAACAGCTTGGTAATTGGATTAGGTTATGAATTTGGTCCTAATATAATAGGCATCCAAGAGGGATATAATAAAAACTTTCATATTAAGTGCATTAAATATGATGAGAAGTTTGATTTCGTGCATATAGTTTTGAGATGTAGAGATGGTAATATTAAGAGTTATGTTAGTAAGTAATTGTGGATTAGTAGAGATACTTGTGTTAAGGTTTGTGATTCCCATAGCATGCACGTATGGTGAACCGTTATGTAATGAAGTCGGAGCATGATTTGTTTAATGATTGTCATCCTTTGTGTGATGGGTCGGAAGCGCGCGATGGTTTACTCCTACCAACCTCTCCCCTAGGGGCATGCGTCTAACACTTTGCTTCGATGACTAATAGACTTTTGCAATAAGTATGTGAGTTCTTTATGACTAATGTGAGTCCATGGATTATACGCACTCTCACCCTTCCACCTTTGCTAGCCTCTCTAGTACCGCGCAACTTTCGCCGGTGCAATAAACCCACCTTCCTCAAAACAGCCACCATATATTTTCCTCAAAACAGCCACCATACATACCTATTATGGCATTTCCATAGCCATTCCGAGATATATTGCCATGCAACTTCCACCGTTCCGTTTATTATGACACGCACCATCATTGTCATATTGCTTTGCATGATCGTAAGACAGCTAGCATGATGTTTTTATGGCTTGTCCGTTTTTTGATGTCATTTGCTATGCTAGATCATTGCACATCCCGATACACCGCCGGAGGCATTCATATAGAGTCATATGTTGTTCTAAGTTTCGAGTTGTAAGTAAATAAAAGTGTGATGATAATCATTATTAGAGCATTGTCCCATGAGAGGCAAGGATGATGGAAGCTATGATTCCCTCACTAGATGGGATGAGTCTCCGGACTTTACTAAAGATAAAAGAGGCCAGCGAAGCCCAAATAAAAAAAGAGAGGCCAAAGATGCCCACCAAAAAAAGAGAAAAAAGGGAAAAAAATGAATGAGAGAAAAGAGAGAAGGGACAATGCTACTATCCTTTTCCACGCTTGTGCTTCGAGTAGCACCATGTTCTTCATGATAGAGAGTCTCCTATTTTGTCACTTTCATATACTAGTGGGAATTTTTCATTATATAACTTGGCTTGTATATTCCAATGATGGGATTCCTCAAAGTGCCCTAGGTCTTCGTGAGCAAGCGAGTTGGATGCACACCCACTTAGTTTCCTTTTGAGCTTTCATACACTTATAGCTCTAGTGCATCCGTTGCATGGCAATCCCTACTCACTCACATTGATATCTATTGATGGTCATCTCCATAGCCCGTTGATACGCCTAGTTGATGTGAGACTATCTTCTCCTTTTCCCTTGCACCTCCACCACATTCTATTCCACCCATAGTGCTATATCCATGGCTCACGCTCATGTATTGCGTGAGAGTTGAAAAAGTTTGAGAACATAAAAGGGGTGAAACAATTGCTTGACTTGTCATCGGGGGTGTGCATGATTTAGATACTTTGTGTGGGGAAGATGGAGCATAGCCAGACTATATGATATTGTAGGGATAACTTTCTTTAGCCATGGTATTTTGAAAGCTATGATTGCTTGTTAGTATGCTTTAAGTGTTATTGTCTTTATGTCAATATTAAGCTATAGTATTGAATTTTACGGATCTGAATATTCATGCCACAATAAAGAATATTACATGGATAAATATGTTAGGTAGCATTCCACATCAAAAATTCTGTTTTTATCATTTACCTACTCGAGGACGAGCAGGAATTAAGCTTGGGGATGCTTGATACGTCTCCAACGTATCTATAATTTTTGATTGTTCCATGCTATTATATTATCTGTTTTGGATGTTTTATATGCATTAATATGCTATTTTATATTATTTTTGGGACTAACCTATTAATCTAGTGCCTAGTGTCAGTTTCTGTTTTTTCCTTGTTTTTGAGTATTGCAGATAAGGAATATTAAACGGAGTCCAAACGGAATAAAATCTTCGGAATGATTTTTCTTGGACCAGAAGAAACCTACCAAGCTTGGAGACCAAGGCAGGAGAGCCGCCGTGTAACCATAAGCCACAGGGGCGCGCCCAGGGGGGTAGGGCGCGCCCCCTGGCTTGTGGGCCCACGGCAGCCCTCCTAACCCTACTCTTCGGCCTATAAATTCACAAATATTCCCTGGATACCAAAAAGAGCCACGAAAACACTTTTCCGCCGCTAGGAGCCTCTGTTCCCGTGAGATCCAATCTTGGAGCCTTTTCCGGTAATCTGCCGGAGGGGGATTCGATCACGGAGGGCATCTACATCAACTCCATTGCCCCTCCGATGATGCGTGAGTAGTCCACCACAGACCTTCGGGTCCATAGCTAGTAGCTAGATGGCTTCTTCTCTCTCTTTGCTCTTCAATACCATGTTCTTCATGATCTTCATGGAGATCTATCCGATGTAATACTCTTTTGCGGTGTGTTTGTCGAGATCCGATGAATTGTGGGTTTATGATCAGATTATCTATGAATATTATTTGAGTCTTTTCTGAATTCTTATATGCATGATTTCATATCTTTGCAAGTCTCTTCGAATTATTGGTTTGGTTTGGCCAACTAGATTGGTAATTCTTGCAATGGGAGAAGTGCTTAGTTTTGGGTTCAATCTTGCGGTATCCTCACCCAGTGACATAGTAGGGGTAGCGAGGCACGTATTGTATTGTTGCCATCGAGGATAAAAAGATGGGGTTTTCATCATATTGCTTGAGTTTATCCCTCTACATCATGTCATCTTACCTAATGCGTTACTCTGTTCTTCATGAACTTAATACTCTAGATGCAGGTAGGAGTCGGTCGATGTGTGGAGTAATAGTAGTAGATGCAGAATCGTTTCGGTCTACTTGACACAGATGTGATGCCTATATGCATAATCATTGCCTTGGATTTCGTCATAACTATGCGCTTTTCTATCAATTGCTCGACAGTAATTTGTTCACCCACCGTAATATTTGCCTTCATGAGAGAAGCCTCTAGTGAAACCTATGGCCCCCGGGTCTATTTTCCATCTTATATTTTCAGATCTATTTACTTGTGTTTTTTACTTTCCGCAATCTTTTCCATCTATCTCTATCAGATCTCATCCTTGCAAGTAACCGTGAAGGGATTGACACCCCTTTATAGCGTTGGGTGCAAGTGTTTGATTCTTTGTGTAGGTACATCTATTGGGGACTTGCTTGTATCTCCTACTGGATTGATACCTTGGTTCTGAACAACTGAGGGAAATACTTATCTACTTTGCTGCATCACCCTTTCCTTTTCAAGGGAAAACCAACGCATGCTCGAGAAGTAGCAAGAAGGATTTCTGGCACCGTTGCCGGGGAGATCTACATCAAGCCATCCAAGTACCCATCACAAACTCATCTCTTGCATTTACATTATTTGCCATTTGCCTCTCGTTTTCCTCTCCCCCACTTCTAAAACGATTTTCCAAAAAGATTTGCCTTTTTATTCGCCCTTCTTCCGTTCGTCTTTTCGTTTGCTTTCCGTTTGCTTGAGTGTTAGATCGTTTAAACTCATGGCTAGCCTTGCCACTATCGCTATTACTCCCGAGAATGCAGTTCTTAATTTTAAGCAAAGAGAGGGAGAGCATTTAAAAGATGCTTGGTTTAGAATTTGCAATGCTCAAAATAGATCTACTCGTAAGCAATCTACTACCGTTCTCCTTCGCAATTTTTATGTGATTGTTTCTCCTTGGAATAGATATGTTTTGGATACCATTACGGAAGGGAATTTCTCGGGAAGCAATACCTTTGATTCTTATAACGCTATGACAAATTTGGTAGGTTCACCCCCGCTCATGGTTAATGAAACAATCTTAACTTTGGAACATGTGATGCGAAGGCTTGATATCATTGAAAATAAAGTTGCTACTATAGATCTCATTGAAAACTTGGATAAAAAGATCCATAATCATATCACTCAATATGGATCTAAGGTAGGAGTTACTCTAAAAGACCTAAGGGAAAAAGAACCCAGAATTAATGAAAAATTGGATCAAGATTCCTCTAGAATTGGAAAGGTAGAGAACATTATTACCAACTTGGGTTCCGCTTTTGCATCTGTTCAAACTACCCCAAAATCTCCTCCTCCTAAGACTGCCAAGTTTATTTATGTTCCCAAGAATAAGGGCGAATCCTCTAGTAGAGGGGAGGATCTTAAGATGATAAGTGTTCACCCTAGTTTTATTAATATTGTCCGGGAACCAATTGCTACAAGTGAGTTTCTTGATTTCTTTCCTAGGAGTATGATTATTGATAAAACCAAAGAATGTCCTAGGGTTTACAAGTGTGCAATTGAGGAGTTGCATACCAAAGATGACAATACCTAGATCTATTGCATTTTGCCTAGCTAGGGGCGTTAAACAATAGCGCTTGTTGGGAGGCAACCCAATTTTATTTTTGCTTTCTGTTTTTTGCTTCTGTTTTGGTGAGTTTTGCACATTATTACTTCTGTAGTAATTGTGTTTTTATGTTTCTATTAGTGTTTGAGCCAAGTAAGACCTTTGGGATGGTCTACGGTGTTTGTTGATTTGATTTTGCTGAAAAACAGAAACTTTTGCGCTCAGTACAGGAATTTTATAAATTCACTGGAACGTGCTTTTGATCTGAAATTTTTACACAAGATTTATATGCAAATTGCCCTGGTTTTCCTAAATTTTCAGAATTTTTGGAATTACAGAAGTATTCGAAGTCTACAGATTGCTACAGACTGTTCTGTTTTTAACAGATTCTGTTTTCTTTGTGTTGTTTGCTTATTTTGATGAATCTATGGGTTGTATCGGGGGGTATGAACCATGGAGAATTTAGAATACAGTAGGTATTACAAAAATATAAATAAAGAATGAGTTCACAACAGAACCTAAAGTGGTGATTTATTTTTTTTATACTAACGGATCTCACGAGTTTTCTGTTGAGTTTTGTGTTGTGAAGTTTTCAAGTTTTGGGTAAAGATTTGATGGACTATGGAATAAGGAGTGGCAAGAGCCTGAGCTTGGGGATGCCCAAGGCACCCCAAGCCATATTCAAGGATACCACAAAGCCTAAGCTTGGGGATGCCCCGGAAGGCATCCCCTCTTTCGTCTTCAATCCATCGGTAAATTTACTTGAGGCTATATTTTTATTCACCACATGATATGTGTTTTGCTTGGAGCGTCTTGTATGATATGAGTCTTTGCTTTTTAGTTTTCCACAATCATCCTTGCTGCACACATCTTTTTGAGAAGGACATGCAGAATCGTGAATTTATTTGAATACTCTATGTGCTTCACTTATATCTTTTGAGCTAGGCAATTTTGCTCTAGTGCTTCACTTATATCTTTTAGAGTTTGGTGGTGTTATATTTTATAGAAATAATTGAACTCTTGTACCTCACTTATATTATTTTGAGAGTCTCTAAACAGCATGGTAATTGGATTAGGTTATGAATTTGGTCCTAATATAATAGGCATCCAAGAGGGATATAATAAAAACTTTCATATTAAGTGCATTGAATATGATGAGAAGTTTGATTTCGTGCATATAGTTTTGAGATGTAGAGATGGTAATATTAAGAGTTATGTTAGTAAGTAATTGTGGATTAGTAGAGATACTTGTGTTAAGGTTTGTGATTCCCGTAACATGCACGTATGGTGAACCGTTATGTAATGAAGTCGGAGCATGATTTGTTTAATGATTGTCATCCTTTGTGTGATGGGTCGGGAGCGCGCGATGGTTTACTCCTACCAACCTCTCCCCTAGGGGCATGCGTCTAACACTTTGCTTCGATGACTAATAGACTTTTGCAATAAGTATGTGAGTTCTTTATGAATAATGTGAGTCCATGGATTATACGCACTCTCACCCTTCCACCTTTGCTAGCCTCTCTAGTACCGCGCAACTTTCGCCGGTGCAATAAACCCACCTTCCTCAAAACAGCCACCATATATTTTCCTCAAAACAGCCACCATACATACCTATTATGGCATTTCCATAGCCATTCTGAGATATATTGCCATGCAACTTCCACCGTTCCGTTTATTATGACACGCACCATCATTGTCATATTGCTTTGCATGATCGTAAGACAGCTAGCATGATGTTTTTATGGCTTGTCCGTTTTTTGATGTCATTTGCTATGCTAGATCATTGCACATCCCGGTACACCGCCGGAGGCATTCATATAGAGTCATATGTTGTTCCAAGTTTCGAGTTGTAAGTAAATAAAAGTGTGATGATCATCATTATTAGAGCATTGTCCCATGAGAGGCAAGGATGATGGAAGCTATGATTCCCTCACTAGATGGGATGAGTATCCGGACTTTACAAAAAATAAAAGAGGCCAGCGAAGCCCAAATAAAAAAAATAGGCCAAAGATGCCCACCAAAAAAAAAGAGAAAAAGGGAAAAAATGAATGAGAGAAAAGAGAGAAGGGACAATGCTACTATCCTTTTCCACGCTTGTGCTTCGAGTAGCACCATGTTCTTCATGATAGAGAGTCTCCTATTTTGTCACTTTCATATACTAGTGGGAATTTTTCATTATATAACTTGGCTTGTATATTCCAATGATGGGCTTCCTCAAAGTGCCCTAGGTCTTCGTGAGCAAGCGAGTTGGATGCACACCCACTTAGTTTCCTTTTGAGCTTTCATACACTTATAGCTCTAGTGCATCCGTTGCATGGCAATCCCTACTCACTCACATTGATATCTATTGATGGGCATCTCCATAGCCCGTTGATACGCCTAGTTGATGTGAGACTATCTTCTCCTTTTCCCTTGCACCTCCACCACATTCTATTCCACCCATAGTGCTATATCCATGGCTCACGCTCATGTATTGCGTGAGAGTTGAAAAAGTTTGAGAACATAAAAGGGGTGAAACAATTGCTTGACTTGTCATCGGGGGTGTGCATGATTTAGATACTTTGTGTGGGGAAGATGGAGCATAGCCAGACTATATGATATTTTAGGGATAACTTTCTTTAGCCATGGTATTTTGAAAGCTATGATTGCTTGTTAGTATGCTTTAAGTGTTATTGTCTTTATGTCAATATTAATCTATAGTATTGAATTTTACGGATATGGATATTCATGCCACAATAAAGAATATTACATGGATAAATATGTTAGGTAGCATTCCACATCAAAAATTCTGTTTTTATCATTTACCTACTCGAGGACGAGGAGGAATTAAGCTTGGGGATGCTTGATACGTCTCCAACGTATCTATAATTTTTGATTGTTCCATGCTATTATATTATCTGTTTTGGATGTTTTATATGCATTAATATGCTATTTTATATTATTTTTGGGACTAACCTATTAATCTAGTGCCTAGTGTCAGTTTCTGTTTTTTCCTTGTTTTTTAGTATTGCAGATAAGGAATATTAAATGGAGTCCAAACGGAATAAAATCTTTGGAATGATTTTTCTTGGACCAGAAGAAACCTACCAAGCTTGGAGACCAAGGCAGGAGAGCCGCCGTGTGGCCACAAGCCACAGGGGCGCGCCCAGGGGGGTAGGGCGCGCCCCTGGCTTGTGGGCCCACGGCAGCCCTCCTAACCCTACTCTTCGGCCTATAAATTCAGAAATATTCCCTGGATACCAAAAAAAGCCACGAAAACACTTTTCCGCCGCCAGGAGCCTCTGTTCCCGTGAGATCCAATCTTGGAGCCTTTTCCGATAATCTGCCGGAGGGGGATTCGATCACGGAGGGCATCTACATCAACTCCATTGCCCCTCCGATGATGCGTGAGTAGTCCACCACAGACCTTCGGGTCCATAGCTAGTAGCTAGATGGCTTCTTCTCTCTCTTTGCTCTTCAATACCATGTTCTTCATGATCTTCATGGAGATCTATCCGATGTAATACTCTTTTGCGGTGTGTTTGTCGAGATCCGATGAATTGTGGGTTTATGATCAGATTATCTATGAATATTATTTGAGTCTTTTCTGAATTCTTATATGCATGATTTCATATCTTTGCAAGTCTCTTTGAGTTATTGGTTTGGTTTGGCCAACTAGATTGGTAATTCTTGCAATGGGAGAAGTGCTTAGTTTTGGGTTCAATCTTGCGGTGTCCTCACCCAGTGACATAGTAGGGGTAGCGAGGCACGTATTGTATTGTTGCCATCGAGGATAAAAAGATGGGGTTTTCATCATATTGCTTGAGTTTATCCCTCTACATCATGTCATCTTACCTAATGCGTTACTCTGTTCTTCATGAACTTAATACTCTAGATGCAGGGACGAGTCGGTCGATGTGTGGAGTAATAGTAGTAGATGCAGAAACGTATCGGTCTACTTGACACGGACGTGATGCCTATATGCATAATCATTGCCTTGGATATCGTCATAACTATGCGCTTTTCTATCAATTGCTCGACAGTAATTTGTTCACCCACCGTAATATTTGCCTTCATGAGAGAAGCCTCTAGTGAAACCTATGGCCCCCGGGTCTATTTTCCATCTTATATTTTCAGATCTATTTACTTGTGTTTTAATTTCCGCAATCTTTTCCATCTATCTCTATCAGATCTCATCCTTGCAAGTAACCATGAAGGGATTGACACCCCTTTATAGCGTTGGGTGCAAGTGTTTGATTCTTTGTGTAGGTACATCTATTGGGGACTTGCTTGTATCTCCTACTGGATTGATACCTTGGTTCTCAACAACTGAGGGAAATACTTATCTACTTTGCTGCATCACCCTTTCCTCTTCAAGGGAAAACCAACGCATGCTCGAGAAGTCGCAAATACATTGCGGCTTGTGAAGCCGCAAAGGAAGGTGTTTGGATTTGGAAGTTCCTGGAGGATCTTGGTGTGTTCCCTGGCTGGGCAAAACCGTTGGACCTGTATTGCGACAATTTAGATGCCATCGCACAGGTGAAGGAGCTGAGACAACACCACAAGACGAGGCACATAGACCGAAAGTATCACCTGATATGAAAGCTCGTAAAGAATGGTGATACTAATTTATGTAAGATTCATACGGATGAAAATGTTGCAGATCCATTGACTAAGCCTCTTCCACAACCCAAGCATGAGGGGCACGTTAGAACTATGGGCATTCGATGTCTATTTGATTGACTCTAGTGCAAGTGGGAGACTGTTGGAGATATGCCCTAGAGGCAATCATGTATGATGATATTTCCTATGTGTTTATGAATAAAGATAGTCCTTGGACATTATCAATGATGTGTATTAACAAGTACATGACTTGTTTGTGGGACTATGCATTGTATGATGACTATCCTAAATGGTCCCCAGTCGAAAGGGCTGTGTGGACGCATAGCCAGTTAGACTAGCATATGACACGGTGGATGGTTCGGTCTCACTCACCATGTAGCATTGGATGCTAGCCGGATAATATGGACTCGGAAATATCTGGTCGGATTCGACGTAGTCGGATCCGAGTCGAGATAAGGTCTGAGTTGGACAGACCCAACTATGAGACGCAGCGATAGGTCATCCGTGAGTCTCTAGTACAACATACGTTCTGTGTCCTAAGACCTGAGCTAGCGCATGTACTCGGGATGGTGACAGACTTGCTTTGGGCCGACCAAACGCTACTCCGTGACAGGGTAGTTATAAAGGTAGGTTTCGGGCTTGTCCAGACCCATGTTGCGAGACGTGGTCGAGCAAGGTGGGATTTGCCCCTCCGATGAGGAGAGATATACTCTGGGCCCCTCGGGTGATCCGACCTGGATAAGCATGGCCATGCGATGAGGATTATGAGATAATCCGAAGTGTTGGTTGGATTCACCGGAACGAGAAAGAGGTCGTGCTGCACAAGGATGACCATGTCGCCTTGAGCATGACAACATATATCGTGTGGCAAAGGGAACAGAAGTGTGATGTATAGGTTCGCCTAACCAGCTTCATCGGACACTTGGAGTCGGCATGCTTTGCTAGAGGCCGCTACCGACTAGTCGAGTCGGATGTGATTTGACTCGCGACCAAGTGAATGAGAACCTAAGGGGTCGCGCGCTTAAGGGAAGGAACACGTGGGCTTTAGGATCCGTGCGAGGCCCAAGAGTTGAGCCCGCGCTGGATGCCTATATATAGTGGAGGTGCGGCACACCCATCTGGTTGATCGCTTCGGCGCCGTCATTAGGGCTTTGCATGTGTTGCAACTAGCCACCTCCACTTGCCATCGCCGACTGTGTGATCGGACCTAACAGTCCGCCGCACGGTGTTCCTCCTGCATGCGTGGATACCATTAGAGGCGGTGCACTTGCGCCGCTCCGGTGAACCTGTATGTGGGATCCGACGATCGGCTGTTTGAGGGAGATCGAACCGGCTGTTCGAGGGACACCGGACGAGGAGGAGATGGACCACACGAACGCGCTGCCCCAACTCTACTTCCGCTACACGGCACTGCGCGTCTAGTGGTAATGAGCTGTGATCCATCTCCGTAGCATGTTCTTGGATGTTCTGCGCGTAGGAAATTTTTAATTCGCATGCGATGCACCTACGGTAGAACCCAACATCTTCATCTCCTTGGAACCTTCAAGTATTGTTGGTTTCACTCATTTGTCTAAGAAGCAACTAAGTTTTACCTCTTCTTTCCTCTTCCTCTTTCTCTTCTCATTCTAAGATCTCGGTTCAAGATCTCTTGTTAGTGGAGGAGAGTTGTAACAGCCCGACATTGACGCTCTAGATGCCTTTCAGCTATTTTGAGTTTCATCGTGTGTTTTATTTGTGTGTCGCATTCATCATCGCATCATCTGCATCATTCGCATTGCATCGACACTCCGTTGGCATCATTTTTAAAAACTTACATCTACCCATAGTTGTCGGTTCTCTCCGTTCTTGTCGTTGACCGTTTCGTGACCAACCACACACGCACGCGCCCGCGACATCGTTAAAATATTGTTTTAAAAGTGCGTATAAAACATTTTTGGAATGGGTTGAAAGTTGGTGTGCGGTCTTAATATATTGTAGGTAGACCGTCTACCAAATTTCGTCGCATTCAGAGGTCGTTTAATACCCGAATGGATAACCCTATAGCGGCACTATAGCCGGTTAATTCGTCGGACGTTTTCGGTTTTCAAACGCTGTCACGGGCCTCCGCATTCCTTCTCATCTCAGCCCAAACCCCTCCAACAAAACCCACCTAGCCATCTATCCTAACCAAGCGACCAGAGCTGTCCAATTGCGATTGAACGGCTCAAAACAGTGCTAAACCCCCCTAACCCTAGATCTATGCCTATATAAGAAACCTACCCCTGCCCAAATGGGAAACCCTAAGCCTTTCCCCTCGAAATCCGCTCCCCACCACCTCTCAGCCGCCACTTGGCGCAGCCTCCCACCTCCCAGCCACCGGAGCCTGCCAGGCCCAGATCCAGGCCCGCCCCGGGCCCGAACCGGGTTGAGGCGCCCGCACGTCGCCGCCGCCCGTCCCCGAGCTCCATCCCGCGCCCGAGCACCTCCCATGGCTGCTTTGACCTCGCGCTGACGCCGAGCTGATGCACCTCGCCGCACTGGTCCGCCTCGCCGACGTAGGAGGCCAGCGCCTCACGCCCTCTCCCTTCTCCTCCCACCGGTTCCATGTCCCTCTCATCTCTCTCTCTGTTTCCATGGACAGGATCCCATGGCCGTGCCCCACCAAAGCCCGCCGCTGCAGCGCCAAGTCCGGCCAGATCCGGCATCCCTCCGTCGGATCCCGCCGTCCCAGCCTCGCCCTGGACGTTTCCGCCACTCCCAGCCGCCGGGGAGGTCGCCCTGCTCTGCACGCCCTTTGCGCCGCCGCGCCATGGAGGGCCACGGGAGCTGCCTCGCCCGATTAGTGCCTGGTCGTGAGAGCGCTCACGTCGCCTACGTGGACCGGGTCCAGCCAGCGACCGACCCGGTCCAACTTCGCCCCAGCCGCCGGCCCAAGCCACAGCCTCGCCAGCTCCGCCGCCCAGCCCAACCGCTACACCAACGACCCAAGACAAGCCTCGCCCGGTGCGCTCTGTACTATGTTGCGCCCACCTATGCACTATTGGGCCTAGAGCAGTTTCAGCCCATCTTTGTTTTTTTTCGCGTCTACGAATTTTCATCAAGTAGAATACCAGATTTGTAGAAAAACCCCTAGACTTCATGCATTTAATAACTCACCAACCGTGCATCGGATTAAAATGAATTATATATGAAAAATGTTCAGAATTTTATGTAGTTTCACAAAATGCCACTTTCATCAATGTTTAAAATATTTAAACTTGTTGTTTGCATTAATTTGCATAATTTCTATGTTAAAACGGTTTATGTCATAACTAAATAATCATAGCTCCGATTTAAATGACCTACATATGTAAGTTGACTAGAAAAATGTGTAGAATAACATGGTGCACTTTATTTTCATGTTTAATAAATATTTTTTTTCAGATATGGACCAAATTCATAATTTGCATATGGGGTCGTTTCGGAAATACTATATGTTGTTTCTGGCCTCATTTAAAATGACTAGATGACGTAGTTGTTTATAATTCACCTTTTACCATGTTTTAAAACATTTAAACTCGTCGTCTAAATAAACGAGAGTGAACAAAATGATTCGAATACGGAGTTTCATCGATATGCAACTCGTTGCATATTGAACTTCACTTAATTTGTAGTGTTTGATTGTTGCATCTTGTCATGCCTTGCATATTTAAACTTGACATGCATCATCCTTGTTTGTGCATCATGTCATGAATATGTTGTGGTGTTTACTGTGTCATTTGTTTGTTTTCGGATTGCTTCTTCTTGATAGATTTTCGGAATCGATTCGGAGTGTGAGGATTCGTTCATCTACGCCGTTCGTCCACTTCACGGATTCAGTCTTTTTCCAAGCGGGATATCAGGCAAGATGATCATTTCCCTGGATACCACTACTATCATTGCCATGTAGTTGTCTCGTTTCTATCACTATGTCTCACTACCTACCACTTGTTTGTCAAGCCTCCCAACATTGCCATGAAAAGCCTCTAACACCTCCACATCCTAGCAAACCATTGTTTGGCTAAGTTACCACTTGCTCAACCCTTCTTATAGCGTTGCGAGTTGTAGGTGCATGTTGTTTCCATGTGACAACATGGATATCTCGGGATATCACAATATTCTTGCTATTTAATTTAATGCACCTATACACTTGGTAAAGGGTACAAGGCTTGCCTTTTGCTTGGTGTTTTGTTCCACTCTTGCCACCATAGTTTCCGAGTACCGGTGTTATGTTCCATATTGAGCGCTCCTAACATGCTTGGGGTTGTTATGGGGATCGTTTTGGGATAAAACTCTTCCGGCAAGGCCCAACTTTGGTTTTACCATTCTCCAACCTAATAAAGCTTGCACAGGGACTTTCCGGACGCCGTGGATAATTAATCAACAACACGGGCAAGTGCTCCTCATGAGTTTTGGTCCAAAATGGCAGTAGCCGGGGCCACCAACGGGTGTGCCAGCCGGAAACTTAGCCAATCTGGTCGTGTCCTAAGAACAAGATATGCGGCTCCTATCGGGTTCGTCGACACATCGGGCGGTCATGCTGGATTTGTTTTACCCTTCTCGAACATCTTGTGCACCAGGATTCCCAGGATACTTTGGGCTATCTAGAGGTTGAGGTTTTTCAGCGCAGCTTGTGGTTAGTTTGTGATGGATGAATTGGAGCACCGGTACAGGGTTAAATCTTTCTGAGAGCCGTGCACGCGGTTATGTGGCAACTTGGAAATTTTTTAATATCCAGTAATAGAAAACTTGAAGTAAACTCAAATAAAATACACCAACCGTGTGCGTAACCGTGACCGTCTCTTCTTGTGAGGTTTGAACCAAGAAGGGAACGGGGTGGGGTTATGATTGGCTGGTAAGTAGGTGTTCAGGATCATTTCTTGATCATTACTAGCTCACGTCTGTTTATGCGTAGATCACTCTTCTTATTCTTTTACTCGTAAGTTATCCACATATTCAAATGCTTAGTGTTTGCTGCAGCCTCACCACTTAACCATATCTCACCCATTAAGCTTTGCTAGTCTTGATACCCTTGGAAATGAGATTGCTGAGTCCCCGTGGCTCACAGATTACTGCAACAACAGGTGCGGGTATAGGTAATATGATGCTTTGACGTGAGAGCGATGCTTGTTTGATTTGGAGTTCTTCTTCTTCACCGATCATATGATGGGTTCCAGGCCGGCAGCCTGGGATTAGCGAGGATGGATGTCGCTTTTATTGTTTGATTTTGTCGGTAGTCGGACCCTGCTATTCTATATGGTGATTGAATGTATTGTTGTATTTGAGATGATCATGATTTATCTTGTGGCGAGTGTAAGCCAATTCCATATACTCATATCCTCTTTACATGTACTTGTAATGATATCCATTCTTGCGAAACGATGAGATGCGCTTCTGTCCCTATCGAGGCCCTTGAGTTAAAATAAGGATAGCACCGGATCTTGGGCGTTACAAGTTGGTATCAGAGCAGTACCGACCTAGGAGCCCCTTGATTGATTGAACTTGGCCGTCGTCGAGTCTAGAAAAAAAGCTATTTGAGTCTAGTTATATATCGGAGAGTAGGAATTATTTTTACTCCTCTTCCCTTCGTCGCTCTGGTGAGGATTCATGACGTAGGAATTTTAATTCTATCCCTCTTCTCACTCAAATTTCTTTAGGATCACGCGGGTATTTTGGAACCTCTATGATGTCGTTGTGACCGGGATTTTGTTCCTGGTGCCTCCTGTCAATTTGGGGTGGAAATGTCCCTGGGAGTTGAGCTTCAGGGGATTCTTGTCACACTCGCTATCATTCAGCTTCTTTCGTATCTCACGACAAAGACGTTCGAAATCGCTTCAATATCATTTGCGGCGAGATGAGTCTGGTGTCACCCAGTACTGGGGAGAGCATCCAGATGTACTGCCATAATTAGTATCGTTGTGATTACGAGGGTCTGAGGTAGATGAGTTTTCGAGGTTTCTCTGGTTATGTGTTAACGGATGTGATACACTAGAGTATTATTGCTAGGAGTTGAGTGATTTATTCAGTAATTGCTCCGTGTATCCGTTGGACTAGATTGCATAACAAGAAAAATTCGGGAGTTCTCAGGTGGGACTTCAAGTAGTCACCTAGGATTATCCTCCCTACAATTGCATAATGGGTTATCTATTTGTTTCCGGCTTAATTTGCAAGCCTCATCTTTGTGTTGTTGGAGTATGGTAATTCGAGTTGCTTCGATGTCAAGTGTTGATTTCATATCTTTCCTAAGCGATGTTCTCATATTTCTATGGGAGTGCTAATCCCTTTTTCTCAATCAAATTGTCATCTCAAGTCTTTTCCATCAGTAGTGCTTCCCTTCAAGTTAATTTAATCCTATTTACAATATTTGCAAGATCAATCCTCTTATTTCTTTCCGGAGTTCGTTTCATCCATCCTAAGTTTTCTTTGTTTTCCCCACCCTCCCGCCCTTTTCTTCAGCGAGTAAACATCCAAGTGCCTTTCTTTTCATGTGATGCTTCCTCGATCTTTTCTTTCGTATCATATCTGGTGATTAATTGTGAAGATGCATAAGTGCTAAGTTCATCATCCTTCGTTCTTGTTTTCTTCCCCAGTGGATTAGATTCAACCTCTCGGTGTTCATCATATCCTTCTCATTCGCTAAATGCATTCCCATGTTGGAAGTTTTAGCCAACCCTCTTTCTATTCTTCTCCGGAGTTTTCAGTATATCTTAGAAAATTCGTGTTTTCGTTCAAAATCCTTTCAAATTATTTCGAGGTTCTCACCTCATCAAGTTTTGAATATGTACCGGTGCAATCTCTTTCTAAGAAATCGTTTCAACGGTGTTCCTTTTAGTGGGCCCATAACCCACAGGTTTTTCCCAGGATCTTACCTGGCTCTTCTAATCTTCTCTGGAGATCTTAAGTTCTTTCCAAATGTGACAAATGAATGGATTCCATCAATCATATTCCTTCTCCAAGATCTCTTTGAATTATTTTTATCGTTGTCTCAACCTTTCCTTAGTTATTGTTCTAGAGTGTCTCAGCAATTGTTCGTGGTGTTCCTCGTGATCATTCTCATCTTTGAAGACCGAAGGAGAGCTTATCTTAAATCTTGGTCCATTTTCGATGATCCATGGTTTCAGCTTCATGCTATCCTCTCATATTGTTTTCGATCATGAGAAATCCCTTCCATATCTATCCGGAGCATTTTAGAGTTGTTTTCGTATTCGATCCTCCGAAGGCCATCATTTCAGAAGATTTCTTCGTTCTTAGTTTTCAGCTTTCGTTCTCCAATCCTTCTCAATTGCTGCCTCTTCGTTTGTATCTCAATTATTCCGGTGCTTCGTTCAAGTTTTCTTCTAGTCAGATCATGATCTCTTTGTTCTCATGTATTCCATTCATTCGTAATATCCCCATTTTTTCAAAATTCTTACCGGTGGTTCGTTCAAAAGTTCTTCAAGTTCATGATATTCCTCAAACTTTTAAAGAAGAATAAGTAGCATGCCAATCCGTTGCTTGTCATCAATTAAACTTGATGGAGGATAATCATAACATATTTCTTATCCTTGTTCCATCAAGGTGATTTGAATCCTTCTTCCGGAGTTGCTCATGATATCAAATTCTCGATTCTAAGTTGTTTATCTTTTCTTTTCCGGAGTTCCAAGTTTTCTCAAGTATCTCTTCGCGAAGTTCCATCTAAATCTTTGCAAGTAATCTTATTCTTTTCAACCTTCATTTCTTTTGATCATTCTCTTCTATACAGAGGTTCTTCATGGTGGTTCGTCAAGGATTTTGTTCGTTCTAAAAAGTGCTCTTCAAGATTCTTGTTGGTGTAGCTCAAGTGTTCTTTGTTTTTCATTTCAAAGTGCAATTCATTCTCCCTTGTGTTTTGAGGTGGTGTTATAGCATTTTTTATTCGCGAGGAGTCTCGAAGGAAATTTGTCAAGATTGAGATATTTAAACCCATCTTTTCTTTCTCGGAGTTATCTTGGATTGAACTTCACCTAAATCCTTTCCTAAGGATTGTTGCTATTTGCGGTGCTCATAAACGATCCAAGTTTTCTCCTCCTCATCCCGATAAGGGGATTTTTCATCTCTTCGTTGATCTCAATCAAATCAATTTTTTCCGTTAGTGGAGGGTTGTCACCTCATAATTTTGAGATGTTTTCCATAAGCCCACAACAAGCCTTTTCTTTTCGTTGTTGATGTACCAACAACTCTGTTCCATCCTTCTTTGTAGAGATGCTTGTTAAATTCAATTGTAATAGAAGTTGTCATTTTCTTTTCCGTTCTTTTCTTTCCAATGGTCTACCTTCTATGCTTTTGTTCTGGAGGCGTTCTGATGTTGGTCTCTTCAACCCATCATCTCATTTTATCAAGATCATGTTCTTTCCTTGCTTATCCATTTAACTGGAGTGTTGTGTCCTCTTTTCAAGTTCTTTCCATCTTATCAAGTCTTGCCTCTCTTTTCTACCGGAGTGCTGCCCAAATTCTTTCTCTCTCGTTCATTGTCTATCTCTTTCAATCGGAGTGGTTTCGAATTCTTGCTTGGTCCTCGTACCATTCTTCATCTCCTTGCAACCTTCAAGTATTGTTGGTTTCACTCGTTTGTCTAAGAAGAAACTAAGTTTTACCTATTCTTTCCTCTTCCTCTTTGTCTTCTCATTCTAACATCTCGGGTCAAGATCTCTTGTTAGTGGAGGAGAGTTGTAACAGCCCGAGGTTGACGCTCTAGATGCCTTTCATTTATATCGAGTTTCACCGTGTGTTTTATTTGTGTGTCGCATTCATCATCGCATCATCCGCATCATTCACATTTCATCGACACTCCGTTTGCGTCATTTTTAAAAACTTGCATCTGCCCATAGTTGTCAGTTCTCTCCGTTCTTGTTGTTGACCGTTTCGTGACGAACCACACACGCAAGCGCCCGTGACATCGTTAAAATATTGTTTTTAAAGTGTGTATAAAACATTTTTGGAATGGGTTGAAATTGGTGTGCGGTCTTAATATATTGTAGGTATACCGCCTGCCAAATTTCGTCGCATTCGGAGGTCGTTTAATACCCGAACGGATAACCCTATAGCGACACTATAGCCGGTTAATTCGTCGGACGTTTTCGGTTTTCCAACTCTGTCACGGGCCTCCGCATTCCCTCTCATCTCAGCCCAAACCCCTCCTGCATAGCCCACCTAGACATCTAGCCTAACACAACGACCGAAGCCATCCGATTGCGATCGAACGGCTCGAAACGGTGCTAAAACCCCTCTAACCCTAGATCCCTACCTATATAAGAAACCTACCCCTACCCAAATGGGAAACCCTAAGCCTTTCCCCTCGAAATCTGCTCCCCACCACCTCTCAGCCGCCACTTGGTGCAGCCTCCCACCTCCCAGCCGCCGAAGCCCGACAGGCCTAGATCCAGGCCCGCCCCGGGCCCGAACCCAGCCGAGGCGCCCGCTCGTCGCCGCCGCCCGTCCACGAGCTCCATCTCGCGCCCGAGCGCCTCCCATGGCTGCCCCGACCTCTTACTCGCACCGAGCCAATGCACCTCGCCGGACTGGTCCGCCTCGCCGACGCCGGAGGCCAGCGCCTCGCGTCCTCTCCCTTCTCCTCCCACCGGCCCCCTCTCCCTCTCATCTCTCTCTCTCTATTTCCATGGACATCACTCCATGGTCGCGCCCCACCAAAGCCTGCCGCTGCAGTCCCAAGTCCGGCCAGATCCGGCATCCCTATGTCTGATCCCACCGTCCCAGCCTCGCCCCCGGATGTTTCCGCCACTCCCAGCCGTCGGGGAGGTCGCCCTGCTCCGCCCGTTCTTTGCGCCGTCGCGCCATGGAGAGCCACGGGAGCTGCCTTGCCCAATCCGTGCCTGGTCGCGAGAGTACTCATGTTGCCTGCGTGGGCCAGGCCCAGCCAGCGACCGAACCGAACCAGCTTTGCCTCAACCGCTGGCCCAAGCCACGACCTCACCAACTCCGCGGCCCAGCCCAGCCGCTACACCAACGGCCCAAGGTCCTCTGGTGAGCGCGCTTCTGCCAAGCCTCACCCGGTGCGCTCTGTACTATGTTGCGCCAACCTGTGCACTGTTGGGCCTAGAGCAGTTTCAGCTCATCTTTGTTCTTTTTCGCGTCTACGGATTTTCCAATTATCCTGTGAATTACCAGATTTGCAGAAAAACCCCTAGACTTCATGCATTTATTAAATCACCAACCGTACATCAGATTAAAATGAATTATATATGAAAAATGTTCAGAATTTTATGCAGTTTCACAAAATGCCACTTTCATCCATGTATAAAATATTTAAACCTGTTGTTTGCATTAATTTTCATAATTGCCATGTTGAAACGGTTTATGTCATAACTAAATAACCGTAGCTCCGATTTAAATGATCTACATATGTAACATGACTAGAAAAATGTGTAGAATAACATGGTGCACTTTATTTCCCTGTTTAATAAATATAAAATATGTTTTATTCAGATCTGGACCAAATTCATAATTTGCATATGGGGTCATTTCGGAAATACTATATGTTGTTTCCAGACTCACTTAAAATGCCTAGATGATGTAGTTGTTTATAATTCACCTTTTACCATGTTTTAAAACATTTAAACTTGCCATGTAAATAAACTAGAGTGAACAAAATGATTCGAACATGGAGTTTCATCAATATGCAACTCATTGCATATTGAAGTTCACTTAATTTGTAGTGTTTGATTGTTGCATCTTGTCATGCCTTGCATATTTAAACTTGACGTGCATCATCCTTGTTTGTGCATCACGTCATGAATATGTTATGGCGTTTACCGTGTCATTTGTTTGTTTTCGGATTGCTTCTTCTCGATAGAGTTTCGAAACTGATTCGGAGTGTGAGGATTCGTTCATCTACGTCGTTCGTCTACTTCACGGATTCGTTGTTCTTCCAAGAGGGATTTCAAGCAAGATGATCATTTCCTTGGATACCACTACTATCATTGTCATGCTAGTTATCTCGTTTCTATCGCTATGTCTCGCTACCCACCACTTGTTTCTCAATCCTCCCAACATTGCCATGAAAGTCCCTAACCCCTCCACGTCCTAGCAAACCATTGTTTGACTAAGTTACCGCTTGCTTAGCCCTTCTTATAAAGTTGCAGGTGCAGGTTGTTTCCGTGTGACAACATGGATATCTCGGGATATCACATTATTCTTGCTATTTTAATTTAATTCACCTATAGACTTGGTAAAGGGTGGAACGCTTGGCCTTTTGATTGGTGTTTCTTCCACTCTTGCCGCCTTAGTTTCCGAGTATCGGTGTTATGTTCCATATTCAGCGCTCCTAACATGCTTGGGGTTGTTATGGGGACCCCCTCGATGTTTGTTTAGGGATAAAAATCTTCCGGCAAGGCCCAACTTTGGTTTTACCATTCTCAAACCTAATAAAGCTTGCATAGGGACTTTTCGGACCCCGTGGATAATTAACAACCGGGCCAATGCTCCTCATGAGTGTTGGTCCAAAATGGCAGTAGCCGGGGCCACCAATGGGTGTTCCAGCCGGAAACTTAGCCAATCCAGTCGTGTCCCGAGAATGAGATACGCGGCTCCTATCGGGTTCATCGACACGTCGTGCAGTCTTGTTGGATTTGTTTTACCCTTCTCGAACGTCTTGTGCATTGGGATTCCGAGGATACTTTAGGCTATCTCGAGGTTGAAGTTTTCCACCGCAGCTTATGGTTAGTTTGTGATGGATGAGTTGGAGCACCCCTGCAGGGTTAAATCTTTCTGAAAGCCGTGCCCGTGGTTATGTGGCAACCTGGAAATTGTTTAACATCCGGTAATAGTAAACTTGAAGTAAACTCAAATAAAATACACCAACAGTGTGCGTAACCGTGACCGTCTCTTATTGTGAGGTTTGAACCAAGAAGGGAACGCGGTGGGGTTATGATTGACTCGTAAGTAGGTGTTCAGGATCACTTCTTGATCATTACTAGCTCACGTCCGTTTATGTGTAGATCACTCTTCTTATTCTTGTACTCATAAGTTAGCCACATATTCAAATTCTTAGTGCTTGCTGCAGCCTCACCACTTAACCATACCTCACCCATTAAGCTTTGCTAGTCTTGATACCCTTGGAAATGAGATTGCCGAGTCCCCGTGGCTCACAAATTACTACAACAACATGTGCAGGTACAGGTAATGCGATGCTTTGATGTGAGATTGATGCTTGTTTGATTTGGAGTTCTTCTTCTTCTTCATCGATCAATGGATGGGTTCCAGACCGACAGCCTGGGATTATCAAAGATGGATGTCGCTTTTATTGTTTGATTTTGTCCATAGTCGGACACTGCTCTTCTATATGGTGATTGAATGTATTGTTGTATTTGAGATGATCATGATTTAACTTGTGGCTAGTGTAAGACAATTCCATATACTCATCTCCTCTTTACATGTACTTGTAACGATATCCATTCTTGTGAAACGACGAGATGTGCTTCTATCCCTATCGAGGCCGTCGAGCCAAAATAAGGATAGGACCGTATCTTGGGCGTTACAGTGTGATATCCCATGATATCCATGTCACAAGATGGAGCAAATTGTACCTGCAACTAGCAACGCTATAACATGGGCTGAGCAAGTGGTAATTAGCCAAACAACGGTTTGCTGGGAAGTTGTAAGTTAGAGGCTTATCATGGCATTTTGGGAGGCTTGACAAACAAGTGGTAGGTAGAGAGACATAGTGATAGCAACAAGACAACCAGCATAGGAAAGATTGTAGTGATATCCAAGGTAATGATCATCTTGCCTGGAATCCCTCTTGGAAGAAGATCGAATCCATGAAGTAGATGAACGGGCATAGTCGAACGAATCCTCACATTCCGAAACGTTATCGGAACTCTAGCGAGAAGAAGCAATCCGGAAACAAAAAATGAGATGGTAAACAAACAAGCATACTCATGGCATGATGCACAATCAAGTATGATGCATGTCCGGTTTAGAGATGTATGATATGGCAAGGTGCAGCAATCAAATACTACACATTAAGTGAAGCTCAATATGCAATGAGTTGCATATTAACGTAACTTGACAAACAATTATTTAGTTCACTCCTGTTTATGCTACTCAAACTGTTGTTAAACCTGGAAAGAGGTGAAGCATAATTAAACTACCTATCTAGGCAATTTAATTGAGCTTGGAAAGAACACATAATAATTCCGAAAATTCCCCACATGCAAATTTTGAATTTGGTACTGTTCTTTCCTAAATCATATTTTACTGTTGTTAAACAGGAAAAATACATGCACCATGTTATTTCTACACATTTTTCTAGTCAAGTTACATATATAGTTCATTTAATTCGGAGCTATGGTTATTTAGTTATGAAATAAGCCATTTTAGGATGGCATTTAATCAAATTAATGGAAACAACAATTTTTTTAACATGGATGAAAGTTGGATATTGGGAAACTACATGAAATTCTACCCAAGTTTCATATATGACATGTTTTATTTCGATGCACGGTTTTTTAGTTATTAACAGTGTAAATCAGTGACATTTTCTATAATTACATGACCGAGATTAATTTGGAAAATCGTTTCGCGAAAAAAATATTACATGTGCCGAATCTACAACAGGGCCAAAACCGGAATTGACCGTCAGGTAACTGAAACGTGCACATAGAGATGGATAGGCAAAGGGCAGAGGGGGATGGTGCTGGGCTCACCACAGTGGGCCAAGCCCATGTAGGTGGAGCAGCGGCTGGGCAGGCCGCGATGAAAGCTAGGCCGCATGCGAGGCACATCTAGGCCAGCCTTGCTCGGCCTTGGTGTAGGAGAAGGCCTAGGTGGCGCTGGAGGTAGGGCGCTGCAGGGGGTCGAGCTCGTGTTAGTCAACACAGACGAACTATGCGTCCATGGCAGCATGGAGGTAGGCGGCCGGGTGAATGGAGCTACGGCGGGGGCGAGGGATTAGGGTGACGCACGGGACTCCCTCCCGATCCAAATTGGATCAAGGAGGAGCTCCTGCTCCTAGTGGCTGCGGGCTAGAGGCAGGGAGGCGCGGGATGAACTAGGGGCTCCCTGGCCATCATATTGAGATTTGGCGGTCCAGATCAATAGAGGCTGGCTGCGGGATTGGTTGGCTGGGTTGGATCTGGTGGTGCAAGGTGGTGGCTGCGGGCTGGCTAGGCACGGAAAACAAGGAGGGCTAGGGTTAGGCTTCCATTTTAGGCCGGGGGCTGCTTGTATAGGAAAGGGGCTAGGAGAGGGATTTTTCGGCTGTTTTTGGACCCCCTGATCGCAATCGGACGGCTCCGACGATGGCTAGGTCTTAGGTGGGTATAGTGGGCTATGTAGAGGGGTTGGGATGAGATGAGAGGGAATACAGGCAGCTCCACGACAATTTTGAAAATCGAAACGTCTACGAATTTGACTGGCTTTAGTGCCACTACAGTTTAATGGTTGGGGTATCAAACGATCTCCGAATGCGATGAAATTTGGCAGGCGGTCTACCTACAATATATTAAGACCGCAGGCCAACTTTCACCCCATTCCGAGAACATTTTATTCCCACTTACAAAAATCCATTTAACAATATCGCGGGCGCGTGCAAGTGTGTTTGGTATCAAAACGGTCAACGACGAGAATGGGGAGAACTGGCAACTACGAACGGATGCATGTTTTTGAAAATGATGGCGACGGAATGCCGATGCAATGCGAATGATGTGATGATGAATGCAACAAAAAATTAAATCACACGACAACAACGAAATATGTCGAACACATATGGATCATCGGTCTAGGGCTGTTACAACTCTCCCCCACTTACAAGAGATCTCGACCCAAGATCTTAGAATAAGAAGAGGAAGAGAAAGTGGAAGAGGTAAAACTAAGTTGCTTCTTTGATAAAAGAGTGAAACCAACGAACCTTGAAGATTGCAATGAGATGAAGACTGTCACGATGAACAAGCGAGAATTCGAAACCATTCCGGTTGAAACGAGATAGACAAGGGATGAGAAAGAATGAATTTGGGAAGCACTTCAGTTGAAAAGAGAGGCAAAACTTGATAAGATTAAATGAACTTGAAAAGAGAACACAACACTCCGGTTAAATGTATAAGGAAGGAGAAGAACATGATCCTGACAAAACGAGATGATGGGTCGAAGAGAGCAACATCACAAGCCTTCGGAACAAAAGAATAGAAGCTTGACCGTTGGAAAGAAAAGAACAGAGAAGAAAATGACAACTTCTACCACAACTAAATTTGAAAAGTATTCTCATAAAGAAGGATTGAATGAAGTTGTTGGAAAATCAACAACAAAAGAATAAGCTCGTTGTGGCCTTAAGGAACATCTCACAATTATGAGGTGGCAACCTGCCACTAACAAAAAAGAATGATTGGTTGGGAGCAACAAGCGATGCAAAATTTATTTCCCCAAGAGGATAAAGAAATACTTGGATCGTTGATAAGCACCACAACTAGCAACGATCCTTGTGGAAGGCTTTAGGTGAAATCTAATCCAAGATAGCTCTGAGAAGGAAATGATGGATTTAAATATCTCATTCTTGACAAATTCTCTTCGAGACTCCTCGTGAATCAAAAATGCTATAACACCATCTCAAAAGATAAAAGAGAAGGAATTGCACTTTGAAATGCAAGACAAAGGATACTTGAGATCCTCCAACAAGAATTTTCTAAGAACACTTCGAGAATGAATTAAATCCTTAACGAACCACCATGAAGAACCTCTTGGAAGAACTACAGAAATAAAAGGATGATAGAAACGAATTGAAGGTTAAAAAAACCAAGATTGAAGCCTTGCAATATTTAGATGGAGCTTGGCGACGAGATACTTGAGAAAAACTTGGAACTCTAGGTCGATAAGATGAACAACTTGAAACCAAGAATTTGATATCATGAACAACTCCGGAAGAAGGATTTAAAACACCTTAACGAAAGAAGAATAATAATTATGTTATGCTTATCCTTCATCAAGTTAAATTGACGACATACAATAGATTTGGCATATTACTTATTCCCCTTACCAAGATTTACGAGAGATAGCACGAACTTGAAGAAGTCTTCAATGAAACACCGACAGGAATATGCAAACGAATGAGGATACTTTAGGGAATGGAGATATATGAGAACGAAGAGCCCACGGTCTGACTAGGAGAAATTTTTATGAACCACTGGCAAGAATTAGGAGAAGAACGAAGACCACATTGAATCAATGAAGAGACATGAGAACGAAGAGGGATCTTGAACGTGTCGCTGAAAGAATTAGGAGACGAACGGAGAAACACCCATTGACAAGAATAGGAGAACGAAGGCTGAAAGCTGAGAACAAATTCTTCAGAAATGATGGCCTTCGGAGCATCGAAAATGAAAACAACTCTGAAATGCTTTGAATGGTTATGACAAGAATTTCTCAGGATAGCATAAAGCTTAACTGCGAATCTTCATGAGAACGGATAAAGATTTGAGAGAAACTCTCCTCCGGTCTCCAAAAGCTGAGAATGGTGAGGAGGAACATCACCAAAAAAATTGAGACACTCCGAAACAATGAATAAACAAAAGGTTGGGTGAACGATGAAATAATTCGATGTGATCTTGGAGAAAGCAGCTGACCGATGGCATTCATTCTTATGTTAGACTCGAAGAAGGATTTGAGAAGAAACTCAGGGAAAAATATTAGAAAGGCCAGGTAGGATTCTGGGAAAGACTTGTGTGTTATGGTCCCACAAAATAAAACACCGTTGAAATGACTGCTTATAAAGAGAGATTGCACCGGTACAAATTAAAACTTGATGAGGTTGAGAGCCTCGAAAATATTTTGAAGGATTTCGAATGGAAACACAAATCTTTTAAGATATCTTCTTCACTCCGGATTTTGACATAGAAAGAAGTGAATAAACAAGAATGGCTTGGATAAGGATTTCCAACACGGAAAAACATTGGACAAATGAAAAGGACATGACCAACACTGAAAAGTTAAATAGAGTCCACCGGAGAAGAAAACGAGAACAAAGACTGATGAACTTAGCACCTAAGCATCTTGACACAAGAATCACCGGATACAATACGTAAGAAAAGAATGCGGAAGCATCACGTGAATAGAAAGGTACTTGGATGAGAATTTGATCATTGACAAAAAAGGGCAGGAGGGTGGGATAAACAAGAAGGCAAATTTAGGTCGATGAAAAGACACCTGTTGAGAGAAATTGAGAATTGATCTTGCAATTGGAAAAGGGATTGGATTAACTTGAATGGATGCACACCATTTGGGAAAATGACTTTACATGACAAATTGATTAATCAAAATAATTAGCCCTCGCATAGAAATATGAGAACACCGCTTAGGAAACATATGAAATCAACACTTGACATCGAAGCAACTCGAATTACCATACTCCAACAAAACAAAGGATGAGGCTTGTGAATTTAAGCCAGAAACAAATACATAACCCATCATGCATTCGTTGCAAGGATAATCCAAGGTAACAACTTGAATTCCCACGTAAGATTTCTGAACTTTCTGGTTATGCAATCAGGTTGCGGGTCCAGGAACCTACTCATAGCAAAAAACAACCTAATCAGCTGCAACTGCATCCGCAACTCGCAACACACAATCAAGAAACTCCGCAAACTTGTCTACCTCATAATTCCTAAAACAACAATGATACTAGACCTCATAGATCATCCAAGCTATCTCCACCAGTACTGGGGAAATTTATGGCATTATTTGCCACCAAGCAAACTATAGAAGCATTTCGATGTCGGCGCCCTCTGGTATTCAGGAACCGAAATGATAGCGAATGTGACAAGAAAACCTTGGAGCTCAACTCCCAAGGACACTGCCACAACCCCAAAATGTCAGGAGGCACCAAGAATAGAATTCCCGTCACACCGATATCACAACGATTCCAAAATATCCATGTGATCCTAATTTTTTTTGAGTGAGAATAGGGATAGAATCAAAACTCCTACATCACGATTCCTCACTAGAGGGATGACGAGATGAGAATTAAAAAGAATTCATCATCTCCGATATATAACTAGACTCAAATATAGTTTTTTTTTCTAGACTCGACATGCCCAAGTTCGGTCAATCAAGGGGGGTCCTAGTTCGGTACTGCTCTCATACCAACTTGTAATGCCCAATATGCGGTCCTATCCTCACGAAAACTTGAAAGTCTCAACAAGGATAGAAGCACATATCGGAGACGCTTTACCAAGGTGGATATAGTCACAAATGCATGTACTGAAGAGAAAAGTATACAAGATATGGCTTACACTCTCCACAAGCTACAACATGAATATCTCAATACATCAGTACATAGCAATCATCATACAGAAGAGCAGGATCCGACTACGGATGAAATCAAACGAAAGAAGATGATGTCCAGCCTGCTAATCCCAGGCTGCCAACCTAGAAGTCATCCTTTGATCGTCGAAGAAGAAGAAGAAGAACTCCAAATAGAAAAAAGCATCGCTCTCACATCAATGCATCACGTTACCTGTACCTGCACCTGTTGTTGTAGTAATCTGTGAGCCACGGGAAGTCAACAATCTCATTACCAAGGGTATCAAGACTAGCAAAGCTTAATGAGCGAGAAATGGTTAAGTGGTGAAGTTGTAGCAACCACTAAGTATTTTTTTATCTGGCTAACTTACGAGTATAAGAATAAGAATAATGATCTACACATAAACGGAAGTGAGCTAGTAATGATCAAGAAGTGATCCTCAACACCTACTTACGATTCAATCATATATAACACCAGCAGGTTCTCATCTTGGTTGAAACCTCACACGAAGAGACGATCACGGTTACACACACGGTTGGTGCATTTTCATTAGATGTAGTGTCAAGTTCTCTACAACCAGATAATATAAATTTCCAAGTCGCCCCATAATCACGGGCATGGCTTTCCGAAAGATTTAACCCTGCAGGGGTGCTCCAAGTAGTCCATTATAAATTAGCACGCGCGTCCGATGGAAAACCTCACACCATGATAACACGAGGCTTACGATAAGGAATCCCGGTGGACAAGCCACTCGTCAAAGGTGAAACTAAACCAACAAGACCGCTCGACGTGTCGACAAAGCCGATAGGCACCGCGTATCTCGTTCTTATGACACGCCGGATGAGCAATCCGTACAACTAAAACCCGTCCTCGAGTTTCCCCGTGGTGGCACTGCAAGGGGCTCTAGTTTGGACCAACAGTCATGAGGAGCACTAGTCCGGTTTGTTGATTAATTATCCACGGGGGGGGGGGGGGGGGGGGGGGGGAAGTCCCGATGCAACTTTGAGCTGTTATTAAGCAAATGGAGTACCAATGTTGGGCCTTATTGGAAGAGTTTTATCCTAAAACGAATGAGCAGGGGGCCCATAATACCCCACATGTGTTAGAAGTGCTCATCAAGGAACATAACACCGGTATAACAAAAACTAGAGCGGCGAGAGTGGAACAAAACACTAGGAAAAAAGGCCAAGCCTTCCACCCTTTACCAAGTTTATAGGTGCATTAATTAAATAATCAAGGTAGAGTGATATCCCACGATATCCATGTCACAACATGGAAAAAATTGCACCTGCAACTAGCAACGCTATAAGAGGGGCTGAGCAAGTGATACATCTCCAACGTATCTATAATTTTTGCTTGTTCCATGTTGTTATATTATCATTCTTGGATGTTCTACGATCATTTTATAGCAACTTTATATCATTTTTTTGGCTAACCTATTGACATAGTGCCAGTTGCTGTTTTTGCTTGTTTTTTACTTCGCAGAATATCAGTACCAAATGGAGTCCAATCGCGACGAGACTTTTTGGAGATTTTTTTGGGCCAGAAGACATCCAATGGGCCAAAGAAGTGCCAGAGGGGAGGGTAAAGGAGACTACAACCCACCAGGGCGCGCCAGAGGCCCCGGGCGCGCCCTGATGGGTTGTGCCCTCCTCAGGACCTCTCTCCACCGCCTCTGATGCCTATAAATTCCCAAATATTTCAGAAACCCTAAAGGAGTTGAAGAAAAACACATCCAGCCGCCGCAAGTTCCAGAACCTCGAGATCCAATCTAACACCATCACGGAGGGGTTCATCATCCTCATTGGTGCCTCTCCGATGATGCGTGAGTAGTCCACCATAGACCTATGGGGCCGTAGGCAGTAGCTAGATGGCTTCCTCTCTCTCTTTTGATTCTCAATAAAATGGTCTCTTGGAGATCTATTTGATGTAAACTTTTGCGCTGTGTTTGTTGGGATCCGATGAATTTTGAGTTCATGATCAGTTTCTATCCATGAATATTATTTGAGTCTTCTTTGATCTCCTCTCTTATATGCATGATTACTTATAGCCTCGTATTTCTTCTTCAAATCTTTGGTTTAGTTAGGCCAACTAGATCGATTTTTCTTGCCATGGGAAGAGGTGCTTTGTGATGGGTTTGATCTTGCGGTGTCCTCTCCCAGTGACAGAAGGGGCAACGAGGCACGCATGTATCATTGCTATTAAGGATAAGAAGCTGGGGTCTATTCCTACATGAATAGATCTTGTCTACATCATGTCACCGTTCTTATTGCATTACTCTGTTTTTTCATGAACTTAGTACACTAGATGCATGCTGGTTAGCGGTCGATGTGTGGAGTAATAGTAGTAGATGCAGAATCGTTTCGGTCTACTAATCTTGGACGTGATGCCTATATAATGATCATCGCCTTGGATATCGTTATGATTATTTGATCTTCTATCAATTGCCCAACAGTAATTTGTTCACCCACCATGTGCTATACTCATGAGAGAAGCCACTAGTGAAACCTACGGCCCCCGGGTCTACTTTTCCAACATTTTGCTTTCCGATCTATCTTTTTGCCACTTTTGTTTTCAGATCTATTATTCCAAAAAACCCAAAAATACCTTGCTGCACTTTTTAGTTGCTTCTTTTATTTTGTGTTCTTGAGAGATCTATCTCTCCAATCTATCACTACCTAATCTATCTTTTTACCGTAGAGAGATTGACAACCTCTCTTTCACATCGGGTTGCAAGTATTTGTTCTTTGTGTGCAGGTGCTGTTTACGTAGTGGTGGTGATCCTCCTACTGGTTCGATACCTTGGTTTCATAACTAAGGGAAATACTTTCTTCCATTGTGCTGCATCATCCCTTCCTCTTTGGGGAAATACCTATGTAGTCTCAAGCCACGTCAAAAGGAATTTCTGGCACCGTTGCCGGGGAGGAAGTGGTTCATACGTCTCCAGCGTATCTACTTTTCCTCACCCTTTGCCCTTGTTTTGGACTCTAATTTGCATGATTTGAATGGAACTAACCCGGACTGACGCTGTTTTCAGCAGAACTACCATGGTGTTGTTTTTGTGTAGAAATAAAAGTTCTCGGAACGGAACGAAACTTTTTGGAGAATTATTTCAGAATATATAAGAATTATGGGAGCCAAAATCTATCGAAGAGGGGGGCCTGGGTGAGCTGCACCCACCAGGGTGCGCCAGGCCCCCTGGGCGCGCCCTGGTGGGTTGTGCCCACCTCGTGGCCCCACTGACCGTAATTCCGCCACTATAAATTCCTATTTTCGAAGAAAAAATCAAGGATAAACTTTCATCGCGTTTTACGATACGGAGCCGCCGCCACCTCCTGTTCTTCAGCGGGAGGCCAGATCTGGAGCCCGTTTGGGGCTCCGGAGAGGGGAATCTTCGGTCTTCGTCATCACCAACCCTTCTCCATCGCCAATTCCATGATGCTCCCCACCGGGAGTGAGTAATTCCTTCGTAGTCTTGCTGGTCGGTGAGGAGTTGGATGAGATTCATCATGTAATCGAGTTAGTTTTGTTAGGGCTTGATCCCTAGTATCCACTATGTTCTGAGATTGATGTTGCTATGACTTTGCTATGCCTAATGCTTGTCACTAAGGCCCGAGTGCCATGATTTCAGATCTGAACCGTTTATGTTATCACCATTATATCTATGTTTTTGATCCGATCTTGCCTAGTCATATGCACCTATTACGTGTTATGATCCGTAAACCCCATAGTGACAATATTTGGGATACTTTCTGGTGATAACCGTAGTTTGAGGACTTCATGTATTCACCGCGTGTTAATGCTTTGTTCCGGTTCTCTATTAAAAGGAGGCCTTAATATCCCTTAGTTTCCTTATGGACCCCACTGCCACGGGAGGGTAGGACAAAAGATGTCATGCATGTTCTTTTCCATAAGCACGTATGACTATTTACAGAATACATGCCTACATTACATTGATGAACTGGAGCTAGTTTTATATCGCCCTAGGTTATGACTGTTACATGACGAATCTCATCCAACGAGTTACCGATCCAGTGCCTACGAGTTCTCCACTTATTGTTCTTGCTAAGTTACTACTGTTGCTACTGTTCCAACTGCTACAAAACTATTGCTATCACTATTACTGTTACTGTTACTACTGCTACTGCTATCAAAACTATCATACTACTGTGCTACTGATCACCTTGCTGCAGATATTTAATCTCCAGGTGTGGTTGAATTGGCAACTCAACTGCTAATACTATCTAATATTCTTTGGCTCTCCTTGTTTCGAATCTATAAATTTGGGTTGAATACTCTACCCTTGAAAACTGTTGTGATCCCCTATACTTGTGGGTTATCAAGACCTTTTTCTGGTGCCGTTGCCGGGGAGCATACTATATTTGTTGAGTCACTTGGGATGTATAGCAATTTATCATTATGAAGAATCCGAAGGATCCAAATACCAAGATCGTTCCCTCTAGGACGAGGGGTGGTAAGGAATTGCCATCACACTCTTCACTTGATTCACCTTCTGTTTTGAGTAAGCTTGCAACACCACCACATGCTAGTAATCCTGATATGTCGCAAGTTAGTGATGATGCTACCTCTGCTATGAATGATGCTTATGATGATGCTAGTACCATGCTTGATGATAATGTGCCACTAGGAGAATTTCTTGATGAACAAATTGCTAGAGCTAAAGAGAATGAAACTACTAAAACTGATGAGATTGCTGAAACTAATGAAACCCATGAAACTGATGATGACTATGAAACACCTATTAGTCCTAACTCTCCTAAATTTGAAATGCCTAAGATACCTGAAGGTTATGTTATGGACGAAGAGGTAACTAGAGAAATTCTTTCTTGCAAGGATAGAAGTGATCTTAAGAAATTGCTACGCAAGTATAAGGGAAAGACTTTGAATGCTAGAATGAAATGTGATCCTAAGTTTGCTACTTCACCTATCTTTGTTACCGATAAGGATTATGAATTCTCTGTCGACCCAGAGTTAATTACTTTGGTTGAATCTGATCCTTTCCATGGCTATGAAACTGAAACTGTAGTGGCACACCTTACTAAGCTGAATGATATAGCCACCCTCTTTGCTCATGATGAGAAGATTCGCTACTATTACATCCTTAAGTTATTTCCGTTCTCATTAAAGGGTGATGCTAAGACATGGTACAATACTCTTACTCCTGGTTGTGTGCGTAGTCCCCAGGATATGATTTACTACTTTTCTGAAAAATATTTTCCTGTTCATAAGAAACAAGCTGCCTTACAGGAAATATTCAACTTTGTGCATTGAAGAAGAGAGTCTCCCACAAGCTTGGGGGAGGCTTCTCCAATTGCTTATTGCTTTGCCTGATCATCCTCTCAAGAAAAATGAAATACTTGATATCTTCTATAATGGACTAACCGATACTTCTAGGAATTTCCTAGATAGTTGTGATGGTTGTGTTTTCAGGGAATGAACTGTTAAACAAGCTGAGGAATTATTGAATAACATATTGAAGAATTATGATGATTGGACTCTTCCTGAATTACCGCCTAAAACCACTCTGAAAAAGAGGGGTATCTTATTTCTCAGTCCTGAAGATATGCAAGAGGCAAAGAAATCTATGACAGAAAAAGGTATTAAAGCCGAGGATGTTAAAAATTTGTCACCTATTAAAGAAATACATGGCCTTGACACACCACCACCTACACAGGTGGTAGAGGTATATTCTTTATTAAAGTTTGATGAAGGTGATATCCCTCACAATAAACATCCTAGTCAATGCCTATATGAGTTTGACAACTATATTATGAAGCAAGATCAGTTCAATGCACATGTTCTGAAACAATTGAAATATAATTCTGATATGATTGCTCGCTTGAGTGACTTATTATTTAGAATAAGTAATGAAGTTAGAGGTGTAGGAAAGCATGCCTCTATGGTTCAAACTCAGCTAGAACAAGTTCCTAAGTCTCAAAAAGAATTGCTAGATGAAATGAATAATAATATGAATGATTTTGCTGCTAGAGTAGTAACTAGAGGAGATAGAATGTCCCAAGAACCACTCTATCCTGAAGGTCATGCTAAAAGAATTGATCAAGACTCTCAGAGAATTAATATTGGTGCACCTAGTCCTTCTAGAAAGAAAAAGAAAAAGAAAAATGATAGGACTTTGCATACCTCTAGTGAACCTGAGATACAGAAACCTCTTGATAATAATGATGTCTCTATTTCCGATGCTAAAACTCAGTCTGGTAATGAACATTCACCTAGTGATAATGAAAATGATAATGATGATGTTCATGAAGATGCTCAACCTAATATGATAAAGAACCAGATAAAGATGTTGAAATAGAGCCTGCTCCTGATCTTGATAACCCACAAACTAAAAATAAATGTTATGATAAAAGAGACTTTGTGGCTAGGAAACATGGTAAAGAGAGGGAACCATGGGTTCAGAAACCCATGCCCTTTCCACCTAAGCCATCTAAGAAAAAGGATGATGAAGAATTTGAGCGCTTTGTTGAAATGATTTGGCCAGTCTTTTTGCATACCTGCTTAACTGATATATTGAAGATGGACCCTTATGCAAAATATATAAAAGACATCATCACTAATAAAATAAAGATACCTGAAGATGAAATCTCCACCATGCTTGCTAATTATTCTTTTAAGGATGGAGTACCTAAAAAACTTGGAGATCCGGGAATACCAACTATACCTTGCTCCATTAAAAGAAACTATGTCAAAACTGCTTTGTGTGACTTGGGAGCCGGTGTTAGTGTCATGCCTTTCTCCTCATATAAAAGACTTGACTTGAATAAACTCACACCTACTGAGATATCATTGCAAATGGCTGACAAATCAACGGCTATACCTATCGGTATTTGTGAGGACGTGCCCATTGTAGTTGCAAATGTTACAATCTTAACGGACTTTGTTATTCTTGAGATGCCCGAGGACAACAACATGTTGATTATCCTTGGTAGACCCTTTTTGAATACTGCAGGGGCTGTTATTGATTGCAATAAAAGCAAAGTCACTTTTCATATCAATGGTAATGAGCACACGGTGCACTTTCCGAAGAAACAATTCCAAGTGAATGGTATAAATGTTATTGAAGAATCTCCGACCATCACTATTGGAAGTTTTCAATTACCTCTACCTACTGCCAAAAAGAAATATGATATACTTATTATTGGGGATATGCACATCCCCATTGAGTTAACTTAGTGTTCTACGAAAGTTCTTCGGTTTCATGCTAATCGAAAGTGGTTGTTAATAAGACTTGATCAACCTTATTAATGGATCATTTTTGAGAGGTATGAAGTCGATGAATCAAGTAAGCACAACTCTCTGCTCCCACCTTTTATTTTCTATTTTAGTTAGTCAAATAAAATAAAATGCCATGATTATCCTGTTTTCTGTTGTCGCCGTGCAATAAAAATGACCCAAAAATAAAAGTTCTCAGAATGTCCTGAAAATTTAACACGATTTTTTTCGAATATTTATGAATTTTTGGTGCAAATAATACCAGAGGGGGGGTGCACCTGGTGGGTTGTGGCCCCCATGTGGCCCCCCTCACTTATCTCTTTAGCCCACATCATCACCTACCTCCAGAAAAATTCACCACAACAACCATTCCCGTGTTCTTGCTCTCAAACCCGCGGATTTCGATCTCTTAGCTCGAAGCTTCGTTTCTGAAACTGTTTGGAGGGATTGCTACTTGGTATGTGACTCCTCCATTGCTCCAATTAGTTTTTGATTTAGTGGGTTATTTTTAGAATAATTAGCTAGTCTTGGTGCTGCTGTAGATGAGCTTGCATGTTAAGTTCTTAGAGTTCTAAGTGGTTTGAATGCTCAATATGGCCTCTATGCATGCTTAGGAGTAGTTGCTATTAATATTACAAAGTTTTGTTGACAAAATTTTGTGTCTCAAAAATATTTCAGAAATTGTTTGCAAATAAAAATGCAATTCTTTAGGAGTTCTTCGAGGAGGAGTTCTTTGGAAGCCTCATCAAGTGGAAACTCGGTTCGACAGTCTTATGTTGAGGCAAGCGAAAGCTCAATGCGAGATGCCACCACCAAATCATGCTTGTGGCCGTGCGACGAGTTCATGGAAGCTGCAGGTATTAAGGGGGAATTTGATCAATTTATCCACAATACAAAACTTGCTCCCTTCATCGATGATAAGTGTCCTCAACATCTCGAACTCACAAAAATATTCACAAAGAAATTTAAATATTTTCCTCGTGAGTCTAGAGTTTCATTTAACCTGTATGACCGTTCTTTCACCATGCCTTTAGACTTGTTCAGTGAAACATGCAAACTTCCATCTTGGGGTTCCCTTAATGAGCCAACAAAATCTGAATATGAGTCATTTTTAGTTAATCTTTGCTATGGTGAAGATTGGGGAGTAACACAAGGGAGAATTAACATCATGCATTTCCCATCGATACAATATTTCGCACTCTTTAATGGTAAATGTATCGTAGGCAAACAAGATTGTAGCACGCTGTGTGCTCATGATTTGAGTCTCATACATGCTGCCGTAACTGGAAATAAATATTATAATCTTGGTGCAATTGTTGCACGGAGACTGCAACTCAATGCTGCTAATGGTAATTTTTATGGAGGAATTTATGCCTCCCGTGTAGCGGAGAGGTTAAATGTCTCACCATGGCCTAGTGACCCCATCCTACCTACTCAGTATTTAGACTTTGAGGCCATGAAACGCCACAAGTTTCTTACAGGCACGGCTACTAACTACACCTATAACTTGAGATTTAATAAAAAACCTGTTGTGCCTGTCACTTTGCCTGCTCCTGCTCTCTTTGATTTTCACAGTAGGGGGAGATACTATGTCCTTGAGAGCGAGGCCCATGCGTACAACGTGGAGGTTGAAGCTGCCAGGAGGGCCGCGGAGTTTGCACCGAGGGCCTCGGTGAGCCATCGCCCAGATTATTATTCATACGGATGGTGATTACCAAGCTAGGCCAAAAGCCTAAGCTTGGGGGAGTACGTATTTCCACCGACATTACATTCATGTTCACACATTTCATTCCAGTTGTCGGTGATCATACTTTTTCATTGTAATATCCATGCTAAATTTGTTTTCTCGCTTTCTTCTTGTGTGTTTGAAAAACTTTGAGAAAATCCAAAAATATTTCCTACTTCTTTTGAGCTTTTCTTTCTAGCTTAATTTAATTGTAGCATAAAAAGAAAACCCAAAAAGATTTCTCGTTTCTTCTTTTGCCTATTGGGAGATTTCCCGTGTAAATAGTTTTTTTTCGTTTTTGTTTTTCCCTTTAATTTGCCTTCTTCGGGAAAACCCAAAAACTCCAAAAATATTTCAGTGTGTTTCTCTGAATTTCTTTTCTTTTTGTTTGAGTCGTACCAAGGAGAAGACCATGATGAAAATGTTGAGTGGCTCTCATATACACTATTATTAATCTAACAAAGAGCCCATGTTACCTTGTCTTCTCCTCTTGAATAAAATGTTTGCAGATTCCAGCTTAGTACACGGCACCCTTGCACTATTATTATTTTCTTATCATTCGGTCGTGCAAGTGAAAGGCAATAATGATGATATTTGATGAAGTGACTGTGGCAGTGAAAAGTGGGTATGAACTCAACTTGTTTTTGTTTTTGTAAATATGTTTAACGTAACCTAGTATCCTTGATTCAACCTATTATGATCAAACATGTTTGCAATGACCATTAGAGATTATAGTTGTTCATGCCATGCTTAAGTAGCTAGGAGTGGATAATTATTTATGTTGGGTGTCAACATGCATTAAAATGGTTGTGATGTGGTATGATGATATGGTATTCTCCTTTGAATGTTTCAAGTGGCTGGACTTGGCACATGTTCACACATGTAGTTGAATCAAAACCAACATAGCCTTCATGATATTTATGTTCATGGTGTCCATATCCTACTCATGCTAGTAGTCAATGTTTATTATATGTAATGCATGTTCATGACTGTTTTCGCTCTCTAGCTGGCTGCTTCTCAATCTATTTGCTAGGCTTCGCCTGTACTAAGCGGGAATACTTCTTGTGCATCAAAATCCTTAAACCAAGTTATGCCATATGAGTCCACTATATCTACCTATATGCGGTATTACCCTGCCGTTCCAAAGTAAATTTGCATGTGCCATCTCTAAAAATTTAAATGAACATCTCTTTTGTGTGCCTGGACCGCTCGTGGAGCGAAAGGGTCGGTTAGTATCTTCCATGCTAAGCGGGTTATTCTCATGATGAGTGTTTATTCACTCGTCCTTACACGAGAGGGGCGGTAATAGGGATTCCCAGTCCGAAATCAAAAATCAAAAATAATTAAACAAAACTCCCCCAGGAATTTTGTTGGTTTGGACGGTACCCGTGGATGTGGCTAGTCGTGGACTGTGATTGTTGGTGGAGGGGGGGGGGGTAAACCTTTACTTTTACCGCTTGGGAACCCCCGCTAATTTGTTTAGCATGGAAGATATTGATAACTCTTGGTCGTGACGTTGACAGGAAGGGTGTACCTCCCAAATTATATCTATCCTTGTTTTAAACCTCGAGCTCTGGCACCTCTGCAAGTCCATGCTTCCCTCTGTGAAGGGACTATCTATTTACTTTTATGTTGAGTCATCACCTTCTCAAATAAGCGCCAGACCTGAGAGCACTATTGTCATCCTCATGCATTGTGTATAGTCGATGTTGGGTGCAGCATGACTGGATCTTTTCTACCATGAATTACAATGTTTAGTCGCTGCTTAAACTTTGGAGGTGCTCTGCATTTATGTTTTGCGGTCTCAGAAAGGGCTAGCGAGATACCACTATTGTCATATTGTATCATGATTGTTTTGACAAAGTGTTGGCGCTTGAGTTATCTTATTATTGCTCGCTAGTTGCTTATGTTATTGATATGAGTTAATATAATTCCTAAGAGTTATTGTTAGCATGGTTAGTCATAATCTTTGCTGAAAACATGGGTGCTACTTAATCATATATATGTAAACAAGAACAAATGAGTTCGTAAAAGTTTTTCTTTATCACTTTCAGTTTGTCAACTGAATTACTTGAGTACAAGCAAAGGTTTAAGCTTGGGGGAGTTGATACGTCTCCAACGTATCTACTTTTCCTCACCCTTTTGCCCTGGTTTTGGACTCTAATTTGCATGATTTGAATGGAACTAACCCGGACTGCTGCTGTTTTCAGCAGAACTACCATGGTGTTGTTTTTGTGCAGAAATAAAAGTTCTCGGAACGGAACAAAACTTTTTGGAGAATTATTTCAGAATATATAAGAATTATTGGAGCCAAAATCTACAGAAGAGGGGGGCCAGGGTGAGCAGCACCCACTAGGGCGCGCCAGGCCCCCTGGGTGCGCCCTGGTGGGTTGTGCCCACCTCATGGCCCCACTGACCTTAATTCCGCCACTATAAATTCCTATTTTCGGAGAAAAAATCAAGGAGAAAGTTTCATCGCGTTTTACAATACGGAGCCGCCGCCACCTCCTGTTCTTCATCGGGAGGCCAGATCTGGAGCCCGTTTGGGGCTCCGGAGAGGGGAATCTTTGGTCTTCGTCATCACCAACCCTTCTCCATCGCCAATTCCATGATGCTCCCCATCGGGAGTGAGTAATGGCTTCGTAGGCTTGCAGGTCGCTGAGGAGTTGGATGAGATTCATCATGTAATCGAGTTAGTTTTGTTAGGGCTTGATCCCTAGTATCCACTATGTTCTGAGATTGATGTTGCTATGACTTTGCTATGCCTAATGCTTGTCACTAGGCCCCGAGTGCCATGATGATGTGACGGTGACCCGATCTTTCGATGAGAGTGGGGATAACTATCGATTTGGTGGATTTTGACCTTGACGATCCGGCTATACCGTACCCGACGATACGCCTCGACAATCGCTAAACCAATCTCCGATGGTTATTGACCTTGCCGTAGGCACGATCAACCTGAACAATGAGGTTTGAGTTCCTGCAAGCAACCGAAGAGCCGGCAAGAACAATGGTGATTGCAATCTGAAATTGCGGATAATAAATTGAGCACACAAACTAGATGAAAAGTTGGGGTTCCACTATGGATCTGACAAGGCGGTAGTCCTACACGTCTCGTAGATGCGATTTGTAGCAATATCTAGACAATCCAATAAAACCCAAGTCTAAACCCTAACAATAACTAGCTATTTATTAAAGAACTACGTGTGGCCGAGTCGGTTCGCCGTGCCACGGACGCCGTGCCGTAGTGGAACCGGACTTTGCTTGCTTTGGCTGATTTGATGACGTGTTGGGCCGTCGTGAGGTAGCGCACAGGAAGTCCTTTGGCTAACACGTTACTCCTCTTGAAATATTGAACCAAAACAATGTTACTCCCCCCCTGTAGCGGTGTCTCCTTGTAGTGCATGCATGATTGATGAGATGGATGGTTCGGTGGAGAGCATGCATGGATGCTCTCCTGCATGTATTTATACACACACCCATACATATGTGTATACATATATCTTCGTATCTTGACACGTGGTTTGTATAAATCTCTGGTAACTCTGCATAAAATAACAGATTGTGTTGTATTTCTATTTGGAGCAACAAAATAATAATTTATATAATTATTAATAGAAATCACCTGGATATTGTATGCGCGAACAATATTTTTGGTCATATCTATAGAGGCCATGTCCACATCATCCTCCCTTTCTTGAAAACAAAGCCGTCCTCGGCTTTGGATAATCTGAAAATGGACTAACCAAAAAGACAAGGCGTACATGTGGTATATGTATAAGTCATCCATTTTAACTTCCCTCCATTGGTGTACCATTAATTTCTTCATACATGAGTAATTACCAAATCGCATGAGATGAAGGTTCAAAGAATTATCACAAGAAATATACCAATCTGTAATATTACAACTTAGTTTGCACAAAAAAGTGAAGCACATATTAGCTTGTTTAGATAAGCAATCATGCAACATGTAACTATTAGGGATATCCATATTAGCATGTTTAGATAAGCAATCATGCAACATGCTATTCTTCATGTAATAAACAACGATTTTGGAGGTCATATTAAAACGATCAAGCATTGGCTTATTTATATTCTCTTTCAAGCGAAGAAGATCATCACATGTGATGCAAATTCTACGCACCAAAAATTCCTTGTTTACGCAGTTCTCTCCAATCAAATTAATGGTAAGATTAGGGACATAAACACTTTTCGAGGAAGTCAAACATGTGATTTCAGCTATTTTATCTCTGGCATGTGACAAAGACATGGGTGGATCCGTCAAAACAGAATACAAAGAATGGGCACAAGAAATTTTTGCTAACACTTCATCATGTTTAACCAATTGTATGACATCCATATAGGATTTAGTCGTCAAGTGAAATGGGTCAATGATAGTTGTCTCTAGTTCAGTGTGTGCAATCAAACAAATGTGGGAAGCCGATTCAACAATAGGTGCACTCAAAACATTAAATATCCCAGTAGGTTGATCACGCGATAAACTCAAACGAGCAAAATGATCACCGAAAATACATGGTGTGAGCAAATCTGTACCTTTATTATTAACTTGTAGTCCTTGGTCATATGAAGTAAGAACAACCGGTGGCGATGCCTCATAAACTCCAGGTAGCGCAATCATAGTTGGTGGTGCAGCGGAGGAAGTAAGCTTCTTTGACGGGGATTGCACCACACACTTGTTTGTCATGTATACACGTCCTGTTATGTTCTGTTCTGCTTTACAGGCAAGACGAAACAAATGGTCGACAGAATATAGTTCTTCATGCATTATTATGTCTTGTATATCATAGTTTAAACCTTTCCAAAATCTATACATAAAATCATCTTCAGATTCTTCTAATCCACAACGTAACAAAGAAGTACACAAATTGTCATAATATTCTTCAACAGTGTTATTGTCTTGTGCTAAACGTTCCAATTTTCTAAGCAAATCACTACCATGGTAACGAATCGGTTGCGCATAACAAGTTTTAAAGGTTTCCATGTAGAAGGTCTATTATAAATATTTCCCTACAATAATTTCTCCACCATACTGAAGCGAAACCGAAAAAGCTTTTAGTGACATCATTTATTTCCTTTCGTTCAGAAACATTATGGCTGGAAAATATTTTGTCTACCTCCATTTCCCAATCAATATACGAATCGGGATCATATTTACCCTCGAACTGTGGCAAAGAAATAACCTGGTCATGTGCGCTTCTACCTTCATAGACATCTTGTGACGGCCGTCGTACCTGCTGTGGTGGGAGATAATGACTTGCGTCAATATATGGAAAGTCATCCCCGACAATAGATGTAGCCCAACTATTGGTCACTCGAGAATCTGCCATGGTTAGTACCACACAAACAGAATCACAAGTATAATGCTCCTATAGTACTAGTCGGAGGTGGTGGGAAAAATTCTCTCAACACTCTAGCAATTATCAAGCTCTTACCAGTTATTACCGTGCTGCAGTGGTTGTCGGTCTTTGGCGCAATCAAAAGTTATCGAAGTTGGATATAGCGATTGCCAAGTGACCGGACAAGGTACAATATAGGAAGTGGAGCTTGGTTAATGTTTCCTAAACTCACAATATGTGGCACAATTAAGCAAAAATTAATGCAAGCTGAATAATTGCTCAAACTCGTAACTAGTGCTGGCAGTCGACTAGTAGGAGATAAAATAATCTAAGCCCAGATACTGAAGCAAGTGAGGGAAACCGCGTGGAGACAAAAATGTGATAATCAAAATAGCGAGAGACACAAGGATGTATGACAAATCTCAAACGGATACAGATGATATAATGTGACGGTGGTAGCCCAAAATAATGTCCTGAATATCAATCACAAAAGATTAGTTCCAACAGATGTAGGCGGCCTGATTTTTTTTTCACTCATTTTTCCTTTTTTCACTTTTTCGGCTCTTTTTTTTTCTTTTTTTTATCAGGCCGTTTACAGATGGATACACACTGGGATGAGAAAGATAAAATTACTACCGAATCAAGTGCTACGTACTAGAAGCGACTGGGACCAAGGCATGTACTACTGGATATTAGAAATAATGGAATACGTGTGGCTGGACAACTCCTAACATGCAATGGTACGAGCAGCTCACAAGATAGACACAGCGACGCTGGATGGCAGCGACAGCAGCGACACGGGATGGCAGGCAGCCCTGCCTGGACGTCTGGCGTCTCACGACGGGCGTGTGGTTCAACGGCGCGGAGGAGCAGACACCGCGGCCTGATGTCTGGGAGAACGCGCAAGACTAGCGTGTACGTACACACGCGCCGGTTGATCTCTGCGTGTACACGTAGAAAACGGTGGAATTTTAACCGATGCAACTTCGGATTCCATGCAAGAATCGGCAAAGCTATCCGATCCAAACTTGTTTTTTTTTGCACGGACAAACTTGCGACGAAAAATATGATGGAAAAAAATAAGTTTCGATCTAGTAGACAATTTGTCTCGAACTAATCTAAACCAGCACTAGTATTAGATGAATGCAACCAAAAATTCAACTACACAAATACTAGATGCAAAAATTGCTACATGCTAAAAAGAAGGATGGGTGTAAAGGATGAACTAATCTAATTTCTTTTTTGGCTTTTTCGTGGGTTAATAGGACAGAAAAATAAACTACTCTATGAAAACTGTATATCTCTCACCGATGAACTTGAAAACTGATACCACTTGATGTAACGGTGACCCGATCTTTCGATGAGAGTGGGGATAACTATCGATTTGGTGGATTTTGACCTTGACGATCCGGCTATACCGTACCCGACGATACGCCTCGACAATCGCTAAACCAATCTCCGATGGTTATTGACCTTGCCGTAGGCATGATCAACCTGAACAACAAGGTTCGAGTTCCTGCAAGCAACCGAAGATCCGGCAAGAACAATGGTGATTGCAATCTGAAATTGCAGATAATAAATTGAGCACACAAACTAGATGAAAAGTTGGGGTTCCACTGTGCATCTGACAAGGCGGTAGTCCTACACGTCTCGTAGATGCGATTTGTAGCAATAGCTAGACAATACAATAAAACCCAAGTCTAAACCCTAACAATAACTAGCTATTTATTAAAGAACTACGTGTGGCCGAGTCGGTTCGCTGTGCCACGGACGCCGTGCCGTACTGGAACCGGACTTTGCTTGCTTTGGCTGAGTTGATGACGTGTTGGGCCGTCGTGAGGTAGCGCACAGGAAGTCCTTTGGCCAACACGTTACTCCTCTTGAAATATTGAACCAAAACAATGTTACTCCCCCCCTGTAGCGGTGTCTCCTTGTAGTGCATGCATGATTGATGAGATGGATGGTTCGGTGGAGAGCATGCATGGATGCTCTCCTGCATGTATTTATACACACACCCATACATATGTGTATGCATATATCTTCGTATCTTGACACGTGGTTTGTATAAATCTCTGTTAACTCTGCATAAAATAACAGATTGTGTTGTATTTCTGTTTGGAGCGACAAAATAATAATTTATATAATTATTAATAGAAATCACCTGGATATTGTATGCGCGAACAATATTTTTGGTCATATCTATAGAGGCCATGTCCACATCACATGATTTCAGATCTGAACCGTTTATGTTATCACCATTATATCTATGTTCTTGATCCGATCTTGCCTAGTCATATGCACCTATTATGTGTTATGATCCGTAAACCCCATAGTGACAGTATTTGGGATACTTTTCGGTGATGACCGTAGTTTGAGGAGTTCATGTATTCACCGTGTGTTAATTCTTTGTTCCGGTTCTCTATTAAAAGGAGGCCTTAATATCCCTTAGTTTCCTTATGGACCCCGCTGCCACGGGAGGGTAGGAAAAAAGATGTCATGCAAGTTCTTTTCCATAAGCACGTATGACTATTTACGGAATACATGCCTACATTACATTGATGAACTGGAGCTAGTTTTATATCGCCCTAGGTTATGACTGTTACATGACGAATATCATCCAACGAGTTACCGATCCAGTGCCTACGAGTTCTCCACTTATTGTTCTTGCTAAGTTACTACTGCTGCTACTGTTCCAACTGCTACATTATTAGTGGTCTCTTCTACGTGCCAATCTCTGGTGCCGAGGAGACACCATCATCATCTACCAGGTTCCTAATCACAAATCTCATCTCCTTGCAATTACATTATTTTCCATTTGCCTCTCGTTTTCCTCTCCCCCACTTCACAAATTTGCCGTTTTATTCGCCCTCTTTTCCGTTTGCCTTTTTTCTCATCAGGTCTCTTGCTTGCTTGCAATCTTGTTTGCGTAGTCACGATGACTCAAGAAAACACCAAATTGTGTGATTTTTCCAATACTAATAATAATGATTTTATTAGTACTCCTATTGCTCCTCCCGCCACTAGTGCGGAGTCTTGTGATATTAATGCTGCTTTGTTGAATCTTGTCATGAAAGATCAATTTGCCGGTACTCCTAATGAGGATGTCGCGTCCCATCTAAACACGCTTGTAGAATTGTGTGATATGCAAAAAAAATATGTGGACAATGATATAGTGAAGTTGAAATTATTTCCTTTCTCTTTGCGGGATCGTGCAAAAATTTGGTTTTCTTCTTTGCCTCGCAATAGTATAGATTCTTGGAATAAGTGCAAGGATGCTTTTATCACTAAGTATTTTCCGCCCGCGAAAATTATTTACCTTAGGACTCAAATCATGAATTTTAAGAAACTTGAGCATGAACATGTTGCACAATATCGGGAAAGAATGAAATTGATGCTAAGAAGTTTTCCTACTCATGGTTTAAATCTTTGGATGATCATACAAATTTTTTATGCGGGATTGAATTCTGTCTCTGGAAATCTTTTAGATTCCGCCGCGGGTGGTACTTTTATGGAAATTACTTTGGGTGAAGCTACTAAATTTCTAGATAATATTATGGCAAATTATTCACAATGGCATAATGAAAGAGCACCTACTAGTAAAAAGGTTATTTCGGTTGAAGAAATTAGTACTTTGAGTGATAAGGTTGATGCTTTGATGAAGTTGGTTTCTAGTAAAAATGCTCCTATTCATCTTAATGGTGTGCCTTTGTCTACCTTGATTGAGCAAAATAGTGATTCCGTAGATGTGAACTTCGTCTCGCGAAACAATTTCAATAACAATGCTTATAGAGGTAATTTTAATCCTAGGCCTTTCCCTGGAAATTCCTCTAATAATTATGGTAATTCCTATGGTAATTCTTCTTACAATAGTAATAGGAACACCTTTGATCTTGAGAATAATATTAAAGAATTTATCAATGCGCAAAAGGTTTTCAATACTACGATAGAAGAAAATCTGAATAAGATTGATGATATGTCTAGAAGCATTGATAGAATTTCTCATGATGTAGAAAATCTCAAGTTGAAAGCTTTCGTACCTAAGATTGATGAATCAATTAAAGCTTTATATGTCTCTACGGATGAAAGTAAGAAAAGAACCGCTATGCTTAGAGCTAGAAGAGAATTCTTAGAAAAATCATTTTCTAGTGATTGCCTTCAGAAAAATGATGAAGATCTTAAAGTGATTGGTGTTTCTTCTATTGATTCCTTGTTTAGTAATATTAAGATTGATGATAAAGGGACTGAAGTAGAGGCAACTTTAGCTAGAAGGTGTCCCAATAATTTGGAGGGAGAAAATCTTGATGAAAATTTTGATGAAAGTGGGTTTGAAGAGGTCAAAACTTTAATCAGTTATGTGACCACTATTTTGGATTGCAAAGACTTTAATTATGATAGTTGCTCTTTGATTGAATGTATTTCTTTGCTGCAATCCATGTTGAATTCACCCCATGCTTATGAACAAAATAAAGCTTTTACTAAACATATCGTTGACGCCATGATGAATTCTTTTCAAGAAAACTTGGAGTTGGAGATTTCTATTCCAAGAAAATTACATGATGAGTTGGAACCTACCATTAAGGTCAAGATTAAAAATTATGAGCGCTTTGCTTTATGTGATTTGGGTGCTAGTGTTTCCACGATTCCGAAATCTTTATGTGATGTGCTTGGTCTCACCAATATTGAAGAATGTTCTCTTAATTTGCACTTGGTGGATTCTACTATTAAAAAGCCTTTGGGAAGAATTAATGATGTTCTTATTCTTGCAAATAGTAACTATGTGCCCATAGATTTTATTGTTCTTGATATTGATTGCAATCCGTCTTGTCCCATTATACTTGGTAGACCGTTCTTACGCACTATATGTGCCGTGATTGATATGAAAGAAGGCAATATTAGATTTCAGTTTCCACTAAGAAAGGGTATGGAACACTTCCCTAGAACAATAATTAAGCCACCATATGAATCAATCATGAGAGCATCTTATGGAGGAAAAACCAAAGATGACAATACTTGAATCTATGCATTATGCCTAGCTAGGGGCGTAAAACGATAGCGCTTGTTGGGAGGCAACCCAATGAATGAATTTATTTTCGTCTTTTTCTTTCTTTTTTTCAGTGTTGACACAATTATGCCTCTGTTATGATTGTGTTTTTATGTTTTATTTAGTGTTTGTGCCAAGTAAGGTCTTTACGATGATTCATAAGATGAGTAGAAACAATGCAGAATCTGAAACAGAAACTGTGCCTCCAGTGTAAGAATTTTCATTTTTTACTGGAGTGTGATATTGAGCTGAAATTCTAACACAGTATTGCTATACAAATTCTTTACGTTTTCCTAATTTTTCAGAATTCTTACAGTTACATAAGTATGGTTAGAGTATGGATTACTATAGACTGTTCTCTTTAAGACAGATTCTGTTTTCGTTGCATTGTGTGGTTGTTTTGATGAATCTATGGGTTGTATAGAAGGGTATGAGCCATGGTAAAGTTAAAATACAGTAGCTATAATGCAATAATAAAATATGAATGGGTTTGCAACAGTACTTAAAGTAGTGATTTGCTTTATTATACTAACGAATCTCACGAAGATTTTGTTGAGTTTTGTGTGATTGAAGTTTCCAAGTTTTGGGTGAGATCACGATGGATGAAGGAATAAGGAGTGAAAATAGCCTAAGCTTGGGGATGCTACAGCACCCCCAAGATATATCCATAGAGAAACAATCAACTAAGCTTGGGGATGCCCCGATTGGCATCCCCTCTTTCTTCTAACGACCATCATTATTTTACTTGGAGCTATATTTTTATTCGTCACATATCATGAGTTTTGCTTGGAGCATCTTGTATCATTTGAGTCTTTGCTTGCTTTGCTCTTTAGTTTGTCACTTGTATCCTTGCTGGACACACCTATTTGAGAGAGCCAAAATTATGCTATGATTTGCTAGAATTGCTCTATATGCTTCACTTAAACTTTTTGAGCTATGGAATTGCTCTAGTGCTTCTTTTATATCTTTTTGAGCACGGTGTGCTTTGAAAACTTTTGTAGAAATCCTCTCATGCTTCACTTATATTATTTTGAGAGTTAGTAAGTTTTTAAGAAATCCTCTCATGCTTCACTTAGATTATCTTGGGAGTTAGTAAATTTTGAAGAAATCCTCTCATGCTTCACTTAGATTATTTTGAGAGTTAGTAAATTTTGAAGAAATCCTCTCATGCTTCACTTATACTATTTTGAGACATGAAACCTTTATGCTCATGTTCTCCAATTAAATTTGTTTGATCTTTCCAAAAGCAATGGCAATATATGAAACTAGTCCTAAAGTGATAGATATCCAAGGAGGATATAATAAAAACTTTCATGAAGATCATTGGACAAATTAAACTTGATTCCTTGTAATAGTTTTGAGACATGATGATAGTAATATATGAGTCATGTTAGTGAGTAATTATGCTTTAGTAAGAATATTGGTGTTAAGTATTGTGATTCCCTATGCATGCACGAAAGTCAATATTATGCAATGAAATTACATCCTACTTATGGTGCATTATTCGGTGTTAGTTATGCTCAATGCTCGCTTATGTGAATTTTTGTTTCTTGGTTGGTTGCTTCTCAATCTATTTGCTAGCCTCCACTTGTACTAAGTAGAAATAATAGTTGTGAATCCAAAATCCTTAAACCCAGTTTTGCCTTATGAGTCCACCATACCTACCTATATGCGGTATTTCCGTGCCGTTCTAAGCAAATTTGTATGTGCCATCTCTAATTTTCAAAATAAATTTTCTTTTTTGTGTGCTCGTACCGCTCATGAAACGGTAGGGGGTGTCCAATATTTTTCCATGCTAGATGTGTTATTCTCAAGATGAGTGTTTATTCACTTGTCATTGCACAAGAGTACGACGGTAATAGGGATGCCCAGTCCAGAAATAATAAATTCCTTGGAAAGTGTTGGTATGGAAGGCAACCGTGGATACGGCCAGCCATGGATGGTGAAAGAATGGTGGAAAAAGGAATAACCTTTATTTTCTGTTTGGGAACCGCCTATGATATATCTAGCATGGAAAGTATTGTGAACTATTTTGTCGTTTTCGTTGACAGGAAAGGCATGCCACTCAAAATATATTTCTCTCTCAATTTAAAACTTTGAGCTGTGGCACCTCTACAAATCCCTACTTCCCTCTACGAAGGGCTTATCTATTTACTTTATGCAATTTTTATTTTTACTTTGAGTTTCTATCTTCTCCTATAAAGCACCAACTAGGGGGCACTATGATCGTACTTGAGCATTAGGTGTCGTTAATATTTGAGTGTGTTTCATGAATGGATCAATGATTGAACATGATGGGCTAGGGATAACTTTCTTTAGTGTTGATATTTTGAAAGAGATGGTTGCTTGTTTGCATGCTTGAGTATTGAAGTCATTATGTTAAAACTAGACTATTGCTTTGAACCATCTAAAAGTCCAAATGTACATGCTACAAAAGAAAAGAATATGTGATGAACATGTTAGGCAGCATTCCACATCAAAAATTCTATTTTTTATCATTTACCTACTCGAGGACGAGTAGGAATTAAGCTTGGAGATGCTGATACGTCTCCAACATATCCATAATTTTTGCTTGTTCCATGCTGTTATATTATCATTCTTGGATGTTTTACAATCATTTTATAGCAACTTTATATCATTTTTTTGGACTAACCTATTGACATAGTGCCAAAGTGCTAGTTGCTATTCTTGCTTGTTTTTTACTTCGCAGAATATCAGTACCAAACAGAGTCCAATCGCGACGAAACTTTTTGGAGATTTTTTTTGGGCCAGAAGACATCCAATGGGCCAAAGAAGTGCCAGAGGGGAGCGTCGAGGACACCAGAATCCAGCAGGGCGCGCCAGAGGCCCCGGGCGTGCCCTGATGGGTTGTGCCCTCCTCGGGCCCCCTCTCCACCGCCTCTGATGCCTATAAATTCCCAAATATTCCAGCAACCCTAAAGGAGTCGGCGGAAAACACATCCAGCCGCCGCAAGTTCCAGAACCTCGAGATCTAATCTAACACCATCACGGAGAGGTTCATCATCCTCATTGGTGCCTCTCTGATGATGCGTGAGTAGTCCACCATAGACCTACGGGTCCGTAGGCAGTAGCTAGATGGCTTCCCCTCTCTCTTTTGATTCTCAATACAATGGTGTCTTGGATATCTATTTGATGTAAACTTTTGCGGTGTGTTTGTTGGGATCCGATGAATTTTGAGTTCATGATCAGTTTCTATCCATGAATATTATTTGAGTCTTCTTTGATCTCTTATATGCATGATTACTTATAGCCTCATATTTCTTCTTCGAATCTTTGGTTTAGTTAGGCCAACTAGATCGATTTTTTCTTGCCATGGGAAGAGGTGCTTTGTGATGGGTTCGATCTTGCGGTGTCCTCTCCCAGTGACAGAAGGGGCAGCAAGGTATGCATGTATCGTTGCTATTAAGGATACCAAGATGGGGTCTATTCCTAGATGAATAGATCTTGTCTACATCATGTCACCGTTCTTATTGCATTACTTTGTTTTTCCATGAACTTAATACACTAGATGCATGATGGATAGCGGTCGATGTGTGGAGTAATAGTAGTAGATGCAGAATTGTTTCGGTCTACTAATCTTGGACGTGATGCCTATATAATGATCATCGCCTTGGATATCATCATGATTATTTGATCTTCTATCAATTGCCCAACAGTAATTTGTTCACCCACCATGTGCTATACTCATGAGAGAAGCCACTAGTGAAACCTACGGCCCCCGGGTATACTTTTCCAACATATTGCTTTCCGATCTATCTTTTTGCCTCTTTTGTTTTCAGATCTATTATTCCAAAAAACTTAAAAATACCTTGTTGCACTTTTTATTTGCTTCTTTTATTTTGTGTTCTTGAGAGATCTATCTCTCCAATCTATCACTACCTATCTTTTTACCGTAGAGAGATTGACAACCTCTCTTTCGCGTCAGGTTGCAAGTATTTGTTCTTTGTGTGCAGGTGCTGTTTACGTAGTGGTGGTGATCCTCCTACTCGTTCGATACCTTGGTTTCATAACTGAGGGAAATACTTACCGTCGCTGTGCTGCATCATCCCTTCCTCTTTGGGGAAATACCGACGATGTCTCAAGCCACGTCAGCAAGCAGTAACTTAGCCAAAAAACAGTTTGCTGGGAAGGTGGAAGTTAGAGGCTTATCATGGCATTTTGGTAGGCTTGACAAACAAGTGGTAGGTAGCGAGACATAGCGATAACAATGAGACAACTAGCATAGCAAAGATAGTAGTGATATCCAAGGTAATGATCATCTTGCCTGGAATCCCGCTTGAAAGAAGATCGAATTCATGAAGTAGACAATGTAAATCCTCACATTCGAAAACATTATCGGAACTCTAGCGAGAAGAAGCAATCCAGAAAAAAACAAATGACACGATAAAAAACAAGCATAATCATGGTATGATGCACAATCAAGTATGATGCATATCCGGTTTAAAGATGCATGACATGTAAAGGTGCAACAATCAAATACTACACATTAAGTGCAGCTCAATATGCAATGAGTTGCATATTGACGAAAATCCACAAACAATTCTTTAGTTCACTCCCGTTTATGCTACTCATCAATTTAAATGTTGTTAAACATGGAAAGAGGTGAAGCATAATTAAACTACCTATCTAGGCAATTTAAATGAGGCCGGAAACAACACATAATAATTTTGGAAATTCCCCACATGCAAATTTTGAATTTGGTGCTATTCTATGCTAAATCATATTTTATAGTTGTTAAACGTGAAGAATACATGGACCATGTTATTGTTCATTTAATTCGGAGCTACGGTTATTTATTTATGAAATAAACTGTTTTAGGATGACATTTATGAAAATTAATGCAAACAACAGTTTTAAACATTTTTAACATGGATGAAAGCTGGATATTGTGAAACTACATGAAATTCTACCCAAGTTACATATATGACATGTTTTATTTCGATGTACGCTTATTTAGTTATTAACAAATTAAATCTATGGCATTTTCTGTTATTATGCATGTCCAAGATTAATTTGGAAAATCATTCTGCAATTTTTTTTTACGTGGGCTAAATCTATAGCAGGGCTGGGACAGGAATTGAGCATGAGGTAACTAAAACGCGCACATATGATGGATAGGCAAAGGGCAAAGGAGGTGGTGATACGTCCATTTTGCATCATGATTTCTTATTGATATTGATATTGTTCTTGGTCATTATTCCATTTTATGATACAATTCTAATGCCTTTTCTCTCTTAATTTTCAAGATCTAACACAAAGAGGGAAATTACCGGAAACTGGAATTCTGGACCTGGAAGCCATGGAAAAACCTGGAAATTTTCTGGACTCCAATTGACCTCAAACTTTACAAGGATTTTTATGGAATATATCTGAATCGTTGGAGCTAAGAAACACCAGAGGGGGGGGGGGGCACCCGTGGCTCCCAAAACAACAGGGCGTGGCCACCCCATGGGCGCGCCCTGATGGCTTGGGAGGCCCACAGGCAGGCTCCAGCCCCCCTCTTGTGCTATATGAAGGGTTTTGACCTAGAAAAAAATCAAGAGGATACTTTCGGGACAAAGCATCATCTTCTCGAGGCGGAAACCAGGGCAGGAGCCCTTTGCTCTCCGACAGAGAGATTCTACTTGGGAAACTTCCCTCTGAGAGGGGGAAATCGAAGCCATTGTGATCACCAATGCTTCCTACTTCGTGGGAGAACCAATTTTCATCAACATATTCACCAGCACTATCTCGTCTCAAACCCTAGTCCATCTCTTATATTCAATCTTTTTCTCAAAACCTCAGATTGGTACCTGAAGGTTGCTAGTGTTGATTACATCTTGTAGTTGATGCTTGTTGGTTTACTTGGTGGAAGATAATACGTTCCGATCCTTTATCATATTCATTACACCTCTGATCTTAAACATGGTGATGATTTGTGAGTAGTTACTTTTGTTCTCGGGGACATGGGAGAAGTGTTGTTATAAGTAATCATGTGAAGTTGGTATTCGTTCGATATTTTGATGAAATGTATGTTGTTTCTTCCTTTAGTTGTGTCATGTGAATGTTGACTACATGACACTTCACCATACTTTGGGCCTAAGGGAAGGCATTGTGGAGTAATAAGTAGACGATGGGCTGCGAGAGTGACAGAAGCTTAAGCCCTAGTTTATGCGTTCTTCCATAAGGGGCTGATTTTGATCCATATGTTTCATGCTATGGTTAGATTTTTCTTAATTCTTCTTTCGTAGTTGCGGATGCTTGCGAGAGGGGGTAATCATAAGTAGGTTGTTTTTTCAAGTAATAACAACATCTAAGCACCGGTCCACCCACATATCAAATTATCAAAGTAACGAACGCAAATCAACTCAACATGATGAACATGACTAGACGGAAATTCCCATGTGTCCTCGAGAGCACTTTGCTTCATATAAGAGAACTTTCAGGTAAGTACTTTGCTATAAAAAGGATTGGGCTACCTTGCTGCAGACTTGATACTTTTGTTACTTGTCACTTGTTACGAATTATCTTGCTACAAAACTATCTATCACTGTTACTTGCAATACTTGCAAAGAATACCTTGTTGAAAACTGCTTGTCATTTCTTTCTGCTCCTCGTTGGGTTCGACATTCTTACATATCAAAAGGACTACGATTGATCCTCTATACTTGTGGGTCAACAGGTGGTGCTGGGCTCACCATAGTGGGCCAACCAATGTAGTTGGAGCAGCGGCTGGGCATGCCGCGATGAAAGTTGGGCCGCAGGTGAGGCAGATCTAGCCCGGCCTTGCTGGGCCTTGGCGGAGGAGAAGGCCCAGGTGGCACTGGAGGCACTGTGGTGCAGGGGGTCGAGCTCATGCGGGTCAACGCACACGAACTATGTGTCCATGGAGACATGGAGAAAGGCGGTTGGACGAACGGCGCTCTGGCGGGGCGAGGAGTTGGGGTGACGCTCGGGACTCCCTCCCGATCCAGATCAGATCGAGGAGGAGCTCCTGCTCCTGGTGGCTGTGGGCTGGAGGCAGGGAACGTGATACTTGTAATCTGCGTTGGGTTTTTCGTGAAGAGGAACGGGTAATTGCAGCCCAAAGCGGATAAGTATTTCCCTCAGTTATGAAACCAAGGTTTATCGAACCAATAGGAATATCAATCCTCAACCGTCTTCAGCGGCTGCACACAAATGAACAAACAACTTGCACCCAACGCGGGCAAGAGGGTTGTCAATCCCCTTGATCTCGTTATTTGCAAGCAAATGAGTAGTGTAGATAATTGTCGATAAATATAAATTGCAAAATAAATAAAAAGTAAATAAAGGCATCAAGGTAAATATAGCGTTTGCGAATATATAAGTGAATAGACTCGGGGGCCATAGCGTTCCCTAGCGACATCTCTCACGTAGGCAGCATACGGTGGGTAAACAAATTACTGTTGGGCAATTGATAGAAGAGCGGATAGTTATGCGATGTTCACGGCAATGATCATGTATATATACGAATCACGTCCATAAGCAATAGGCCGACTCATGCCTGCATTTATTACTATTACTCCACTCATCGACCGCTATCCAGCATGGATCTAGAGTATTAAGTAAAACATAGTAATGCTTGGAGAATGATGACATGATGTAGACAAAGTAAACTCAAACAATATGAATGAACCCCATTGTTTTATCCTTAGTAGCAAAAAAACAAAGACGCATCTTGTCCCTTACTTTGTCACTAGGATATAGAAACTCGCCAGGTTGAACCTACCACAACGCACTACTCCCACCGATGAAATATCAATCTACTTGGCCAAAGCATATAAAAAAGATCGGAGAGCATTACGAAGCTATAATGATCATGCACATAAGAGATAATATAATTCAGAGGCATCTCAAATACTTTTCATGAATAATCTGAACATAAACCCACAATTCATCGGATCCCAACAAACACACTACACAATAGGATACATCGGATAGATCAAAGCGAAGATGCGATGATCATTGTATTGAAGATCATAAGAGAGAGAGAGAGATTGTCATCTAGGTACTAGCTATGGACCCATAGGTCTGTGGTGAACTACTCACACATCATCATGAGGGCAGTATGGTTGATGAAGAGGCCCTCCGTGATCGATCCCCCCTCCGGCAGGGTGCCGGAACGGAGCTCCAGATAGCCTCGCGACGGAACAGAGACTTGTGGCGGCGGAAAAAGGGTTTTGGGACTGCCTCCAGGGTTTTCAGAATATTAGAGAATTTATAGGCCGAAGAGGGACGTCGGGAGGTGCCCGAGGGGGCCACCACATATCAGGGCGCCCTCCCAGGGCGCGCCCTAATGTGTGGTGGGGCCCTCGTGTTCCTCCCGGTTTCCTTCCGAAGCTTCCAAGTCTTCATATAGTCCAGAAAAAATCATCAAAAAGTTTCGTGGCAATTGGACTTCGTTTGGTACAGTAAACCTGCAAAAGCAAAAACACGCAGAAAACAGCAAGTGTTACTGGGAACTGGGTCAATAGGTTAGTGTTCAAAAATATTATAAAATTGGTAAATAATGACCCAAAAAGTATCCTAGAATGATAATATATCAGCATGGAACAATAAAAAATTATAGATACGTTGGAGACGTATCAAGGTGCGAGACGAACTTGGGGCTCCGTGGCCGTCAGATTGAGATCTGGCGATCGAGATCGGCGGGCTGGCTGCAGGATTGGTTGGCTGGGTTGGATCTGGTGGTGCGAGGTGGCGGCTACGGGCTGGCCAGAAACGGAAAACAAGGAGGGCTAGGGTTAGGCTTCCATTTTTGGCACGGGGGGGGGGGGGGGCGCTTAAATAGGAAAGGGGCTAGGAGAGGGATTTTAGGGATGTTTTCAGACCCTCCGATCGCAATCGGACGGCTCCGGCGATGGCTAGGTCTTAGGTGGGTCTATTGGGCTATTGTAGAGGGGTTGGGATGAGATGAGAGGGAATACGGGCGGCCCGACAACAGTTTTGTAAATCGAAATGTCTACAATTTGACCGGCTTTAGTGCCGCTATAGTTTAGTGGTTGGGGTATCAAACGATCTCCGAACGCGAAGAAATTTGGCAGGCGGTTTATCTACAATATATCAAGACCGCATGCCCAATTTCAACCCATTATGAAATGTTTTATTCCCACTTATAAAAATCTATTTAACGATGTCGTGGGCGCGTGCAAGTGTGTTTGGTATCGAAACGGTCAACGACGAGAACGGGGAGAACCGACAACTACGAACGGATTTAAGTTTTGAAAATGATGCCAACAGAGTGGCGATGCAATGCGAATGATGAATGCAAAAAACAATTAAATCACATGGCGGCAACGAAATACGTCGAAGGCATTTGGATCATCGGTCTTGGGCTGTTAAAAATTGTTGTCCCATAAATGAAAAGGAATGACGGGGATGTATCGATTAGGAGGAAGATGGACCTAGTTTCTTCGATTGTAAAGAATGCGGCTACGATGACTTGTACTAGCAATACGCATCAACTAGCGGAGGAGAAGGATAGTACGACCAATTCTCCTTCAACTCCAATGCCACAGCCACCACCCAGGAGGGAGGGGTATGCTTCTTCGGATGGCATTACCCCAATTCTGCCAGCACCCCCAACACATGTACCCCCTAACAAGTGGAGGAAGGTGAGGAAAGGACTCTTTAGGATTAAGTCGAGTACATCAGAAACTGAATCGGTGGCCTCCCTAGAGGAGGAGCGTTGGGATAAATAAAAAAGGGAAGGAAGAGCAAAACAGACTATCAATAACTTGGCAACATCGGTGACCTTCCTCAAGGACGACCGCCATGCCTAATGGATATATCCTATTGAAACTGTCGTGGTATTGGCCACATCGCGCCAATTCAAGAGCTTTGCGAGTTCGTGGTTAAGTTTGCCCCTAATGTGTTTTGCATTTTGGAGACCCAAAGTACTAATATCACCGTGGAAAAATTATCAGGCTCTATAGGTTATGATAATTCTTACGCATTTGATAGTTCTCATAGAATTGGTGGACTAGCAATGTTTTGGAATAATGAAATAAAGTTAGAGTTCTCGGCTACTCTAAGTACCATGTTTATATGAAAGTTTGACCTTGGAGGCAATCCATTGCTTCTATGGTGAAGCCCAAATGCGTCAACGTCACCAGACTTGGGACACAATGAAGAATCTAAGTACTTTGCATAATTTCCCATGGTTGTGTTTAGGCAACTTTAATGATGTGTTGTGGTCTGAGGACCACAATGGATTTAATCAGCATATTCATACGCAAATGCAAGGCTTCTGAGAGGCTGTCGATGTGTGTTGTCTTGTTAATCTGGTGATGCGGGAGCATCCTACGGACATCACCATGAAAAGGGTCCGTATGGCAAGTGACACGTGTGACATCTACTTCACATACATAAAGGTGAATCATCTCCTTTACACGTGTTCACTTGACCCCTTCGAGGATGGTATACTACTTGACACTCCTATCGTGTGCACACATAGGTATTGTCGGAGCTTCACGGATGACAAGTAGGAGTGCAAGCACCAAGGAACAACTAAACCATCCGCGAGGGAAGCATGGAAGCGAAGACGAAAGAAGATGGAGCTGCAAAGTCTACAACGGCTGGATGACCGGCAACCACTGGACACCCGACACTCTAGAGCACCCAGACGACCGGTGTCCACCGGACGTTCGACACATGCCAGCGTTCGGATGTCATCCCTTGAACGGAAATCCGACGCCTCCTATCCAGAGGAAAATCATCAGACCTCCGACACGCTTCGGACGTCCGGGCCCTCCCGAGCCACCGGACGACCGACGTCCTCCGGGCGTCCGGTATCTGCCTGTGTGCAGTCGCAGGCCCATGGCCTTGTATCTCTCTCTCTCTCTCTCACTTATCCCTATATATACTCTTCCCCCACCTCATTTCTAGTGTTAGCAAAGTGATAGCTCATTTCTATTTGAGCTCTGCTCCTTCCTCTACCTCTCTCATGGAGACCGAGGCTTCCACCGGAGAAGATCCCTAGAGGATGTCAAGGCCCCTTTCGAGGGAAGATCCATCACGGATTTCAAGGCCCATCTCTCCTAGAGATTTGGATGAACTACCCATGTATCTTTATTTCCATAGTTGTTCTTGGATCTTGATGCACCTCATGTATTGCTTGTGATTTGAGGAGTACTTGGTATGGATCTTGTCCAATTGAGTGTTTTCCCCTTTGATTTCTCCATGTTTTCCCATTGTGTTCTTCGTGTTCTTCCTTGAATCCACCTCCAATTCATGAAGATCAGGCCACCCTCGGGTTTGCCCCGTATCATCTTGGTATCAAGAGCCACGTTGCCATGAATTTGGAGCCCTACCCCCTCACTTTTCTTGCTTCAGTTTGAATTTTTCTTCCCAATTTCGAAATTTTCCCACAAAAAGAGCCATACCAAATTTCTTTGATTTTGACATTTCTTGTGAGTTTTTGTTGATTTTGATCCGTGGATCTAGTGTTTGGAAAGTGGATCTACTTCCCTTGGTGTTCCCTAGGCCCAATTTTTCTTTTTTCCATCATTTCGAGCCCAAAACCATCATTTTCCACCCAAAATCGCGTCCCGGATCTTGGTGCAATTGTTGCACGGAGACTGCAACTCAATGCTGCTAATGGTAATTTTTATGGAGGAATTTATGCCTCCCGTGTAGTGGAGAGGTTAAATGTCTCACCATGGCCTAGTGACCCCATCCTACCTACTCAGTATTTAGACTTTGAGGCCATGAAACGCCACAAGTTTCTTACAGGCACGGCTACTAACTACACCTATAACTTGAGATTTAATAAAAAACCTGTTGTGCCTGTCACTTTGCCTGCTCCTGCTCTCTTTGATTTTCACAGTAGGGGGAGATACTATGTCCTTGAGAGCGAGGCCCATGCGTACAACGCGGAGGTTGAAGCTGCCAGTAGGGCCGCGGAGTTTGCACCGAGGGCCTCGGTGAGCCATCGCCCAGATTATTATTCATACGGATGGTGATTACCAAGCTAGGCCAAAAGCCTAAGCTTGGGGGAGTACGTATTTCCACCGACATTACATTCATGTTCACACATTTCATTCCAGTTGTCGGTGATCACACTTTTTCATTGTAATATCCATGCTAAATTTGTTTTCTCGCTTTCTTCTTGTGTGTTTGAAAAACTTTGAGAAAATCCAAAAATATTTCCTACTTCTTTTGAGCTTTTCTTTCTAGCTTAATTTAATTGTAGCATAAAAAGAAAACCCAAAAAGATTTCTCGTTTCTTCTTTTGCCTGTTGGGAGCTTTCCCGTGTAAATAGTTTTTTTTCATTTTTGTTTTTCCCTTTAATTTGCCTTCTTCAGGAAAACCCAAAAACTCCAAAAATATTTCAGTGTGTTTCTCTGAATTTCTTTTCTTTTTGTTTGAGTCGTACCAAGGAGAAGACCACGATGAAAATGTTGAGTGTCTCTCATATACACTATTATTAATCTAACAAAGAGCCCATGTTACCTTGTCTTCTCCTCTTGAATAAAATGTTTGCAGATTCCAGCTTAGTACATGGCACCCTTGCACTATTATTATTTTCTTATCATTCGGTCGTGCAAGTGAAAGGCAATAATGATGATATTTGATGAAGTGACTGTGGCAGTGAAAAGTGGGTATGAACTCAACTTGTTTTTGTTTAATATGTTTAACGTAACCTAGTATCCTTGATTCAGCCTATTATGATCAAACATGTTTGCAATGACCATTAGAGATTATAGTTGTTCATGCCATGCTTAAGTAGCTAGGAGTGGATAATTATTTATGTTGGGTGTCAACATGCATTAAAATGGTTGTGATGTGGTATGATGATATGGTATTCTCCTCTGAATGTTTCAAGTGGCTGGACTTGGCACATGTTCACGCATGTAGTTGAATCAAAACCAACATAGCCTTCATGATATTTATGTTCATGGTGTCCATATCCTACTCATGCTAGTAGTCAATGTTTATTATATGTAATGCATGTTCATGACTGTTTTCGCTCTCTAGCTGGCTGCTTCTCAATCTATTTGCTAGGCTTCGCCTGTACTAAGCGGGAATACTTCTTGTACATCAAAATCCTTAAACCAAGTTATGCCATATGAGTCCACTATATCTACCTATATGCGGTATTACCCTGCCGTTCCAAAGTAAATTTGCATGTGCCATCTCTAAAAATTTAAATGAACATCTGCTTTGTGTGCCTGGACCGCTCGTGGAGCGAAAGGGTCGGTTAGTATCTTCCATGCTAAGCGGGTTATTCTCATGATGAGTGTTTATTCACTCGTCCTTACACGAGAGGGGCGGTAATAGGGATTCCCAGTTCGAAATCAAAAATCAAAAATAATTAAACAAAACTCCCCCAGGAATTTTGTTGGTTTGGACGGTACCCATGGATGTGGCTAGTCGTGGACTGTGATTGTTGGTGGAGGGGGGGGGGGTAAACCTTTACTTTTTCCGCTTGGGAACCGTCGCTAATTTGTTTAGCATGGAAGATATTGATAACTCTTGGTCGTGACGTTGACAGGAAGGGTGTACCTCCCAAATTATATCTATCCTTGTTTTAAACCTCGAGCTCTGGCACCTCTGCAAGTCCATGCTTCCCTCTGTGAAGGGACTATCTATTTACTTTTATGTTGAGTCATCACCTTCTCAAATAAGCGCCAGACCTGAGAGCACTATTGTCATCCTCATGCATTGTGTATAGTCGATGTTGGGTGCAGCATGACTGGATCTTTTCTACCATGAATTACAATGTTTAGTCGCTGCTTAAACTTTGGAGGTGCTCTGCATTTATGTTTTGCGGTCTCAGAAAGGGCTAGCGAGATACCACTATTGTCATATTGTATCATGATTGTTTTGACAAAGTGTTGGCGCTTGAGTTATCTTATTATTGCTCGCTAGTTGCTTATGTTATTGATATGAGTTAATATAATTCCTAAGAGTTATTGTTAGCATGGTTAGTCATAATCTTTGCTGAAAACATGGGTGCTACTTAAGCATATATATGTAAACAAGAAGAAAAGAGTTCGTAAAAGTTTTTCTTTATCACTTTCAGTTTGTCAACTGAATTATTTGAGGACAAGCAAAGGTTTAAGCTTGGGGGAGTTGATACGTCTCCAACGTATCTACTTTTCCTCACCCTTTTGCCCTGGTTTTGGACTCTAATTTGCATGATTTGAATGGAACTAACCCAGACTGCTGCTGTTTTCAGCAGAACTACCATGGTGTTGTTTTTGTGCAGAAATAAAAGTTCTCGGAACGGAACAAAACTTTTTGGAGAATTATTTCAGAATATATAAGAATTATTGGAGCCAAAATCTACAGAAGAGGGGGGCCAGGGTGAGCAGCACCCACTAGGGCGCGCCAGGCCCCCTGGGTGCGCCCTGGTGGGTTGTGCCCACCTCATGGCCCCACTGACCTTAATTCCGCCACTATAAATTCCTATTTTCGGAGAAAAAATCAAGGAGAAAGTTTCATCGCGTTTTACAATACGGAGCCGCCGCCACCTCCTGTTCTTCATCGGGAGGCCAGATCTGGAGCCCGTTTGGGGCTCCGGAGAGGGGAATCTTTGGTCTTCGTCATCACCAACCCTTCTCCATCGCCAATTCCATGATGCTCCCCATCGGGAGTGAGTAATGGCTTCGTAGGCTTGCAGGTCGCTGAGGAGTTGGATGAGATTCATCATGTAATCGAGTTAGTTTTGTTAGGGCTTGATCCCTAGTATCCACTATGTTCTGAGATTGATGTTGCTATGACTTTGCTATGCCTAATGCTTGTCACTAGGCCCCGAGTGCCATGATGATGTGACGGTGACCCGATCTTTCGATGAGAGTGGGGATAACTATCGATTTGGTGGATTTTGACCTTGACGATCCGGCTATACCGTACCCGACGATACGCCTCGACAATCGCTAAACCAATCTCCGATGGTTATTGACCTTGCCGTAGGCACGATCAACCTGAACAATGAGGTTTGAGTTCCTGCAAGCAACCGAAGAGCCGGCAAGAACAATGGTGATTGCAATCTGAAATTGCGGATAATAAATTGAGCACACAAACTAGATGAAAAGTTGGGGTTCCACTATGGATCTGACAAGGCGGTAGTCCTACACGTCTCGCAGATGCGATTTGTAGCAATAGCTAGACAATCCAATAAAACCCAAGTCTAAACCCTAACAATAACTAGCTATTTATTAAAGAACTACGTGTGGCTGAGTCGGTTCGCCGTGCCACGGACGCCGTGCCGTAGTGGAACCGGACTTTGCTTGCTTTGGCTGATTTGATGACGTGTTGGGCCGTCGTGAGGTAGCGCACAGGAAGTCCTTTGGCCAACACGTTACTCCTCTTGAAATATTGAACCAAAACAATGTTACTCCCCCCCTGTAGCGGTGTCTCCTTGTAGTGCATGCATGATTGATGAGATGGATGGTTCGGTGGAGAGCATGCATGGATGCTCTCCTGCATGTATTTATACACACACCCATACATATGTGTATACATATATCTTCGTATCTTGACACGTGGTTTGTATAAATCTCTGGTAACTCTGCATAAAATAACAGATTGTGTTGTATTTCTATTTGGAGCAACAAAATAATAATTTATATAATTATTAATAGAAATCACCTGGATATTGTATGCGCGAACAATATTTTTGGTCATATCTATAGAGGCCATGTCCACATCATCCTCCCTTTCTTGAAAACAAAGCCGTCCTCGGCTTTGGATAATCTGAAAATGGACTAACCAAAAAGACAAGGCGTACATGTGGTATATGTATAAGTCATCCATTTTAACTTCCCTCCATTGGTGTACCATTAATTTCTTCATACATGAGTAATTACCAAATCGCATGAGATGAAGGTTCAAGGAATTATCACAAGAAATATACCAATCTGTAATATTACAACTTAGTTTGCACAAAAAAGTGAAGCACATATTTATGTCAACCAATTTGTAATGCTCATAATTAAACCATCCCAACATACACATATAACTATTAGGGATATCCATATTAGCATGTTTAGATAAGCAATCATGCAACATGCTATTCTTCATGTAATAAACAACGATGTTGGAGGTCATATTAAAACGATCAAGCATTGGCTTATTTATATTCTCTTTCAAGCGAAGAAGATCATCACATGTGATGAAAATTCTACGCACCAAAAATTTCTTGTTTACGCAGTTCTCTCCAATCAAATTAATGGTAAGATTAGGGACATAAACACTTTTCGAGGAAGTCAAACATGTGATTTCAGCTATTTTATCTCTGGCATGTGACAAAGACATGGGTGGATCCGTCAAAACAGAATACAAAGAATGGGCACAAGAAATTTTTGCTAACACGTCATCATGTTTAACCAATTGTGACATCCATATAGGATTTAATCGTCAAGTCAAATGGGTCAATGATAGTTGTCTCTAGTTCAGTGTGTGCAATCAAACAAATGTGGGAAGCCGATTCAACAATAGGTGCACTCAAAACATTAAATATCCCAGTAGGTTGATCACGCGATAAACTCAAACGAGCAAAATGATCACCGAAAATACATGGTGTGAGCAAATCAGTACCTTTATTATTACCTTGTAGTCCTTGGTCATATGAAGTAAGAACAACCGGTGGCGATGCCTCATAAACTCCAGGTAGCGCAATCATAGTTGGTGGTGCAGCGGAGGAAGTAAGCTTCTTTGACGGGGATTGCACCACACACTTGTTTGTCATGTATACACGTCCTGTTATGTTCTGTTCTGCTTTACAGGCAAAATGAAACAAATGGTCGACAGAATATAGTTCTTCATGCATTATTATGTCTTGTATATCATAGTTTAAACCTTTCCAAAATCTATACATAAAATCATCTTCAGATTCTTCTAATCCACAACGTAACAAAGAAGTACACAAATTGTCATAATATTCTTCAACAGTGTTATTGTCTTGTGCTAAACGTTCCAATTTTCTAAGCAAATCACTACCATGGTATGAAGGAACGAATCGGTTGCGCATAACAAGTTTTAAAGCTTTCCATGTAGAAGGTCTATTATAAATATTTTCCCTACAATAATTTCTCCACCATACTGAAGCGAAACCGAAAAAGCTTTTAGTGACATCATTTATTTTCTTTTGTTCAGAAACATTATGGCTGGAAAATATTTTGTCTACCTCCATTTCCCAATCAATATACGAATCGGGATCATATTTACCCTCGAACTGTGGCAAAGAAATAACCTGGTCATGTGCGCTTCTACCTTCATAGACATCTTGTGACGGCCGTCGTACCTGCTGTGGTGGGAGATAATGACTTGCGTCAATATATGGCAAGTCATCCCCGACAATAGATGTAGCCCAACTATTGGTCACTTGAGAATCTGCCATGGTTAGTACCACACAAACAGAATCACAAGTATAATGTTCCTATAGTACTAGTCGGAGGTGGTGGGAAAAATTCTCTCAACACTCTAGCAATTATCAAGCTCTTACCAGTTATTACCGTGCTGCAGTGGTTGTCGGTCTTTGGCGCAATCAAAAGTTATCGAAGTTGGATATAGTGATTGCCAAGTGACCGGACAAGGTACAATATAGGAAGTGGAGCTTGGTTAATGTTTCCTAAACTCACAATATGTGGCACAATTAAGCAAAAATTAATGCAAGCTGAATAATTGCTCAAACTCGTAACTAGTGCTGGCAGTCGACTAGTAGGAGATAAAATAATCTAAGCCCAGATACTGAAGCAAGTGAGGGAAACCGCGTGGAGACAAAAATGTGATAATCAAAATAGCGAGAGACACAAGGATGTATGACAAATCTCAAACGGATACAGATGATATAATGTGACGGTGGTAGCCCAAAATAATGTCCTGAATATCAATCACAAAAGATTAGTTCCAACAGATGTAGGCGGCCTGATTTTTTTTCACTCATTTTTCCTTTTTTCACTTTTTCGGCTCTTTTTTCTTCTTTTTTTTATCAGGCCGTTTACAGATGGATACACACTGGGATGAGAAAGATAAAATTACTACCGAATCAAGTGCTACGTACTAGAAGCGATTGGGACCAAGGCATGTACTACTGGATATTAGAAATAATGGAATACGTGTGGCTGGACAACTCCAAACATGCAATGGTACGAGCAGCTCACAAGATAGACACAGCGACGCTGGATGGCAGCGACAGCAGCGACGCGGGATGGCAAGCAGCCCTGCCTGGACGTCTGGCGTCTCACGTCGGGCGTGTGGTTCAACGGCGCAGAGGAGCAGACACCGCGTCCTGATGTCTGGGAGAACGCGCAAGACTAGCGTGTACGTACACACGCGCCGGTTGATCTCTGCGTGTACACGTAGAAAACGGTGGAATTTTAACCGATGCAACTTCGGATTCCATGCAAGAATCGGCAAAGCTATCCGATCCAAACTTGTTTTTTTTTTGCACGGACAAACTTGCGACGCTAAATATGATGGAAAAAAATAAGTTTCGATCTAGTAGACAATTTGTCTCGAACTAATCTAAACCAGCACTAGTATTAGATGAATGCAACCAAAAATTCAACTACACAAATACTAGATGCAAAAATTGCTACATGCTAAAAAGAAGGATGGGTGTAAAGGATGAACTAATCTAATTTCTTTTTTGGCTTTTTCGTGGGTTAATAGGACAGAAAAATAAACTACTCTATGAAAACTGTATATCTCTCACCGATGAACTTGAAAACTGATACCACTTGATGTAACGGTGACCCGATCTTTCGATGAGAGTGGGGATAACTATCGATTTGGTGGATTTTGACCTTGACGATCCGGCTATACCGTACCCGACGATACGCCTCGACAATCGCTAAACCAATCTCCGATGGTTATTGACCTTGCCGTAGGCATGATCAACCTGAACAACAAGGTTCGAGTTCCTGCAAGCAACCGAAGAGCCGGCAAGAACAATGGTGATTGCAATCTGAAATTGCGGATAATAAATTGAGCACACAAACTAGATGAAAAGTTGGGGTTCCACTGTGCATCTGACAAGGCGGTAGTCCTACACGTCTCGTAGATGCGATTTGTAGCAATAGCTAGACAATACAATAAAACCCAAGTCTAAACCCTAACAATAACTAGCTATTTATTAAAGAACTACGTGTGGCCGAGTCGGTTCGCGGTGCCACGGACGCCGTGCCGTACTGGAACCGGACTTTGCTTGCTTTGGCTGAGTTGATGACGTGTTGGGCCGTCGTGAGGTAGCGCACAGGAAGTCCTTTGGCCAACACGTTACTCCTCTTGAAATATTGAACCAAAACAATGTTACTCCCCCCCCCTGTAGCGGTGTCTCCTTGTAGTGCATGCATGATTGATGAGATGGATGGTTCGGTGGAGAGCATGCATGGATGCTCTCCTGCATGTATTTATACACACACCCATACATATGTGTATGCATATATCTTCGTATCTTGACACGTGGTTTGTATAAATCTCTGTTAACTCTGCATAAAATAACAGATTTTGTTGTATTTCTGTTTGGAGCGACAAAATAATAATTTATATAATTATTAATAGAAATCACCTGGATATTGTATGCGCGAACAATATTTTTGGTCATATCTATAGAGGCCATGTCCACATCACATGATTTCAGATCTGAACCGTTTATGTTATCACCATTATATCTATGTTCTTGATCTGATCTTGCCTAGTCATATGCACCTATTATGTGTTATGATCCGTAAACCCCATAGTGACAATATTTGGGATACTTTTCGGTGATGACCGTAGTTTGAGGAGTTCATGTATTCACCGTGTGTTAATTCTTTGTTCCGGTTCTCTATTAAAAGGAGGCCTTAATATCCCTTAGTTTCCTTATGGACCCCGCTGCCACGGGAGGGTAGGACAAAAGATGCCATGCAAGTTCTTTTCCATAAGCACGTATGACTATTTACGGAATACATGCCTACATTACATTGATGAACCGGAGCTAGTTTTGTATCGCCCTAGGTTATGACTGTTACATGACGAATATCATCCAACGAGTTACCAATCCAGTGCCTACGAGTTCTCCACTTATTGTTCTTGCTAAGTTACTACTGCTGCTACTGTTCCAACTACTACAAAACTATTGCTATCAATGTTACTGTTACTATTACTGCTGCTACTGCTATCAAAACTATCATACTACTGTGCTACTGATCACCTTGCTGCAGATGTTTAATCTCCAGGTGTGGTTGAATTGACAACTCAACTGCAAATACTCTCAAATATTCTTTGGCTCCCCTTGTGTCGAATCTATAAATTTAAGTTGAATACTCTACCCTCGAAAACTATTGCGACCCCCTATACTTGTGGGTTATTAGTGGTCTCTTCTACGTGCCAATCTCTGGTGCCGAGGAGACACCATCATCATCTACCAGGTTCCTAATCACAAATCTCATCTCCTTGCAATTACATTATTTTCCATTTGCCTCTCGTTTTCCTCTCCCCCACTTCACAAATTTGCCGTTTTATTCGCCCTCTTTTCCGTTTGCCTTTTTTCTCATCAGGTCTCTTGCTTGCTTGCAATCTTGTTTGCGTAGTCACGATGACTCAAGAGAACACCAAATTGTGTGATTTTTCCAATACTAATAATAATGATTTTATTAGTACTCCTATTGCTCCTCCCGCCACTAGTGCGGAGTCTTGTGATATTAATGCTGCTTTGTTGAATCTTGTCATGAAAGATCAATTTGCCGGTACTCCTAATGAGGATGTCGCGTCCCATCTAAACACGTTTGTAGAATTGTGTGATATGCAAAAAAAATATGTGGACAATGATATAGTGAAGTTGAAATTATTTCCTTTCTCTTTGCTGGATCGTGCAAAAATTTGGTTTTCTTCTTTGCCTCGCAATAGTATAGATTCTTGGAATAAGTGCAAGGATGCTTTTATCACTAAGTATTTTCCGCCCGCGAAAATTATTTACCTTAGGACTCAAATCATGAATTTTAAGACACTTGAGCATGAACATGTTGCACAATATCGGGAAAGAATGAAATTGATGCTAAGAAGTTTTCCTACTCATGGTTTAAATCTTTGGATGATCATACAAAAAATTTATGCGGGATTGAATTCTGTCTCTGGAAATCTTTTAGATTCCGCCGCGGGTGGTACTTTTATGGAAATTACTTTGGGTGAAGCTACTAAATTGCTAGATAATATTATGGCAAATTATTCACAATGGCATACTGAAAGAGCACCTACTAGTAAAAAGGTTATTTCGGTTGAAGAAATTAGTACTTTGAGTGATAAGGTTGATGCTTTGATGAAGTTGGTTTCTAGTAAAAATGCTCCTATTCATCTTAATGATGTGCCTTTGTGTACCTTGATTGAGCAAAATAGTGATTCCGTAGATGTGAACTTCGTCTCGCGAAACAATTTCAATAACAATGCTTATAGAGGTAATTTTAATCCTAGGCCTTTTCCTGGAAATTTCTCTAATAATTATGGTAATTCCTATGGAAATTCTTCTTACAATAGTAATAGGAACACCTTTGATCTTGAGAATAATATTAAAGAATTTATCAATGCGCAAAAGGTTTTCAATACTACGATAGAAGAAAATCTGAATAAGATTGATGATATGTCTAGAAGCATTGATAGAATTTCTCATGATGTAGAAAATCTCAAGTTGAAAGCTTTCGTACCTAAGATTGATGAATCAATTAAAGCTTTATATGTCTCTACGGATGAAAGTAAGAAAAGAACCGCTATGCTTAGAGCTAGAAGAGAATTCTTAGAAAAATCATTTTCTAGTGATTGCCTTCAGAAAAATGATGAAGATCTTAAAGTGATTGGTGTTTTTTTGTATTGATTCCTTGTTTAGTAATATTAAGATTGATGATAAAGGGACTGAAGTAGAGGCAACTTTAGCTAGAAGGTGTCCCAATAATTTGGAGGGAGAAAATCTTGATGAAATTTTTGATGAAAGTGGGTTTGAAGAGGTCAAAAGTTTAATCAGTTATGTGACCACTATTTTGGATTGCAAAGACTTTAATTATGATAGTTGCTCTTTGATTGAATGTATTTCTTTGCTGCAATCCATGTTGAATTCACCCCATGCTTATGAACAAAATAAAGCTTTTACTAAACATATCGTTGACGCCATGATGAAATCTTTTCAAGAAAAGTTGGAGTTGGAGATTTCTATTCCTAGAAAATTACATGATGAGTTGGAACCTACCATTAAGGTCAAGATTAAAAATTATGAGCGCTTTGCTTTATGTGATTTGGGTGCTAGTGTTTCCACGATTCCGAAATCTTTATGTGATGTGCTTGGTCTCACCAATATTGAAGAATGTTCTCTTAATTTGCACTTGGTGGATTCTACTATTAAAAAGCCTTTGGGAAGAATTAATGATGTTCTTATTCTTGCAAATAGGAACTATGTGCCCATAGATTTTATTGTTCTTGATATTGATTGCAATCCGTCTTGTCCCATTATACTTGGTAGACCGTTCTTACGCACTATATGTGCCGTGATTGATATGAAAGAAGGCAATATTAGATTTCAGTTTCCACTAAGAAAGGGTATGGAACACTTCCCTATAAAAATAATTAAGCCACCATATGAATCAATCATGAGAGCATCTTATGGAGGAAAAACCAAAGATGACAATACTTGAATCTATGCATTATGCCTAGCTAGGGGCGTAAAACGATAGCGCTTGTTGGGAGGCAACCCAATGAATAAATTTATTTTCGTCTTTTTCTTTCTTTTTTTCAGTGTTGACACAATTATGCCTCTGTTATGATTGTGTTTTTATGTTTTATTTAGTGTTTGTGCCAAGTAAGGCCTTTAGGATGATTCATAAGATGAGTAGAAACAATGCTGAATCTGAAACAGAAACTTTGCCTCCAGTGTAAGAATTTTAATTTTTTATTGGAGTGTGATATTGAGCTGAAATTCTAACACAGTATTGCTATACAAATTCTTTACGTTTTCCTAATTTTTCAGAATTCTTAGAGTTACATAAGTATGGTTAGAGTATGGATTACTATAGACTGTTCTCTTTAAGACAGATTCTGTTTTCGTTGCATTGTGTGGTTGTTTTGATGAATCTATGGGTTGTATAGAAGGGTATGAGCCATGGTAAAGTTAAAATACAGTAGCTATAATGCAATAATAAAATATGAATGGGTTTGCAACAGTACTTAAAGTAGTGATTTGCTTTATTATACTAACGAATCTCACGAAGATTTTGTTGAGTTTTGTGTGATTGAAGTTTCCAAGTTTTGGGTGAGATCACGATGGATGAAGGAATAAGGAGTGAAAATAGCCTAAGCTTGGGGATGCTACAGCACCCCCAAGATATATCCAAAGAGAAACAATCAACTAAGCTTGGGGATGCCCCGATTGGCATCCCCTCTTTCTTCTAACGACCATCATTATTTTACTTGGAGCTATATTTTTATTCGTCACATATCATGAGTTTTGCTTGGAGCATCTTGTATCATTTGAGTCTTTGCTTGCTTTGCTCTTTAGTTTGTCACTTGTATCCTTGCTGGACACACCTATTTGAGAGAGCCAAAATTATGCTATGATTTGCTAGAATTGCTCTATATGCTTCACTTAAACTTTTTGAGCTATGGAATTGCTCTAGTGCTTCTTTTATATCTTTTTGAGCACGGTGTGCTTTGAAAACTTTTGTAGAAATCCTCTCATGCTTCACTTATATTATTTTGAGAGTTAGTAAATTTTTAAGAAATCCTCTCATGCTTCACTTAGATTATTTTGGGAGTTAGTAAATTTTGAAGAAATCCTCTCATGCTTCACTTAGATTATTTTGAGAGTTAGTAAATTTTGAAGAAATCCTCTCATGCTTCACTTATACTATTTTGAGACATGAAACCTTTATGCTCATGTTCTCCACTTAAATTTGTTTGATCTTTCCAAAAGCAATGGCAATATATGAAACTAGTCCTAAAGTGATAGATATCCAAGGAGGATATAATAAAAACTTTCATGAAGATCATTGGACAAATTAAACTTGATTCCTTGTAATAGTTTTGAGACATGATGATAGTAATATATGAGTCATGTTAGTGAGTAATTATTCTTTAGTAAGAATATTGGTGTTAAGTATTGTGATTCCCTATGCATGCACGAAAGTCAATATTATGCAATGAAATTACATCCTACTTATGGTGCATTATTCGGTGTTAGTTATGCTCAATGCTCGCTTATGTGAATTTTTGTTTCTTGGTTGGTTGCTTCTCAATCTATTTGCTAGCCTCCACTTGTACTAAGTAGAAATAATAGTTGTGAATCCAAAATCCTTAAACCCAGTTTTGCCTTATGAGTCCACCATACCTACCTATATGCGGTATTTCCGTGCCGTTCTAAGCAAATTTGTATGTGCCATCTCTAATTTTCAAAATAAATTTTCTTTTTTGTGTGCTCGTACCGCTCATGAAACGGTAGGGGGTGTCCAATATTTTTCCATGCTAGATGTGTTATTCTCAAGATGAGTGTTTATTCACTTGTCATTGCACAAGAGTACGACGGTAATAGGGATGCCCAGTCCAGAAATAATAAATTCCTTGGAAAGTGTTGGTATGGAAGGCAACCGTGGATACGGCCAGCCATGGATGGTGAAAGAATGGTGGAAAAAGGAATAACCTTTATTTTCTGTTTGGGAACCGCCTATGATATATCTAGCATGGAAAGTATTGTGAACTATTTTGTCGTTTTCGTTGACAGGAAAGGCATGCCACTCAAAATATATTTCTCTCTCAATTTAAAACTTTGAGCTCTGGCACCTCTACAAATCCCTACTTCCCTCTACGAAGGGCTTATCTATTTACTTTATGCAATTTTTATTTTTACTTTGAGTTTCTATCTTCTCCTATAAAGCACCAACTAGGGGGCACTATGATCGTACTTGAGCATTAGGTGTAGTTAATATTTGAGTGTGTTTCATGAATGGATCAATGATTGAACATGATGGGCTAGGGATAACTTTCTTTAGTGTTGATATTTTGAAAGAGACGGTTGCTTGTTTGCATGCTAGAGTATTGAGGTCATTATGTTAAAACTAGACTATTGCTTTGAACCATCTAAAAGTCCAAATGTACATGCTACAAAAGAAAAGAATATGTGATGAACATATTAGGCAGCATTCCACATCAAAAATTCTATTTTTATCATTTACCTACTCGAGGACGAGTAGGAATTAAGCTTGGAGATGCTGATACGTCTCCAACATATCTTTAATTTTTGCTTGTTCCATGCTGTTATATTATCATTCTTGGATGTTTTACAATCATTTTATAGCAACTTTATATCATTTTTTTGGACTAACCTATTGACATAGTGCCAAAGTGCTAGTTGCTATTCTTGCTTGTTTTTTACTTCGCAGAATATCAGTACCAAACGGAGTCCAATCGCGACGAAACTTTTTGGAGATTTTTTTTGGGCCAGAAGACATCCAATGGGCCAAAGAAGTGCCAGAGGGGAGGGTCGAGGACACCAGAATCCACCAGGGCGCGCCAGAGGCCCCGGGCGTGCCCTGATGGGTTGTGCCCTCCTCGGGCCCCCTCTCCACCGCCTCTGATGCCTATAAATTCCCAAATATTCCAGCAACCCTAAAGGAGTTGGCGGAAAACACATCCAGCCGCCGCAAGTTCCAGAACCTCGAGATCCAACCTAACACCATCACGGAGAGGTTCATCATCCTCATTGGTGCCTCTCTGATGATGCGTGAGTAGTCCACCATAGACCTACGGGTCCGTAGGCAGTAGCTAGATGGCTTCCCCTCTCTCTTTTGATTCTCAATACAATGGTCTCTTGGATATCTATTTGATGTAAACTTTTGCGGTGTGTTTGTTGGGATCCGATGAATTTTGAGTTCATGATCAGTTTCTATCCATGAATATTATTTGAGTCTTCTTTGATCTCTTATATGCATGATTACTTATAGCCTCGTATTTCTTCTTCGAATCTTTGGTTTAGTTAGGCCAACTAGATCGATTTTTTCTTGCCATGGGAAGAGGTGCTTTGTGATGGGTTCGATCTTGCGGTGTCCTCTCCCAGTGACAGAAGGGGCAGCAAGGCATGCATGTATCGTTGCTATTAAGGATAACAAGATGGGGTCTATTCCTAGATGAATAGATCATGTCTACATCATGTCACCGTTCTTATTGCATTACTTTGTTTTTCCATGAATTTAATACACTAGATGCATGATGGATAGCGGTCGATGTGTGGAGTAATAGTAGTAGATGCAGAATTGTTTCGGTCTACTAATCTTGGACGTGATGCCTATATAATGATCATCGCCTTGGATATCATCATGATTATTTGATCTTCTATCAATTGCCCAACAGTAATTTGTTCACCCACCATGTGCTATACTCATGAGAGAAGCCACTAGTGAAACCTACGGCCCCCGGGTCTACTTTTCCAACATATTGCTTTCCGATCTATCTTTTTGCTGTTTACGTGCAGGTGATGTTTACGTAGTGGTGGTGATCCTCCTACTCGTTCGATACCTTGGTTTCATAACTGAGGGAAATACTTACCGTCGCTGTGCTGCATCATCCCTTCCTCTTTGGGGAAATACCGATGATGTCTCAAGCCACGTCAGCAAGCAATAACTTAGCCAAAAAACAGTTTGCTGGGAAGGTGGAAGTTAGAGGCTTATCATGGCATTTTGGTAGGCTTGACAAACAAGTGGTAGGTAGCGAGACATAGCGATAACAATGAGACAACTAGCATAGCAAAGATAGTAGTGATATCCAAGGTAATGATCATCTTGCCTGGAATCCCGCTTGAAAGAAGATCGAATTCATGAAGTAGACAACGTAAATCCTCACATTCGAAAACATTATCGGAACTCTAGCGAGAAGAAGCAATCCAGAAAAAAACAAATGACACGATAAAAAACAAGCATAATCATGGTATGATGCACAATCAAGTATGATGCATATCCGGTTTAAAGATGCATGACATGTAAAGGTGCAACAATCAAATACTACACATTAAGTGCAGCTCAATATGCAATGAGTTGCATATTGACGAAAATCCACAAACAATTCTTTAGTTCACTCCCGTTTATGCTACTCATCAATTTAAATGTTGTTAAACATGGAAAGAGGTGAAGCATAATTAAACTACCTATCTAGGCAATTTAAATGAGGCCGGAAACAACACATAATAATTTTGGAAATTCCCCACATGCAAATTTTGAATTTGGTGCTATTCTATGCTAAATCATATTTTATAGTTGTTAAACGTGAAGAATACATGGACCATGTTATTGTTCATTTAATTCGGAGCTACGGTTATTTATTTATGAAATAAACTGTTTTAGGATGACATTTATGAAAATTAATGCAAACAACAGTTTTAAACATTTTTAACATGGATGAAAGCTGGATATTGTGAAACTACATGAAATTCTACCCAAGTTACATATATGACATGTTTTATTTCGATGTACGCTTATTTAGTTATTAACAAATTAAATCTATGGCATTTTCTGTTATTATGCATGTCCAAGATTAATTTGGAAAATCATTCTGCAATTTTTTTTTACGTGGGCTAAATCTATAGCAGGGCTGGGACAGGAATTGAGCATGAGGTAACTAAAACGCGCACATATGATGGATAGGCAAAGGGCAAAGGAGGTGGTGATACGTCCATTTTGCATCATGATTTCTTATTGATATTGATATTGTTCTTGGTCATTTTTCCATTTTATGATACAATTCTAATGCCTTTTCTCTCTTAATTTTCAAGATCTAACACAAAGAGGGAAATTACCGGAAACTGGAATTCTGGACCTGGAAGCCATGGAAAAACCTGGAAATTTTCTGGACTCCAATTGACCTCAAACTTTACAAGGATTTTTATGGAATATATCTGAATCGTTGGAGCTAAGAAACACCAGAGGGGGGGGGGGCACCCGTGGCTCCCAAAACAACAGGGCGTGGCCACCCCATGGGCGCGCCCTGATGGCTTGGGAGGCCCACAGGCAGGCTCCAGCCCCCCTCTTGTGCTATATGAAGGGTTTTGACCTAGAAAAAAATCAAGAGGATACTTTCGGGACAAAGCATCATCTTCTCGAGGCGGAAACCAGGGCAGGAGCCCTTTGCTCTCCGACAGAGAGATTCTACTTGGGAAACTTCCCTCTGAGAGGGGGAAATCGAAGCCATTGTGATCACCAATGCTTCCTACTTCGTGGGAGAACCAATTTTCATCAACATATTCACCAGCACTATCTCGTCTCAAACCCTAGTCCATCTCTTATATTCAATCTTTTTCTCAAAACCTCAGATTGGTACCTGAAGGTTGCTAGTGTTGATTACATCTTGTAGTTGATGCTTGTTGGTTTACTTGGTGGAAGATAATACGTTCCGATCCTTTATCATATTCATTACACCTCTGATCTTAAACATGGTGATGATTTGTGAGTAGTTACTTTTGTTCTCGGGGACATGGGAGAAGTGTTGTTATAAGTAATCATGTGAAGTTGGTATTCGTTCGATATTTTGATGAAATGTATGTTGTTTCTTCCTTTAGTTGTGTCATGTGAATGTTGACTACATGACACTTCACCATACTTTGGGCCTAAGGGAAGGCATTGTGGAGTAATAAGTAGACGATGGGCTGCGAGAGTGACAGAAGCTTAAGCCCTAGTTTATGCGTTCTTCCATAAGGGGCTGATTTTGATCCATATGTTTCATGCTATGGTTAGATTTTTCTTAATTCTTCTTTCGTAGTTGCGGATGCTTGCGAGAGGGGGTAATCATAAGTAGGTTGTTTTTTCAAGTAATAACAACATCTAAGCACCGGTCCACCCACATATCAAATTATCAAAGTAACGAACGCAAATCAACTCAACATGATGAACATGACTAGACGGAAATTCCCATGTGTCCTCGAGAGCACTTTGCTTCATATAAGAGAACTTTCAGGTAAGTACTTTGCTATAAAAAGGATTGGGCTACCTTGCTGCAGACTTGATACTTTTGTTACTTGTCACTTGTTACGAATTATCTTGCTATAAAACTATCTATCACTGTTACTTGCAATACTTGCAAAGAATACCTTGTTGAAAACTGCTTGTCATTTCTTTCTGCTCCTCATTGGGTTCGACATTCTTACTTATCAAAAGGACTACGATTGATCCTCTATACTTGTGGGTCAACAGGTGGTGCTGGGCTCACCATAGTGGGCCAAGCCATGTAGTTGGAGCAGCGGCTGGGCATGCCGCGATGAAAGTTGGGCCGCAGGCGAGGCAGATCTAGCCCGGCCTTGCTGGGCCTTGGCGGAGGAGAAGGCCCAGGTGGCACTGGAGGCACTGTGGTGCAGGGGGTCGAGCTCATGCGGGTCAACGCACACGAACTATGTGTCCATGGAGACATGGAGAAAGGCGGTTGGACGAACGGCGCTCTGGCGGGGCGAGGAGTTGGGGTGACGCTCGGGACTCCCTCCCGATCCAGATCGGATCGAGGAGGAGCTCCTGCTCCTGGTGGCTGTGGGCTGGAGGCAGGGAACGTGATACTTGTAATCTGCGTTGGGTTTTTCGTGAAGAGGAACGGGTAATTGCAGCCCAAAGCGGATAAGTATTTCCCTCAGTTATGAAACCAGGGTTTATCGAACCAATAGGAATATCAATCCTCAACCGTCTTCAGCGGCTGCACACAAATGAACAAACAACTTGCACCCAACGCGGGCAAGAGGGTTGTCAATCCCCTTGATCTCGTTATTTGCAAGCAAATGAGTAGTGTAGATAATTGTCGATAAATATAAATTGCAAAATAAATAAAAAGTAAATAAAGGCATCAAGGTAAATATAGCGTTTGCGAATATATAAGTGAATAGACCCGGGGGCCATAGCGTTCCCTAGCGACATCTCTCACGTAGGCAGCATACGGTGGGTAAACAAATTACTGTTGGGCAATTGATAGAAGAGCGGATAGTTATGCGATGTTCACGGCAATGATCATGTATATATACGAATCACGTCCATAAGCAATAGGCCAACTCCTGCCTGCATTTATTACTATTACTCCACTCATCTACCGCTATCCAGCATGCATCTAGAGTATTAAGTAAAACATAGTAATGCTTGGAGAACGATGACATGATGTAGACAAAGTAAACTCAAACAATATGAATGAACCCCATTGTTTTATCCTTAGTAGCAAAAAAACAAAGACGCATCTTGTCCCTTACTTTGTCACTAGGATATAGAAACTCGCCAGGTTGAACCTACCACAACGCACTACTCCCACCGATGAAATATCAATCTACTTGGCCAAAGCATATCAATAGATCGGAGAGCATTATGAAGCTATAATGATCATGCACATAAGAGATAATATAATTCAGAGGCATCTCAAATACTTTTCATGAATAATCTGAACATAAACCCACAATTCATCGGATCCCAACAAACACACTACACAATAGGATACATCGGATAGATCAAAGCGAAGATGCGATGATCATTGTATTGAAGATCATAAGAGAGAGAGAGAGATTGTCATCTAGGTACTAGCTATGGACCCGTAGGTCTGTGGTGAACTACTCACACATCATCATGAGGGCAGTATGGTTGATGAAGAGGCCCTCCGTGATCGATCCCCCCTCCGGCAGGGTGCCGGAACGGAGCTCCAGATGGCCTCGCGACGGAACAGAGACTTGCGGCGGCGGAAAAAGGGTTTCGGGACTGCCTCCAGGGTTTTCAGAATATTAGAGAATTTATAGGCCGAAGAGGGACGTCGGGAGGTGCCCGAGGGGGCCACCACATATCAGGGCGCCCTCCCAGGGCGCGCCCTAATGTGTGGTGGGGCCCTCGTGTTCCTCCCGGTTTCCTTCCGAAGCTTCCAGGTCTTCATATAGTCCAGAAAAAATCATCAAAAAGTTTCGTGGCAATTGGACTTCGTTTGGTACAGTAAACCTGCAAAAGCAAAAACTCGCAGAAAACAGCAACTGTTACTGGGAACTGGGTCAATAGGTTAGTGTTCAAAAATATTATAAAATTGGTAAATAATGACCCAAAAAGTATCCTAGAATGATAATATATCAGCATGGAACAATAAAAAATTATAGATACGTTGGAGACGTATCAAGGTGCGAGATGAACTGGGGGCTCCGTGGCCGTCAGTTGAGATCTGGCGATCGAGATCGGCGGGATGGCTGCAGGATTGGTTGGCTGGGTTGGATCTGGTGGTGCGAGGTGGCGGCTGCGGGCTGGCCAGGCACGGAAAACAAGGAGGGCTAGGGTTAGGCTTCCATTTTTGGCACGGGGGGGGGGGGGGGGGGGGGGGCGCTTAAATAGGAAAGGGGCTAGGAGAGGGATTTTAGGGATGTTTTCAGACCCTCCGATCGCAATCGGACGGCTCCGGCGATGGCTAGGTCTTAAGTGGGTCTATTGGGCTATTGTAGAGGGGTTGGGATGAGATGAGAGGGAATATGGGCGGCCCGACAACAGTTTTGTAAATCAAAATGTCTACAATTTGACCGGCTTTAGTGCCGCTATAGTTTAGTGGTTGGGGTATCAAACGATCTCCGAACGGGAAGAAATTTGGCACGCGGTCTATCTACAATATATCAAGACCGCATGCCCAATTTCAACCCATTATGAAATGTTTTATTCCCACTTATAAAAATCTATTTAACGATGTCGTGGGCGCGTGCAAGTGTGTTTGGTATCGAAACGGTCAACGACGAGAACGGGGAGAACCGACAACTACGAACAGTTTTAAGTTTTGAAAATGATGCCAACAGAGTGGCGATGCAATGCGAATGATGAATGCAACAAACAATTAAATCACATGGCGACAACGAAATACGTCGAAGGCATTTGGATCATCGGTCTTGGGCTGTTAAAAATTGTTGTCCCATAAATGAAAAGGAATGACGGGGATGTATCGATTAGGAGGAAGATGGACCTAGTTTCTTCGATTGTAAAGAATGCGGCTACGATGACTTGTACTAGCAATACGCATCAACTAGCGGAGGAGAAGGATAGTACGACCAATTCTCCTTCAACTCCAATGCCACCGCCACCACCCGGGAGGGAGGGGTATGCTTCTTCGGATGGCATTACCCCAATTCTGCCAGCACCCCCAACACATGTACCCCCTAACAAGTGGAGGAAGGTGAGGAAAGGACTCTTTGGGATTAAGTCGAGTACATCAGAAACTGAATCGGTGGCCTCCGTAGAGGAGGAGCGTTGGGATAAATAAAAAAGGGAAGGAAGAGCAAAATAGACTATCAATAACTTGGCAACATCGGTGACCTTCCTCAAGGACGACCGTCATGCCTAATGGATATATCCTATTGAAACTGTCGTGGTATTGGCCACATCACGCCAATTCAAGAGCTTTGCGAGTTCGTGGTTAAGTTTGCCCCTAATGTGTTTTGCATTTTGGAGACCCAAAGTACTAATATCACCGTGGAAAAATTATCAGGCTCTATAGGTTATGATAATTCTTACGCATTTGATAGTTCTCATAGAAGTGGTGGACTAGCAATGTTTTGGAATAATGAAATAAAGTTAGAGTTCTCGGCTACTCTAAGTACCATGTTTATATGAAAGTTTGACCTTGGAGGCGATCCATTGCTTCTATGGTGAAGCCCAAATGCGTCAACGTCACCAGACTTGGGACACAATGAAGAATCTAAGTACTTTGCATAATTTCCCATGGTTGTGTTTAGGCAACTTTAATGATGTGTTGTGGTCTGAGGACCACAATGGATTTAATCAGCATATTCATACGCAAATGCAAGGCTTCTGAGAGGCTGTCGATGTGTGTTGTCTTGTTAATCTGGTGATGCGGGAGCATCCTACGGACATCACCATGAAAAGGGTCCATTTGGCAAGTGGCACGTGTGACATCTACTTCGCATACATAAAGGTGAATCATCTCCTTTACACGTGTTCACTTGACCCCTTCGAGGATGGTATATTACTTGACACTCCTATCGTGTGCACACATAGGTATTGTCTGAGCTTCACAGATGACAAGGAGGAGTGCAAGCACCAAGGAACAACTAAACCATCCGTGAGGGAAGCGAAGACGGAAGAAGATGGAGCTGCAAAGTCTACAACGGCTGGATGACCGGCAACCACTGGACACCCGACACTCTAGAGCGCCCAGACGACCGGTGTCCACCGGACGTTCGACACACGCCAGCGTCCGGATGTCATCCCTTGAACGGAAATCCGACGCCTCCTATCCAGAGGAAAATCATCAGACGTCCGACACGCTCCGGACGTCCGGGCCCTCCCGAGCCACCGGACGACCGACGTCCTCCGGGCGTCCGGTATCTGCCTGTGTGCAGTCGCGGGCCCATGGCCTTGTATCTATCTCTCTCTCTCTCTCACTTATCCCTATATATACTCTTCCCCCACCTCATTTGTAGTGTTAGCAAAGTGATAGCTCATTTCTATTTGAGCTCTGCTCCTTCCTCTACCTCTCTCATGGAGACCGAGGCTTCCACCGGAGAAGATCCCTAGAGGATGTCAAGGCCCCTTTCGAGGGAAGATCCATCACGGATTTCAAGGCCCATCTCTCCTAGAGATTTGGATGAACTACCCATGTATCTTTATTTCCATAGTTGTTCTTGGATCTTGATGCACCTCATGTATTGCTTGTGATTTGAGGAGTACTTGGTATGGATCTTGTCCAATAGAGTGTTTTCCCCTTTGATTTCTCCATGTTTTCCCATTGTGTTCTTCGTGTTCTTCCTTGAATCCACCTCCAATTCATGAAGATCAGTCCACCCTCGGGTTTGCCCCGTATCATCTTGGTATCAAGAGCCACGTTGCCATGAATTTGGAGCCCTACCCCCTCACTTTTCTTGCTTCAGTTTGAATTTTTCTTCCCAATTTCGAAATTTTCCCACAAAAAGAGCCATACCAAATTTCTTTGATTTTGACATTTCTTGTGAGTTTTTGTTGATTTTGATCCGTGGATCTAGTGTTTGGAAAGTGGATCTACTTCCCTTGGTGTTCCCTAGGCCCAATTTTTCTTTTTTCCATCATTTCGAGCCCAAAACCATCATTTTCCACCCAAAATCGCGTCCCGGATCTCAAATCCCGCGTTGACCCTGACCCACTGGACGACCGGCACTTTACCGGACGTCCGGACCACCGCAAAGCATCGGAAGTCCAGACTTAACCAAAAATCCGGAACCCCAATCACGGATTTCCAGCCATTTTTGGATGTCCGTTCGTCCCAGCCAACGGACATCCATCCATTTCCGGACGTCCGGTACGTGTAGAAACTGATTTCAGCTGATTCTTGTTTCTGCCATAACTAGTTTATATAGACTCCGATTTTGACGTTCTTTAGCTTGTTTTGTAGCTATTGACATCCAACGCGCAACAAATTAGTTCCGCCATCGACGACGACCATCCATCCTTTGAGACCATCTTCAACCGGAAGCAAGGCCGGTTACCCCCGACTTCGTGAAAGGTTAAGTGTGACAAAGGCATCCATTCCTTCATAAACTTTTCCTTCCTTGCCATTATACATTGATAGCCCCACCATCTTTGTGAATACCTTCATACCCATTGAGACTAGCTATCCGAGTATTGCCGGGCTTCACGAAAACTTGAGCACCATAGTGGTACAATATCATCTTGTTGCAACAATTTGAATATCATATAGTGAAGTTGCTTGATCCCGTGCATATCTTGTGATACTTGTCTCATGTATTTGGTTGAGGCTCAATAAGCATAGTGGAAAGGAAGAGAAGAGAGAAAAAAAAGCTTTTAAGAAAGAAAGGAAGATCAAAATCTTATAAGCAAAGAGAGTTGAGCATGAAAAGTTATACTTTTGCATGAGGATACATGGAATAGGAAACATTTTACTTGCATGAATAGGATTGGTGCCAAGTAGTGAATCGTTCCCAAACGTGCAAACAAGCTAGCGTCTCTCCTTGTGTTTGTAAAACACGAGCTTAGTCTTCGTTAGGCAATTTTGTATTGCTCATTACTATAGTTGAACGAGCCCCATTATCCCACCGCGTGTGTTTCTTTATTGCCCTCCTCTATATTTGTGATCGCTTGCTTTGCATTTTGAGTCCTTTGGATTGATTTCAACATTTACAATATCTTGGACTTCATTTTGCTTGATTTTTGTGCCACTAACACCACCGAGCTCCACTATAAGCTATTTGTGTAGGTTGTGAGAATTGGACAAGGTTTTTCACCAAGTGCACTCTTTTCCTTGCATACATTGTGGTCTTTTGAGATCCATCTACAACTTCGGAAAGAGGTAACTTTGGTATGTTCATTCCAACTCATTCTCACACCTTCTCGAGTGCTGCTATGGATAGGGACGACACATCTACTTCGGTCTACCACCACAACGACAAGTTTGATGCCATAAAGAACATCATCGACTCCAAGATGGATCCTCAAATAGAGGATCTCAAGGTCCTCATCAACATCGGCAAGACTTCTTCCTCATCTTCGAGAAGACACTCAAGTGCACATGCTTCCGAGCTACCATCTTCAGCAAGATCACATCAGCATCGACACCATCAACGACATGAACAAATAACGACGCCAACATCAAGGCGTCCAACGACGAACAAGCGTGAAGGTCAAGAGCTTGACACCAACCACCGCTCTATGACTTCACCACCCACCTTGGCATCTTCGCCTTTGTACATGCCACATCTTCGCCGGCAAGCACCTCAAGATTATGCTCAAGAGAAGCTCCCCAAGCTCAAGTCCGTGTCTTCCACGAGCTACTACGACCTCGACATAGACCACGAGATTCCTTTCTATGGTACTCAAGGTCCCGAGGAGTATCTCAAGTGGGAGCGCAAGATGGACGCCTACTTCAAGCTACTTCAAGTCCCTTCCAAAGATCAATTGAAGTGCGCCACAAGAAACTTCCAAGGCGATGCGTCGACATGGTGGCTTCACACATCTTCGAAGAGCTTCGACATGAGTTGGTCCAAGATAAAGAAAGCGATGCGCCGATAGTTTGTGCCTTCTACATACACGGAACATATTCAACGCCAATTGGAGAACACCATACAAGGATCCAATTCCATCAATGAGTACTTCATGGATATGAAGAAAGCCTTGCGACGAGCCGGTGTGGACGACCCCATTTGGATGAAGTTCCACTTTATGATGGATTGAAAAATGACATCGCCAAGATTATATTCCTCAACAACTACAAGTCTCTCGACGACCTCTACATCCATGCTCTCAAGGCAGAACAAGAACTCAAGGCCAAGGCTACTCGACCCCGAGCATACTTCGTGACGACCACGCTCCATGACAACACGCATGAGGATGGTACCAACAAGATGTCCAAACCCATCGAGCTCCAAGACGACGCTCCCAAGTTCGACTTCACCGCCATCCCTCTTTGTGGCATTGATGATGCCGAGTCTACGACGACTCTTTTTGAAGATGGCGCGGCGAGGACCACGACTACGGAGCCACTCGAGGAACATGATTTGGAGGCGAGCGACAAGGTGGTGAGCAAGGATGATGCTTCCATCTTTGGAGGCGAGTGTGAGATGATCGAGCATTTAGAGATGGTTCCCTTCGACTACGGCCGCATTTAGAGATGAGTTGAGCGACTTGTGCCACCATATTGAGAGTGAGAGTGATTTTACCACTATCCCTATATATGATGAGCTGCCCCAATTCCCATGTGAGGAGAGCCACAACCCCCACCACTTGAGGGAGATGAGTGACTCCACCATATGTGAGTTTGAGTGCACCTGCCTATAGGGAGTGAGTGAGCCACCATCACATAGAGAGAGTGAGGTAGTCGATAAGTCTTGTGACAACATTTCGATTCCTAACGACTTAACATATATCTCTATTGTGTCCTCCCATTTGGTGCAAGGTCCCATATTTGAAGCTTTGATTGTATGTTGTCATCAATTACCAAAAAGGGGGAGATTGAAAACACAATGTGCTCCCTTGGTGGTTTTGATAATTCATGACAACATACATTGTCTCTTGGACTAATACTTTTACCTAGTGTATTTCAGATAAAGTCCACGGAGAGGGTTGGCTAAAGGATTATGGAGATTGTGGAGATACCCCAAGATGCAAGGAAATGGATTGGCAAAGCTTCAAGCTAGAGGACTCTACATTTTACTTTGTGAGAAATCACTTTGAGTCCATAGGAAAGCCAATACTATTAAAAGGGGGTAAGGTACTGTTGGTGAACAAAATGCTCATACGTGCACAAGTGATAGTCACCAAATACAACCACAAGCTCTTCCACAAAAGTTATCTTCTCCATTATGTATTCATATTAGTAAATCTTTATTTCCTTAGTTATCTCATTGTGATATTTTTTAATTCTTCTTTAAAAAAATTAGGGTGAGATATTCTTTATTCAAGGATCCCTAACTCAAAGGAGGAGAAGTCTTACCAGTTCTCAGATCAGCCAAAGGGAGAGAAATTACATTCAATGACTCCCTAAATTTTCACTTCTATGAACCCTATGTTCTATGACTCTTGTTCTCAAGGATCCCTTCTTAATCAATGATCCCTGTTTCTGACCCTGTGTATGACCTTTTTGGAAATTAATGCCAAAGGGGGAGAAATACCAAAGCTTCAAAGCTAAAAGGGGGAGATACATGCTTATGCAAAGGGGGAGATATAATCAAGGGGGAGAGGAGAATATCAAAGTTTATACTTATATGGACAAGAGGAGAATACCAAAGCAGGGGGAGAAAAATAAGTTTGGAGAAAACTGCGTTTATTTCATTTGACTACTCATCTTAGAATTTTCTCACCCTATCCAATCCCAATATCTACATGCTAAGATTCAGGGGGAGAGGATAATCTACTACTTTCATATCTAAGGGGAGAAAGCTCTAAATGATCTTGGAGACATATCAATCTTAAGGATTACTATCTTCTATACGTTCTCCATATCTTGGTACCATTGAGCTCTATTGCTTTTGATTAGTAGAATACTCTTGTGTTTCATAACATTGTTTTCTCAAGTGTGTTTCTACTACAAGAATGCTCAAGAACTCAAGGTAAGTATATGCATCATATCCTTGATCAAGATTATCTCTTGCTTCTTGCATATATTGTTTGCAAGAGTGTAGTCTTGAACAAGGATACACCTCATTCATATATATTTGATGCATATAGCCAAGATACACATGACTCATTCTATCCCTTCTGCTATGGGTGTGTCCATGCATTCCAAAGCAACTATCCTTTAAAGGGATTGCACACATTTAGGGGGAGCAAGTTTAAGTCATGTGTCTCTCAAAGTCTTCATTATATCCATGCATATCTTTATTTGAAGCTTTGATTGTATGTTCTCATCAATTACCAAAAAGGGGGAGATTGAAAACACAATGTGCTCCCTTGGTGGTTTTGATAATTCATGACAACATACATTGTCTCTTGGACTAATACTTTTACCTAGTGTATTTTAGATAAAGTCCACGGAGAGGGTTGGCAAAAGGAGTATGGAGATTGTGGAGATACCCCAAGATGCAAGGAAATGGATTGGCAAAGCTTCAAGCTAGAGGACTCTACATTTTACTTTGTGAGAAATCACTTTGAGTCCATAGGAAAGCCAATACTATTAAAAGGGGGTAAGGTACTGTTGGTGAACAAAATGCTCATACGTGCACAAGTGATAGTCACCAAATACACCCACAAGCTCTTCCACAAAAGTCTGTCCAAAGTCATATATCCAAAATCGGTGCAACCAACACTTTCCACTCGGTGCCACCGATTCCCAAACTCAGACAGACCCATGCCAAACCCTAGCCAGTCGGTGCAACCAATTCTGCATCGGTGCCACCGAGTTTAGGTTGCCAACTCTCAGTTTAGCTATTTTCAATCTTTGGTACCATCGAGATTTGCCAGTCAGTCTCACCGAGTTTCTGGAGCAACTCTCTGGATAGCCATTCACAGGAATCGGTACCACGGAGAATTGTGGATCGGCGCCACCGAGTTTTTGGACCAACTCTCTGGTAAGCCATGGTCGAAAATCGGTACCACCGAGATGTGAGAATCGGCGTCACCGAGATTGCGCAATCTGACCGTTGGTCACCTAATCGGTACCACCGAGTTTTATATATCGGTCTCACCGAGATTCAAAAGTTGTCACCTTTTGGTCACTTTGGTACCACCGAGATTCACACATCGGTGTCACCGAGTTGGTCACTTTAGGTGTAACGGTTGGATTTTTGGAGATGCCTATATATAACCCTTCACCACCACCCACTCGAAAGAGAAGCACTCAAAACTATTCCATACTTGCCCCAACTGATTTTCTGAGAGAGAGCCACCTACCCTTGTGTTGAGATCAAGCCATTCCACTCCATCCATATGAATCTTGATCTCTAGCCTCCCCAAGTTGCTTTCCACCAAATCAGTCTCTTCCACCATAGCCAAATCTGTGAGAGAGTGATTGTGTGTTAAGGAGTCTATCATCTTGAACCACAAGAGCAAGGAATTCATCGACATTGCCAAGCCTATTACCTTTTGGAGGGTGGTGCCTCCTAGATTGGTTAGGTGTCGCTTGGGAGCCTCCTACTTCGTGTTGTGGAGTTGAACCAAGAAGTTTGTAAGGGCAAGGAGATCGCCTACTTCATGAAGATCTACCCATAGTGAGGCTAGTCCATCATGGACGGAAGCCGTTATGGAATAGTCAAGGTTGCTACTTCCTGGACCCTTATGGGTGGAGCCCTCCGTGGACTCTAGCGACCGTTACCCTCCGTGGGTTGAAGACTCCATAAACGTGGACGTACGATAGCACCACCTATCAGAACCACGGGAAAAATCTTCGTGTCCCTCATGCGTTTGATCTTCTTATCTCAACTCTTTACTTCATGTGCAATGTCTTTTCTTTCCGCTGCTATACTTGTTGACATGCATATGTAGGGTGTGCTGGACTTGCTATAATTGTTAAAATCTGCCAACCAATTAACTCGGGAAAAGGTTAGGTTTGAAATTACTGCTAGTAGTCTATTCACCCCCCCTCTAGACACTCTTCTAGTGATCCCTCAATTGGTATCAGAGCTTTGGTCTCCATTGCTTCGGTTTAATCACCGTGGAGGAAGATGGATGTGTCTAGTATAGGGAATTTGAGTTGTAGAGTACCTATTCTTGATGGACAGTACTATAGTCAATGGAAAACTTTGATGCTTGAGCTATTTAATGTATTTCAATTGAGCAAGTATGTTAAGAACCCCTATGTACCTCCCATTGATCAAATACATCCCACAGATGAAGAGGAAATTGATATGCTATGCAATCTTAGAACTATTAATCTCATCATTAGAGGATTGCCTAGAAATGTGCTTAATCAAATGAAGAATTTTGAATGTGCTTATACTTTGTGGAATGACTTGGAGAGACGATATCCAAGTTATTCATTGAGTAATCTTGATGAAATTCTTCATAAAACTATTGCCTTTCACAAAAAGACGCCTAGTGATCCGAAGTTTGATGATTATCTATTTGAGCTTAGAGACCTCATGCGTGCTAAAGCAGATGTCATAACCATCAATAACATCATTGTAGAAGCCATTCGAATTCACAAGTTTGAACATTGTCATGATCACAACACTAACGAATCTCTTGTTCCTTGTGACGAGGATTTCCCACTTGATGATGAAAATGAGGAACATGGCTACTATGAGGAAGATGAGCTGTTTGACATCGAGTATGAGAAGATCATGAAGAATCTAAGTCTCATGGCAAACTTCAAGGATTACATGTCCGGAGGAAAAGAGTGGACTCTCGATAGCGGATCCACCGATCATATGACCGGAGATAGAGACATGTTTGAAGAGATCACACCAAACCATGGACCGTGAAGGTACGTAACGTTTGGAGACAACTCCAAGGGTAAGGTACTTGGTCTTGGTAAGGTGGCCATATCCCATGATAGCTCTATTCAAAATGTCATGCTTGTTGAATCCCTTGGCTACAATCTTCTTGCCGTATCTAGACTTGCCGACTTTGGTTTTAATGTGCTATTCACGAAAGTAGATTGCCAAGTGTTTCGTCAAGATAATCATAAAATGGTCTTTACCGGTTTCCGCAGAGGTGATCTATACATTGTTGATTTCACTAAGAGATCCAAACCTCGTACTTGTCTTATTGCAAAATCTTCTAAAGGTTGGCTTTGGCATAGAAGACTAGGACATGTTGGCATGCGTAATCTAGACAAGCTTATCAAAGGTGATCATATACTTGGTGTTAAAGATGTTGTGTTTGACAAAGATAGACTTTGTAGTGCTTGTCAAGCAGGAAAGCAAGTAGGCGAAAGTCATCCCGTTAAGAATATCATGACTACTAGGAGACCACTCGAGTTACTTCACATGGATCTTTTTAGTCCCAATGCTTACAAGAGTCTCGGTGGAAATTCCTATGGTCTAGTTATAGTTGATGATTTTTCCAGATTTACGTGGGTATTCTTTCTTGATGATAAGTCGCAGGTACAAAAGATCTTCAAGAACTTCGTTTGCAAAGCGCAAAATCAGTATGAAGTGAAGATCAAGAAGGTTCGGAGCGATAACGAATCGGAGTTCAAGAACACTCATGTGGATACTTTTCTTGACGAAGAAGGTGTTTCACATGAATTCTCGGCTACGTACACGCCTCAACAAAATGGAGTTGTTGAGAGGAAGAACCAGACACTTATTAAGATGGCAAGAATGATGCTCGACGAATACAAGACGCCAAGACACTTTTGGGCAGAAGCCGTGGAAACATCATGTCATGCCACGAACCGACTCTACTTGCACAAGCTTTTCGGTAAAACAGCATATGAGCTACTCACCGGTAACAAACCCCAAGTTGGATACTTTCGGGTATTCGGCTCAAAGTGCTACATTCTTGATTAGCATCATCGTACTAAATTTGCTCCTAAATCTCATGAAGGATTCCTACTTGGTTACGGATCGAACTCTCACACTTACCATGTCTACAACAACTTCACTCGAAAAGTTGAAGAGACGGTAGATGTGAAGTTTGATGAACCTAATGGTTCGCAAGTCGAACAATTGCCAAATTATGTAGGTGATAAGGACCCTTCGGAAGCTATCCAAGACTTGCCCATCGGCAAGATTCGTCCCATGGAGGTGAAGGAAAGTACCTCATCAACTCAAGTGGAAGCCCCTACTTCACGTCAAGGTGAACCTCAACATGACATGGAGGCATCCACAAGCGGTACACGACAAGATGATGAAGAGGAGGAAGTACATCATGAAGATCCACCACAACCTCCTTCACCACCACCTCAAGGAAACGACACCTTCAACAACAACGAAGATGAAGTAGATGATGATGATGAAGAAGCTCCACCATCCAACAAGCCTAAGCTACCCCGAGTTCGAGCAAGAGTGACCAAGAACCATCCCTTAAACCAAATATTTGGTGACATACAAACCGGGAGAATCACTCACTCTAAAACTCGCCTAGCAAACTTCTGTGAGCATTATTCTTTCATCTCTAGCATTGAACACTTGAAGGTAGAACAAGCTCTTGAAGACCCGGACTGGGTGAACGCGATGCATGAAGAACTTCACAACTTCAAGAGGAACGAAGTGTGGACACTCGTGGAGAAGCCCGAGGACGAGCACAACATCATCGGAACAAAATGGATGTTTCGGAACAAGCATGATGAAGACGGTCAAGTCGTACGCAACAAGGCACGTCTCGTAGCCCAAGGATATACGCAAGTCGAAGGTATGGACTACGGTGAGACCTATGCCCCCGTCGCTAGACTTGAAGCTATTCGCATTCTTCTTGCTTATGCTAATCACCATGATATCACGCTTTATCAAATGGACATTAAAAGTGCCTTTTTAAATGGTGAAATTGAAGAAGAGTTTTATGTTATTCAACCACCTGGTTTTGTGTATCCTAAGAAACCTAATCATGTTTACAAGCTTCGTAAAGCTCTATATGGTCTTAAGCAAGCCTCACGTGCTTGGTACAAATGCTTAACGAAGTTTCTTATTGAAAAAGGATTTGAAATTTGGTAAAATTGACGCAACCTTATTTACTAAGAGAGTTAATGGTGAATTATTTGTGTGCCAAATCTATGTGGATGATATTATCTTTGGATCTACTAACCCACAATTTAGTGAAAGATTTGGAAGGCTGATGTCCAAGAAGTATGAGATGTCCATGATGTGTGAGCTGAAATTCTTTCTTGGTTTGCAAATCAAGCAAACTAGAGAAGGAACTTTCATCTCTCAAACTAAGTATACCAAGGACTTGATCAAGAAGTTCAACATGCAAGAGTGCAAAGGTATGAAAACTCCCATGCCTACTAGTGGACATGTTGATCTTACCAAGGAGGATGAACCGGTTGATCAAAAAGTCTATCGATCTATGATTGGTTCATTGCTATATCTATGCGCCTCCCATCCCGATATTATGCTTAGTGTTTGCATGTGTGCTAGATATCAAGCTGCACCTAAAGAGTGTCATCTTTTGGCCATAAAACGTATTGTGAGATATTTGATACAAACACCAAACTTTGGCATTTGGTATCCCAAGGGATCTTCTTTTAACCTTGTTGGCTATTCCGACTCGGACTATGCCGGTGACAAGGTTGATAGAAAATCCACCTCGGGTACTTGTTAATTTCTTGGTAGATCTCTTGTGTCTTGGTCCTCCAAGAAACAAAACTCGGTATCTCTATCTACCGCCGAAGCTGAGTATATTGCTGTCGGATCGTGTTGTGCACAATTACTATGGATGACACAAACGCTTAAGGATTATGGAATCCATGTTAAAAATGTTCCATTGCTTTTTGACAATGAAAGTGCTATTAAAATTGATCATAATCCTATGCAACATTCTCTAACTAAACATATTCAAGTTAGACATCATTTCATTCGTGATCATGTTGCCAAAGGAGATATTGATCTTAAGCATGTTCACACAACAAGCAATTGGCCGATATCTTTACTAAGCCACTTGATGAGAAAATGTTTTGTCACTTGAGAAGTGAGTTGAACATCATTGATGCTTCAAACTTGAGCTAGACTCACTCGATTGCATGCAAGGGCATGAGATTTCTTGATATTTCCATGATACTCTTAAAATGCTATCTTATACCATGGAATTCTATGCTCCCTTGTATTGCATCTAACCCTTTGTAGGTACTTGGAAGAACTTCATTCCACAAGATTGCCATCAACTCCAATTATAAGCAATCTTGTCATGACCAAGTATCCACAAGCTCTCTTGATGATGGAAGGAAGAAGACAACAAACTATATCCTTGACACATATTTGCATTTCACATTTGGAATCGTGTCATATCATGTTCTTCCTTGCTTGACTAACCTATGTAGGTCACAAGTGTACTAAAACGAGAAGGATTGCTCCCAACTCAAGATGATCTTCATCAACCTCGAGCATCCTCAACAAGTTCACCTACAAGCCATGTCATCAACATCACTCAAAGGTATGTACTCATATCCTTGAAAAGGCTTTACTCCAAGTCATGAGCTAAAGCAACTCAAGTGATATGAAAACATTAAAATGCTTAATCGAAAAATGGTAACCCCATTTTGAGCTTAACGATGAGTATGACCTATGATCAAGTATTCTTGCTTGGCTCCTAAGTCAATATACTCTAATATAGGTGACCTAGTCACCGCCCATCATCTAGTTAAGAATTGTGTTTGGTTCATTCTCTATTTTGCAAGATTTCTTGGAACCACTCAAACCTTCTCTAGTTGATATCTCTTTGTAAAGTCTTTTGCACTTTCGTGAAAATCTCTTTTTGACACTTTGTTACAAGCTTTTTGAACTTATTTGCGATTTTCTCAACCTTGCCAAGTTTCTGTTTTAGCCTCGGAGCCGCCGATACAAATTACTCGGTTCTACCGAATTAGCAGATGAGCTGCAAAACAACATCTCGGTACTACTGACTTGTTTGTCTCGGAGCTACCAATTTGATATCTTCTCCATTATGTATTCATATTAGTGAATCTTTATTTCCTTAGTTATCTCATTGTGATATTTTTTAATTCTTCTTTAAAAAAATTAGGGGGAGATATTCTTTATTCAAGGATCCCTAACTCAAAGGAGGAGAAGTCTTACCAGTTCTCAGATCAGCCAAAGGGAGAGAAATTACATTCAATGACTCCCTAAATTTTCACTTCTATGAACCCTATGTTCTATGACTCTTGTTCTCAAGGATCCCTTCTTAATCAATGATCCCTGTTTCTGACCCTCTGTATGACCTTTTTGGAAATTAATGCCAAAGGGGGAGAAATACCAAAGCTTCAAAGCTAAAAGGGGGAGATACATGCTTATGCAAAGGGGGAGATATAATCAAGGGGGAGAGGAGAATATCAAAGTTTATACTTATATGGACAAGGGGAGAATACCAAAGCAGGGGGAGAAAAATAAGTTTGGAGAAAACTGCGTTTATTTCATTTGACTACTCATCTTAGAATTTTCTCACCCTATCCAATCACAATATCTGCATGCTAAGATTCAGGGGGAGAGTATAATCTACTACTTTCATATCTAAGGGGAGAAAGCTCTAAATGATCTTGGAGACATATCAATCTTAAGGATTACTATCTTCTATACGTTCTCCATATCTTGGTACCATTGAGCTCTATTGCTTTTGATTAGTAGAATACTCTTGTGTTTCATAACATTGTTTTCTCAAGTGTGTTTCTACTACAAGAATGCTCAAGAACTCAAGGTAAGTATATGCATCATATCCTTGATCAAGATGATCTCTTGCTTCTTGCATATATTGTTTGCAAGAGTGTAGTCTTGAACAAGGATACACCTCATTCATATATATTTGATGCATATAGCCAAGATACACATGACTCATTCTATCCCTTCTGCTATGGGTGTGTCCATGCATTCCAAAGCAACTATCCTTTAAAGGGATTGCACACATTTAGGGGGAGCAAGTTTAAGTCATGTTTCTCTCAAAGTCTTCATTATATCCATGCATATCTTTATTTGAAGCTTTGATTGTATGTTGTCATCAATTACCAAAAAGGGGGAGATTGAAAACACAATGTGCTCCCTTGGTGGTTTTGATAATTCATGACAACATACATTGTCTCTTGGACTAATACTTTTACCTAGTGTATTTCAGATAAAGTCCACGGAGAGGGTTGGCTAAAGGATTATGGAGATTGTGGAGATACCCCAAGATGCAAGGAAATGGATTGGCAAAGCTTCAAGCTAGAGGACTCTACATTTTACTTTGTGAGAAATCACTTTGAGTCCATAGGAAAGCCAATACTATTAAAAGGGGGTAAGGTACTGTTGGTGAACAAAATGCTCATACGTGCACAAGTGATAGTCACCAAATACACCCACAAGCTCTTCCACAAAAGTCTGTCCAAAGTCATATATCCAAAATCGGTGCAACCAACACTTTCCACTCAGTGCCACCGATTCCCAAACTCAGACAGACCCATGCCAAACCCTAGCCAGTCGGTGCAACCAATTCTGCATCGGTGCCACCGAGTTTAGGTTGCCAACTCTCTGTTTAGCTATTTTCAGTCTTTGGTACCACCGAGATTTGCCAGTTAGTCTCACCGAGTTTCTGGACCAACTCTCTCGATAGCCATTCATAGGAATCGGTACCACGGAGAATTGTGGATCGGCGCCACTGAGTTTTTGGACCAACTCTCTGGTAAGCCATGGTCGAAAATCGGTACCACCGAGATGTGAGAATCGGCGTCACCGAGATTGCGCAATCTGACCGTTGGTCACCTAATCGGTACCACCGAGTTTTATATATCGGTCTCACCGAGATTCAAAAGTTGGCACCTTTTGGTCACTTTGGTACCATCGAGATTCACACATCGGTGTCACCGAGTTTGTCACTTTAGGTGTAACGGTTGGATTTTTGGAGATGCCTATATATAACCCTTCACCACCACCCACTCGAAAGAGAAGCACTCAAAACTATTCCATACTTGCCCCAACTGATTTTCTGAGAGAGAGCCACCTACCCTTGTGTTGAGATCAAGCCATTCCACTCCATCCATATGAATCTTGATCTCTAGCCTCCCCAAGTTGCTTTCCACCAAATCAATCTCTTCCACCATAGCCAAATCTGTGAGAGAGTGATTGTGTGTTGAGGAGTCTATCATCTTGAACCACAAGAGCAAGGAATTCATCGACATTGCCAAGCCTATTACCTTTTGGAGGGTGGTGCCTCCTAGATTGGTTAGGTGTCGCTTGGGAGCCTCCTATTTCGTGTTGTGGAGTTGAATCAAGAAGTTTGTAAGGGCAAGGAGATCGCCTACTTCATGAAGATCTACCCATAGTGAGGGTAGTCCTTCATGGACGGAAGCCCTTATGGAATAGTCAAGGTTGCTACTTCGTGGACCCTTATGGGTGGAGCCCTCCGTGGACTCTCGCGACCGTTACCCTCCGTGGGTTGAAGACTCCATAAACGTGGACGTACGATAGCACCACCTATCAGAACCACGGGAAAAATCTTCGTGTCCCTCATGCGTTTGATCTTCTTATCTCAACTCTTTACTTCATGTGCAATGTCTTTTCTTTCCGCTGCTATACTTGTTGACATGCATAAGTAGGGTGTGCTAGACTTGCTATAATTGTTAAAATCTGCCAACCAATTAACTCGGGAAAAGGTTAGGTTTAAAATTACTGCTAGTAGTATATTCACCCCCCCTCTAGACACTCTTCTAGTGATCCCTCAATTGGTATCAGAGCTTTGGTCTCCATTGCTTCGGTTTAATCACCGTGGAGGAAGATGGATGTGTCTAGTATAGGGAGTTTGAGTTGTAGAGTGCCTATTCTTGATGGAGAGTACTATAGTCAATGGAAAACTTTGATGCTTGAGCTATTTAATGAATTTCAATTGAGCAAGTATGTTAAGAACCCCTATGTACCTCCCATTGATCAAATACATCCCACACATGAAGAGGAAATTGATATGTTATGCAATCTTAGAACTATTAATCTCATCATTAGAGGATTGCCTAGAAATGTGCTCAATCAAATGAAGAATTTTGAATGTGCTTATACTTTATGGAATGACTTGGAGAAACGATATCCAAGTTATTCATTGAGTAATCTTGATGAAATTCTTCATAAAACTATTGCCTTTCACAAAAAGACGCCTAGTGATCCGAAGTTTGATGATTATCTATTTGAGCTTAGAGACCTCATGCGTGCTAAAGCAGATGTCATAACCATCAATAACATCATTGTAGAAGCCATTCGAATTCACAAGTTTTAACATTGTCATGATCACAACACTAACGAATCTCTTGTTCCTTGTGACGAGGATTTCCCACTTGATGATGACAATGAGGAACATGGCTACTATGAGGAAGATGAGCTGTTTGACATCGAGTATGAGAAGATCATGAAGAATCTAAATCTCATGGCAAACTTCAAGGATTACATGTCCGGAGGAAAAGTGTGGATTCTCGATAGCGGATGCACCGATCATATGACCGGAGATAGAGACATGTTTGAAGAGATCACACCAAACCATGGACCGCGAAGGTACGTAACGTTTGGAGACAACTCCAAGGGTAAGGTACTTGGTCTTGGTAAGGTGGCCATATCCCATGATAGCTCTATTCAAAATGTCATGCTTGTTGAATCCCTTGGCTACAATCTTCTTTCCATATCTAGACTTGCCGACTTTGGTTTTAATGTGCTATTCACGAAAGTAGATTGCCAAGTGTTTCATCAAGATAATCATAAAATGGTCTTTACCGGTTTCCGCAGAGGTGATCTATACATTGTCGATTTCACTAAGAGATCCAAACCTCGTACTTGTCTTATTGCAAAATCTTCTAAAGGTTGGCTTTGGCATAGAAGACTAGGACATGTTGGCATGCGTAATCTAGACAAGCTTATCAAAGGTGATCATATACTTGGTGTTCAAGATGTTGTGTTTGACAAAGATAGACTTTGTAGTGCTTGTCAAGCTGGAAAGCAAGTAGGCGAAAGTCATCCCGTTAAGAATATCATGACTACTAGGAGACCACTCGAGTTACTTCACATGGATCTTTTTAGTCCCAATGCTTACAAGAGTCTCGGTGGAAATTCCTATGGTCTAGTTATAGTTGATGATTTTTCTAGATTTATGTGGGTATTCTTTCTTGATGATAAGTCGCAGGTACAAAAGATCTTCAAGTACTTCGTTCGCAAAGCGCAAAATCTGTTTGAAGTGAAGATCAAGAAGGTTCGGAGCGATAACGGATCGGAGTTCAAGAACACTCATGTGGATACTTTTCTTGACGAAGAAGGTGTTTCACATGAATTCTCGGCTACGTACACGCCTCAACAAAATGGAGTTGTTGAGAGGAAGAACCAGACACTTATTGAGATGGCAAGAACGATGCTCGATGAATACAAGACGCCAAGACACTTTTCGGAACCATGGGAAAAATCTTCGTGTCCCTCATGCGTTTGATCTTCCTATCTCAACTCTTTACTTCATGTGCAATGTCTTTTCTTTCCGCTGCTATACTTGTTAACATGCATATGTATGGTGTGCTAGACTTGCTATAATTGTTAAAATCTGCCAACCAATTAACTTGGGAAAAGGTTAGGTTTTAAATTACTGCTAGTAGTCTATTCACCCCCCTCTAGACACTCTTCTAGTGATCCCTCACAATGGCCATGGTGGAATATGATGCACTGATACGTCTCCAACGTATCTATAATATTTGATTGTTCCATGTTGTTATATTATCATTCTTGGATGTTTTACAATCATTTTATAGCAACTTTATATCATTTTTTGGAACTAACCCGGACTAACGTTGTTTTCAGCAGACCTACCATGGTGTTGTTTTTTTGTGCAGAAATAAAAGTTCTCCAAATGCAACGAAACTTTTGACGATTTTTTTTTGAATAAAAGAGGCACTAGAAGCTTCATGGGAGGGCCAGAAGAGCCACGAGGTGGCCACAATCCACCAGGGCGGGCCTGCCCCCTCCGGCGCGCCCTGGTGTCTTGTGGGCCCCTCGTGGCCCATCTTCGCGTGAAACCGACGCCCAAAAATCCTACATATTCGGAAACCCCCGGAAATAACCCTAGATCAGAAGTTCCACCGCCGCAAGCCTCTATAGCCATGAAAAACCAATCTAGACCCCGTTCCGGCACCCTGTCGGAGGGGGAAATCATCACCGGAGGCCATCTTCATCATCCCGGCAGAGGCCATGACGAGGAGGAAGTAGTCCACCCTCGGGGCTGAGGGTTTGTACCAGTAGCTATGTGTTTAATCTCTCTCTCTCTCATGTTCTTGATTTGGCACGATCTTGATGTATTGCGGGCTTTGTTAATATAGTTGGATCATATGGTGTTTTCCCCTCTCTATCTTGTTGTGATGAATTGAGCTTTCCCTTTGAGATTTTGTTATTACCGGAATGAATACTTTTATGGATTTGAGAGCACTTGATCTATGTCTTGGCACTCAACTCGCGGATTCCCGAGGTGACATTCGGGTAATCTATGCATAGGGGTTGATGCACATTTTCTTCCTACTTTCTCCGGTAGAAATCTTGGGGCACTCTTTGAGGTTCTTTGTGTTGGATTGAGTATTATGAATCTAAAATTGTTTGATGCGTATCATATAATTAACTCATGGATACTTGTGGTGACATTGGACTATCTAGGTGACATTAGAGTTGGTTGATGCGTATCATATGGTGTTATTTTAGTACGAACTCTTAGATAGATCGATCGGAAAGGATAACTTGATGTTATTTTAGTACGAACTCTTGGATAGATCGATCGGAAAGGATAACTTTAAGGTGGTTTCGTACCCTACAAACAATTTCTTCTTATGTTCTCCGCTAGATAAGAACATTGGAATGATTCTTCATTGCACGTTGAGGGATGGTTATGTGATCCAATTATATTAGCATTGTTGAGAGATTGCACTAGCAAAAGTACAGACCCTAGGCCTTGTTTTCAAGCATTGCAATACCATTTATGCTCACTTTTGTTACTTGCTACCTTGCTGTTTTTTATTGTTACTATTACAAAAATCTATATCTACTATCATTACTACACTTGTATCACCATCTCTACGCCGAACTAGTGCAACTATACAATTTACCATTGTATTTGGTGTGTTGGGGACACAAGAGACTTTTTATTATTTGGTTGCAGGGTTGTTTGAGAGAGACCATCTTCATCCTACGCCTCCCACGGATTGATAAACCTTAGGTCATCCACTTGAGGGAAATTTGCTACTGTCCTACAAAACTCTGCGCTTGGAGGCCCAACACGAGTCTAAAAGAACAAGTTGGGTAGTAGACATCATGCACCCCCACATGGTTCCATCACGATGAAGATGACCACAATTTGGTCTTTGCCACCTCACCTACACCACATGTGTGGAATGAGAAAGGTAACATAGGTGAAGGTGATGCTCTTGTCCCACTAGTGGACATTGATTGCTTGCATGTTGATGATCACCCTATTGCCATGCTTCATGATTGTGCGACTTCCTCATGTGATGAAATACCCATTTATGATGAGTTTGACGATTCTCATGTGGAGTCTATTAGTTGTGATGCCATGTTGCATAGGATACCTTGTGAGAACTCTATAGATCACATCTTGTTTGACAATCCGCTTGACTTGTCATATGCTATGCATGAGATACACCACATTTCATATTTGCAATCTCATCATAGTAACTATGCATATACCATTAAAATAAACTCAATTTGCACATATGGCATAGATGACAAGCCCATGGTTATTGGCATATCCTTTTCTTGTGATGATATTGCCATGCTTCCTTTGCATCATTTGCGCAATGGTTCACATAGGACGTGCCATGACCAACTGATACGTCTCCAACGTATCTACTTTTCCAAACACTTTTGCTCTGGTTTTGACCTCTAATTTGCATGATTTGAATGGAAATAACCCGGACTGACGCTGTTTTCAGTAGAACTACCTTGGTGTCATTTTTGTGCAGAAATAAAAGTTCTCGGAATTGGGGGAAACTTTTTGTGGATTTTTTCTGGGAATTCTAATGAATTATGGAGCGAAGACCTACCAGAGGGAGGCCACCTAGGGGCCACAAGCCAACAGGGCGCGCCCCCCTAGGCCGTGCCCTAATGGTTTGTGGGGCCCTCGAGCCTCCTCCGACCCTAATTCCAGTCCTATAAAATGACATCTTCGGAGAAAAAACCCAGAGGGAAGTTTTCATCGCGTTTTACGAGACGGAGCTGCCGCCACCTCCCGTTCTTGCTCGGGAGGGCTGATCTGGAGTTCGTTTGGGGCTTCGGAGAGGGGAAATCGTCGCCGTCGTCATCACCAACCCTTCTCCATCAACACCGCCATGATGCTCACCACCGGGAGTGAGTAATTTCTTTGTAGACTTGCTGGACGGTGGTGGGATTTGATGAGATTGATCATGTAATCGAGTTAAGTTTGATAGGGCCTGATCCCTAGTATCCACTACGTTCTGAGATTGATGTTGCTATGACTTTGCTATGCTTAATGCTTGTCACTAGGGCCCGAGTGCCATGATTTCAGATCTGAACATATTATATTACCTCTGAATATAAGATTGATTTGGATCCTATCTTGCAAGTTGTATGCACCTATTGCGTGTCTTGATCTGCATACCCCAAGGTGACAATAATTTGGATTCTTTTCGGTGATTGCCGTAGTTTGAGGAGTTAATGTATTCAACATGTGTTAATGCTTTGTTCCGGTTCTCTATTAAAAGGAGACCTTAATATCCCTTAGTTTCCAATAGGACCCCGCTGCCACGGGAGGGTAGGACAAAATATGGCATGCAAGTTCTTATCGCAAGCACGTATGACTATATACGGAATACATGCCTACATTATATTGATGAATTGGACCTAGTTTTGTGTCGCCCTAGTGTGTAACTATTACGTGATTTATGTCATCTAAATCATTATCCATCACCGATCCACGTGCCTATGCTTTACATATACTGAATATTGCTAAGTTACTATTGCTACTGCTACTGTCACAACTGCTACAAAATTGCTGCTGTCACCACTACTGTTACTTTTTCTACTACTGCTTGCCGTGCTACTAAACCTTTGCTGCAGAGAGATATACCAGGTGCGGTTGAATTGACAACTCAACTGTCAAGGCCAATAAATATCTTTGGCTCCCCTTGTGTCGAACCAATAAATTAGGGCGAAATACTACCCGTGAAGACTGTCGCGATCCCCTATACTTGTGGGTTATCAAGACCTTTTTCTAGCGCCGTTGCCGGGGAGCATAGCTCTATTTATTGTGTTGACTTGAGGATATCCAATTTTCACTATGAAGAATCTGAAAGATAATTGAACTAAGATCATCCCCTCTCGCATGAGAGGAGGTAAGGAACTGCCATCTAGCTCTGTTTTTGATTCACCTGATGTTTTGAATCAGCTTGTTACACCACCATTTGTTGATCGTCCTGATATGTCACATGAATTTGATGATGCTACCTCTAAAATTAAAGATGATACTATTGCTCCACATGTTGAAACTAAAACTGTGACACTGAATGAATTACTTGATGCTCATATTACTAAAGCTAGAGAACTTGAAAATGTTGAAACTGATGAGGACTTTGAATCACCTGTTACACCTCGCTCTCCTAATAGATATGAATTGCCTCATGTACCTGAAAGTTATGTCGTTGATAAGGAAACAACTAGGGATTTCTTTGCTTGTGAAAATAGAGATGACTTGAAGAAACTACTATGCAAACTAAAAGAAAAATCGATGATGGAGAAAATGAAATATGATCCCAAATTTGCTACTTCTCCTATATTTGTTACTGATAAGGATTATGAATTCTCAGTGGACCCTGAGTTAATTCGTATAGTAGAGTCTGATCCTTTCCACGGTTATGAAAATAAAACTGTTGCCGAACACCTTATGAAACTAAATGATATTGCTGTTCTCTTTAGCAATGATGAAAAGATACGCTACTATTGTATCCTTAAGCTTTTTTCTTTCTCGCCAAAAGGTGAGGCCAAGGAATGGTTTCTTTCTCTTGCTCCTGGTTGTATGCGTAGTCCCCAGGATATGCTTCAGTACTTTTCTGAAAAATATTTTCCTGCTCATAAGAAACAAGCTTCCTTACAGGAAATATTTAACTTTTTGCAAATTGAAGAAGAGAATCTCCCTCAAGCTTGGGGGAGGATTCTCCAGTTACTTAGAGCTTTTCCTGATTGTCTTCTTAAGAAAAATGAAATTCTCAGTATCATTTATAATGGACTAACCGGTGCTTCTGGGGACTTCCTAGATAGTTGTGCTGGTTGTGTTTTCAGGGAAAGAACTGTCAGTCAAGCTGAAGAATTATTGAATAACATATTGCATAATGTCGATGATTGGAGACTTCCTGAACCACCTCCAGAACCTATTCAAAAGAAGAGAGGTATTCTATTTCTTAACCCTGAAGATATGCAAGAAGCAAAAAGATCTATGAAGGAGAAAGGTATTAAAATTGAGGATATCAAGAAATTACCACCTATTGAAGAAATACATAGACTTGATACCCTGACACAGGTAGTAGAGGTAAACTCTCTCCGTTCCTTTAGTGAAAATGATATACCTTACACTAAGTCTCCTGAACAATGCGTGGATGAGTATGGTAATTATGTTGTTAAGCAAGAACACTTCAACAATTATGTTAAGGATCAATTGAGACGTAATGCTATGATGATAGACCGCTTAAGTGACTTGATGTTTAGGATTGCTAATGATGTAAAAGGTCTAGGTAAACATGCTTCTATGGTTCATACTCAACTAGACCAAGTTGCTAAGTCACAAAATGATTTGCTTGCCGAAATAAACAGTAATATGAATGATCATGCCGTATGAACCAAGAACCTCCCTACCCAGAAGGTCATCCTAAAAGAATAGAACATGATTCTTAAAGAATTAATGTTGATGCACCTAGTTCCTCTAATAAGAAAAAGAAGAAGAAAAATGATAGGGACATGCATGCTCCTAGTGAACCTGTTATAGAAACACCTACTGAGAAACATAATGATGTTTCTATTTCTAATGCTAAGACACAATCTGGTAGTGAACATGCACCTAGTGATAATGAAAAGGAAGATGAGAGTAATACTGTGCATGTAGATGCTCCACCAGATAGTAATAAAGAACATGATAACGATGTAGAGATAGAACCTGTTGAGGGTCTTGATAACCCACCTCCTAAAAATAAACGTTATGATAAGAGAGACTTTGTTGCTAGAAAACATGGAAGGTAAAGAGACCCATGGGTTCAAAAACCCATGCCATTTCCTCGTAAGTCTTCTAAGAGTAAGGACGATGTGGATTTTGAACGCTTCGCTGAAATGATTAGACCCATCCTTTTGCGTACTCGTTTGACCGATATATTGAAAATGCCTCTGTATGCCAAGTATATGAAAGATATTATTACCAACGAAAGAAAAATACATGAAACTGAAATTGCTACTATGCTTGACAATTATTCTTTTGATGGAGGAATACCTAAGAAGATAGGAGATCATGGCATACCCAGGATACCTTGCTCTATTAAAAGAAATTATGTTAAAACTGCTTTATGTGATCTAGGGGCCGGTGTTAGTGTTATGCTTTTCTCCCTTTATAAAAGACTTGATTTGAGTAAGATTACACCTACTGAGATATCTTTGTAAATGGCTGATAAATCCACTGCTTTACCAATTGGAATTTGCGTGGACATTCCTGTTGTGGTTTCAAATGTTACTATCTTGACAGACTTTGTTATTCTTGATATGCCGGAGGAAGACAATATGTCGATCATCCTTGGTAGACCCTTTTTAAATACTGCAGGGGCTGTTATTGATTGCAATAAAAGCAAGGTTAACTTTTAGGTCAGTGGCAAGCAACATACCATGCATTTTCCGAAGAAGCAAACTTTGGTTAAAAATATTAATGTCATTGAGCCTACTCCCATGGTTATCATTGGAAGTTTTGCAAATCCTCTACCTACTATCAAGAAGAAATATTATAATCTTATTGTTGGGGAGATGCAAATCCCCATTGAGGTAACCTAATGATATACGGAAATTCTTCGGTTGCATGTTAATCGGAAACGGTGGTTAATAAGACTTGATCAACCTTATTAATGGATCCTTTTCGGAAGGCATATGATTGATGAATTTAGTATTCACAATTCTCTGCATCAAAAGTTGATCCTCTGTTTTTCCCGTGCATAGAAAAATACCCGAAAATAAAAATTCTTAGATTGCCACAAAATTTTAACATGATTTTTTTTGGAATAAATAAGAATTTTTGGCATAAAAATTGCAGTAGGGGACTGCACCTGTGGGCCACAAGCCAATAGGGCGCCCCTAGGCCGCTCCATGATGGCTTGTGGGGCCCACAGGGGCCTCTGCCTTATCCCTCCAGCCCACTCTTTCTCCTACCTCCAGCAAAAATTTCCTATCCATCTCTCTCCCGTGTTCTTCACCTAGAAACTGAAATTTTCGATCTCTTTGCTCGGAACTCCGTTTCCGAAACTGTTTTGAGGAATTGTACCTTGGTATGTGACGCCTCCACTCCTCCAATTAGTTTTTGTTTTAGTGGTTTATATTTTGCATAATGTGTTGCACTTGGTGCTACAGATAATGAGCCTACATGTTGAATTATTTGACTTCCAAGTAGTATGAATGCTTGATATGGCCTCTAGGCATCCATATGAGTAGTTGCTATGAATCTTGCAAAGTTTTATTGACATGAATTTGTGGCCCAATTTTTTTTCAGAAATTTGTGCTTGGGAAGATGAGTTTCTTTAGGAGGAGCTCCCCAAGGAGACTTACCGCGAGTGAGTCATCTAGTGGGAGCTCAGTACGACAAGCTTACATTGAAACTCGAGACAACCAGATAGTTATGGCTGACGCCAAATCACGTCGATGGCCCAAGTGAAGATTTCATGATAGGTGCAGGCATTAAGGAGGAATTTGACCGATTCATTGATAATACTGGCCTCACTGATTTCCTCGCAGATAAGTGTGTTCAACACTATGACCGTACCCGTACATTCACGAAAGGATTTCGTTATCAATCACATGCTTCTAGAGTGTTATTTAAACTTTATGATAAATCCTTTAGCATGACCCTAGGAGAATTCTCGGTTGCTTGTAAACTTCCACTTTGGGGTTCGCCCGAGAAACCTTCAAAAACTGATTATAATATGTTCCTCGAGAGTCTTTGCTTTGGAGAAGATAGGGGAGTAAGAGAGGCAAGAATTAAAAGCATACAGTTTCCCTCTATTCATTACTTTGCACTGTTTAATGGGAAATGCGTAGTAGGAAAACAAGATTGTAGTGCCTTATGTGCCCCTGACTTAATCCTTATTCACACCGCTGTAACCGGTGAACAACACTATAACCTCGGTGCAATTGTTGCCCGAAGGTTGAATTCTAACTCTAGCAATGGTGATTTGTATGGAGGAATTTATGCCTCCCGCGTAGCCTCAAAACTGGGAGTGTCACCTCAACCTAATGATCCGATCTTGCCTGATAGATATTTAGATTTCGAAGCTATGCGTTCTCATGAGTATATTGTAAACCGTGCTAGGGGTTATGAGTATAATTTAATATTTGGGAAATATACGCATGTGTCTGTCACTTTGCCTGCACCTGCCCTCTTTGATTTTCAGGCTCGACAGCGTTACTATGTTCTTGAGGAAGAGGTGCGGGAATACAAAGCTGCAGTGGAGGCTACTCGTTTAACAGAGGAGGCGGCCAGGAACGCATCCACCAGCTATCATTTTAACCATTTTCTAGATTATCAGTGGTGATCACCAAGCTAGGCAGCCGCCTAAGCTTGGGGGAGTAGGTATTTCTCACTGACATTACATTCATATTCACACAGTTCATATAAATTGTCGGTGTTCATCCTCTTTCATTGTATATCCATATTAGTTTTATTTTTCCGCTTTCTTCTTGTGTGTTTGAAAAACTTTGGAAAACCCAAAAACATTTCTCGCTTCTTTTTAGTTTTATTTCCTTGTTTAATTATTTTGAGTACCAAAAAGAAAACCCAAAAAGATTTCCTTTGCATGTTGGGAGCTTTCCCGTTTAAATATTTTTTTCTCATCCTTGTTTTCCCTTAGTTTATTTGCTCGCTTGAGAACAACAAAAACTCCAAAAATATTTCAGTGTGTTTCTCTGAATTTCTTTTCTTTTTGTTGAGTCTTTGAAAGGAGAAGACCACGATGAAAATGTTGAGTGGCTCTTATATGCTTTATTGTTGGTCTGTAACACCCTAGATTTTGCCCATTTCTTTTCCTTTGATTTTGGTCTGGTTTTGCTTTTCCGTGGCTTGGTAGTCTTGGAACCTGGAGGGATTACCCTTGATTTCTCTTCCCTAGTGGCTTGCCAACCTCTAAACCATCTTGAGACCTTTCCATTTCCATCTTGAGCCAAACCCAATAATCTTTTCGTTGAGAATATTCCTTTTTCTATTAAAGGAATAACCCTGTCTGCCTTGGGTTGTGAAGCAACCCACATCTCAATCACTCCAAAAATTCCCAAATAATTCTCATAAATTGTTGGGGGTCATATCTTCCTCAAATATGTCAAAACCTATCCTTGCCATGTTCAAAAATATTTCTCAAGTATTCCTTTTCTGATTCTGCCCTAGCTATCAAGTTGTTAAGCAAGTACCCTTTATGTCCACTTGCTTGCCCTCAAACTTTTTGGGAACTCTTTACTATCCATATCATTGCCACATGACAAAATTCAACTCAATTTGGCTAGCAAATATTTCTTGGCAAATTTTCAAAGTTTCTGATCCAGAGGAAGCTTTGTGAAGCAAGTGCTAACTAAGAGTATGCAAATGAGGTGAAATTTGGCAAGCATCTTTATATGCCCAAATCATGACTCTCCTCATGATTTGAGCATCATCCCATCTTCTGTGTGACCACAGCATCAAATCTTTGTTTCTGGTCATATTTCCCTGTTGTGAAGCAACTATATTTTATATTGCTTCATAATTGCTGGAAATTTACCAGAGCATTCTCCTACCCATGTAACCTATATCCACCAAATTTTGGCTCATTCCATCTAGCCATTTTCCCTCAGGAATTTTTCTAAGATTCTGGTCAGAGAGGTCCATTATGAAGGAAGTACCATTTTGGCTTGCCCAAATGGCATGAAATTTTTATGGCACTCTCATATGAAAAAATCATTATCTTATGCCCATTTTCAGCTCAAGGCAACACTATATGTTAGTGCCACATCCAGATTAGCCTTTCTGTCCAGTAGAGCCCTTTGAACTGCAAGTGCTATTTATCCCCATCTAAATGAGCTGAAAATTTGCAGTAGTGATCATCTTAGTGTGTGTTATCCCTCATCCAAAAACCAGAGTCAATCCCCAGCTGAATCTCCCCCACCCCTCTCCAAACACCTTGCTATTCCAAAGCAAATCTGCTAGCTGTGGTCATCTCAAGCCCCTCTATGCCTGTTTCTTTCCTCTTTGACCTTATCCTTCGAATGACCCTTCCTTCTGACATGATTAGACCGGTCAGGGTGCACCGCGTGTGCCAGCTCACGCGGTGACCATGCGGCCGGCGTGCCATATGCGCGCTCTGGCAAGTGGAGCCCTCGGTCTCGTCCGTTTCCCCGCTCCCTCGACGTCTAGCCATGTCCAGCAGCTTCCTCTCGGCGCCTTCCTTCTCCTGGACCCCTCTCCCCCTCTAAAGTCCCCTCCTACGTGGTGCAGTAGCCATGCCCGTGACATGGCCGGTTCTGCCACCGCCGTGTCCGGTTGCCTGCGCCGTCCCGAGCCCTCCCGATCCTTCCCATCCTCGCCTGAGCTCTCTCTTCCCCTCCGTGACCTCTCGGGAAGCCTCTCCCCTCCTCCAGGCGGGCTCCCGAGCCCAGCGTCGCCCCGCCTATTTAAAGGCCCCCGAGCCCCACCCGAGAAGCTCATCGCCCTCGCCGCACTCCTCTGCCCCTCCCCATCCTCCTGCCCGAGCCCCGGAGCTCCTCTCCGCCTCCATTGGCCGCCATGGTTGCCCGCGGTCTCCTCCAAAATTCGCCTAATGCCGAGCCTCTCCTTCCCTTCCTCCGCCACCAGTAGAACCACCAGAGGCCGGCGGAGCTCCCTCACGCTTCAGCTCCTCCTTCGGCGCACCGAGGCTACGTGCCCACCGGTGCCCGTGACCGCCGTCCGCCGCGGCCAACGCCCCAGCCAGACTCGAGGACCCCGGCGGCTGTGCCCTACCTGGGCGGGACCGCCTCGCCACCCTGAGCCCGTCGGTGGTCGCCGCGCCTTGGGGGACGGCCGGGCGCCTGAGCCTCTCCCCGTCGGGAGGTTGAAGAAGAAATAAGGAGGAGAGAGAGAGAGGCGGCGGGGCCCGCATGTAAGAGACCCAGAGGTCGAGCCTGCGGTTATAAGTGGAAGCGTACTCTTCGGAATACGTTTTCACTTCTATGAAAGCGTATTGCCGTTATGATGCGGCTGAAAATGCGTTTTCTTTTGCAGAAAACGTGTTCCGCCCTGAGGCGCCTTCTATTTTAGCCGCCAGGGACTTGTGTGTGAATATTCTTTTTACAGATTAGCCCCTGAGTTTCAACGGCCCATATCTTTTCATCCGTAGCTCCAATCGAGGTGATTCCAAAGCCCACGTCTTCGTCTCTTCGAGCCCGTCCTGTTGGTACTATTTTCACAGTGTGTCCACATAGTGAAAATGACCATTCTGCCCTTGTCCGTAAACAGTCCCCCTCCGAGAGAGAACTGTTTCCGGCAATCCTTCCGCGGCCTTTCCGCACTCCTTCCCGGTGGATCCTTCATCCCAGGCAAGCCAGGACACCCATTCCATGAAGCATTTCAATAGCATTACTTATTTAATGGAATTACTTGCATTTATAAATGAAATACTTTCATTTACTTGCTATATGATAATTCATGGTAATTAATTTAAATGCCTAGTTGCTGCCATCTTAAGTATTGTGATAAACCACTATGTTTGCCAAGTGAACTTAGTGGTTGATCTTGAGTCACCTGTCCGGGCTTAACCGTGCAACCACATTTGCCGGTATGGGACGGTCTTGACTTGGTCTGATTGCGTGCTCTTTCACCGGTACCTCCAAAGAGGGAAGGTTATGCGCGCGCGCTACCCTGGTCCGGTAGGTGGCGATAACCTTGTGAGCCCAGTTGAGTTTTGTTTGGGCCCGTCCCCGTTTGGGACAACTGAGTACGTCCCCGTTTGGGACAGATAGCCCCCGTTTGAGACTATTTAGTTTGGCCACGACGGTGGCAGGTGTCATGAGGACACAGGGGCCACCCAAGGCAGACCGCCGGGGGAGGATGAGTGTCGGTGGTACGATGAAAGAGTCACGGGTCAGGAAGGTTTCGTTGAAGCAACGCTGGTCCACCCGAGTGGGGATCACGAGGCCAGGTGCTTTATGGTGTGGGTAAAGTGCGCAACCTCTGCAGAGTGAAAAATCTATTCGAATAGCCGAGTCCACGGTATTGGACAGCCCGTCCAGACCTCACTAGGTGGTCAACCATAATATTGATAATAAGGATGGATGAACAAGTCTTGTGATCAGAAGTACTCGGTGAGTATTCCGAGGGTTGTGGGACAACCCAGAAGAGAGTAAGTGAATGATCGACAACAGTAAGTAAACTACTTATGCATTTAATATGATAATTGCCGTGCTATTGTTTGCTGCATTGTTTGGTTGTCGTGAGCTTGCGAGTACATTCAAAGTACTCACCTGGCGTATCATGCCAGTTTGCAGGTCCTATCAGGTTTGCTTGCTTGTCGATGATGCCGAGTCCGCGAGCTAGGATACGCGCTCCAGCCAGAGTCCCTGCGGAGTGGAGTCCTTCACCGCAGTCGTCGTTCCGCTGCCGAGAGTTACTCCGCTTCCTCAGGATTGTCCTGCTGTTAGCATAGAGCTACCCGGGGCAGGCGTAGTCTCGTCGTGCCGATGTAATCCTTGTTCCCTTGTAACCTTTTCCATAGTAATAAAGAGCTGATTTGTTCTATGCCAACAGTGCCGTATTCCAGAAGACTTGTCTTGGGCTGGAATACGGGGTGTTCCGGTCTCCTCTGAGCCGGGGTGCCACAAGAGTTGGTATCAGAGCAGGTTTGGCTGTAGGACGCCCTAGACCGCGCGAGCTCTAGTAACCGGTAGTATAGGATCCAGTTGGCTTGCTGCACTTGTTTGCTGCAATTGTTTGTGCATAGCATGCATATAGATTAGATATCTTATCACTAACGATGGATCTGGTGAGTGTAGGTGGCATCGGTTTCGATTCACCACCTGCGCTCTCCAATTTGCATGCCTGTTCTTTGGTGTGGTGTCATCTCCGTCCCAGCGGAGTGATGCCAAGGTGCCTGGTAGTGTCGATCCCTTGCTGGACTGATGCACCGGTACCACACCAATATATTCTCTTCAGCCACCCCTATTGTTTCGGTGATGGACTTGTTTCTATCCCGGATCTTGCCCATCTATCTAGCCGCGTTGGCAACCCTTACCGATCTTTGTTATCCGAAAAGGGCAATGCCCGCAAGCCTTTCTTTCCATCGCCATCCTTCCCTGCCATCCATCCTCAGGACGAGTACGGTTTTCCCCGTACGCTTGATGATGATGTGGTCGTGACCCCCGTGTTCCGACCCACGATCACCGAGTTCTTACGAGATTTGTGTGCTTAAGTAGGAATGCATATTATTGCTGTGAATAGCTGTAGATTATGGTACTGCTTGTGTGTGATCTTGTGTGCTTTTGTTTTAGTCATTTCTTTGCTTCTTTCTTTGGGGCCCTTGGTGTTACCTTATTTCCCTTATGGAAGTTGCTCACCGACACTGGACTCAAGGAAATCAGTGAAGAGATAGTCATTTGGAATCTCAGTTCAGCAATATAGAATTTCAGCAGACTGCATTATATCAGGAATATCGGGCATGAAAATAAATGATATCCTGGCTAGATTGGTTATCAGCATCAAGTATACATCAGTGCAACCTTCACAGCAGTAATCATCGAATCAGCAAGACGACAGACTGTGTGCCCGATCCACAGTACATCCCGCGTCAAAGGTATGATCTACATACGCGGTTGAGTATGCTATGAGTACAATTTGAAACCTGCTATATTCCGGAAGCAAGTCAGAATGTGCTATGAACTTAGTGTTCAGCAAGAAGGATAGCCGAATACCCTGTTGCATACAACAAGTAACCGACAGCAGGAACATTAAGGGATATATATATATATATATATATATATATATATATATATATATATATATATATATATATATATATATATATATATGCACTCGGTCCGCATAAGGCAAAAAGAAAGCTTCAGATGTAAGCAACCTGGCCTTTCTTCATAAGCTGTCAGAGAAGCATACTACGCAAGGATTCCTGTGTCTACCTCGATACGGCACATGGATATCTTCTAGTGCAAGATACTCAGGCTTCTTCAGTAAGCTACCTCAAAAGCTTCTGGCCTAAGGTACTGAGTCTTCCTATCAAGTCTTTAAGAGGGAAAGCTTTTGAGCATAAGCTATGCAACCCTCGCCAGCAAGGTATCGCATCGACATCAGTACAAGCTATTCCACCGACAGTTGGCAGCATATGACCATGCATTCCAAGGATCAGATCCGCAACAGTTGGTCAGAAGGCAAAAAGTCAGTTAGGACACAAGCCTGCTCCAGGAATCAAGCGCTCAGCCGCATATACTCGATAGATATGGAGGACATGCTGCCAAGGCCATATGAGTCAATCATACAATGATGCTAGCTGGTGAGAATCCGACTATTGCATGAGCTATGTAAGAAGAAGAAGAAGAACGCCAGTTATACCCTTCAGTAAGATGACCAACAACCTACGGATAAGCTGTATGGGACGCGGATGAACCCTTGCCCGTCTTTCTTTCGTGACGGCACCACGCCTGAGTTCTGAGCTGTTTTCGGCCATTCGGGGTGGATGCCGACTTTTATTTCTCTTGTCAGCAACTGGCCCGTGTTCTGAGCTGTTTTTCGGCCGTCTCGGGCAGCTGTTGAATTTCTTTCCGTAGTAGTGACCCTATGCTCTGAGCTGTTTCTCGGCCGTCTTAGGGAACTGCTACTTTCTTCTTATCGACACCGTCTCATGCTCTGAGCTGCTTTTCAGCCGTCTTGAGTCGGGGTTGAGTTACTCCAGTAATGTCCCAGATCTGAGTTGTAAAGACCGTTCTGGTGGCCACTAGTTTATTTGCCGGTTTAATCCAAGGGTTCAGACGGTCGTTACCCTACAGCTACAACTTGTTGAGTAATATACCTGCCGGAATATTGTACCTGGCAGCACTCATGGTCATCCGAAGAATCAAGGACACATCAGGCCCAACTCTTTTAGCTAAGGATCCAGGCAAAGAGAACCATAATGAAGGAGCAAGATTGGCCATACAGGTATGATAATGGTTGCACGGTACACATACTCCGGACAGTATGGATCGGTACCGATCACCATGGGTACATATCCACGGGGTCTATTCCATTTGCAAGTACCCCATATCGAGTCAACCCGCTCAGCCAGCTATACATTCTAAGAATCGTCAGAAGGGGATACTCAAGCCTGTCAGAAGGAACGATCAGAAGGATGATAACTACTTCAAAGCATGTGTCCTCATCTAGGGAAATCAGTCAAAAGATAACCTGCTGGGGACAAAATCTTCCGGTTAGGACCCCCGTCAGCCAAGTCTGCAGATAATGCCGTTATAAGGACGTACCCTTTACGTTGGTCACGACAGGCTATAGCCAAGTCATTGATACAGATGTGATGCTAAGGGCAGTAAACCTAGCCAAGATGTTTCCGTAACCCCTGCAAGGAGTCTGATTCCGCCAGGAGAACGGTATGAATTGTAGCACCAGTTGAGTCTGGAAGGCACACATCCATTTGAAGCCAGCCAATGCAAAGAGTAAAAGATTTCGTGTCCACGGAGAGAATCTATTCACGACTCAATGGACGATCGTCCATATTGGACTTCAGCACAACACGTCCATGAGGAACAACTCCCGGACTTGCGAGAAGGACAGGTATTTCAGACAGGATAAGCCATTGCACCCAGATAAGTCAACAGACATAAAAGGATTGAAGTCAGAGTAATATATGAGGTAAGAACTGTCAGAGTGAGGATTCAGTGAAACAAACCACATTGAAGCCGGGTAGTGCGTCAGATAAAATCCAGTGGGAGCATAGTACAAAGGCCAAAAGGGAAACCCGAGTTGGAAACGGTTTCCTCAAGTGGGGATACTTAAGTTTAACCCCTGAGCAACCAAATCTCGAGGACGAGATTTCTTTAAGGGGGGGTAGGTTTGTAACACCCTGGATTTTGCCCATTTCTTTTCTTTTGATTTTGGTCTGGTTTTGCTTTTCCGTGGCTTGGTAGTCTTGGAACCTGGAGGGATTACCCTTGATTTCTCTTCCCTAGTGGCTTGCCAACCTCTAAACCATCTTGAGACCTTTCCATTTCCATCTTGAGCCAATCCCAATAATCTTTTCCTTGGGAATATTCCTTTTCTATTAAAGGAATAACCCTGTCTGCCTTGGGTTGTGAAGCAACCCACATCTCCATCACTCCAAAAATTCCCAAATAATTCTCATAAATTGTTGGGGGTCATATCTTCCTCAAATATGTCAAAACCTATCCTTGCCATGTTCAAAAATATTTCTCAAGTATTCCTTTTCTGATTCTGCCCTAGCTATCAAGTTGTGAAGCAAGTACCCTTTATGTCCACTTGCTTGCCCTCAAACTTTTTGGGAACTCTTTACTATCCATATCATTGCCACATGACAAAATTCAACTCAATTTGGCTAGCAAATATTTCTTGGCAAATTTTCAAAGTTTCTGATCCAGAGGAAGCTTTGTGAAGCAAGTGCTAGCTAAGAGTACGCAAATGAGTTGAAATTTGGCAGGCATCTTTATTTACCCAAATAATGACTCTCCTCAAGATTTGAGCATCATCCCATCTTCTGTGTGACCACATCATCAAATCTTTGTTTCTAGTCATATTTCCCTGTTGTGAAGCAACTATATTTTATATTGCTTCATAATTGCTGGAAATTTACCAGAGCATTATCCTACCCATGTAACCTATATCCACCAAATTTTGGCTCATTCCATCTAGCCATTTTCCCTCAGGAATTTTTCTAAGATTCTGGTCAGAGAGGTCCATTATGAAGGAAGTACCATTTTGGCTTGCCCAAATGGCATGAAATTTTTATGGCACTCTCATATGAAAAAATCATTATCTTATGCCCATTTTCAGCTCAAGGCAACACTATATGTGAGTGCCACATCCAGATTAGCCTTTTTGTCCATTAGAGCCCTTTGAACTGCAAGTGCTATTTATCCCCATCTAAACGAGCTGAAAATTTGTAGTAGTGATCATAATAGTGTGTGTTATCTCTCAGCCAAAAACCAGAGTCAATCCCCAGCTGAATCTCCCCCACCCCTCTCCAAACACCTTGCTGTTCCAAAGCAAATCTGCTAGCTGTGGTCATCTCAAGCCCCTCTATGCCTGTTGTTTTCCTCTTTGACCTTATCCTTCGAATGACCCTTCCTTCTGACATGATTAGACCGGTCAGGGTGCACCGCGTGTGCCAGCTCACGCGGTGACCACGCGGCCGGCGTGCTATATGCGCGCTCTGGCAAGTGGAGCCCTCGGTCTCGTTCGTTTTCCCGCTCCCTCGACGTCTAGCCATGTCCAACAGCTTCCTCTCGGCGCCTTCCTTCTCCTGGACCCCTCTCCCTCTCTCAAGTCCCCTCCTACGTGGTGCAGTAGCCACGCCCGTGACATGGCCAGTTTTGCCACCGCCGTGTCCGGTTGCCTGCGCCGTCCCGAGCCCTTCCGATCCTTCCCAGCCTCGCCTGAGCTCTCTTCCCCTCCGTGACCTCTCGGGAAGCCTCTCCCCTCCTCCAGGCGGGCTCCCGAAGGTCCGGCGCACGCGTCGCCGCGGCCGTGGCCGAGCCCAGCGTCGCCCCGCCTATTTAAAGGCCCCTGAACCCCTCCCGAGCAGCTCATCGCCCTCACCGCACTCCTCTGCCCCTCCCCATCCTCTTGCCCGAGCCCCGGAGCTCCTCTCCGCCTCCATTGGCCACCATGGTTGCCCGCGGTCTCCTACTAAATTCGCCTAATGCCGAGCCTCTCCTTCCCTTCCTCCGCCACCAGTAGAACCACCAGAGGCCGGCGGAGCTCCCTCACGCTTCAGCTCCTCCTTCGGCGCACCGAGGCTACGTGCCCACCGGCGCCCGTGACCACCGTCCGCCGCGGCCAACGCCCCGGCCAGACTCGAGGACCCCGGCGGCTGTGCCCTATCTGGGCGGGACCGCCTCGCCACCCTGAGCCCGTCGGTGGTCGCCGCGCCTTGGGAGACGGCCGGAGTCGCCGGGCCGTCGCTCGGCCGGGCGCCTGAGCCTCTCCCCGTCGGGAGGTTGAAGAATAAATAAGGAGGAGAGAGAGAGAGGCGGCGGGGCCCGCATGTAAGAGACCCAGAGGTCGGGCCCGCGGTTATAAGTGGAAGCGTACTCTTCGGAATACGTTTTCACTTCTATGAAAGCGTATTTCCGTTATGATGCGGCTGAAAATGTGTTTTCTTTTGCAGAAAACGTGTTCCGCCCTGAGGCGCCTTCTGTTTTAGCCGCCAAGGACTTGTCTGTGAATATTCTTTTTACAGATTAGCCCCTGAGTTTCAACGGCCCATATCTTTTCATCCGTAGCTCCAATCGAGGTGATTCCAAAGCCCACGTCTTCGTCTCTTCGAGCCCGTCCTGTTGGTACTATTTTCACAGTGTGTCCACACAGTGAAAATGACCATTCTGCCCTTGTCCATAAACAGTCCCCCTCCGAGAGAGAACTGTTTCCGGCAATCCTTCCGCGGCCTTTCCGCACTCCTTCCCGGTGGATCCTTCATCCCAGGCAAGCCAGGACACCCATTCCATGAAGCATTTCAATAGCATTACTTATTTAATGGAATTACTTGCATTTATAAATGAAATACTTTCATTTACTTGCTATATGATAATTCATGGTAATTAATTTTAATGCCTAGTTGCTGCCATCTTAAGTATTGTGATAAATCACTATGTTTGCCAAGTGAACTTAGTGGTTGATCTTGAGTCACCTGTCCGGGCTTAACCGTGCAACCACATTTGCCGGTATGGGACGGCCTTGACTTGGTCTGATTGCGTGCTCTTTCACCGGTACCTCCAAAGAGGGAAGGTTATGCGCGCGCGCTACCCTGGCCCGGTAGGTGGTGATAACCTTGTGAGCCCAGTTGAGTTTTGTTTGGGCCCGTCCCCGTTTGGGACAACTGAGTACGTCCCCTTTTGGGACAGATAGCCCCCGTTTGAGACTATTTAGTTTGGCCACGACGGTGGCAGGTGTCATGAGGACACAGGGGCCACCCAAGGCAGACCGTCGGGGAGGATGAGTGCCGGTGGTACGATGAAAGAGTCACGGGTCAGGAAGGTTTCCTTGAAGCAACGCTGGTCCACCCGAGTGGGGATCACGAGGCCAGGTGCTTCATGGTGTGGGTAAAGTGCGCAACCTCTGCAGAGTGAAAAATCTATTCGAATAGCCGAGTCCACTTTATTGGACAGCCCGTCCAGACCTCACTAGGTGGTCAACCGTAATATTGATAATAAGGATGGATGAACTAGTCTTGTGATCGGAAGTACTCGGTGAGTATTCTGAGGGTTGTGGGACAACCCAGAAGAGAGTAAGTGAATGATCGACAACAGTAAGTAAACTACTTATGCATTTAATATGATAATTGTCGTGCTATTGTTTGCTGCATTGTTTGGTTGTCGTGAGCTTGCGAGTACATTCAAAGTACTCACCTGGCGTATCATGCCAGTTTGCAGGTCCTATCAGGTTTGCTTGCTTGTCGATGATGCCGAGTCCGCGAGCTAGGATACACGTTCTAGCCAGAGTCCCTGCAGAGTGGAGTCCTTCACCGCAGTCGTCGTTCCGCTGCCGAGAGTTACTCCGCTTCCTGAGGATTGTCCCGCTGTTAGCATAGAGCTACCCGGGGCAGGCGTAGTCTCGTCGTGCCGATGTAATCCTTGTTCCCTTGTAACCTTTTCCATCGTAATAAAGAGCTGATTTGTTCTATGCCAATAGTGCCGTATTCCAGAAGACTTGTCCCTGGGCTGGAATACGGGGCGTTCCGGTCTCCTCTGAGCCGGGGTGCCACATGGTCTAACAGAGAGCCAATATTACCTTGTCTTCTCCTTTGTCCAAAACTGCCCTGCATATTCCAACTTAGTCCACGGTATTCTTGCACTATTATTATTATCACATCATTCGGTCATGCAAGTGAAAGGCAATAATGACGATATTTGACGAAGTGATCGTGGCAAAGGAAGCTGGTATGAACTCTTCTTGTTTTCCATTTTTGTAAATACGTTTAGCTTGTTCGATCTCGATTCAGTATGTTATGAGTGAACATGTTTATGATGACAATTAGAGATTATAGCTTCTCATGCCATGCTTAAATAGCTAGTGGTGAAGAATGATTTATCTTATAGGTCAACATGCATTAAAATGGTTATGATGTGGTATAGTAGTGTGGTATTTCCCTCTAAGAAATTCAAGCAGCTTGACTTGGCCCATGTGCAAACATGTAGTTGATTCAAAACCAATGCAGCCTTCATGATGTTTAAATTCAGAGTGTTCATATCCTACTCATGCTATGTCCAATGTTAATTATTCGCAATGCATACCTATGACCGTTTTCGCTCTCTAGCTGGTCGCTTCCCAACCTATTGCTAGCCTTCATTTGTACTAAGCGGGAATGCTACTTGTGCATCCAAAACCTTGAAACCAAGTTATTCCACACGAGTCCACCATACCTACCTATATGTGGTATTACCCTGCCATTCCAAGTAAATGTGCATGTGCCATCTCTAAACATTCAAATAAACATCCATTTTGTGCACTCGTCTGACTCATGGAGTGACGAGGCGGTCGGTATCTTCCATGCTAAGTGAGCTATTCTCAAGACGGTCATTTATTCATCATCATTGCACACGAGAGGCGGGTAAAAAGGATGCCCGGTCCTGCATAATCAAAATTAATTAAACAAACTCCTTGGGGAAATTGATATGTTGGCAGGCATCCGTGGATTCGGTCAGCCATGGTTTGTGTATGGATGGTGGACAGGAGTAAACTTTACTATTCTGTTTGGGAACCGCCAATAATGAGTTTAGCATGGAAGATATTGAAAACCTTTGTCGTAGCGTTGACAAGAAAAGTGCACCACCCAAAAATTATATCTCCAATCCTGTTTTAAAACTTGAGCTCAGGCACCTTTGCAAATCAATGCTTCCCTCTGCGAAGGGCCTATCTATTTATTTTTATGTTGAGTCATCACCCTCTTACTAAAAGCACCAGACCGGAGAGCACTATTGTCATTCTTATGCATTGAGTCTAGTTAATGTTGGATGTGAGCATGAATGGATCTTTTCTATTCTAAGTTATAATGTTTAGTTACTGCTTGAACCTCAGAGGTGCTCTGCATTTATGTTTTGCGGTCTTAGAAAGGGCTAGTGAAATACCATGTGACCATATTATATCATGATTGTTTTGATAAATTGTTGGCATGTGAGATATCTTATTATTTGCTAGCTACTTGGTTATGTATTTCCATGAGTTAATATGATGTTTAATTGTTATCATGGATGTGGTTATTTATAATTTATGCTGAAAAATTGAGCACTAGCTAAGCATGTGTATAACGACGAGAACAAAAGAGTTTGTAAAAGTTTTCTTAATCACTTTCAGTTTGTCAACTGAATTGCTTGAGGACAAGCAATGAGTTAAGATTGGGGGATTGATACGTCTCCAACGTATATACATTTCCAAAAACTTTTGCTCTGGTTTTGACCTCTAATTTGCATGATTTGAATGGAACTAACCCGGATTGACGTTGTTTTCAGCAGAACTACCTTGGTGTTATTTTTGTGCAGAAATAAAAGTTCTCGGAATTGGAGGAAACTTTTTGTGGATTTTTTCTGGGAATTATAATGAATTATGGAGCGAAGACCTGCCGGAGGGAGGCCACCTGGGGCCACAAGCCAACAGGGCGCGGCCCTCGAGCCTCCTCCGACCCGAATCCCAGTCCTATAAAATCACATCTTCGGATAAAAAAATCAGAGAGAAGTTTTCATCGTGTTTTACGAGATGGAGCTACCGCCACCTCCTGTTCTTCCTCGGGAGGGCTGATCTGGAGTCCGTTTGGGGCTTCGGAGAGGGGAAATCGTCGTCGTCGTCATCACAAACCTTTCTCCATCAACACCGCCATGATGCTCACCACCAGGAGTGGGTAATTACTTTGTAGGCTTGCTGGACGGTGGTGGGATTGGATGATATTGATCATGTAATCGAGTTAAGTTTGATAGGGCTTGATCCCTAGTATCCACTATGTTTTGAGATTGATGTTGCTATGACTTTGCTATGCTTAATGCTTGTCACTAGGGCCCGAGTGCCATGATTTCAGATCTGAACATATTATATTACCTTTGAATATAAGATTGATTTGGATCCTATCTTGCAAGTTGTATGCACCTATTACGTGTCTTGATCTGCATACCCCAAGGTGACAATAATTGGGATTCTTTCCAGTGATTGCCGTAGTTTGAGGAGTTCATGTATTCACCATGTGTTAATGCTTTGTTCCGGTTCTCTATTAACAGGAGGCCTTAATATCCCTTAGTTTTCAATAGGACCCCGCTGGCACGGGAGGGTAGGACAAAAGATGTCATGCAAGTTCTTATCGCAAGCACGTATGACTATATACGGAATACATGCCTACATTATATTGATGAATTGGAGCTAGTTCTGTGTCACCCTAGTGTGTAACTGTTACATGATTGATGTCATCTAAATCATTATCCATCACCGATCCATGTGCCTACGCTTTACATATACTGAATATTGCTAAGTTACTATTGCTACTGCTACTATCACAACTGCTACAAAATTGACGTTGTCACTACTACTATTACTTTTGCTACTACTGCTTGCCGTGCTACTAAACCTTTGCTGTAGAGAAATATCCGAGGTGCGGTTGAATTGACAACTCAACTGTCAAGGCCAATAAATATTCTTTGGCTCCCCTTGTGTCGAACCAATAAATTAGGGTGAAATACTGCCTATGAAGACTGTCGCCATCCCCTATGCTTGTGGTTTATCACCAACTAGCTTCAGATATGCATTGTTTTTGTTGTCCATATTCTCCATATTTTGCTTCCGCTATTGCACATGAGGAGACCCCCATAGTTTCCTCATACATGTTAGGAGATTTTGATCCATGCCATACATTGCATGATTCCAATAATTCGGTGCACAATATGCTTGCCATTGATATGTATGTTATGCTTGTGCCACATACTTTATACAATTTGCATACCACTCATGTTGAGCATAATAACTATCATTGCATGATGGATGACGTATTTCTATATCGTGCATCGATTTTCTTTGACCATTTCTTCTCTTGTGCTAACTCTCACATGCACATACACATCATGATGGATGATGTGTACATTTACCACGCACACACTTTGTTTCATGTGTCTGCTTGTTGTGTAGGTACACATGATTCTTCGTCACCCTCGCAAGCGCATGAGTTGACGAAACGAGCTCTAGAGAGCAGCAAAGCCATGCGCTACCATGGAGTGCTTACCCTCAACCCACCCACTTTGCACAAATACTTCGCGCATTTCTTCTACATGGCCCTCACATGGTTATGGGTTATTGTCCATATATCCATTGCCCATATTTCCATGTTCACTTTGCATGATATGTTCATTTTTATGCCCTTGCCATGCATTTGTGACCCATGCCTTCCATCTCACACGACACTCGATTCTCGTATTTGTATGTGTACTCGCAAGATTGGAGGAGATATTACTTGCAATTGCCATGTTTGCTTTGTAACCCATGCCTATAATGACACATTGATCATGTTTTGTTTCCGTGCTTGCGATATGTCATGTGCATTGTCTATACCTATTATTTGCTCACATGACATGATTACCATGATTTCCTCTAGTATGTTGCATCTTCGCACTACTAGTTGGCACGACATGATTGATTTGCTTGGTTCATATTGCATTACCGATGATTCATAGTTTCTCATTTCACGCGGTTGATAGCACCTATCTACATGCTTTGCACATGATTGATATTTAATATTGTCATATATATCCATGTGTTGCATCTTTCATGCTAGATAATTTTCCATGTATTGAGTGCAACAATGCGTTTAGTCTTGCTAATGAGATTGCCCCCATAGCTTTATCCCATACATTTGGAGTTTTTTGCCATCTTTCATGTGAAGCATGCTTGCCTTCCTTCTTTGCACCATATGCTTAGTGCCATGACTATAGCCATTGATGCATCATATTATTCATGCACTTGTGATCCTAATGGTTATGTGCAAGAGAAGAGAACCATCATGATGGATGATGTGTTTGTATAACATGCACATACATCATTTCCTTTGTTGTGTGTATGTGTAGGATGCTTCGACTACATGTCAACTTCCACTTCACATGAGTTGACCATTCGAGCTCTTGAGAGCGATCCATGATACACCGACGCGTTACTACATCGCACTTGCTTGCGTTTCGGCATTGTGAAGGACGCACAAGGTCCTGCTTTCAAGGTGGCATCCTTCTTGAGCATGGATATTGTGGATCATACTATGTGTGTTTCTTGCACCATGACACTTTGCACACATGTTAGAGATATTGCTTTCACTCATGACCTCCACTTTGTCATGCCTCATGCGATATATACCTTGTGTGTTGCATCCAATTTGTGGATTCATTGCTCCTATCATATGCTTGGTTGCAACAATGTCATCTCTTCACATATGCCCCTTCTTTTTTTTGTTTGGGACGAACCTGCCATGTCATTGATTACTACAAGCTTGACTTGATTGCCTCACACATGATGACCAATTGCTCTTTCTATTATGTTGAGTGCCACACTATCTTTACTACACCATATGCACATTATGCTTGGATTGTCTTGCCCCATGTGTTTAGACACTTCATTTTCTTTGGTGTTGTGAATGATTCCTATGCCTACCATAGACCATTTGTTGAGTACTTTGTGTAATATTGCTATTGCCTTGAGGTAGATGCTTGATCAATTGTCACACATATTTGCATTCCTACCTCACCTTTGCATGCTTGTTCCCATGATGCTTTTACTTGTGCTCAACTTATATGCTTACATGCGATGCAACAATCCTTTGTCACACCCTAAGATATGCATGATGACAACACTTGTTCGGTGAATCACCACTTGAATGCTTGGTTTTGCACTAACGCTAACCACATTTGTTTTTCCAAGTGTTTGTCGTGTTTGCTCCTTTTGAAGGATTTACAAGACGGTGCAACATTGGAGAGTGCCCATTTCGAGCTTGATGATGATGAGCGTAGCATGTTTACGCTTCCTTGGCCGCCGTCTAGAGGTGATATTCATCCAGTTTCTTCACCCAGGCCCTGTGCCAGACAGGCTTGTTCTTGTCGCACTCAGCCTTCATGTCTGAGTAGTAGGGGTCGATGATGGCCTCGGCCAGGTCAACATGGGAGTCCATGTTCTTATTGCTGCCCCAGACCTTGTAGTGGCCGCAGATGTCGACAAGCTTCTGGCAGGCCAAACCCGAAGTCTTGAGCACCTTTGGATCGTTGGTGGTGTCCACCATAGCGAACCTGTAGTCGGGGCTGTTGACAAACCCGGTGAAATGCTCGCAAGGCACTGTGGTCAGGCAGTAGTGGTAGAGGAGGACGTGATGGCCCATGCACAATTGGGCGACGGCAACCTTGTGATCACGCCCGGCATGACCACCAGTGTAAGCAAGGTCGAAGCCGACCACTTTGTACTTGTCATCTGCATCAAGCAACTGCTCCATAGTGTCGATGGAGTCCTCCACCATGCCCGGGTCATTGGTGTACACCACCGTGAGGTCTGTCTTCCTCTTGTGGGTCTCCACATGATGCACGCCGAACTCCATTGGAGCGCCGTTGGACATCCTCTCTGTATGCATCGTCGAGGGTGTGCTTATTGTGTTGTGGGGCACGATCGAAAGTGTGAACAGACTATGGTCAATGGCCGTGGGTATAAATGGGGGCCGGACGTCCTGGAAATCTGTCACGTCCAGATGGCAGTTTTTGCAGCGCGTGATTCAGTCGTGGAGCACGTAACTGCATGGGGCGACGCGGGCCCAACCGCATGCATATGGAGCCCCTAACGTGATCGTGGGACGGCCCCAACCGCTCACAGAGCGCGCGCGGAGGGGCGCGAGAGTAGAGCATGCAGAGGGACGAAAGAGCAGAGCACGCGGTGGGACGCGAGGTCGAACCAGACCACTTTGTACTAGTCCTCGTCAAGTAACAGGTCCATAACGTTGGAGTTCTCCACCCAGATCAGATGTTTGGTGTACACCACCGAGAGCCCCGCGAACCTTCTGTGCGTGTCCACTACGCCATGCATGGTGACCTGGCGCTCGTCGTCGGCAGGTGCTGGGAGCGCCATTGGAGCCGCGCAGGATACCCTCAGTCGTGGTTCTGCTTCTTAAGGTCCGGATACTAATCGTCAATTGCATATTAATGTCCATATATTAATCGTCCATTGCATACTAAGGAAACGATAGTACTACCAAAATACGAGTCTCCCTCATAAGATGCCATTTGCATGGTTGTATCACAAATGACAGAAATAGTACAAAGGTTCAAATTCCAGCATTACAAGGCTCAAATTCAAAGATTACAAGGTTCAAACCAATAATAGAAATAAAATTTAGCTTATGCAGAAACTTTGTCATGCAGCTTGATAACCCACAAGTGTAGGGGGTCGTTTGTATCTTTTTTCGATAAGTAAGAGTGTCGAACCCAATGAGGAGCTAAAGGTAGAATTAACATTCTCTCAAGTTCTATCGACCACCGATACAACTCTACGCACTCTAACGCTTACTTTACCTAGAACAAGTATGAAACTACTTTGCGGGAAGGAAACTAGAAGTACTTAGGAGGTGTAAAGATAGTTTTGCAAGTTAATAAAGAGCTAGTAAATAAAAGTCAGGGACGGTTTAGATAAAGATTAATAAGTAAGTTGTTTAGTAGAAAGCTTTTTGTGTAACGCAAGAGAAAGATTTGTCCCTAGGCAATCGATAACTAGACCGGTATCATTGTTACAGTTTTATATGAGGGAGAGGCATACACTAACATACTTTCCGTACTCGGATCATATGAACTTATGATTGGACCTCTAGCAAGCATCCGCAACTACTAGAAATCATTAAGGTAAACCCAACCATATCATTAAACATCAAGTCCCCTTTATCCCATACGTAAACAACCCCCTTGCTCAGGTTTGTGTTTTCGTCACTCACCAACCCACTATAAGCGAATCATGAACATATTGCAACACCCTACAGCGGGGATCCCACACGCTTGCGCGACACAGGGGGCACCATAGGACAGCACCAAAATAGAACATATAACTCAAACCAATCGCGATCATGAATCAACCCATAGGACAAAAGAAATCTACTCAAACATCATAGGATAGCCACACATCATTGGATAATAATATATAGCATTAAGCACCATGTTTAAGTAGAGATTACAGCAGGGAAGAGTGGTTTTACACCGCTGCATAGAGGGGGAGAAAGTTGGTGGTGACAGCGGCAAAATTGTTGGTGTAGATCGCCGTCACGATGGATGCCTCGGCGGCGCTCCGGCGCCACCGGGAGAGAGGGGGAGAGAGCCCCCATCCTTATTCTTCTTCCTTGGCCTCCTCCCTAGGTGGGAGGAGGGTTTCCCCTCTGGTCCGTGGCCGCCATGGTTTCTAGAGGGCAAGAGACCCTCCGAGATTGGATCTCTCTCTTTGTTTCTCTTCTGTTTTTGTGGCTGGTTTCTGACCCCTTAACCGTTTCTTAAATATCTGGAGATCTGTAACTCCGATTAGGCTGAAATTTTGAGGGGATTTTTATTGCAAAAATATCTTTCTTGCGGTGGAAGGAGAGCCCCAACCGACTTAAGGGGGAGGCACAAGCCATCAGGGCGCAACCTCCCAGGCCGCGCCCTGTTGGCTTGTGCCTCCCTCGGGCACCGTCTTGCGTTGATTTAGACTCCCAAACTTTACATATATTCCAAAAAAAATCTCCGTAAATTTTTATCGCATTTGGACTTCGTTTGATATGGAATTTCTGCGAAACAAAAAACACACAAAAAGGCACTGGATAAGTAAGCTAGTCCCAAAAATAATATAGAATGTTGCCAAAAGTATATGAAAGTTGTAGAATATTGGCATGAATCAATCAAAAATTATAGATATGACGGAGACGTATCAGCATCCCCAAGCTTAATTCTTGCTCGTCCTCGAGTAGGTAAATGATAAAAAGATAATTTTTGATGTGGAATGCTACCTAACATAATCCTGAACAAATGTCTAATCATGGCATGAATATTAAGATACAAGTGATTCAAGGCAACAGTCTGACAGAAAGACATCCATACTCAGGTTTACTAGCAAACAATCATGTCCTTTCGAAATAACAATGCCAAAGAATGTTATCCCTACAAAATCATATAGCCTGTCATGCTTGGTCTTCCTAGCCTAAAGTATAAATCATGAGCGCCCCGGTGTCAAACCAAGCAATTGGATCGTACTTATTCACGTGCTTCAGCTTTGTATTACTCATGCAATATATGAGCGTGAACCATGGATATAGCATAAAGGTGGAATAGAAAATAGTGGTAGGTTTCAAAGGGGTAAAAGTGGAGAAAAAAGTCTCGCATCAACTCGGCGTATCAACGGGCTATGGAGATGCCCATCAATAGATATCAATGCGAGGAGTAGGGATTGCCATGCAACGGATGCACTAGAGCTATAAGTGTATGAAAGCTCGAATGAAGCTAAGTGGGTGTGCATCCAACTTGCTTGCTCATGAAGACCTCGGGCATTTTGAGGACGCCCGTCATCGGAATATACAAGCCAAGTTCTATAATGAAAAATTCCCACTAGCATATGGAAGTGACAAAACAAGAGACTCTCTATATGAAGAACATGGTGCCACTTTGAGGCACAAGTATGGTAAAGGATAGTAGCAAAGTCCCTTCTCTCCTTTTCTCTCATTTTTTTAATTTTTTTCACGGTGAGCTTTTTTGTTCACTTTTTTCTCGCCTCCCCCATTTTCTTTTATTTTTTTGTGTTGGGCTCATCTGGCCTCCCCCATTTTTCATTTTTCGTCCGGAGTCTCATCCCGACTTGTGGGGGAATCATAGTCTCCATCATCCTTTCCTCACTGGGACAATGCTTTAATAATGATGATCATCACACTTTTATTTACTTGCAACTCGATATGAAAAACTGATAGGATGATATGACTCTATATGAATGCCTCTAGCAGTGTACCAGGATGTGCAATGATCTAGCATAGTGAAAGATATCAAAAACGGACAAGCCATGGAAATATCATGCTACCTTTCTTACGATCATGCAAAGAAATATGACAATGAAGGTACAAGTCATATGAAGTAACGGTGGAAGTTGCAGGGCAATATATCTCAGAATGGCTATGGAAATGTCATGATAGGTAGGTATGGTGGCTGTTTCGAGGAAGATATAATGAGGCTTATGTGCAACAGAGCGTGTCATGTCACGGGGTTTGGATGCACCGACGAAATTTGCCCCGATCCTTGAGGTGAGAATGGGCAATGCACGGTACCAAAGAGGCTAGCAAATATGTGGAGGTGAGAGTGCGTATATCCATGGATTCACATTAGTCATAAAGAACTCACATACTTATTGCAAGGTTTTATTAGCTCTCTCGAAGCAAAGTACTACTCGCATGCTCCTAGGCAGGAGGTTGGTAGGATTTAACCATCGCGTGCCCCCAATTATAACAGCACAAAGGATTTCAATCAAGGATTAATTTTGCTCCAACTTCATCGCATAACTAGAGACTATACGTGCATGCTTCGGGAATCAAAAACCTTAACATCAATATTCTTACTAATCCACAGTCATCAACTAGTGCACCCACATATTACTATCTTAATGTCGCAAAACTGTTGCAAGGAATCAAACATATCATATTCAGTGATCTACAAGTTTTATGTAGGATTTTATGACTAACCATGTAAATGACCAATTCCCGTTGACTCTCTAAATAGGTATAAGTGAAGCATGAGAGTTTAATTCTTTCTACAAAAAGACCTGTACATGCTCTAATAAATATAAGTGAAGCAAAAGAGCATTCTAGAAATAACGGTTTTCTATATGTAGAGAAACAGGCATCCAACTTCAAATGATATAAGTGAAGCACATGAAGCATTCTATAAATGCCATACTCAAAATATATAAGTGAAGTGCAAAGAGCATTCTATAAATCAACCATGGACTTTCCCAAACCAGCATGGTGCATTGCTAAAATCAAAATAAAAAGCACACGACGCTCCAACAATTTACGCATATCATGTGAATAAAACAAAAACCGAAACATACCGATAGTTGTTGAAGAAGAAAGATGGGATGCCTTCCGGGGCATCCCCAAACTTGGACGCTTGAGTCTCCTTCAATATTTATTTGGGGTGCCTTGGTCATCCCCAAGCTTGAACGCTTTTCTCTCCTTATTCTTCTCCTATCGATACCTCCTCGATCTTCGAACACTTCATCCACACAAAACTTGACAGAACTTTCATTAGAAATGTTAGTACATAATCATCAAATCTCATCATGTCCTGCCATAAAATTATTGCATAATTATAATATAACATTACCCACTGTATACTATCACAATTCTATGGCTCCCAAGTCATTGGGGCTCAATAAGAATTCAGACATAAGCACGCAAAGCAACTATAACAACAATCTGTGAAAAACAGGACAGTCTGTAATGATCTATAGAGAAACTATACTTCTGTAACTCAAAAAGTTCTGAAATATTAGGACGTAATTCTTGGCACATTATTTCTATAATACAATGGATTTGTACAAGGGGATAATTATTTTCGTTGAAAAGTTTATGTAATCAAGATTCACAAAGTTTCCATGGGCATGAACAAAGTTCAAGGCTAGCCCCCACTTCAACGAGGCTCGTCTTTCTCACTTTCGCTTCTCTTTTTGAAAAGGTTTTAAGTTCCCCACTTTATTTTTTTTAATTATTTTAAAAGCACACAACAGAAATAAATGACTCTCTAAAACATTCGGGTTGTCTCCCTGGCAGCGCTTTCTTTAAAGCCATTAAGCTAGGCATATAGTGCTCAAGTAATTGATCCACCCGGATCCCAAGGTATATCAAAGCCAATTTTAATTAACAATGATTTGTAATTAAGTAGTGAGCACAAAGTGATATATATCATGTGGCAACGAAGTCTAACTCTTTTCCTATGCATTGGTATGTCATACAAGAACAATTCATTCACACAAAGTAAAGGCCAATTCATAGCATAAGTGGTTTCTTGCAATTTTATCGTATTGGAAACATAGAGAGGTGAAGATTTGGTTCCTCTCTTATAATAATTGCAAGTAGGAGCAGAAAGCACATGCATATTATATTCATCAAAATCATCATGTGTGATAGTAAAACGCAACCCATCAATATAATCCTTAATAAGTGCAAACTTCTCCGATATAGTGTAGATGGGAGAAGTCAAAAAGATAATAGGACTATCATGTGTGGGTGCAATAGCAACAATTTCATGCTTAACATAAGGAACTATAGCAAGTTCATCTCCATAAGCATAATTCATATTGGCATCATGGCCACAGGCATAGCAAGAATCAAGTTCATCAAAAAGGGATATTTCAAATGAATCCAAGGGATCTAGCAATCATCATAGCATTCATCCTTCAGTATGTGCGAAGGAAAATTAAACAATGTATGAGTTGAAGAGTTACTCTCATCAGAAGGTGCACACAGGTAGCTAATCCGCTCTTCCTCCTTTTGTTCTTCGCTCTCCTCCTCAACCTTTTCATCTAATGAGCTCACAGTTTCAGTAATTTCTTCTTCCATAGATTACCGCGAAATATTAGTCTCTTCCAAGGCAGCGGTCATTCTTTCAATAAATTCTTTAACATAAGCATTAGAAGCATAGTTTTCATAGCAATATTTATGTAGCGACCCGACCCGAAACGGTCGAATCTCCGGTGTTTCCGTACCATCCCAAGATCATGCTGGTACAGACGTGGTACATCAATGTATTTATCAAAGGGAAACCACACAGCTTTATTAATCGAAATCTCATATCGAGTCCTTTATTACAATAAAGATTACAATAAAGTGGCTGAAGGCCAACTCATAAGATAAACTAATCCAAAACTTGCGAAAGCTTCAAAGGTAGTTGAGTCCATCTGACTCCAAGGCATCTCACCGAGCGTAGAGCGTATCCTCACTCCTGGTTGGAACAGTACTCTGCAACATGATACGTTGCAGCCGTGTAGGTCAGCATATTGAATATGCCGGCAAGTCACAAAAGAGAGGGTGAAAATAAACATCTATTCTATATGCATATATGGCAGGTGGGGCTGTAAGTTTAAGTTTAGCGTAAAGCCAATTTTTCCTACAACAAGAGAGGGGGCAAAAGCAAAAATAATTACTACATTGTTGGTTGGTTAATGAGAAGGTTCCACCAACCTTTTCTCATACCCAAGTTATCAATAATACCCACATCATTATAATTATTTGTGTTGAGAGTTCCTAATAGTTTCAGTTCCTTTGGCTCAAGTTGTCATGACCGTGGACACGGCTAATCGATTAGGTCTGGTACTCTGCAGAGTTTTGCACATGTTCCCCACAAGATTTGATCGCCTCCGTTGAAGTCCTCGTACTTCAGGGTGTTTGAGAACTGGATGATCAAAACATGGTCTTCCAAAGGGTTCCTCTGAGCCACTGCCGGTGCCCATCCATTCCTACCGTTTTTCTACATCTCGTAGCACCGTCCGTCCAGAGTCGCCACGATGTCCAACCAAGCAAGAGCCCATAATGGCTTGTGGTTGTGCAGGTAAGCCTCGGGTCTTGAAGTATCCATCCGTCTCTTCGTGCCTGGGTGGAACTTTCCGAGTGAATACTGGCACTTCTCCAGCAACACCTAGGCTACCACTGGGTCCTCCAGGGTGCCGTTCAACCGTCTTCCACCCAGAGATGTATTGCATCATGAGGTCTTGCAAAATTTCTTGAAGTCTTGGGGTCTTAGTCATGAATTAATTCTCACAACTCTCATGATAAACACTCAACCATACCCCGTCTACTAAAAGCATAGCAAACTAAAAATAACGTTTCCCGGGCCATAGTGACAAGAGTATTGGGGTGCCTACCACATGATACTACTCAAGAACCAAGTTTCCAATTACCTACTTTGCATGCAATGGGTGAAGAGGTTGAACTAATGCAAATAAAACCATAGGTAAAATACAAGATCAATGTGAACTTGCCTTGCTCACGATCTTCGAACTCGAGTGACTCTAAATAGCAAGCCTCGCACTCCGGATGATCTAACGAATCAAACAATACACACAATAAGCATAACCATATCACAACAATACATAACAGCAAGTAAAACTAAGAATACTAAAACAATTCAATAATGCAAACAAAGAAAACAAACCCAAGGGAAACAAAGATTCATCCAAAACTCCATTGCAAAGCTTCTTCTAAAGTAAAACGACTATAAATAGTTTTCCGCATCTAATATTTTTTTAACAGAGAGAAAATTAAAGTTTTAATAGAAAAAAACAGAAATAAAATTTACTACAAATTTCTATGCAAAAAGAAACAATTAAAAAGTTTTATAACACAAAAGTCATGACCTAATTAAAATAGATCTTGAATCTGTCCAGATCGAAAATTTATAAAAACAAAAATTATTTTTATTAGTCCTCTGGATAGATATCACATATAGAAATCCGTAGCAAAAAGAAACACTCAAAAATCAATTTTTAAATAAAAGTTATACCTAAATTATCTATTTATACAAATCTATTTGAACTCGTCATTGAAAAGTTAAAAAAATATTTTTCTTTGGTTTCTCTAGAAAGATGGAATTTTTGTGAATCTGCAGCAAAACGAATCACTAAAAACGGAGTTGTAAAACTAAAGATACAAAAAAAAGACAAAACGCATCTAATCTAAAAAACGGGATTTTCTGAAAAGCGCTATATAGTGATCGTTCGCTACTAGGGCATCATGTGGCCGGATAGTATTGGCTGGTCATGTTCGCTTCGGAGATTAAAAGTGAACGATCTCTACTTAACCTTTCGGGAAGGGCATCTAATAAATAAATAAAAACCGCGAGCCGGTTCGATCTAAACCGGACTAACCGAACAAAAACCGATCAAATCTAATAACCCGTAAAGTTTGGATCTAAAGAAAAAAAAACAACACGAACAGGGAGAGCTAGCGCTTACACAGAAGAAACGGGAGGTGGCAGGGAAGAAGATGACGGTGGGGCGGCGGCTCCGGCGATCAACGGCGTCGGCGAGGTTGTCCAACGGATGCGGGACGTCGGGGCGACCGATTTTTGCTGAAAGTGGAGGTTGGTGACGATGAAAGCGAGCGGAGCGTCGAGGTGAACTCCGTGAACTACGGCGGCGTTGCGAGCTCGATACGGTCGCTGTAGATGGATAGAGATCACAAGATTATGTCAAAAAGAATCTAGGGATCGTGAGAAATCGAATTACAGAAGATGGAGTCTCAGGATGGCTCACGGGAGTTGGAATCCGGCGATGAACCACAGCTTCTGCGGTGAGATCCAAACGACGAACGCGAGAGGTAGAGGTGGTTTTGGCGTGGGATTTTTGGGGGAATCGGTCAAGGAATACCTCGGGTATTTATAGGACATCTTTCTTGGACGAGGGAAAGACTAGAGATAAGATTTTCGCGAAGTTGAGCCGAAGTCGGCGAGGTTTGCGTACATGTACGTATACGTGTAGGTCTCTCTGTTTCACGTGAAGAGGAAGAAGATGGCTATGGGTCCTCTTTGTCAGAAAAAAAATGAGAGATGAAAGGGGCGCACGAGGGGGACGGGCGCACGTGGTGGCGGCGGCACTGGGAGCGCTCGCTCCTGGCTCGTTCGCTAGCCTTCCCTAGCGCTAGCTTGGGCTTGGGCATTCTGGTGGCTGACTGGGCCGGCCAGCCTGGCCTGGCCTGGTGCTATGCTTTTTTTTTGTTTTTCTTTTTTTTCTGAAAAAAAACGGGAAAAGTATACCAAACAAAATAAACATAAAGTATAGGGTATTATATACCAAAACGATCGGGAAAATAAATCCTATAACGTGAACATTTTTCTAGACGCAAAATAAAAACTTTGTTAAAAAAATTATTTTTTTGAAATTCCAAATAAAACCAAATTTGACTTGCAAATAAATCGGCACTATTTTCTCCTGACTTTTGGGGTGTCATGTTACCTCCTCTCATACTCTTTGGTCAAGGTATTTTGTCAGGGATTTGAAACTAGAAAGAATCAAATGCCATTGAAAAGAAATCAATTTCAAAATAAAATTCAATTGTCACATCCATTTCACTCAAAATGCATAGATGCATAACTATAATTGTAAAACATTCCAAATTGAAAATTTGGGATGTTACAAACCTACCCACCTTAAGATGAATCTCGCCCTCGAGATTCGGGTTGGCTAGAAAATAGGTGTGGGTGGTCTCGACGAAGATCTTCTTCTCGTTCCCACGTGGCTTCTTCCTCGGTGTGGTGACTCCACGGAACCTTGCAAAACTTGATGATCTTGTTGTGGGTAACTCTGTTGGCAGTCTCGAGGATCCTGACGGGCTTCTCCTCATACGCCAGATCACTGTCAAGCTGTATGGCCTCTAGGGGCACTGTGTCTCTCAAAGGAATATCGGCCATCTCAGCATGACATTTCTTCAGCTGGGAAACATGGAACACATCATGAACTCCGGACAATCCTTCCGGCAATTCCAGCTTGTATGCAACTTCGCCTCTACGTTCAAGAATTTTGTAGGGGCCTATGAATCTGGGTGCTAACTTTCCTTTAACACCAAACCTCTTGATTCCTTGAAGTGGGGACACACGGAGATATGCTCGGTCTCCCACTTTGTATGTCACCTCCTTGCGTTTGCTATCAGCATAGCTCTTCTGTCTGGACTGGGCTATCTTGAGTCGGTCACGAATCAGCTTGACCTTCTCTTCAGAATCTCGGATAAGATCGGGACCAAAAAGTTTTCGGTCTCCAACACCATCCCATATCAATGGTGTTCTGCACCTCCTTCCGTATAAAGCTTCGAAAGGGGCCATCTTCAGACTGGTCTGATAGCTATTGTTGTATGAGAACTCTGCGTAAGGCAAGTTATCGTCCCAGCTAGGCCCATAGTCTAGCGCACAAGCTCTCAACATGTCCTCCAGAATCTGGTTGACTCTCTCGGTCTGTCCACCTGTCTGCGGATGAAAAGCTGTACTGAACTCGAGCCTCGTACCCAAAGTTTCATGTAACTGTTGCCAAAACTTTGAGGTAAATTGTGTTCCTCTATCTGACACGATACTCCTCGGAACTCCATGCAGACATATGATCCTGGTCATATATATCTTGGCTAACTTAGCACTGGTATAGGTGGTCTTCACAGGAATGAAATGAGCCACCTTGGTCAAGCGATCGACCACTACCCAGATGGAATCATAACCTGAACGGGTCCTGGGTAAACCTGTGATGAAGTTCATACCAAGTTTCTCCCATTTCCACTCGGGTATTGGCAAAGGTTGAAGTAATCCAGCTGGCTTCTGATGTTCTGCCTTTACTCGCTGACAAACGTCTCATACTGCAACATGCTCGGCGATATCCTTCTTCATACCTGTCCACCAGAAACTTTCCTTCAAATCCAGGTACATCTTAGTGTTGCCTGGGTGTATCGAGTACGGTGAATCGTGGGCTTCTTGAAGTATCAACTTCCTGAGCTCTGGGTCATTGGGCACATAGATACGGTCCTCAAACCATAGAGTTCCGTGTTCATCCTCGCGAAAGCCTTTAGCTTTCCCATCCTTCATTCTTTGCTTTATCTCAGTTATTTCCTTGTCCAACTTCTGGGCTTCACGGATTGTTCCGGTCAAAGTGGACTGAATCTCCAGTGTGGCGACATATCCTCTCGGAACTATCTCCAATTTGAGCTCTCTGAGATCGTCGGCTAACTCCTAGGGTAATCCTCCCGCTATGAGTGTGTTCACATAACTTTTATGGCTCAAAGCATCTGCTACAACGTTTGCCTTCCCTGGATGATAATGCAATCTCATGTCATAGTCCTTGATCAACTCTAGCCATCTCCTCTGTCTGAGGTTCAACTCCTTCTGCGTGAAGATATACTTCAGGCTCTTGTGATCAGTGTAAATATCACAACTATTTCTGATAAGGAAATGTCTCCAGGTCTTGAGTGCGTGCACTACGGCTGCTAACTCCAAATCATGGGTGGCATAGTTCAACTCATGAGGTCATACTTGTCTGGATGCATAGGCTACAAATTTTCCCTCTTGCATGAGTACTCCTCCAAGTCCTTGACGTGAAGCGTCACAATATACCTGGAAGTCCTTCCGAATGTTCGGTAAAATCAACACTAGGGCTGTAACCAAATGTTTCTTCAACTCCTAGAAACTGGCTTCACATTCCTCAGTCCAAATATACTTAGACTCTTTCTTCAATAACTCCGGCATGGGCTTGGCAATCTTTGAGAAGTTCTCGATAAACCTCCGGTAATATCCGGCAAGTCCGAGGAAACTGCGGATCTCCTTAACTGAGGTGGGTGCCTTCCATTCGATGACTGCCTCAACCTTGGCGGGGTCCACTGCTATTCCATCTCCTGAAATAATGTGTCCGAGAAATCCGACTTCCTTCAACCAAAATTCACATTTGCTGAACTTGGCATATAACTAATGCTCCCTGAGCTTCTCCAGAACTAAACGCAAGTGTTCCTTGTGTTCTTCCTCGCTCTTGGAGAATATCAATATATCATCGATGAACACCACGACAAACTTGTCCAGATATTCCATAAATACCTTGTTCATCATACTCATAAAATAGGTAGGAGCATTAGTCAAACCAAAAGACATAACCGTATACTCATATAAGCCATACCTTGTGGTGAAGGCTGTTTTGGGTATATCCTGTTCACGAATTTTCAACTGATGATACCCTGATCGAAGATCGATCTTGGAGAATACTTTAGCTCCAACTAGCTGATCAAACAAATTGTTTATCATCGGCAGAGGGTACTTGTTCTTGATAGTCATCTCGTTCAATGCATGATAATCGACTACCATTCTCATGGTCTTATCCTTCTTCTCTACCAAGAGAACTGGGGCTCCCCAAGGTGACGAACTTGGGCGAATATACCCCTTGTCCAATAACTCCTTGATCTGTTTCTTGATCTCTTCCAGATCATTTGTGGGCATCCGATAGGGTCTCTCGGATATTGGGGCTGTTCCTGGCAATAACTCAATCAAGAACTCAATCTCTCTATCCGGTGGCATGCCTGGCAATTCCTTCGGGAATACATCTGGGAAGTCTTGTACAACCGGCACTTCCTCCTGAACAACTCCTATGAGGGAATTCACCCGAGTACTCTTCGGGGTGTGTCGGGAGACATACTTAATCCTCTTCTGTTCTGGGGTGGTGAGCAAAATAGACTTGCTGGGGCAACCAAGGTTTCCTTCATACTTGGTCATCCAATCCATGCCTAGGATTACATCCAATCCCTGTGACTCTAAGACGATGAGGTCGGTGGGAAATACATGGTTTCCAATGTTGAGGTTCAATGCGTGGCCTCCTATCCCTGCCATCATCATGCCTCCCGGGGAAGTGACCTTAATGGGCTGACTAAGGGTTCTAGTGGGCAAACCGTACTTTTCCACAACTACCCTTGATATGAATGAATGAGTTGCACCAGAATCAAAAAGTACCAATACTGGACGTGAATGTAACAAAAACTTACCAACCACCGTCTCGGGCTGCTCATAGACTTCCTCCACATCAATGTGGTTCACCTGAGCTCAGGGAAAAGGATTGGGCTTCTTAGCTGATGAGTTGTTGTTGCCGTTGCCGTTTCCATTTCCCTGCTTGTTCTGGGGACATTCAGTGGCATAGTGTCCCGTCTTCTGTCACTTAAAGCAGGTAATATGGCTCAGATCCTTCTGAGCGGGAGCGGGACGTTGTTGACTGCCATTGCCATTTCCATTGCCATTCTTGAAGTTGCCATTGTTGGGACGATTATTCCCATTTCCTCCATGGTTGTGGCCTCCATGGTTGTGCACGGCATGAGTGTGTCCTCCATACTTACCGGTCCCTGATCCGGTATTCCCTGAGTACGGGGAGTAGCGGGGCTTCTGCTGAGCTCCAGAGTAAGACTTCCCCTATCCATATTTCCTCTTGCGGCTCTCAATTTGCTGTTGTTTACCCTCCAAGATGAGGGCCTTGTCTACCAGCTCCTGGTAGTTGTTGAAAGTAGCCACCATCAGCTGAATGCTCAACTCATCGTTGAGTCCCTCCAGGAATTTCTCCTGTTTGGCCGCATCATCAGCCACATCTCCTGGTGCATAGCGAGCCAACATGCTGAAGTCATCCACATACTGGGCCACAGAACGATTCCCCTAGAGTAAGTTGCGGAACTCACGCTTCTTCAGACTCATGGCTCCAGCTGAGACATGAGTGGTGCGGAAAGCCAGCATGAACTGCTCCCATGTCACACCGGCAATGGGGTACGTGGTGGTGTAATTCTCCCACCATGAAGCTGCTGGACCTTCAAGTTGATGTGCGGCAAAACGCACTTTCTCAGCCTCAGTGCATCCAGCGGTGATAAGTTCCCTCTCCATCTTGCGGAGCCAGTCATCTGCCACAATGGGCTCAGTGCTGCTGGAGAAGGTCGGTGGATTCAGCCTCAGAAAACGAGTCAGATTGTCGGCCTGGGGTGGAGGGTTGTTGTTGTTGTTGTTGGCCTGGTTCTGTATCAGCATCTGCATAAGTGCATTCTGCGTCTGGATCAGTTGGGTGAGCTCCGGGGGAAAGTTGATGGTAGGGTCACGTTTCGGAGGCATCTGGTGTTTTGGAGGGATGAGAAATTAGAATAGAACAAGGGTCTAAGAGAAAATTCACTACCCATATGCAATGCAACAAACATATCACACCAAACACTCATTCATTTATTCAACTCAAAGGTTCACACATCGAGATACGAGTCTCCAAATAAAACTAAACATCGGCCTACGATTTAACGAGAAAATAAAAGATACATGGTGGTCATGACTAAAGTTCTCCTCAAAAGTACATGGTGGTGGGTCCTTCGGTAGAGCTCTCTTCGTAGTCATCCTCGTTGCTGATCAAGGGAGCCTTGTCGCCTTCCGGGTGAAGGTTTTCTCCCATGTCCAGATGCTCCTCCAGATCTGCAACGCGAGTCTTCAGCTTCTTGATCCTCTCTAGGAAGTCCTTCATTTCATCTTCATGCTCGTAGTGGGCTTCTCGTGCTGCATCTTCGAGTTCAAGTTCACGGGTCTTCAGCTGCTTGATCGTCTTCGTCTCTTTGCGTACACGAAGCTCCAGGGTCCTGATGTGTGTCTCCAATGTTTGGACATAAGCACGAACGGGGTCTTCAGTCTCGGTGCTTATGATTTCTCCATCTGCACCTCTGCGGCAGACCAAGCTGAGGTTTGGCGAAATGGGACCACCCCTGTATTCCTCCTAGATACGTCCGAGGGCACGGTGAATCGCCATGTCCCTTCCGAGCGTCCAGCTGGGTGCAACAAACTTGAAGTTGATTGGCTGTGTGCGATTTCCAAAGCTCCTTCCGGGGATGTGCACTTCAATCTTGTAGCGAGCGTCTGCTGGGAAAGACATGATGGCAGTCCTGGTGATGGTTGGCAGAGCAATCCTTATGTCCTTGGCGATCTACACCAGCTCTTTGCCGAAGGGCATGGTTGCGTCCGGTTGGCAAAACTACGTGAACAAAACTGGGTGGAAGGTGGCCATCTAGAAATGTTGGAAAATCGGAGAGAAGTCAGAAATGAGCAGATGAGAATATAGGAATTTTACTTCCTAAGGCTTTTCCAATCCTAGAGGTTACGTCCTACGGTCAGCGTGTGCTCTGATACCATATCTGTAGCCACCCGACCCGAAACGGTCGAATCTCCGGTGTTTCCGTACCATCCCAAGATCATGCTGGTACACACGTGGTACATCAATGTATATATCAAAGGGAAATCACACAGCTTTATTAATCAAAATCTCATATCGAGTCCTTTATTACAATAAAGATTACAATAAAGTGGCTGAAGGCCAACTCATGAGATAAACTAATCCAAAACTTGCGGAAGCTTCAAAGGTAGTTGAGTCCATCTGACTCCAAGGCATCTCACCGAGCGTAGAACGTATCCTCACTCCTGGTCGAAAAAGTACTTTGCAACATGATACGTTGCAGCCATGTAGGTCAGCATATTGAATATGCTGGCAAGTCACAAAAGAGAGGGTGAAAATAAACATCTATTCTATATGCATATATGGCAGGTTTGGCTGTAAGTTTAAGTTTAGCGTAAAGCCAATTTTTCCTACAACAAGAGAGGGGGCAAAAGCAAAAATAATTACTACATTGTTGGTTGGTTAATGAGAAGGTTCCACCAACCTTTTCTCATACCCAAGTTATCAATAATACCCACATCGTTATAATTATTTGTGTTGAGAGTTCCTAATAGTTTCAGTTCCTTTGGCTCAAGTTGTCCATGACCGTGGACACGGCTAATCGATTAGGCCTGGTACTATGCAGAGTTTTGCACACGTTCCCCACAAGATTTGATCGCCTCCGTTGAAGTCCTTGCACTTCAGGGTGTTTGAGAACCGGATGATCAAAACATGGTATTCCAAAGGGTTCCTCTGA